>JAKSZU010000018.1:3070919-3792909 GCA_026018925.1 Tupaia tana
GCCCTTTGGAACGAAGGCACCGACTCAACTTGGGCCTGGGGCCGCAGTGGTGGGCCTGGCCGGGAGTCGCCAGCCTGGCTGGCTCTCACGGGCTCTGTCCTGACCTCTGACTCCCTGCCTACAGCGGGCCACGCCAGTCCCCCTCGCATGGACCATGACAGCGCGTTTCCATGTCAGGTAAACTTAAGTCTTAGAGTATAAGGAGGTTTGGCAAAGTCGACGCAGCAGCCCAGGTGGGTCCCTGGGTGACCACTGTGCAGGTGAGGCCACATGACACGAGCCTGGGGCGTGCCGAGCTAAGAGGACCCTCCCAAGGGCTCTGCTCGTCTGCTTGTTTCTGTTCTGACCAATTTCTGCCACACGCACCAACTGGGCGCTGGATCACCGGAGTGGGAGTCAGGGCTGCAGGCACTCAGCCCCTCGTGGGCACTTCGGGGCCAACAGCCGGGGCAGCAGCCGTGGTCCCCTTTGTCCCCGTGCCCCATCCTCCCCCTGCACGTGTGCGGTCTGCCCCGCCAGACCCTTGACACTCCACTCCGCTCACCCGGAAGCCATTTCTACCTAATTCCGTGAATGAGACACTCCAGGTGAGTCTGTCACCACAGTGGCCCTTTGCCCTGCTATTCCCGGGCCTTATCTCGGTCCCAGCACCTCTCGGCCGTGGGAACTGGGGCCTTTGCCAGGAACAGCAAGTGTTTCAGAGATACCTAGGCAAGCATGTCCCAGTGACGACACCCATGGGACATCTTAGGCTGAAGGAAGGTTTGCGCCCCGGCTGGGCAGGGCCTGAGCGAGGGCTTGCTGCCCCTGACGGGCACACCCCACGGGCGCAGTAGGGACCCACAGTGGAGGAGCCAGGTCAGCCCCGCTGCAGTTCCAAGGGCCCACTGCACCCAGCCCAGCTCCTGCTGTGGCCCCCACCCACCACGGACGGCCTGACCACAGAGGCGGCGGCACAGACTCCGTGGCCTGACAGCCTGACATACCATCCCAGCTTGTGACTTGGGGTGAGTGGCTTCACCACTCTGTGCCTCAGCTTCTCATGCTGAAGGAAGCTAGTGAGCCATGGTGGGGACCGTGGGGCCCGCACTGTGCCAGGCCCAGGGAGAACACAAGTGGCTCTTAAAGTCACTGAAGAAATGGGACACCGGCTGCCTGCAAGCCCAGCCTCTCGCGGCCCTGACCCGGTCGCTGGTCCACCCATACATACGGGGGCTGCCCCAGGACCGGGCCACTGGCACACTCGCCCCGGGAGGTTATTAGCATGCCCGCCTTCCAGGTCAGGAAACTGCAGCGAGGACAGGTTAAGGTGCCCTGATGGTGCAGCCACTGGGGGGCCGGGCTCGCCTGGTCGTCAGTGCCCAGACCCGCTGTAGGCTTGGCGCGCTCACGTACCCATGGTGTGCACGCAGCAGACGCAGCCACGTGCGAGTTTGGGGTGTGGGACGGAGTCGCTGCCAGCACTGCATGTACGAGACTCTGTTTAACGGCCCGGACCTCTGACTTCGCCAGGAAAACGGGAAAACCAAGCCTGGCAGGGTCTGCAAGCCTAGGGCGCCAGCTGCCACTGAGCAGCCCCGCACAGGGCTCTCCACCTCCCATGGCTCCCCACGCCTGCCCGGGCACGCGTCACACTACCTCGTCCCTGCCACTAACGCTGGAGCCCCAATGCTGCTGTAGCTACGGATGGGTGTGTGCCCTGAACAGTCCCAGGTCTTCCAGGAGCACGTGTGAGCACAGGGTGAGGAGGCAGGGAGAAAACTGGTGGGGGACGCCCACTGCCCAATCTCATCCCAACGGGAAACTGTCAGTCACCCTAAGCCCCTCCCTCAGAGCACCCCAAGAGGGAGGTGACTGCTGTTCCCCTCTGACAGATGAGAGGCCTGAGGTTCTGGGAGGTTGGATCTCTCCCCTGGGGTCTCACAGAGGGGCAGGGCAGCCCACTCTTTCTCCTGCACAGCTGGGTCTCAGAAGATGGCTTTGGATCTACCTGCGGGTCCAGTCCAAGGAAAGGCCTCAAAAGGTCGGGCCCCTCGCTGCTCCCGAACCAGCGGGGAGGAGGAGGGATCGGTTCCCCAGCTTCTGACAGGTCGTGCTCGCCATGGAGCCAAGTCCACCCAGGCCATCGGCTTGTCTCCGCCCCACCCATGCCCGTACCCGCCCCAGAGCAGCCGTACCTGCGTGGTGTGCGTCGTAGGCAGCGTACCCCGTCACCAGTGACAAACCTGCACGAGAACCACACAGGCAAGCTTAGTCCAGCCTGCGCTGGGCCTGGGGGACCCGCCCACTCAAATGCCCCCACAAAGGGCCTTCGAAGGCTGCGCATGCTCAGAGGCCTGCACAGGCTTTCGCTGAGTTGGTGTTTTTGCCATAGACTGGTCACCTGTTCAACACAGAAAACCAGGTCTTGGCCACACCGGTTTGGGGGAGACTTCCTCTGCACTGGGGGATTTCTGACCCATCAGTGTGACACCACGGGGCCGCACTTCCTCCACCCAGGGCCTGCCCTGCACATGGCTGCCTGTGGGCCCGCCACCCAGGGCTTGTCTCTGTAACAGTCCTGGGGCCCGCACACAGACAGGGGCCTGTCTTGGGCCTGGCCACTTGAGGCCTGCGGGCCAGCTGCCACTTGGGTCTCCCTCAAGAGATGGGTGGGGAGGGGCAGCCGGAAGCCAAGGTGTGGCGGCCGTAGAAGGCTAGCCTGGCCGGGGCCGTCTGGGCCTTGGAGCCTAGTACAGGCTACACGCCTCCTTAACCTGGTGGCCCCCAGGTCCTGCTATTCCATTCTGAGACTGAGGCTCGATTACAGCAAACGTCTCAGCGTGGGATTCGAATCCAGGGCTCCAGGCCATTTCCCAGCCCTGGTCTGAGCTCTCCTCCCAGTGGGCTGGCTCTGGCTCGAAGGGGTCCTTACTGTGGTTAGTAACCGGGGGACCCAACGTGGGGCCCGGGGAGGCAGGGTGCCCGTGAGCCAAGAGCTGAGGCTGGCTAGACCCTTCCTGGCCTTCTCGGGAACATGGGGGAGTGGACGTGATGTGGCCACGCAGCACAGACCCAGCCACACGTGGCCCATGGGAGGTAGTGAAGTCGTGGGGGGTCTGCCCTCACGGTAGGAAATTAGGGCCACACGTTGTCACCTCTTGGCTCAGCTACCTTCGATAAGGCATGGGTCGTAACAGGAGCAGATGCCCCCCTGCCCGTGGCTGTCAAGAGCCGACACTGAGGCTGTGCCTGGCGGCCCCGGCCCCGTGCTCACCTGTGCCAGGCTGCTGCGCCCACCAGTCTGGGAGGAGCTGGCTCCTGCAGGCCTCCGGGGGTGAGGGGCTCCTTTTGATCATCCCCATGTAGTCGTCCACCGAAGGCTGTGCGGTCGGAGCGAGGGAGAACAGGGCTCAGACGGAGGTGTCGGAGAGGCGCCACAGCCGGCAGACATGAACGTCCTGTGCACGCCTACGTCCAGTATGGCCTCCCGGTGACGCGAACCTCAGCCTGACCTTGTGACCTGCGACCCCAGACTCTCAACCCACCAGCTGAGCCACCAAACCACTACTGGCCTCTTACCGGCCTTCTATTGCAAACCAAATGCTGCCAGTGACCGAGCGGCCTCGGTGCCCCCAGGAGCTGGACAGGTCTGGGACACCAGCAGATGGAGCCACAAGCAGACTGTGGGTCTCTGACCCGTTCCTTAAAGGAGTGATAAATCCCGGCGTGGAACGTTTTGAAATCTGCTTTCCTTGTGACCCCAGTGTGGCAATCTGATGAGCTCACTGTCTTCGCCGAGTCAGCAGAAAGCACCCAACAGAGAGCCGGACATTGTCGGAGGGACACGAAGCCAAGCGACCCCTGCTGTGCCGCCACGGACCACCCAGAGCCCTCAGCCGCCATCCGTGGCAGAGCCAGGTGGCAGGAGCAGGCCGCGTTCTGGTGTCCACCTACCCGAGGGCCCTGGCACTGCCCTGCGGGCACTGAGAAGGCTCTCACAGGGCCCACGCCGCCTTCTGCAATGGCAGTGCAGGTTATTGCTGTTACACCACGCTCATGAAGGCAGGAGGAAGGGGCACCGAACAGTTAAAATTAGAGTACGAAAGCCGTGTGTTTGGGGGGCCAGGCGCTGGTGCCACAGTAGTACAGCTGGACCCACCTCAAAGGTCCCGGGTTTGAGTCCTGGACCCCCCGATGTGCTGGGCATGCGTGTGTGTGCCTGTGACTTGGGCTGGCTGCCACCGGGGAGGGTCAGTGCATGAAGACCCTACTGAGGCCTCTCTCTTTCACTCTCATAAAAGGACTGAAGTTAAAAAAATAAAAATAAGGGACCAGCAGTTAGCGTAATGGCTATGTCGCTGGACTCCCATGTAGTTGACCGCGGTTCGCGTCCTGGACCCGGTGGCTTAAAACTCACGCCGGGCGCATGTGCGTGCGTGCCCAAGATCTCGAGAGGAGAACAGAGGAGAAGGGATTGCGGCATGGCCAACCCCCCGGGGGGTGATTTCTCGCTTTCTGTCTCTCTGTCTCTGTCTGTCTGGCGAGCGCACGCGCCCTATAGCGAAAAACCTCTCAAAAAAATAAATAAATAAATAAATAAATAAATAAAAATAAAAATGACCATTAAGAAAGCCACGTGTTTAGCTTAAGGAGAGGACATTAGACTCCTTCACTTACAGCCTATTCACTATGAGTTTTTGTACAATTCTAACACCTTGGTTATCAGGCTTCTAACCCACTACATGTTCAAAAAATAATAATAATAAGCCAGCCAGAAACCATGAGAGCTAGAACAGTAACCCATGTCACAAGGACAACCCCAGAATAGGGAACTTGATGTTGTGTTGCCGGGAGCTGCCTGAGGAGGCAAAGGGACAGAGGACAGCCAGCCACCATTCAAATGCTCCAGGATGAAGCATAAAGGAGAAGGCCCTTTTCTGATGCAGAGCAGGCAGCTCAGCCTGGCCCTCTGGTGAAGGGGACACTCTGTGAGGGGTGACAGTGGCAGGGGCCAGCCTGTGAGGGTGCCCAGCCCGCCCTTGCCCTCCACCTCCGTGCCGGTGGGAGAGCCCAAGGCCCCGGACCCTGGCCCCGCCGACAGATGCTGCCCTCCTGCCAGGAGCCACGCGGCCTCTGCTGGCAGCCCACTCACCTCCTTGATCAGCTCGTCGATTTCCGAGCGACCGCACTCCATCTCCGTGACCTCGTTCACGCAGCTCGGAGGTGCAGCACCCAGCTTGCCTACGGTGAAGCAGACAGACACGCTGACGCAGGGTGCTGAGGCCAGCTTTCTCTTTAAGTGCGGAGTTTAAGGAAATAAGGGTCAGCAATGCTCTGGTCTGGGAACGGCGCACAAGTGTTTTCCCACCAGCGATGTCAGAGGGAGAAGTGGCTGCTGGTGGTGTCTGTGCTAACACCGTGACGGGGAAAACACAGACCCGTCCCTCTGCTCGCTGGGATCCAGAGTGAATCCGTGTCCCACACACTCCAGCCGCGTCCACTGCCAACGCAGGTGACGCACACGCTGGGCCTCTGAGCATGCTCAAAGCTCTCCCGGTGAGATGCGTTGGCAGGCTGGGGTCTGGTTTTTCAAAGCCACTTGGCAGGAAATCTCTTCCAGGCCTTTTCAAATGCACACACATGCCTCTGTGCACACAGGCAGACACATGCACACCAGGTACTCAGCGAGGGACCGCTGAAGGGGCACGGCGTCTCCTCAGCGAGCATGCGGACCCACCCTGGGGCTCCCATCACACCTCTTCCCTCCTGAGAAACTCCTCTGATGGCGTTCACCGGTGTGAGACGCTTCACCGCCGACGACCACTTCCTGGAACCCACGCTCTGGTGACAGCATCTGCCCATGATGTCATCCAGACTGGGCTTCCACGCCATAGCAGACCCAGCATTCACTTAGAAGCTGGGAAGCAGGGAAGCGGGGGCAGGCAGGCACCCCGCATAGCTCGCAAGGACAGAGAATGGGCCCATGGACACTATGCAAACGCCGTGTGGGCCCCCTGAGAACCTGCCTGCTGCCTCCCTGCCATCCTGAGACACTCGGGGTGATGCCGGCCGCGCCCTGTGCTATAAACAACTTGGGGTCACCTGTCAGTTCAAGCTTGGCTGGCCTGCGGGGGGTGGGGGAGGCCGAGAGACTTCCCTGCCCCGTCACATCACAGTTCACTTTTTGCTGATGGAAATTAGCCACACTGTAAAGCATGGCAGAAAGACCCAGGCCAGGAGCGCTCTGGAAGGCTGCCCTCGGGCCTTCTCATTCTCCGGGGGGAAGGCCAGCTGGGTGGGCTCACTGTCCATCATAGTCGGGATGTGGGCTGGACAAAGCAGGTGTTAATCTGCTGTGACTCACTGCAGGTGATCGGCAGGACATGCAGACGGTGGCTGGATGCAACCTGCCTTTGTACTCCCCACTGGCCGGGCACACCAGCTTCTTCATGGAGCAGTCTCGGTTATCCTGCTGGCTCCCCACTAGCGAGCCAAGCCATGCCCCAATGTAGGGTCATTGTACACGCCCTCGAGTCATTTAACCTTTTCTAAATTATACATCGACAGTGCCGACACTCCCACAATGGGGAGAGTCCAGACCAGGAGTTGTACACAGCCCTAAGAAGTTTTTTAAGAGTTCTGTTTCTTTCGGGCGTTACTGGATTACTAATAAGCTTCTAAAGAGAAAATCATGACTAGCAATATTCTAACTGCTGCACTGAAGGCTGAAAAAATCAGTGCTAACGGGATGGGGAGGTGTGGTGTTACCTGTTGAAGATATTTCGATCAACGGGTCTGGGGAGAAATGTTCACATATCGAAATGGTCTCATTGTAAGCCAAACAATATGATTGAAAGTATATACAAAAATAAATTAAAAAAAAAAAAAAAAGAATTTGATCTATTTCTAAAAATGCTCTTTATTCCTTGAAGTCAAATCTGTATGAAGCAAGTATGCTTATTTAGACTTTATTTTGTGTTGTTTTCCACAAAATGCACATATTTTATTCCCCTTTAAAACTGTGGCTATTGTATAATAACTGAGATTTCATTGTTCAATTCTACCTCAGTCTGTTCATTGTTGGTATATAGAAAAGGCTGATATTTTTGTATATTGAATTTGTGTCCTGAAACTACTGAATTCATTTATTATTTCCAAAAGCTTTTAATAAATTCTTTGAAATTAAAAAAAAAAAAAAAAAAAAAAATCAGTGCTAAAAGAACGCTTCAGTTACCAGTGACGGCAATTAAATTCACGCCATGAGCCAGCTCCGATTCCTAGCAGCTGCACAGAGTCTACCTTGAAAAGGATTCTGAGAACAGATCTGAGCTCAGTACATTCTGATCGACTAGTGATGTCTGCCCAGAGCGTGGAAAGGGGAGTGAGGACATGTGGCAGGCTCCAATCCCCTCACACATACTTTCTCGGACTCTAGAGCTGCAGACCGACGGCGACCAGCCTCTCACGCTGTACCGAGGCATGGCCGTCTGCAGCTGCGAGCCAAGGCTGCCGCCTTCTGCACTTCATTCGAGAACTGCTCTCGACCCTCCTGATCAACCCTTCCTTCTCGGCCACGTTTCCCCGGCCTCCTCTGAGAGTCGCTGGAATACAGAAGGCATTCCTCTTCAGAAACTGCTGGAGGGCCCTGTCTCCACATTACTGAGCTCAGGCAGGTCCTCCACACGGCCGCGGTCTGGCCCCGACCCAATCTGCTCCACCCTTCCCTCCGTCCACCACCACCACGCCCTCAACTGGAAGCTGCCACTTGGACAGCGATGGGGAGCGAGGTCAGCGGAAAGAGCTCTCCTGTGTAACAAACCATGTGTCCCAGACCCTGTGGGCAGTGACGTCACCCAAACCCGAGCCCTCCCGTGAGGCCAGCCCAGCTTCTGGAAAGCTGGGTGCCCATAAAGGATAGTTACATTTTTGCTCTTCCTCGGGGACGATTCGGTAAACTTTGTATGGCTCAGAAATGTCCAGCTGAGACCGGTCTGTCACTTCCTCAAAATCTGGGCTCTTGTTCAAAGCACAGCGTAACCTCGTCTTCCAAGTGGCTGGTTCAGCTTTGTCCCCTTCTTTAAACTTCCCCTTAAAGACTGCCCAGGCCTGGAGGAAGAGACAGAAGACTTGAAACATGTGGCCAGGCCCCCAACCATGGCCACGGTCCATCAGCACCTGGCACCACCGTCCCCACTGGGAGACCGTCAGCCGTCCACCCTCACCTGATTTCAGGACACCAAGAACTTCAATCAGATCATTTTCTTCGCCAGACATGGGAAGACCAAGGCTAGGCAAGGGGTCCCCCAAGATCACCCAGCAGAGGCAGAACTCAACCAGACCCAAGGCTTCTCCCGCACACCCTTAGGCGTGCTGTTTAGCAAAACCCTTCCCTGGACCAAAGGGCCCAGAGCGCCAATGTGGAGCAGAGCATGAGGAAGCTCCGCAGGGTTTCACGGGAACCCTGGAAATGCAGAACAGGCTGCTGCCCTCCGGGACACTGCGGGGCTCGTGTGGAGACGGGCCGTCTGCAGAAGGTCCAGGCCGGCCTGGCCGCTGCTGTGAGTGCACTGGGCTCTGCACGTTCACATTTACCCCCCACACCCCAGCGCTACTTCAAATGTAATGAACCCTCCGTTGGTTTCGGGGGGCAGGTTTAACACTATTTTTTTTCACCTCTACAGACCTTAGGATCTAAACTCAGAACACACATTCAAAGCTACAAACTTAAAAGTCGAAGTGTAGACTGGGCGACATCGAACACGTAAGTGGGTGTTCTGTATGACTCCAGCTTTGGAGAGACACACCTAGGAAGGTGACCGCTTTCGGGGGGTCACAGCTGATTTCGGGCAAAATCGGAGTGTCTTCTGGCCGATGTGCAGGGGCGCTCCATCCACTCCCGAAAAGCCATTCCAGAGTGTAACCTTCCTGGTGACCCAGGCTGTGCTCACTCCCGGCCTTGCAGACTCCCACCACGGCACGGGCTGGCAAGGCGGGAGCTTGTGCAGACGCAGGCTCGCACTCGCCCTTCCATCACCCCCAGGCTTCCGGTGCAGGTCGAAGGACAGCCTGGGAACCGGCACGGCAGCCAGCAGCCAGCGATTCTGCTCAGGTGGCCAGGGCTGCATAAGCCCACACATCACCGCCCCTCCAAAACAGCCCTGGCTTTCCTCCCTTTTTCAGAAAAAGGGGAGAACGTTCGGAGTCCGAGGCTGGAGCTCTGTACCCAGGTCACTGACGCAGAGCTCTGCACCCGCCCTTGGGAAGGAGGCTGGGAGCATCCCGCTGTGGTCTGTGCGGCAGCTGCTCCTGGCGCTGCTTCACAAACACCGTCGGTCGCAGCCTTCCTGCCTGTGCTTCGCTGCCGTGTCGCTGACCCTGCCTGTCGCTGTTGCTGCAAACCACGTACTCGCTGACCGGCCACTCCGAACGTTTACATCTTCGCCTCGGCACTAGGACCCCAGGGCAGGACGCCTGCAGAGGGGGCCGACAGCTGGCAGTGGCCCTGGCTACAGTGCAGCACACCTAGCCGTCTCGTGCCTGTCTGGCTGGTTCCGGGAAATCACCCCAGCAGGGTAGTCTTGCAAGATGGCTCGAGCTAGAGCCAGCCTAGCCGAAAACGAGCCCAAGGCCCCGTGCAGAGAGCCACGTGGGCAAGCTCGGCCTCCACCATGGTATCTCTCCCCTGCCACGGTTGCAGCTTTGGACCATGGCATCGTCACTTTGGCATCATCAGCTTGTATCGTGTTTTAAAATCGAATGCTTGGGACCAGCAGACAGCGTAATGATTGTCATTGGACTACCACTTAGTGGACCACAGTTCGAGTCCTGGACCCAGTGGCTTAAAACTCACTCCAGGCACGTGTGCGTGTGTGCCCAAAATCCCAAGAGGAGGATGGAGGAGAAGGGAATATAGCGTGGCCATCCTCCCAGGGACGATTTCTTGCTTTCTGTCTCTGTCTCTTTCTGTCTCTCTAGCGAGTGCATGAGCCCTATAGCAAAAATCTCTCTTAAAATAAATAAATAAATAAAATAAAATGCTATTTGTCCTAGGCCCACTGAATGTGAAACACCTATGCTACTAGGTGAGTTTAATCCACTGAGCCTCCTACAGCACCTGATCAGTGGGAGGCCAATGAATCACAACACTTCATCTTCAAGAAAAGGAAGCAAATTACGTTTTTTAAATAAATACGACGTTCCCGGGGCCTTGGCAGGATGCTCGGGGAAGGTAGGAAGCCAGCCACGACTCTCGCCCCTCTCCTGTCTGCGGTCTGCGCCATGCGCTGGCCTCCGGCGACGCCTGCAGTGAAGGGGCCCTTGGCGAGAGCGGCTTCTTACCGTCCGCTCACTGAGGCAGGGAGGCAGACGCCTGTGCTTTTTCCCTAGCTTCTGAATTTTGACAGGTATTCTCTGGATATTTACACAAAACAGTAAAAAGCCCCCAGCAGCTCCGCCCCACCAGGGCCGCACCGCTGAGGGCCTCCAACAGCGAAGCTGCGTCGGGATGCTGTCGCAGAGAAACGCCTCCCAGAGCACAGACGTGAGCAGCAGCCCGGACTGCCCAGCTCGGGGCAGCCTGTGGTGGGCCTGATGTGCCACACCCTCGCCTCCGTCCCCGGGGGGCCCTGCTGCAGGTGGGCACTGAGCACCCCACCCCCACTCCTGCTGAGATTGTAGACTCATCTCAGATTGCCACATCAAATGACTGTGTAACCAACGGAAACGCTGGGGACCTTGCGCCCTGGGCTCCGCGCTCTAGAAACGGCCATGAAGAGCATTGCATGAGACGTACAAATCTGGGGCTTTACTTCACTGCCCCCAGAGCACGAGCTGAAGCAGGGAGCAGGGAGGGAGAAGCCTGCAGCTCCATCAGCAAGCCACAGGCAGGCCACGCACCCTCGTGGCTCGGCCCCGCCACCACGGCCGCCCAGCGTTACACTGAGCCTCGACTTGCAGCTGTGGCCTCGGCACCTGCCCCCTCTGCTCAGCCACTGCTCCCCACGGGCTGCCGGTGTCGAACCTGGCTCCATCGTGTGAGTCCTGCAAGGCCCCCTGGACCTCGGTCATTTCACCTCTGGACGCCTTCACAGGACAAGGCTGAGAACAGCATCTACCGCACAGGACGGTGTGAGAGGAAAGGACAGGGCACATGCAGACCCAGGCCTGGCACGGGGCGACGTGTCCCTCCCCGTGGCTGCCTCGTAGCGAGTGGACAGCCGACCAGCAAGTCTCTCCACGCTTGGGGTGCTTTTGTCCTCGAGGGAGATGAGACTACTTTGGGGACATCAGGACACCCCTTGGGACCAGCCCCAGTGTGATGGCAGGTGTTCTCGCTCTTCTCAGCTGCCCCACGTTACCAAGCGAAGGGAACAGCTTGGAGCGGACAAGACTCAGCTCTGCTAGCACGGCCCCCGCGGTCACCTGGGGCAGGGCCGAGGACACCTGTTCTCCCCACTGGCTAGTGCTCGTGAGCAAGACGGAGGAGCAGGTCAGGGACGTGCCCCAGCCCCCTCCTCAGACAGATGCCATCAGCACACCTGACCTCAAAAAAGAGGAAGCCACTTAACGGATATACAGCCACCTGGTGAGCAGTTAAGGGATGCCTTCAGCGTCCCTCAGTCCGGGATTTTTACTGAGTTCATCCTTAAGGAACGCAGAAAGACACCACCAGCACCGCCACGAGGGAAGGCCCCGACAGGACAGGAGGGGTGCGCACCTTGAAGATGGAGGCGTCCACTTCCTGGTTGTAGTCCTGCTTGCCGGCGTGTTTCCACGGGATCCGGAACATGTTCTTCTCGTCGCTCTCCCAGATCAGCCCCGGGTACATGCCGCTGTCGATCTGCTCGATCAGCCACTGGCGAAGCCGCCGGCCGCCGTTGCGGTCACACATCCTTGCAAAGAAGCACACGTGGGACCTCACAGATGCGGGCTCGCGGGTCACAGCACCCGAGAATCGCCAACAGGAAAGCGCAGGCTCGCCTCCCAGACGCTGGCCTGGGGCACCCACACACCCAGGGAGTCTGGGCACCTGCCCGAGAAGACACGAAGACTGGAAGGTCCCGGACAGCCGCTGCGTCGGCCGCTGGGCGGGGGGGCTGCTGCGCTCCTTCCCGCTTCCGCCCGGCATTTCGCTCCGGGCTCACGGCCACATAAAACAGCGCCGCTTTTTGCCATTTTCCCCCTCAAAGTGTATTTATTTCTTCCAAGAGAAATAAAGGGGGTACTTGTGACAGGTATGCCCTTCACACCACATCCACCCCAGCCTGGATCACACGCACACGCATACCCGCCCCAGCCCTCGGATGCACACCCGGGACCCTCCCACGTGTGTCGGGCGTCACGAGCCACATCGCCCTGACCCGAGCAGCTCCGTCTGCAGCATGAATGCAGAGAGGCCGTTTGCTATCAGGTGTCTCCTCTGAGCCCCGCTGCTCAGAACCACCCGGACTACATGGCAACCCATTAGATCTGTGTTCCGGGACAGGACGCGACATCTGTGCCGTCCACGTCCAGCTCGTTCCTTCACGCCTAGCTTAGTGATGAGGGTATGCTTGGGAACGAGACAGAGCCGGGTCACCCAGGCCCCCACCTCAGTGGGGCGAGCCCGGACCGTCACTTGAGCTTCAGCTCTCCACGCACCGCCAACTCAGGGGTGACTGTGGGCACCTGGTGCTGTGCCGGGATTCCGATGGTGCCAGGACTGTTGGGGACTCTCCACACTGCATGTGCCACCATTGTCACCCACACTGACCCCCTCCGGACCTCTCGGGACCAGGTGAGAGATGGCAGATGAGCACGAGGGAGAGAACAGCACAGCCAGGCGGGAGGACGCCGTAGCCCAGCCACCCCAGGGCACGAGACCTCTGTCGGAGGAATGCTTGCAGGGTAGACCGCTTTCCCAGCAGCACAGGCCGAGAACAGCCAACGCTTACCAGAACAGTGCTGGAAATCCCCCAGGCAGCTGGACAGACGCCCACCCGAAAAGAAAGTCATTTTTGTGCTCTTCCCATTACAATGTGGCCTCTTTGGGCAATGTGTCTGCAATGATCAGGGATGACAAGATGCCCCCCAGAACATGGTCACGCCCAGAGCCACCGTGGTCCACAGCGCAGAATGACAGCAACCTTGGCAGTGTGCCCTGGGAAACGCCAGCCCCCCGGAACCGGGGGACAGGAGGTGGCTCCCTTCACTGGCGCGTACAGAGAGGCCACCTTCGATTACAGGAGCCCAGCACGGGAGCCCTCCCACTGCGGTCACCTCCAGAGGTAAGACCACAGGTTCTCGCAAACGCTGACGAGTTCATCCACCCCACGTCCAGCCTGAAAGCACAAACGAGCCTGGTCGCACCTTTACAACTTCCTCTTCTACGATTCTGAGGGGACGTCTCCTCTCTGGTGCTAACCCGCACCCCCAGACGTGTCCAGGGTCGGGCTCGCTAGGCAGGCCCCCCGGTCCAGACTCCAGGATGTGCCCACTGCCACTACGGCACTCCCCTCTCCCACCTCGAGGACCAGGGGGCTTGTCCTCTGGCCTCCGCAGCCACCTCAGTGCAGACCGAACCCGTCCAAGCCGGTCTCTACCCAGCCCAGCCTGCCTCAAGTGACCGGGTCACTTTCAGCACCTCCAATCTTCTCCCGCAGGAACCACCAGAACCCCGACGGGCGGGCTGGGACGTCATTTAAGCACTGGGTCTGACCTTTGGTCTACAGAAAGTGGGGGCAGTGGGCATTGAAAATTCTGGAAATGCGGCCTCTAGTTCTCGTTCACTGAGCTCTAGATGAGGGACCGCTCACCGTGAAGGCCGTCCTACAGCATGGCTGGTTTCACACCGAAATGTTCCTGTGGGCTGTGACCCCCGCAGTGTGGTGCCAGGGAAGGGACATCGGCTCAGAGAAGCAGAGGACTCAGAAGTCTTCACAACTGCCGTTCATGGGAATTGTAAACGCGGCTGTCCCCCTGTATGCCCTCACATACACCCGGTTATTGGGGGGTCACAGTTAGGACCTCCAAACACCACTGGGTTCAGCAGGACGAGGGGGCTGGTCTCACGGTAACGGGATCGCCACTTCCCTTCTGAATAGGAGTCGATCTTAAGTTTTCCATACAAACCAGAGCTTGCATGGCAACCATGGTTTGTATGGAAACCATGTTTAAGAAAACCCGAGCTCTTTGGCAAAGCACCAGTCTTTGGGAGCAGGCGACCCTATCAACGTCTTGGGTTGCTGTGGACAGGGGGCAGAGGAACAGAACACGGGGAAGGGCAGCGACCGGCAGCGCGCCGGAGACAGTACCGTAATCCCACTCGGGCGCCCGGCCTGCTGTCGGGGAACCCACCGGACGGGACCGCTGGGACGCGGCCGCCCTCCCCGCCCAGCGAGCCTACCTGCCGCCGCAGTGCGCCTCCGGCCCGCCGCCCGCGTTCCCACGCTCTGCGCCGCGCTCCGGGCGAAGCTCCTGGGGGCCGGCGCCCGCGCGCGCGAGTTTTTACGGGCGGGGGCGGAGCCGGCGCGCAGAGCGACGGCGGCGCTGGCCAATGGCGTGCGGGAGTGGGACCGGACACCGCCCTATCGGCACGGCCCAGCCGGCCCGCCTTCTTCGAAGCGCTCGGCTTTCCGAGAAATCAGTTTGCTGCTCCGGCGTCCGCGGTGCTGACCGGCCAGAGGATCCCTGGCCTCTTCCGGCGCCGCGGGCGGAGCGCGGCTCCTCGCGCCCCGGGTCTGGGGGCGGCGCGGGCGGGGGGTTCCCGCAGGAATTCCCGAGTGCCCGCGTGGGCGAACGCTGGGCCCAGGCAGAGGTCACGGCGGAGGATGCGGCGCCGGGGAGCAGTGCTGCCGCGGGCCGGCGGTCCCCAGATTGACCCCAAGGTGTCCCCCACCCTTCCCGCCCCAGGAGTTTGGCAGACGTTCCGGAACTGCGTGGGACGCTCCCCTGTCCGAGGATGCCCTGATCAGAGTCCGGGAGGTGCAAACTGCGCGCCCGCAGCTGGTCGGGAAAGGGAGAGCCATTTACGGAGGCCTGGGGGACAGTGGCCTGCGGTTGGCGGGAGTGGCTGGAGAGTGCCCAGCTAGGAGCGTGTCTGAGGCCACTGCCCACTGCACCGGCGCTGACCGGCAGCCACAGCGGGGCCGTCTGGCGCGGTGGAGCTGCAGTGGCCCTCCCGACCTCCACCTCGCAGCCGTGGCGAGAGCGCCTGGAGAGCACCTCGGGTCTGGGTGCCCAGCCTCTCCGGTGTGGGAGTGGGGAGCGGGGCAACACCAGAGAAAGCAAGCCCTAGAATCAGAAGGAAATGTTTACCATATCCTGTCCTGGGGTGGGGCAGATGCCGTGCCCGAGCCGGTGCACTCTGGCCCCGCGGCCACGTTCTCAGGGCTGTCTTATTTACCTGGGTTTCCAGGACTGTGAAATGTTCCAGGCTGGAAAAGAAAGTTTACCGGCCCCACAGAACAAACAGTACACTGCAAATATGAAATTAATAGCTGTTCACATGAAGGCCCTTGGAACAGAACTTGTGGAGCTGTAATTCATGAACTGGTGAATGTTCGAAACCATGCTAAGTTAGAAATACTGGGAATGAGCCCCCTAGACCGGTGACTGCCAGGAAGGCATGAGCCGGTGCACTGTAGTGAGCTCCCCACCACCAAATAACTTTAAATGAAAACTGCTTTTTTAAAGCTCAAATTTCTTAATAAGAGCACTAAGACAAGCATATTTGTTGCGCTGTGGGGTGCAGCGTTCAGACCTCAGAGCTCCTGGGACCCGAGGCTCGCCGTGTCTGTCCCACACACGTTCACAAGTGCTGCCCACACACAGCGGGCTCGTCCATGCCGAGGGATGAGCAGATGTGGAAGCCAGCTAGAGGGGTTCCAGCAGGCCTTGGCGGTTGGCGTCTCTGTGTACGCTGCAAGACTCCCTCACACCACACTGGCTTCCCTTAAAACTGCTCCCAGGGACCAGGAGATGGGATGATGGTTACATCGCCGGACTCCCACACAGTCGACTTCGAGTCCCGCACCCGGCAGCTTAAAACTCATGCTGGCTGAGTGTGCGTGCGTACCCGAGCACCCGAGAGGAGGATGGAGGAGAAGGGATTGCAGCATAGCCATTCCTTGGGGGCTGATTTCTTGCTTTCTGTCTCTGTCTCTCCAGAGAGCACATGCACCCTATAGCAAAACTCTCTCTTTAAAAAAATAAAAATAAAAACTGGGGGCTGGCAGGTGGCATGGTGGTTAAGGGTGCTGGACACCCACGTGCCGACCGTGGCTCGAGTCCCAGACCTGATAACTTGTTTTCTCACTTTCCCTCTCCCTCTCTCTCTCACTCTGTCCCTCTCTGGTCAAATTAAAATAAATAAAGTTAAATAAAATACCTCCTTTAAAAAAATTAAAAACTGCTCCGAAACCCAGTGTTTAAATATGGTGGTTCCTCACTATCCAGGAATAACTTCTTTCTTCTAAGTTTCTTTCTTTCTTGAGAGTGAGAGACACAGAAAGAAACAGGCACCCTCATGTGGCCTCATGCTGTGACCTCCCTGCCACCCAGCCTTCCCGCCCAGGGAAGTATCAACTGCTTGCACCCAAGGTGTACACATCCCTCAGGGAACCGAACCCACAACCTTCCATACGGACCCAGCATCACTCGCGAGGCGTGTCGCTGCTGCGCCGCCCAACTGACGCTGGCTTTGCTCAGTTTCTCACCTGGTCTGTTTAGTTCTGCTCCCGTTTAATGGCATTTACCGCACAGCTCCTTTGTGCTGGTGCCATGCCACGGACCGAGAGGGAGTCCCTGGAGCCGTGTGGGAGGCCTTCCTTCCTGGGTCCTCGGGAAGCCCCTGCCCATTTGTCCGGACGTTGACTGCACTAAGGAAGGCCATTTGCAGAGCCAGTCCTAGACCAGCCGCCTGCGGTTGACGGGGAGTGGCACTGGGAGCGTGCCACTAGGCTGGGAATAGCCCGCAGAGTCCAAGCAGCAGGCGAGCCACAGTGCCGGCGGGAGCCGGAGTGGGCCCGGCCCAGCAGGGCCTCTGGGGCAGGGGACCTCGGGAGGCTGACGCTGCCCTCACGGGTCTAGGAGCAAGTCCTAAGCAGCAGGAGACGAGGGCCAGGGGGACGTTCAGAGCAGCCCAAGAATGTCCTGGAGGCTGCTGTCACCATCCTCGGCCATCGCGGCTGCTCCCCACGTGCTCTGGCCCAGAGAGCACGTCACGAGCCAGGTCGCAGTGGCCAGCCACCGCAGCACGCGTGTCCTGACGGGGGCCCTCACTAGGTCCCTTGGCGTCACCATCTCCGCTAAGCTCAGCGACCTCTGCCCCCTCTAGGGCCCAACGGGCACATCCATTCTTTTCACTGGTCTCTTCATTTCAAAAAAGTTGATAAATACTGCAAAGCTCTGTTCGTCTCCTTTGGCTGCTGCAACAAATGATAACCCTTAGCGACTTGGAACAACCCAGATGTCTGTCTCAGACCCCTCGCAGGTCTCCCTGGCAGAGGCTCCAGGGGAGTCTGGCCCCACCTGTGCAGCTTCCAGCCACCTCTCAGGCTCACAGCCCTCCTGCCATCCCAAAGGCAGCCTTGCCACGTGGGCCCTTCCCACGTGCCAGCTGGCTCGGACTCTTCTGCCTCCCTTGCCCACTTCTGCAGACCCTGACGACAGGGCCAGGAGAACCCAGGAGGCCTGTCTGTCTCCAGGTCAGCTGGCTCGCACACGTAACCCACCTACGGCCTCTGTTCTCCTTTGCTGTGTAACCTAGCGGAGTCCCGGCTCCATGGTCAGTACCGGGGCCTCCGCAGGGCCGCCGCCCCCACCGCACAGTCCCCCCACCCGACTCCGCCGTCACTAACTCGCATTTTCAGAGCACTGGGCTCCAGTCACACTGGAATCTTTTTAACAACTTGGTGCTTAATGTATACAGCCATGAGCCATTTCCCAGAGTTTTTCTTGAGATAAAAGGGAAAAATTTATTGTATTTTGGTACCCCTTCCTGGCCCAGCACAGGATTGGGGGCGCCTTACAAAGAAAGTGTAAGTTCACCACGGAAAATCTCGGGGGCCCACAGGGAGGAAGCGGAAGAACCCAGCTCGTTCGTCTCTGCGCTCCAGCACACCCCTCTGGGCTGGGGGCCCAGGATCAGTGAGTCTTTAGGAGTCACAGGACACAGCGCCAGACTCCCAGCAGCACATTACGGCAGCAAAGCGAGTGATGTCAGAGCAGGCCGGCACGCGCCTCGGGGTCCCGTCACACAGACACGCCTGTTCTCCCGCGGGAGCTCTCCGGCACGGGGACACGCCGAAGCGGGCGCTCACGGAGACTGAGTGCCCCGGCATCTCCAGGGGCTGGGCACAAAGGCACCCTCTGCCTGGCACGTCCCCAAATCCCAGACTTCCAGGAGCCCGGCGGGTACCACATAGCCACCCCGCGCTCGCAGGCTGTTCACACAGCGAGCCGGTCTTGTCGACCTGGGTGGAGGGACGCCCAGCTGCCAGCCGAGGGCCAGCCAAGGGCCAGCCGAGGGCCAGCCGAGGGCCAGCCGGCCTCCTTTCTGCACACGCTCCTAGGCCGGAGGAGGCCTGGACAATGCTGCGCCGGCCTCGCGCGTGCCCAGGCTGCCGGTGGTGTCTGCCGCCACTGACGCCTGCTTCCTCCGCCGCCGGAGCGGACAGAGGAGCTGCTGCCCACCAGCCTTTCAGGTAACAGGCGGCAGGGGGATGGCACATGGGCTGTGGGGTGAGCGCGGAGGGCCCCAGGGCTGCGCCTCCTGGTGACCCTCCCCACACAGGTCTCGCCGACCCACCCAGGGCAGGCCTGTGAGGGCAGGAGCTCTTTTCCTTCCTTTGTGTTTTCTTTCCTTCACGAGAGACAGAGAAAGGCACCCTCGACAGCGCCTGCACACTAAGGCCAACCCCCAGCCTCAGTGGCCCAGGTCGTGGCCACGTGCTCCCGGCGTGCTCAGGGTTCCTGGACACAAACCAGGACGTCCGCCACGTGGACGTGGGCCTCGCCGCTGCGCCACGAGACGGACAACCTTGGCACAGTAAGCAGCAGGCGATGAGGCCGTCCCGGTCCTCAAGCAGAGGCCATGTGTCGCCAGCATCTTCTTCCCGGCGAGGCATGAAAGGCCGTTCAAGCAGAGACCACGACGCCACAGCGACCCTGCAGAGACCCGGCCACAGCGAGTCGTTGCGGTGCCAATTCTCCACGTGGTCACGCCAGGACACTCCTGCACCGTGGTCGCTAGCTTCGCTCTAGTCGCTCCCTCTGTCCCTACCCCAGGGCTATCTTTACATGCCGGGTGTTAACAGCCTCGCGCCGGGCACGCGCTCAGGCTTCGTAAACGCAGCGCGGTTTATCTGCACACAGCTGGTCAGCTCCTAGAGGTCGGTAATGCTCTCCGCGCGCTCGTGGTGGGCGCAAAACAAACGGGGAGTCTGAGGCAGCCCCTCTCATCTGCGTATTAAATGTCGTCTGCTTAACTTTCAGGCTCTGCCCTTGTCTCTGGCGATAGCATCCTGATAGTTAGGGACAAGTGGAAGAAGAGGCCCGGGCGTGACAGCGCGTGCAACACACTGCCCCTCGGCAGGCTGGGCAACAGGGGCGGGACAGAGAGACTCCATCTAAAACAGACACTCACACTGTTTCACACACACACTCCACCCACATACACACACTCACGCATTCACACACCTACACATACACACTCACTTATACACTCACACATACACACATTCTAACACACCCACACTCTCACACACTCACACTCATACACTCACACACACACTCCAACACCCTTACACATACTCACTCACACATTCACACTCACTCATACACACTCACACACTCACACTCACTCATGCTCACTCACACACTAAGAAAGAAGAACGACTAACAAGCCACGGCCCTAACCAAAGAACTAAAGGAGACTGGAACCAGCAGTTAGTGTAATGGCTATGTCACTGGACTCCCACATAGTCGACCGCAGTTCGAGTCCCGGACCCGGCGGCTTAAACTCACGCCGGGTGCGTGTGCATGTGTGCCCTAGATCCTGAGAGGAGAATGGAGGAGAAGGGATTGCGGCATGGCCATCACCCCCGGGGTGGGGGGTGATTTCTCACTTTCTATCTCTCCATCTCTGTCTGTCTGGCGAGCGCAGGCGCTCTATAGCAAAAACCTCTCCCCCCACCAAAAAAAAAAAAAAAAAAAAAAAAGAACTAAAGGAGACCAAAACCGTTCCAGGGTACAGATTACAAGCCAGTGTCACTCCACACTCACCAGACGCTCCGGTACTTCCACTCGCCCCGTGGGGGTGTCGGCTCGCCAGGGGCAGCAGCAGTTAAACCCGCGCGGCACCAAGCCCAGCACGAGCACTGCTGGGGTCTCCCGAGAGAAAGGCGGGCACAGGCCCCAAGAGACACGTGCAGAGGCTGGACGGCAGCCACATCCATGGCAGCCCACGTGCCCACCAAGCAGGCGAGCCAGCCGTGGCAGCTCCGTGCCAGAAGGTGCCAGGAGGACACCAATGTCACCGCGAGGAGAGGCTGACATGGAAGGGCCCCGGGGAGTCGGACTCCATTTCTCCAAGCTCAAGAACAGGAAGCCACCTGCCGTGACAGAGGCCAGGAATGTCTCCCAGGTGGCTGCGGGTGGGCTGCGGTCGGCTGAGAACCACCGGGCCCTTCGGGAGCGCTTTCCTGGCCGGGATGTGACATGTGACCTGAGTGGTAAGTAAACAGGTGTGCACGTGCTGACACCCTCCCCGCCGTGCCCGTCCGGCTGTGTGACGAGGGTGAGTACAGGGTGGCCGATGCTGCCACGTGTGGGGTGAGGCCATGGGAGGCCCACCCTAAGAGCCAGGCAGGCCGGCCGTGGCTGGTGTTTGAATGAGCTGGACCCCACGTGGCAAATTCGGCATGCAGGCCCAAATTCCAGGAGGAGGGAGAAACGGAGGAGAAGGGATTGCAGCATGACCACCCCAGGAGGGGTGCTTTCTCACTTTCCCTCTCTGTTTCTCTCTGGCAAGTTCATGTGTCCCCTGACCAAAAAACATTAAATAAATAAATAAGTAAGCCAGGTGTAGTGGGGTGCACCTGTCGTCCAGCTACTCAGGGGACAAGCAGGAGGATCGTGACAAAGCAAGGCACTGTCATTCATCACTCAGGAAGACGTTATGGTTTGTAAGTCTTTTTTCAGTTTTGCTGTAGGACATGTGCACTCACGGGGGGGGGGGGGGGGGGTGAGAAATCACCCCCCAGGGGGATGGCCACGCCGCAATCCCTTCTCCTGCATTCTCCTCTTGGGACTTCGGGCGCGCACACTCGCATGTCTTGAAGCGTTTTTTAAGCCGCAGGGTCTGAGACTTGAACCACATAGTTGGCCGTGTGGGATCCAGTTCTGTAACCACCACACCACCTGGCCAGCCCCTGAAAAAATCTTATTTTATTATTTTTTCTTTTTAGAGAGTTTTGCTATAGGAAGCATGTGCTGTCTGGAGAGAAACAGAGAGAGAGAGATAGAAGGCAAGAAATCACCCCCAGGGGCATGACCACACTGGAATCCCTTCTCCTCTCCTCTCCTCTCCTCTTGGCATTTTGAGCATGTAAGCACATGTGCCTGGCATGAGTTTTAAGCCACAGGGTCCAGGACTCGAAGAGTGGTTGACTATGTGGAAGTCCAACAACATAACTATTATGCCGTCTGCTGATTCCTAAAAATAATTTTTAAAAATGAATACAATGAGGGACCAGCAGATGGTTAAGGTGATAGACTCCTATATGGCTAACCGCAGTTCAAGTCCCAGACCTGGCAGCTTGCGTTCTCGTTTTCTCACTTTTTTTCTCTCTCTCTGTCTCCCTTTGGTGAGTGCCTATGTCTTATAGCAAATTAAAAAGAAATTATAATAATCATGAAACTAAACTGATAAATTCAAAATGATAAATTAAAATAATGATAAAATTAAATATATACACACACACACACACACACACACACACACAGATTTTTTAAGTGAGAATGATGAGGGCAACTGACCAAGAGGCTGGCCCAAGCAAAGGCTCCTCGCATGCCTTCCCAGGTCAGGGAGGAAGGCCGGTCACAAGCCCAGGCCCCAGGGCCCCAGGTGCAGGCTGTCTGCAACACCTGGGAAAGCCAGTGAGGCTCCAGAAGCTGATAGCTCACCCTGGAAGATAAGACAGAGATTCACTCCTTAGTTTACTCAGCACCGAGCAGATGTCTACAATTCATCAGGCAGTTACATACCCGGGGGTGTGTGTACAAGTGGTAAATTGCTTTATGTGCGAGGTCTCCCGGTAAGAGTGAGATTTCTCCAAGGTGGTAAACTGAGGCTGACGCAAGGGCCTTGGGAACAGAAGTGTTCAGAAACTTGGCCCCTCTCACCTGCCCTAAAGATGTGACCTTTGACCCACTCCTGGCCGGTAGTTTCACTTTTACGGAATCAACTTGCTGTTTGTCCAGGGCGGAGCGGGTGATAACTTACTGGTTGCCAGTATTGCTCGATCTATTGCCCAATCTATTTCTTTACTCTAGAAGGATAGCAGATAAAAATCAGATTCACACGCTTATATCCCAAAGCATGTTACTTTTACATGCGTTGTTCACCCATTCACAAGCTGCCAGGTGCTAAGTATCTAATCTGTAACTCTCCTCCAAGAAGTGCCACGGGATGGGAAGTTTAACGTAAAAAAAAAAAAGAACTGGGGAACCAGCAGTTAGCATAATGGCTATATCGCTGGACTCCCACGTAGTCAACCGCGGTTCGTGTCCCAGACCCGGTGGCTTAAACTCCCGCCGGGCGCGTGTGCGTGGGTGCCCAAGATCCCGAGAGGAGAATGGAGGAGAAGGGATTGCGGCGTGACCATCCCCCCTGGGGGGTGATTTCTCGCTTTCTGTCTCTATCTCTCTGTCTGTCTGGCGAGCGCACGCACCCTGTAGCAAAAATCTCTCCAAAAAAAAAAAAAAAAAAGAACTGCATGAAGCATTCAATAACTTCTCACCTTTCAGATATAAACTTTATTCATATTTATTACTGATAGAAGGACTTAAAAGAGTCTAGAAAAAGAACAGCAGAACAGCTCTTCAGAGGAAAACGGTTCTCAGCACGGGTGGGGCTCTGTCTACATTCACGCCTATTGCCAGGAAATACTAGTTTGCCAAAAGTACAAATGCTGACATGTAACAGAGGCCAAAGTTTTTAAGTGTATGTGTGTGAGAGCGCACGCGCGTGCGTGCATGTGTGTGTGTGTGCACGCATGTGTGTGTGTGTGTGTGTGTGTGTGTGTGTGTGTGAGACGGCAGGCATCCGTTCAAGATGCAGATCCCAGGAAGAACCTGCAGGGATCCTGACCAGGACGTTTGGCGGGGAGTCCAGGGACTGCGCACTGACAAGAAATGCCGAATAACCGGAGTAACGTCACCAGCGCCATCTCCGAGTCAACTTGGCACACAGGTGGTGAGTACATCTCTAATAGATGTGTGACTAAAACGCAGAAAACAATTTGTGCAGCTGCCGTAATTCACCTCTGAATAGAATCTCAACATTTTTAAAACATTTTGCCAGAGGGCACATGCGCTGGCTGGGGTAGAGGAAAAGGAAAGAGAGAAAGCGCCCCTCGTGGAGAATGGTCAGGCCACACCCCTTCTCCTCCATCTCCCTGCTTTGGGGATCTGGGACATGCACACACATATTCTGTGTGTTTTTCAAACCTCAGAGTCCAGGATTCGAACCACAACTGGTCACATGAGTTCCAGCCACCTTAAACGACCATGCCACCAGCTGGCCTGGAATGCAAATGGTAGCATGGTCGAAGACTTTAAAATGATATCCTAGAACTGCTTTTCCTTGAAGACAACAGCCTTCATTCGGAAGCAGCCTCCATCCCAGACTTCAGTGGCGCAGGCTGTCATGCGTCCCAGCAGAAGCCACCTCCACGTCCGCCTCCACCCACTCAGCCACGAGCCATGCTTCACAGTCTTTCTAGAGAATGGGCCTGGGGGCTGGCGAGGCGGGGAGCTACCTCTCCGTGGAAGTATGAGAGAGACGCGGACTCGATCCCTGTGAAAGGCTCCAAGAGTGTTCCTGTGCCCTCTGGGGAGTGCCTGCTTCGTCCACCACGTCCAAATCCCTTCCGATCCCAAAGTCCTGTGTTCCCGGTCAACCTCATTACCGAGTGGGCTCCAGGAAATACCTTCTGAACCGAAGCAGCCGCTCTCTCCCCCGGGATTTCCTTCCTCTGCTCCCTCCTGTTGTTTCTTCCTCTTTAATCAAATTGGCTGTGAGGTACCAGATAACTACCAAAGAGGGGGCATGCAAGAAAGGTTCAAAGACCAAGTTGGTTCCCAAGGCTCAGGACTTTGAGTCCCAGTGCCCCTTCTAGACCTCAACTCAGCACTCAGAGGAAGAGCTGGCTCTGCTAGGCAGCCTTAAAGCCTTAAATTGCAGTCGGCTTCCCCTTCTGCAATATGTGCTCTCAAGTCGTCTCATTTGGTTTTCAAACAACCCTGTGAAACAAGCATCACTGTCCCCGTTTGACAGATGGAAAAGGTGAGACTCAGGAGGCCGAAGCCTCTTGCCTTACATCCAGGTGTGTATGCCCCCACATATCTCTGCTCGGGGTTAGGGGGCAGCCCAGAGCAGGGGGTGGAATTCACACCTCTGCTCCCTCCTTCTGAAATGAAAGGGTTGAACTATCTACATGCGCGAGTGCCTTCCAGACCTGAGTCTGACTGTACATGACGTCTCTAGGCAGAATCGCTCAAAAGCCAAAACTGAGCCAACTGAGAAGTTGATGGAGGAGCGGGGCAACCGGGGGCAGGACACACGGGCTGACATTTCTTTACAAGTTAGTCATTTCCTTCCTGACAGCCTCCTCTTGTTCTGGGCTCCCGCTTTCACCCCTGTCACCCACTCATGCAAATAATGCATCATGGTGACCAGTCAAGCTCGATAAATGTGCAGATGACACCTGCTTCATGCTGTGCCCAGAGCCCAGGTTTAAAGTCAGCTTTAAGACAGGCTCACGTCATACACAAAGCCTTGGGCTTGCATAAAATCCTGTTTCCTCACTCAGCTCCATTTCTTGGCTTGTTCTTGGGAACCTCCCCTGCCACAAGGTTATCCTTCTATGGGATAATTCCAGGACTATTTTTCATAAGACAAGTGATTCCTGCGAGCTGCTGCACGCTCCTGGTCACCGCCCAGACTCTCCCACCACGACAGGGAGAGCCGGTGTACTCTTTCAAGCTACGGCATCCAGTGACTTTCCCTAAGTGATTTCCTTGTTCTTACACTTCTGCTCCCTCATCTGTTGTTTGGATTGGGTTATTTACTGTTTTGACACAGCATTTCCTCAAAATACTGATGCTATCCCTCAACTTAGGACAGTTTATCATTGAGTCTGTATCCATGACAAGACCCTTCTTTCATTCTTTCCCTGAAGTGGCCAAGTAAATTTATCTTTTTAATATCTTGAATCTGTATTTCAGAAAGAAGTGTATACATCTCATTCATTTTATGAGGCTTCTAGAAACTTAATACTATACCTGACTGAGTTTAAAAAAAAAAAAAAAAGAATGAAAATTACATACTAACATTGTTTACAAACACAGATTCCTGGGACCAGCAGGTGGCATGGTGGTTTAAGGCATTGGACTCCCACATGGCCAACTGCAGTTTGCATCCCAGACCTGGCGGCTTCCTTTCTCACTTTCTCTCTGTCTCTCTCCCTATCCCTCTCTGGTCAATTAAAATAAACAAACAAATAAATAAATAAAGTTAAATTTAAAAAAAGAAACACAGATTCCAAAATCTTAAAGTATTAGAAACTTGGGACCAGTAGATGGCATAATGGCTACGTCACTGGACTCCCATGTAGTCGACTGCGGTTTGAGTCCTGGACCCAGTGGCTTAAACTCACACCGGGTGCATGTGCATGTGTGCCCAAGATCCCAAGAGGAAAATGGAAGAGAAGTGATCGTGGCATGGCCATCCCCCCAGGGGTGATTTCTCGCTTTCTGTCTCTCCGTCTCTCTCTGTCTTTCTGGTGAGCGTACATGCCCTATAGCAAAAACCTCTTCATTAAAAAAAAAAAAAAAAAAGTATTCGAAACTCAAGTTTGGCAGCCTAACTTATAAATCATAACAAAGTCAAGTTTGCCCCAAAAACACAAGAATGTTTTATCATTAGAAAAGTTATGAATATGATATGCCATACTAACAGATTAAAGGAGAAAATCCACATGATCATCTCAAGTCCTTAGCCTGATAAAAAGTATCTAATAAAACCTGAAGCTTTGGGGACCAGCAGGTGGTGGTTAAGGTGCTGAACACTCCCACATGGTCAACCACGGTTCAAGTCCTGGGCCTAGTGGCTTGCTTTCCCACTTTCTCTCTCTTTCTCTCTCTCCCTGTTCAAATTAAAATAAATAAATAAATAAATATTTTTTAAAAAAAACCCTGCAGTTAATATCCTCCGTTATATACCTGGATATAATCTACTAAAAAGCATACAAGTCTTTATAGAGAACAGTGCAGAATGTTATTGGAAGTTACAAAGAGAAAAAAGAGAGTCTATACCATGTTCATGGACTGAAAAAGAGAAGAGCCAAGACAAATTTGAAGAATGATGTGGAGTACGCACCCTACCAAAACAGGGAAATAACTTTATAACCTTAAAGTAGCACATGATTCCTTATGTAAACACACCAAAAAAACTATAAAGGAAATTATTGATAAGCTTAAAACTTCCATACCATGAAAAAAATAATAGGTAAACAAGACCATAGCCAGGAAGCTATTTGTAGAAAACAATATAAACAGATTCAAAAAGTATAAAGACTTCTACAACCCAACAACAAAAAAATACAATAAATTAAAAATATGGAAAAAATATAAATAAAACAAAGTTATTATGGCCAGAAGATGGTGTGATGGTTTAGGTGCTGGATCCCACATAGCTGACTCTGTGGTTCAAGTACCAGACCTGGCAGCTTGAAAAACACTCCAGGCATGTGTGTGTGTATGCCCCAAATCCCAGAGAGTGAAGAACGATTACGGTGTGGCCATGCCCCCAGGGGATGATTTCTCACTTCTCCTCTCTCTCTCGTCTTTCCCTGTGTGTCTCTGGCAAGTGCATATGCCCTATAGCAAAGACCTAAAAACAAACTTTAAAAAAAAAGAAAAAAAATGTTACTAAATGATCCAGCACCTCTAACTTGGGCATATACATAAGAAAAATGAAAAAACACATTCACACAAAAACTTTTGCAGGAATGTTCATAGTAACATTACTCATAATAGCCAAAAAGAAGACACAACCCAAACTTTATCAATGGATGAATAGATAAACAAATGTGGCCTACCCAAACCATCAATATCATTCCACTATAGAAATGAATTAAATATTGACACATTACAACATGAGCAAGGCTTGAAAATGTTATGATAAGTGAAAGAAACCAGTCACAAAGGACTGTATATTTCATGGTTCCTTTTGTATGAAATATCCAAAATAACAAATCTATAGAGACAGAAAATAGATTAGTGATTAATGAGGGCTAGGGAAGAAAATGGAGAACAACAGCTAACATGCACGAGTTTTGCGTTAGGTATGATGGTTGCCACAATACCACCAGTTTTGTGGAGATGCTAAAAGCCTTTGACCTGGACACTTTAAATGGGTGAATTATATCTCAATTAAACTTTTTAAAAATAATTTAATTTAAATAGATAATTTATAGAAGAGGGGGGAAAGTCCACTAAGCTAATTAGCATGCAGAAAGATGCTCAGCTACAATGGAATGAGGAAAGTGCAAGTCAAAATAATGGGGCAGATGGGACCAGCAGGTGACATAGTGGTTAAGGCACTGGACTCCCACATGACAGGCTGCAATTTGAGTCACAGACCTGGAAGCCTGAAAATCATGGCGGGTGCGTGTGCATGCATACCCAAAATCCCAAGAGGAGACTGGAGGAGAAGGAATGTGGCGTGGCCAGCCCCACCAGGGCAGTAATTTCTCACTTTCCCTCTCGCTCTCTGTTTCCCTTTCGCCAGTGAGTGCACATGCCCTATGGCAAAAACTATTTTAAAATAACGGTAATAGTAGTGAGGCAGAATCTTATGCTCATTCTGTTGGCAAAAACCCCAAAGT
Organism: Tupaia tana; assembly: GCA_026018925.1. NCBI lineage: Eukaryota > Metazoa > Chordata > Mammalia > Scandentia > Tupaiidae > Tupaia > Tupaia tana. The sequence goes on from JAKSZU010000018.1 coordinate 3,099,053, forward strand.
CTATCACTTCCTAACACAACTGAGAAAGTAGAGAAATGGGAAATATCAGACAGATTGGTGGAGTGAAGCTCTACTATAGAATATATCACAATTCAAATACTAAACCTTAAAAATATCATTCTGAACCAAAAGGTACGGAATAAATTTAGGCAATACCATGGCATTTATATAAAGTTTTAAAACACGCACATCAAAACAATATGTTTATGGATCACACACAGAGATAAATGTGTGTAAGGATAATATAAACTAAATTTAGGACCGGCAGGTGGTGTGGTGGTTAAGGCACTCGACTCCCACATGGATGACCACAGTTTGATTTCCAGAACCGGAGGCTTGCTTTTTCACTTTCCCTCTCTCTCTCTATCTTTCTCTGATCAAATTAAAAAATAATAAAATAATAACAAATAAAAATTAGATAAAATAATTATTCTTAAGATGTATAGACTAAACTCCTCGTAATTGTCACCCCTGAAGAGGAAGAAATAAGATGAAAACTGTGAGACATGCCTACCTGGGCCGAAGTCAGCTACATTTTACATAAAAAGACAATCCATGCAAATACCACATAATGTTAAAATTAATCAAACTGGAGGCACACATTCGTTGTACAATTTTCTTTTTTACTGTGTGCTTCAAAATGTCATGACTTGGGACTAGCAGATGGCATAATGGTTACATTGCTGAAGTCCCACATAGTCGACCATGGTTCAAGTCTCAAACCCAGCGACTTGAAACTCATGCCAGGTACACGTGTGTGCATGCCCAAATATCACATGAGGAGAATGGAGAAGGGATTGTGGCATGGCTTTCCCTCTGGGGGGAGATATCTCGCTTTCTGTCTCTCTGACAAGCACACATGCCCTGTAGCAAAAACCTCTTTTAAAAAAAAATCATGACTTATGGGAACCAGCAGTTAGCGCAATGGCTATGTCGCTGGACTCCCACGTAGTCGACCGCGGTTCGCGTCTCGGACCCGGTGGCTTACAACTCACGCCGGGCGCGTGTGCGTGCGTGCCCAAGATCCCGAGAGGAGAATGGAGGAGAAGGGATTGCGGCGTGACCATCCCCCCTGGGAGGTGATTTCTTGCTTTCTGTCTCTATGTCTCTCTCTGTCTGTCTGGCGAGCGCACACGCCCTATAGCGGAAAACCTCTCCAAAAAAAAAAAAAAAAAAACATGACTTTTGAGAAAAAGCATACTACCATATATTACTGCCTTGAGGTACTAACATGAATACCCACACGTGGAGCTGTCCCTGAGGGATTGCATGGGTGACATGAGTCACCTTAGTTTGCTGCTGTGTTGCTGAAGAAACACCAGAGACTGGGTGATTTATAAAAATGGACGTTATTCAGCTCATGATTTGGAGGGCCAAGGCCCAGGGCTCCGCTTGGGTGGGATCTCCTGGCTCCGTTACAGCACAGCGGAGGCAGTGAGTGTGGCCTGCGTTCCATGTGTGTTTCCTGATCTTCTTCCCTCTCCTTGTAAAACCATGAGAAATTGCCAGGGCCCACGCCGATCTCTTATTCATGTCAAAGGCCCCACCTTTCCACACCAGGAAGGTATTAGGTTTCTGCTTAACACCTTCACAATCAAATCTCAACATGTGAATTTGGAAGACACAAACCACAGCAGGCTACCCGCCCCTAAAATTCACGTGCTTTTCCCAATAGTCCCAAAAGTTGTAACTTGTTCTAGCACCAACCTAAAAGTCCAAAGTCCAAAGCTTCATCTGAGACGCCAGGTAAACCCTTCCAGCATGAGCTAGTAAAATCAAGACAAATTTCACACTCACAAAACACCATAATAGAAGAGGCACATCAACATTTCCATCCACAGGGAGGGAGGAGTAACGACCACAAGCGTATCGGCACCCCAGAGGGCAGACTTGGAATCCCGGAGCTCTGCGTGTTACATCCCGGATGTTCTGAGGGGTCCCCCCAGCAACAGGCAGTCTTGTCTCCCCAGCCCTGCTGGGCTCAGTAAATGCTTCCACTCTCTCCAGGTGGAATCTGGCACCAGCACTTCTTTCAGGCTGGCACTGCACATCGATAACCCTATAGTTCTGTTGACGGAAAAATAAGCAACTGTAAAAACTAATAATTTATAATTAATGCGGTTTATTTCCAAGCCAAATATGAGTGACCTAGGCCCAGAGAAGAGGCATACATGCCTTTCTCGGGGTGATTATGGACAGGGGTTCCTTTTATTTGATTTTGAGATTTACAGGCAAAATTAGTGAAGAGATTTCCATTGGTCTGACCCAAAGAGGCACAACATGGGAAGCCAGGGCTTGTAGGTTATAGGTGGGTTCCACATTTCCTAGGCTGGTGATTGGAAGGGAAGATCTGTGTCCTGGGAAGAGATTCGTAAAGAAATGCTTAATCTACATCTCAAGGAAAGGGAAGTTCTGTGTCTTGGGAAGAGATAAGCAAAATAATACACTGTGATCTGTTGGATATACATCTAAAGATACTGTGCCAGGGACAAGGTGGAGGAAGACTCCTGTTAATGGAAAAACAATGGTCTGTTAATGTTTGTGGGCATGACGCCCCCTAGACGCTCTGGAAAGGACTTTGGAAAAATAGGAAAAAGCAGTCAGACTTCTGTCCACAGCTCTCTGCCCCAACCCCACATTTTTGCATGGAGCTGCCCTACCGGAAGCTCTTTCTTTCACACACACACACCCCCGGTCCCCACACTCTGTCTGAGCTCCCAGACTGTGTGATGCACCCTCTGAAATTGAGGTGAATGCTGCCATGCCCCGTGGCTTTTGCATTCTGTACACTGCAGAATTATTTTCATACTCGTGCCACCAGCATCTACCCCTTGCATGTTCCAGAGAAGAGGGTAGGGCCACAGCCTTAATGGCAGATCAAGCCCCACCTGGAGCCAAAGAATGCTATACTGGAATGTGGGGATCCTGATAACCATTCCTGAGAAGTCCCCTGAAACCATTCTGTTCTCCTAGGCAGTCCTCTGGGCTTACACAGGAAGGATAGCCTTGAAGCTCTCAGAAGTGCCCTCAGGGCCTTTCTCTCATTATCCTGAACAGTTTCACCTGGATCCTTCTATCAGCTCCGTCATCTCCTCAGCAACCAGTCCCCCAGTGACATTTTTCTCTGCCAAACATGTCTTTTCGTTGCCCCACAACCATGACTTTTCCACTCTGCCTCCCTTTTCAAGATTAATTCTCTCATTAAGTCATCTCATTCCTATTTCATTTCATTAAATGAAGTGATGATTTCAGTCTTTGTGAAGAATGAAGAAGTTAATTCGCTGTATATTTGTCACCAGCACTGGGATTTTGTTTGTTTTTCTGCTTACTTTCAAAGAAACAATGCAGTTATTTTGGAAGGGAAGAAGTCTCATCTTAAAAACCGAGCATTAAATATTTGAAATAGCAGAAAGTTAAGTAATCTCTTTAAAAAAAAAAAAAAAAAAAGAATTATTTATTTATTTTTAATTCCATTTGTTCTTATTATTTTATAATTTGAACAAAGAGAGAGAGAGAGAAAGAGAAAGCAAACCGCCAGGTCTGGGACTCAAACCATAGTCAGCCATGTGAGAATCTAACACCTTTAACCACCATGCCACCTACCATCCCCATAGGTTAAGTAATTTATTTTGTATAGTTAAACTAAAGCAGTACTTCAATGGGACTTACAAGTATTTTTTCATAAGTGAAAGAATTTTTCTTATCACTCAATTGTATTTGGCAATTATAGCAAGTTGCCTGCAGATAGGGCCATGATACTGTGTTTTGAGCCACAGAAGGTTGTGCATGTGTGTGTTTTTGTGTCTATATCTTTCTCTCTTTCTTTTTGAAAATTCTACAATATAAGGCAGCCTATTTCATCAACTAATTAAGGTGTTGGATGGTAGGGAATTTTGTCAGTCAACTGTGTATACACAGTAAATGCTGTTTCTTAGGCAAAGGTGACTTCTTTATATAGTTGTAAAATTCCATTATATTCCATTGCCAAAGAAACCTTAAGAACTTTGTATAGCTGTATAAAAAGCAACTAATTTTTTAAAGAATAAACATTTTAAAGTCAGTAAAAAACACAATACAACAAATGAGGTGACAATAGCCGTGCGGCTCCCTCTACGTTTGCTTCCAGGTCGTGTCTGCCAGAACTTCATCACTCTTTCACTGAGACTCCACCAAGCTCCGCGTGCGGAAGTGCTGCAGCCAAATTCCTTGCAATGGCGCAACATGGACAACCTTTTCTCCAATCCCCAGTCAGGTAGTCCTCATTGTCCTCTGAAATGCCCCAGAACGGGGGTATTCTGTATTTCTGTCTCTCCTCTAGTCCCTGCCATTTAACCAAACTCTAAGTTCCAGAGTGCCTCTGGCTTTTGCATCTCTGACCCTCCACCAGGTTACCTTAGTATATTCAGGCCTTTTCTTTTCTGCTCCTCCAAACTCTTCTGACCTTTGCCATTACCCAGTTCAAACCCTGCTTCCATATTTTCAGATGTGTGTAGCAACACAATTCTGTCAGCTACAGAATCAACTTCCTGTCTTAGTCCGCTATTGTGTTGCTGACAGAAATAGCAGAGACTGGGTATTCGTTTTTTAAGGTTTTTGCCATCAGATGCATGCACTAACCAGAGAGAGGGAAAGTGACAATCACCCACCCAGGGAGACTGGCTATGCCACAGTCCCTTCTCCTCCCCTCTCTTCTTGGGATTTTGGGCTCACACGGACATGTGCCTGGCGTCATTTTTAAGCCTTCAGGTCTGGGACTCCAACCACGGTCAGCCATGTGGAAGTCCAGCACCCTAACCACCATACCACCTGCTGGCCTTAGACTGGGTGATTTTTAAAAACAGAAGTTTATTCAGCTCACGATTTGGAGGGCTACGGTCTAGGAAACCCTCGGGTGGATCTTCTGGTTACATCATGGCACGGCAGGCTCTGGGAGAGGGGTCTGTTCCACGCTTTTCCTGGCCTCGTTCTGCTCATAAGCCCACAAGAACTCCATCACCGGACCCTCCCTAATCTCTTAACCACTTCAGAGGCCCTGCCTTTGCACACTGGGAAGTTTTGGGAGGCACACCCATGGTACAGGATGAGGTGTCCCTCGGAGCACCACAGGCAGCACAGGTCAAGGCATTCCTGGGGACACGATGAGGCTCTGACGGGGGAGGCGTCCCTTAGGAACGCCGCAGAGGAGGAGCCTCTATCTGAGGCCGGCAGTAGAAGGGAACGCGCGTTACGTCACGGGGTAAGTTTCCCTGGGCCGTCGCTGTCCCTGACCGCTACCCTGGGGGTTGCCGGAGGCAGTCCTCTGCTTGGCTTTGCAGCTTCCTCCTCTGGGCGTCCCGGAGGTGCCTCATCACCCGCCGTCCCCCCTTCTCATGTCGCTCTCCAGAATGTAATGGGCTCTCCACCAAAAACGCTTATTTTTGATTCCTGTTTTTCCAGTGTGGTTTTAATACTAGACCATCATAAACGCGACACACATCCATACCAAAAGAAAAAGTAAAACTCGTTGCCTTTGACAACAGCCAAACAGTCCAGATGTGAGCAGGTGCGGCCTCGCCCACATCCCCACGTGCAGAGCTGCGCCCCGGCCTGGGAATTCTGCTCAGCCCGGAGAAATGGAGCGCGGCAGTGAACCCCGCTCTCTAGTCCGCAGGTAAGGAACCGGAGAACAGCCCCGCGCGTGCGGAGCAGAGACCTCGCAGCCTGGCGGTTTTGGCGACCGTGCCCATTCGGAAGGACCCTGCGGGCACGCTAGGAGAGTCGCGACGTCCGCCCCCAGATCTCCTAGGCCAGAGAGTGACAGGGTTTTCGCCCAAGGTTTCCCACTTCTCTATTCTGGTCTTTACTTGAGGAAACTTAAAAGTTATGTCATCCAGACACAGTGAGGTGCCTCCTCATCTCTGCAGAGATCTCATCGGTGAGACACAAAGAAGGGGAAAGACAAGAGAAAATGTCAGGCGCCTCAGGGCAGAAAGGGTGGTCAGGCAGTCAATGAAGTGACATTTAAGCTGCGACCTGAGAGCGAGAGGCATCGGCCATGTGAGCCGAAGAGGAACAAGCCCCTGGCCACACGGAGTCACATGGGCGTAGCTCCGGCCGCCCCGACCCAGCCGTGGCTGCGACTCGGGAGAAGTGGCCGAGCGGGGGATGTGGGAGTCGGGCTCGAGACCGAACTACAGAAAGCAGGTGGCCCGAGCTCCGCGGGGTTTTCCTCTGGCCAGAGGCCCCACGCGTCACGCCGTAGAATGTACTGGGAGAAAGTTTCGACCATCTCGTTCCGTGGTTTCCTGAGGAGACGGTTTCCAGCGTAAACCACGCACTCGTCACCCTCCCGCTAGCTGATCCCGCCCGGGGAGTTTTTAGAGGAAAATGCGCCTGGTTTTCCACTGCAGAGTGAGGAGCCGAGAGCATAAACCTGTTATGGCAGCAAAATGTGAGCAGAACCCCGACCGCAGTCAGGGCGCTCCAGCAAGGTCGGAGAGGTCCGGCGCCTCTTCTGTGTCGTGGCTTCTGTGCGTGGTGACACCCCCACACCAAAAACATTGTATCTACAGCCTGAACCCCGGCATCTGTGAATGTGAACTTGTTTGGAAAAGGGTCCTCGGAGGCGTAATTAAGCGAGGGGCCTTGAGATGGCGCCACCTGGACGTATAGAGGGGCCTTCATCGGGGGTCGGTGTCCTTCCAGGGACAGAGGACACGGCACACAGAGCGATGCACATGGCAGAGGCTGCAGTGATGCGGCTCTAAGCCAAGGGATGCCAGGGGTCACCAAGAGACACCGAGGGTCACCAAAGGAGCCCAGCAGCCTTCTGAGCTAGGAGAAGGATGCGACGTGGATTTTCCCCCCGAGCCTTCCGATGGAATCAACCCTGCTGACACTTCAGTTTCGAGCTTCTGGGCTCCAGGGGCGGGCGATGACAAGTCTTGCTGTTTCAAGCCCCCGGTTTATGGCCATCTGCCACACAGCCCAGGGCACTAACACCCACGCCTTTGGCAGCGTTCACCGGCTAATGGACCGCTGACAGGGGCTCCACTTTCACAACACATACGATTACATGTGAAGATTGGAAAAGAAACCACCGTGTTGAAGTTCACTTCGCTCCATGGCCCCTGGGTCCTGGTAAAAAGCTACGAGAAATTCCCATAGCCCTCGGTGGGGAGCCTCTCAGGGCTTGTCCTATTCGGTAGCAAAGGACACCAGGAACCCTGCTAACAGCAACTGCCACGTATCGGCATAGCCAGTGCCAAGGAAGTGCACGTGGCCACTTGTGTTCTCTTCTCGAGGCCGTGGCGTGGTCTGCGGCTCCTGCCCGGACACTTGGACTGTACCGTGACACCTAGCTTTGGTGCTGAGTGACTGCCAAAGTCAATGACCAGGAAACGCACATCCCAAACGATGGTAGAGAGGACAAAGGCACAGGAGGCCTCTGTGACACGTCTGCACTCTGCAGAGCAGTGGGAGAGTGAGCCACACGACTCGGGCCACGGGCACATGAGACGCCACTATTTAGGGGCCCAGGTGCCACGCTAAGTCAGGAACTGCACAAGTTTGACGAGCCCCCACGAGTGTCACCGCCCGCATGCAGAGCCCCTCCACCCCGCAGCGGGAGGCCATCCTTGTCACCAGACAGAAGAAAGCAAGACCGCGGTGGCCAGGCCTCTTTTTGACCAGTATATTATATTTTATATGTATATATATATATATATATATATATATATATATATATATATAACCAGTATATTATATTATATTATATTATATTATATTATATTATATTATATATATATATGTTTGCTTTGAAACATTCAAGACACTCTTGCCCTAAAACGATCAGCGTTCACACTGATTGTGTCCTCTGGCGTACATACGTGCCGGGGACCGGTCACCAGGCGGCCTTGGTCAGAGAAAGGGGACTCTCCGGAGCAGCCGCCAGAACCGTCAGCTAGGTCCAGCTGGGGGGCCCTGCCCAGCCTGGCCCTGCCCCCTCCAGAGAGCCACGGCCCCAGGGGTTTTCGGACGTGGCTGCGTGATGACAGGTTACGTGGTGAGTCCGAGCCCCTCGTGAGAACTAGTGACAGCAGAGCGCTTCCCGGCCGGGGGCAGAGGGCAGCCACAGAGCGGAAGCGTGAGGGGCCACGTCGGAAGCAGGAGAGGGGTGTGAATGGCTCCAGGAGGAAGGCTGGTCCCTGATGACACCCCATAGGAGGTGCAGCCTCGGTCCTCCAGGCACAAGGATCTGCGTTCTGCCACCAGCCTGCATGGGCCTGGCTCCTCGGCCTCGGAGAAGCCCCGGAGCAGGCGACGTCCCGACTTCGGCCTGTGTCTCTCTGTCTCTCTGTCAAGTGTACACACCCTATAGCAAAAATCTCTCTCTAAAGGGGCCACAGATGGTGTGGTAGTTAAGGGCTCTGAACTCCCACATGGCTTACCACAGTTCGAGTCCCGGATCTGGCGGCTTGCTTTCTCACTTTCTCTCTCTCAACTCTGTCCATCTCTGGTCAAATTAAAATAAATAAATACAGTTAAACAAAATACTTCTTAAAAAAAAAAAAAATCTCTGTCTCTAAACAAAGTGAAAATCTGCTGGTTCTCTTTACCTAAGTTTAACCTGCCATTTTTCCAAACACTCAAACTGTATCTCAGTGGGGACTGCCCTTCCAGGGCCCGGCTGTGCCTTCAGGTCCCCGGGAACAGCGTCAGGACAGAGACCACGCAGCTGTCCTCCAGGTTACCAGTCCCTCCACCTGCCCAGGCAGTGGGACTTAGGAGGTGGCCGGCCTCTCCACACCACTACTGCTCATCCGTCCTGCCCCGTCTGCTAAGCCCACGTCACCCTGCGGCAGTTTCACTCTTAGCGCCCGTCCCTGTTATACTGCCTTGAAGTTGCAGTCCTCAGGAAACCATAATCCAGTTACAAGTTAGTGTGCTGACTGCGCCCAGGACGCTCACTTGCCAATTCTTCCCTTAGAAAGGCCACGATTACCATTGCCTTGCCCGTCAGCAGGGAGGTAAGGCTTGGCCAAGCACGCCGCCTCCCAGAAGACTTCCTGGGGTTTCTCGGGCTCGGGTCTGGAGAGGCTGAGTAGTATTGTCTGAGCGTGCCGGAGCTCTGACTTGAAATCCATTCTGGGGGGGCGGGGGCCAGTGACATGTGACACTTTCTGTTACTTCTCAAAAACTCGTGTTCCGAAGATGCTGACCTCACTAACAGCGACACAGCACCAGCGGGAACCGGCCCCCCTCTGCGCATCCCAGTGCAGCTGAGCGGGAGCCAGAGGACGTGTCACATGACCAAACGGGGGCCGAGGTCAGGGAAAGGCAGGACGCTCCGCCCGCGTTTCCCGAGTCCTCGAGAAACAGGAGACGGCCGGCCGCACGCTGGAGCTGACCGGAGTGGGCTACGGACGCTGCAGCTCAGAGCCAGCCGGTGACGCGGAGGTCAAGGCAGCTGGGTCCTACCTGGCAAAGCTCGCGGTTCAAGTGCCAGCCCTGGCAGCTTGGAAAAACACACCAGGTGCGTGTGCGTGTGTGCCCAAAATTCCCCGAGGAGAATGGAGGAGAAGGGGCTGCGGCACGGCCATCCCCTCTGGGGGGTGAGTTCTCACGCTCCCTCTCACTCTGTCTCCGGCGAGCGCACGCGCCCCACGGCAGGAATAAACAGAGAAGCTGCAGCTCCGCCGTGAGTCCCGGTGTTTGCCCACCAGCGTCTGAAACGCTGCCGTGTGGGCGGTCACGCCAGAGTCACCCCCACCTGGAATCTGAGAGACGCTCAGTCCCTAGACCTGCTCCTCCCTGCGTGCACCTGACACGCACACGCCCCTCCGTCTACACTAGGGGCGTGCACCCATGCTCACAGCGGGGCTACTCGTGACAGCCAGCGGCGGGCACGGCTACACAAAACACTGAGTCCTGGCGACGCGACACCAGTCTGCCTTAAAGAGGACGGGAGGGCTGGGGCGCGGCCACTCGGCTCCGGCGTGAAGCACTGTGCTGAGGGGCAGAAGCCGGACACAGGGCGACGCGTGGCCGCGGGCACACAGAGGAGGAGCGTGGGGCTCGCCGTGTCGGGCTGGGAGCCCAAGAGCCCAGCACCTGCGTGGCTGACCAGGGCCACGTGCGCCTGCCCCCGTGGCGGGAACGCGGGAGCCCAGTGGGTGGGGCAGAGAAGCCTGAGTGACCGAGTGACCTCACGAGAACCCGCTGTCACGGGAACCACACCGGCACTACCGCGGCCTCCCGTGGCGGCTCTATCCGAGCCCTGCCGCCAGGCCTAGCCCCATGTGGCTGCGCGGGGTGCCCAGTTTCGGCACAGGTGTCACGGTGGCACTCGGGCGACCTCAGACCAACATCGTGGGGGTGTGTTCACGTGCTGTGCCCATGACGGGCAAACTCAGGGACAGAAGGCAGAGCTGCGGTGCCGAGCGGGGACACTAGTCAGCGCGTGGGGGTCCAGCTGGGATATGAACGTTCCGGAGACAGCGGGAAGGCTGCCCCACGCGGGGGAACGGGGGAGCGGGGGTGCGGGGGCTGCCGAGCTGCCGCGAGACACGCAGGAAGCCACGTTGTAGCTCCGTGTATAGTCTACACAGTGAGAGAAAACAGAGACATCAGAGACAGGAAGCGTAGGTGACCTAAGCTCTTCGAATGATAAACATTGGGTAAGCAGGTGGCGTGGTGGTTAAGGAGCTAGACTCCCACATGGCCAACTGCAGTTCGAATCCTGGACGTGGTAGCTTGAGACACTCCAGGCACATGTGTGAGTGCCCAGAATCCCAAGAGGAGAGTGGAGGAGAACAGCTCACGGTGTGGTCGTCCCCCCAGAGGGTGGATTTCTCATTTTCCCTCTCTGTCTCTTTCTGGTAAGCACATGTGCCCCATGGCAAACACCTAAACATAAATAAATGATAAATATGACTCTTATGAAAATAAAAGCTTTCCAATTCTGAGATGTCAAGTCAGCTAAGCAAGGAATATAAGATGAGGAGAAAATGGAGTTGCTGTTTCCTTGACCTTACACAGAAAGAAAGAAATATCCTCGGATGTAGCTACAATTGCCCCTGTGCTGGAGAACTAAAGGTTAGCGTTTCCCTTAAACCATACTGAGGAGTCAGGGAAGACGACACAGGTCAGGCTCCCTGCAATCCTGTTCACTGCTTATTTTCAGTTACTTACTCCTGTTTCCCTGCCCTTCACGAGTGATTTGTTTTAGAATAGCTTCTTATTAAAGCCAGTTGTACTTTTCTCAGTGTATTTTTTATTGGACATACATATATATATTTATTTTGGGTTACTGTGGCCTTCAGCCACTGGTTCTGAGAGGCGGGGCCAGCTGTGACCAGGGTGGTGCACTCCCGCCTCCTCCTCCCGCTGTCTGCCCCCAGAGCCCCGGACAGACACATTGAGCAACACAGGAGGACCGTGAGAAGCCGTGCGAGCGGGAGCTGGGAAGGGACAGGGCCCAAGGACGACCGTGAGAGTGACGAGCTTCCCGAGGTTCCTCCTGCATTTCTAGACGCAACTACAAAACCACCCGAACCCCAGATCTGCACAGCAGGTGTGGATGGAGAAAGCCCTACAGACGCTCGCCCAGAGGGCCTGGTGGGGAGAGTCCTGAGGGGCAGGGCCAGGGGAGCCCTGTCTCCTTTCTCTTCACTCCCCTGGCCCGGCCCGCGGCAGGCTGCAATCAGAAGTCAGCACTCCCACGAGGGCGAGGGCGCCGGCAGCACTGGGAGAAGGCAGGTGACAGACGCTCAGAGCAAGAGTCCTCTGACAGAGGAGCCAGAAGGGCGGCCTGGTGCCCCAGCCCGTGGGGTCTGACTCACTGTTCCGTCTCTTTTTTCTCGCTGCCCCACCCCACGCGGACTCGGCTGTAGGAACGGTATGGCGGGGCACGGGAGGCACAAACCCTCCGTGCAGCTGAGCACCTGGACGAGGGCCTTGCGTGAGGAGGGAGACAGAGAAAGGGCTCCTTTAACCCCACGGATGGACGCCTATGCGCGGCAGAGGCCAGCGGCCAAAGAGCGAAGTTAAAGGTGCCCGGAGTCCCTACTCACGGGAGGTCGAGTCCCAAACCCCGTGGGATCACGCCTCCCACCTGTCAGCGTGGCCTTGACCAGAAACCACGAGGCCAACGTGGGCGAGCACGTGGAGAGAAAGGCGCCTGCACGCTGTCGGTGGCCATGCAAATCGGGCGGCCACCATGAAAACACGATGGAGAGTCCCTGAAGAACTGAAAGTGGAACCACCATCTGACCCAGCACCTCACTGCTAGGTATTTATCCGAATGGACTGAACCCGGACCTAGAAGAAAGGACAGCACCCTACACTCACTGCAGCAGTCCGGGCTCTAGCCGAGACACGGAGGCACCTAACTGCCCATCAGTAATGATGGGGGCCGGCAGGTGGCGTGGTGGTTAAAGGCACTGAACTCCCACATGGTTGGCCATGGTTCAAATCCCGGACCTGGCAGCTTGCTTTCTCACTTTCCCTCTCTTTCTCTGTCTCTCTCTGATCAAATGGAAAATAATAACAATAGTAAATGAAGTTAAATAAAATAACTCTTTTTAAAAAATAATGAGTAGACAGGGGAAATGTGAGATAGATAGAGACAGAGATAGTGATACCACACCACAGATACGTAAAGACGAGGGTATTAGAACACATCGTACAGATATATATAATACATGCCATTCCACTGTGTGTGTGTGTGTGTGTGTGTGCGCACGCGCATGTGCCTTTCCAAGAAACCCCCGTCCACAGCCTCACGGATAAGCCCAGAGGACAGTACCCTGAGTGAAATGGGGTAGGCTTGTGAGCTCACATGGCGAGGCTGAAACCGTGGCCTCGTGGAAGCAGAGGTCGGGAAGGTGGCTGCCAGGTGGGAGCTGAGGACTGGGGCCACGTCGGCCCCAGGACAGAGGTCAGCAAGGTGAGAAGGGCCCGTCCCGGAGCTGTGACGTACCCACAGGGACGATGGTGAACATGAGGTTGTACACTTGGAATTTGCTAAGAGGGTTGGCCTACGTGTCCTCACCACACACACTCACACACATAGCACACACACAACCGTGTGAGGTGATGGATGTGTTCATCGCATGATCATGATAATCATTCCAAAATGCATGCGTGTACCAAGCCACCACCTTGTACCTGAAACACGCGCAGTTTGTATCTGTCAAGCATACCTCAACAAAGCTGGCAGGGAAAAGGAACAGAGCCGGCATTTCTAAAATAATACTAAACATATACATGGTCAGAAACGAGTAAACAAATTAACATGAGGACTAAAAGAAATGTTTAAATCATCCCAAATAAGGCAGAAGAAAAGAAACAGGAGAAGGAAAAGCAAAGGGAACAAGTGGAAAACGAATGATACACAGGCCAGCCTACACATCCCTACGTCGGTGATTACAACAGGTGCACGTGGCCGGGCACACTAACAAAGTCGGTCAGAGTAGCTTTTTTTGAGGGTTTTTTCCTACAGGGTGCGTGCACTCGCCAGAAAGACAGAGAGAGACAGAGACAGGAAGCGAGAAATCACCCCCCGGGGGGATGGCCATGCCGCAATCCCTTCTCCTCCATTCCCCTCTTGGGATCTTGGGCACGCACGCACACGTGCCCAGCGTGAGTTTAAGCCACCGAGTCCAGGACGCGAACCGTGGTCGACTACATGGGAGTTTAGTGACATAGACATTACGCCAACTGCTGGTCCCTGAAGCAGGTTTCTTGTAGACAGCATATAGTTAGATATTTTTTAAAAAGATTTTTTTAAAAAAGCGAATGATTTCCCGCTTTCTGTCTCTCTGTCTCTCTCTCTCTGTCTGTCTCGCAAGCACATGCGCCCTATAGCAAAAACCTCTCAAAAATATATATATATTAGGATGGCTATATTAATATCTGACAGAGTAGGTATCGACCAAGGACAAAAAAAAAAAAAAAAAAAAAAAAAAAAAAAAAAAAAAAAACACGAAAATCACCAAAGATAAAAAGGATAACGGGGTCTTCACTCAAGGACAGCAAAACAGTTTCCTTTCAAGTGCACACGGACTTCATCTAAATAAATCATGTCCCGTGTACATACATCTTAGCAAATTTAAAAATAATTCAAATCATACAAAGTGTGTTCTCTGACCATAAAGGAATTAAAGCAGACATCTATGACAGAAAGCTACTTAGAAAATCCCCCAAACATTTGGGAATTAAACAACACACTTCTAAATAATCCCCAAGTCAGAAAGTAAGTCACAAGGGAAATCAGAAAATATTTCAAATGGAATGAAAATGAAAACGCAACAAGCCAAAATGTGTGGGCTGCAAGTAAAACAGCGTTTGGTGGGAAGTTTACGGCGCTAAAGGCTTACATTAGAAAAGAAGGTCATTTTTAAATATATAATTTAAGCTTCCACCTTCAGAAACCAGTAAAAGGAAGACCAAATTAAATCTGAAGTGAGCAAAAGGAAAGAAATAACCAAGACAGAAACAGGTATGAATAAACTTAAAAACAGAAAAACGATAGATAAAATCAGTAAAACCAAAAAAGCTGATTATTTCAAAAGATTAAAATATTAATAAACCTATAGCCGACCAATAAAAAAAGAGAAAAGACAAAAAGTGACTAAAGGCCCTCACACAGATCTGGGGGCGTTCAGAGGATAACGCAGTAATACCAGAAACCGCTGTAGGATGCACTTGACGACTTGGGCGACACTGACCAGCTCTTACAGGACACTGACTGCCAAAAGGCATTCCGGAAGTAGTGACAGCCTCGCTCGTCCTGGGTCTAGTTAACACATGGAGTCTGCAGTTAAACCCTCCCCAGAAGGAAACATTCAGACCCAGAAGGTTTTGCTGTCAATTACACCAAACATTTAATGAAGGAAAAATACGAACTCTACACCCCCTCCTCCAGAAACAAACAAGGGGAAAACCCCTCCTGAGTCGGCATTACCAGGTACCAAAACCTGTGCAGAACACCCGAGAAAGGAAACCTACAGATTAGTAGCCCTCACGAACATATAGACGCAAACATCTTCATCAAAATATTAGCAGCACAAAGCCATCAATAAGGGTAAAGCCCGTCTCCAAGTAGAATTTACCCTGGAACGCCAGACTAGATCGATGTGAGAGAATCAGTCACTGTGACCACTATATTAACAGATGAAGAATGAAAGCAACAGCGCTGTCTCCGAAAGTGCAGAGAATGCATTTTACCAAATCTAACACCCATTCATGATTTTAAAATAAGTAAATAAAACTCTTGGCAAACTCTGACTACAAGGGAATTTCCCTAACCTGATAAAGGACATCTAACTTCTCTTTTCTTCTCACTGTCTCTGTTTCTCTCTAATGAGCACATGTGCCCTACGGCAACAACCTTAAAAAAAAAAAAAAAAAAAGACTATGTGCCCAAAAAACAAATGAATTCCACTGCATGTAAATTTTAAAATAAATCTGTGAAAAACAAAACACATACATACACATTCCCTGATCATGCTCCTATGTGTGATCTTACAGATACATTTTAGAATAAGTGTACTTTTATTTTTATGTTATTTATTTTAATTTATTTATTTGAGATTTTTGCTACAGGGTGTGTGCACTCACTAGAGAGACAGAGAGACAGAAAGCAAAAAATCACCCCCTTCTCCATTCTCCTCTTGAAATTTTGGGCATGCACGCTCACACGCCCAGTGTGAGTTTAAGCTACCGGGTCCAGAACTCAAACCGCCGTCAACTAGGTGGGGGTCCAGCAACGTACCCATTAAACCGTCTGCTGGCCCCCCCATTTACAATTGTTATACGTTAACTACTTATTTATTTCGAGAGAGAGACAAGCACCCTCACAGCATCTCGGGCCCAACCCTCCCCAGCCGACCCAGCCAGTGCTGGGGGCCTGGTGTGTGCAAATCCATCTGGGAAATGAAGCCTCGTCTTCCACACAGCCTCCAGCCCAGCAGTGTGAGCTGCCTGTGCCACCACGGCTGGGTCTCACCACAGTTTAAGTTGTCGCTCTCCGACCCCCGAGGGCCTCCTGCTGATATTACCGTCAGCCAACGGTGAGTGCGGTGGTGCGCCGTCACCCAGAGTGGCTGTGCCTCTCGCTGGCCGTGTCTGACTTCCTCATTTGACGACGGTGACAGCACAGGGGAGACGGCGGTGACAGCATGGGGAGACGGCGGTAAGTAACCTCACTTTCATTTTCTGAGTTTCCCACACGTAGGAGATAAAAGGCTGTTCACATTTCGTTCTCAAGAATCATTTCCTGTGACCTCAAAGATAACAAGTAACTTCTGGGGCCAGCTCCAGGCGTGGTGGTTAAGGTGGTCGGATCCCACGTGGCCAACCGCGCATTTCGAGTCTTGAAAGACATGCGAGGCACGTGTGTTCGTGCCCGAATTCCCGAGGGGCGAATGGAGAAGGGGTGGTGACACGGCCATCCTCCCTGGGGAGGGGTCTCAGGTGCCCGAGAGCAACAAGGACAGAAGTGATGTCTACGTACGGCTCCACGGTTCCGCGGCCCACAATTACCTTTCATTAATTAGACACTATAGCTCCGGGATCAGCAGTTGGAGTAACGGTTACGTAGCTGGACTCTCACGTAGTCGACCACAGTTAGAGCCCCGGACCCAGCAACTTAAAACACGCCAGGTATGAGTGTGTGCGTGCCCAAGATCCCAAGAGGAGAATGGAGAAGGGATTGTGGAGTGGCCATCCCCCCGGGGAGGGGTGATTTCTTGCTTTCTGTCTCTGTCTCTCCAGTGAGAGCACACACCCTACAGCAAAAATCTCTCTTAAAAAAAATTAGGAGCTCCCAAAGACTGAACACTTACAAGGAGAGAAAGCAGCTGTCCCCAGTCCTGGGCTCTGCGATGGCCCCGTCACCGTCGGCGCTCGCCGCCCCTGTGTGAGCTCACAGTGTGCTTGTCCTTGGGCTGGGAGGTCAGCTCCAGGTTGGGAGCACTTTGGGGACTTTATATATGAAACCGAGACGCAGAGGTCACCCAGGTGCACTCCTACCTCGCCATCAAGGTTGGGGTTACTGGGGGCCAGAGGGACGCAGAAATACAACACTCCGCAGTGCCGGGCCCCCACGGAAAGGTTCTGGGTACACACCCGGAGGCCGCCCTGCATGCTGGGCGCACACGTCCACGACCCACGGCTGGCTTTG
Organism: Tupaia tana; assembly: GCA_026018925.1. NCBI lineage: Eukaryota > Metazoa > Chordata > Mammalia > Scandentia > Tupaiidae > Tupaia > Tupaia tana. The sequence goes on from JAKSZU010000018.1 coordinate 3,116,220, forward strand.
GCTAGGAGGCGGGTCACAGCACCAGAGCCTGCTGGGCATTCGCTCTCTCTCTCTCTCTCTCTCTCTCTCTCTCTCTCTCTCAGAAGAGGTAAATAAACATTTAAAAAAAAGAAGCAGAAAGAATGGGTCAGAAGAGTTGGGAACAGGAAAAACCCTAGTGACCAGCTCCGCTAGGATGAAGGCAGCTGCGAGGGAGGAAAGGGGGCTGGGGGAGCGAGTGACCCCGGGTCCCCGGCCCCCAGACGACAGGCGGCAGGGCAGGGCAAGCAGGTGGCCAGCTTGGCCCACGAGTCAGCCCTGCAAGGTCCAGGAAAGCCGCTCGGTTCTGCCTCGGCCAGACGGCCTCCCCAGACGCCTCCAGCTCTGACGCCACACCTCTGCTTCTTTGTAACACGTGGCGTCAGAGCGAGAGGCCGGAGAGGCAGCCCCAGGTTCCTGAGCAGAAACTGCAGAAGCCCTGTGCTGGCAGGGCCGAGGGGTGACCTCAGTGACTTCCCACTCCCTGCAGGAATCCCCGCCGTGGTGCTCTCGGTGCCCCCTTTGAATTCTTCCAATAATAACAGGGTTCCCAGCTCGCACAGCAATTTGGTTTTTAAGGTTAATATTCGGCAAACTCTCCCTTAAGATGAAATGAAATCAGCTCCCACTCAGCACTCACAAATCAAAGAGGGGCTTCCCTGTGGTCACCCAGGACACGGCTCTTCCTCCCAGCCTTGGTGCTCTCCGATCGGCGCACCGGCCCAGCAGAGCACAGGGAGGGCGGCAAGTCTGCTCATCACGGGCTGGGGCTGAGAAAGTCCCGTCACAGGCGGGGGCCCGTCCTCTCGGGACGCATCCCTAAATGCCCGTTGCAGTCGTTGTTGGGGGGTTTTGCATTTCTGTTTTGGGGGGTTTTAGGCAGGGCTGGCTGCACCGTAACCCCCCCGTCAGCTCACGGGTAGCTAGGTCGGCAGTACACACCGGCCCAGATCTTGGGGCGGGCATGGGCCAGGAGTGACACCCAGACCCCCCCACGGCCCGGCCTGCATCAGTCGGTGCTCACGGCTGCGCTGGGCCCCGGCAGTTGTTTTTTAACTTTAAAAAGCAATATTTGAAATGGTGGGTAAATTCTCAGGCTAGCCCGAGAGAAAAGTCACCATTCTATTAAGCAAAACAAAGAAAAATGAGTAAGAAATGGTTTGGTAGTGCTTCAGAGGAGGGAAGGGGCACACCTCTGTGAGACCGGATCCGAGGAACACGGGGCCAGCGGTCCTCCCAGATGCAGGGCCCTCAAAGAACAGCACTTCCCCCACCCGCGGTGCCCTGGTGCCAGCTCGCCAGGCTGGCACTGCCCACATCATGGCGCGTACCCAGGTGGCTAAAAAGGCCGTGGGGTTAGAGCACGGAGTCTGCACTTCTTCCTCCTTTTGACAAATATGGGCCTAGCAGGTGGACGGGGTGGACAGAAGGAGAACAACTCCGGCGCAAGGAAACTCCGACCAGAGTCTCGGTCTAAGTCCCTACGATCAGCAGCGAGTGAGAACCGGAGCTCCACAGCGCTGAGGGCCAGGCGTGGGCGGCGAGTGAGCAGGGGCAGGCTGTGGAGCTCCGGGAGCAGGGAGCGGGGCGCAGGAGAGGAGGGGCGGACGCGCAGGTGCGGTCGGTCGTGGGTCCCGGAGTGCCCAACCCGGTGTCATCCCAAGGTCCCTGTCAGAGGTAGGCAGGAGGGGGACCAGCAGTTGGCGTAGTGGCTATGTCGCTGGACTCCCATGTAGTTAACCATGGTTTGAGTTCCGGACCCGGTGGCTTCAACTCACGCTGGGCATGTGTGCGTGTGTGCCCAAGATCCCGAGAGGAGAATGGAGGAGAAGGGATTGAGGCGTGGCCATCCCCCCTAGGGGGTGATTTCTTGCTTTCTGTCTGTCTGTCTTTCTTTTTGCGCCCTATAGTAAAAACCTCTCTCTCAAAAAAAAAAAAAAAAAAAAAAAAAAAAAAGCATTAGAAACTCAAGTTTGGCAGCCTAACTTATAAACCATAACAAAGTTAAGTCTGCCCAAGAACACGAGAATGTTTGATCAGTAGAAAAGTTACGGATATGCTATGCCGTAGTAACAGGGCTTACCCCACAGCACAACGGTTACATTCTGCTCAGAGGAAGCCAGACTCCACAAGGCCCGCCAGGCTTCAAGTCCCAGCCCTGGCAACGCGACGGCACTTGGTTATGCATGCCCGTGTGTGTTCTTGGGATCCCGACGGGAGGCAGACTTGGAGGAAAAGGGTTTTGGTGTGACCAGGCCCCTCTGGGGGTTCTTCTCTCCCCTCTCCCTCTCTCTCTTACGCATGAACAGACACCCTCTGGCATAAAAGAAAAAAAAGGAAATTGACAAAACATAAAATTAACCCATTTAAAACAAACAATTTAGTCGGGGCCAGCAGGTAGCATAATGCTTAAGGTCCTAGACTCCAACTTGTTGACAGTGGTTCACGTCCCAGACCCAGTGGCTTGAAAACCACACTAGGCATGTGTGTTTGCCAAAATCCTGAGGGGAGAATGGAGGATAAGGATCAGCCAGTGGGAGTCCAGCACCTTCGGAATGCATCCTCACTGGAGCCTGTGTCAGGGATTCTGTGGCCAAGCAACCTCCTGTCTCTGGCCGGACGGGTCCGCTGGTCCTGCCTGCAGATAGGAGGAGCAGGGTTCTGGCATAGAAGGGACTGGGCCGGGCGGGCCCACGGAGGGCAGAGTGCGCAGGCCTCAGCACTCACACCGGCTAGTCCCAGGCCTGGCTGCCAGCCAGGGAGAAGAGGCCCTGTGGTTCTGGAAAGCCCCAGACCCCCAGAGACAGGAAAGAGGACAAGGCCGGGAAGACCCCGGACACCGTCGAATGCTGGCCTCGGGCCCACGGAGAAACAGCTGCATTTCTAGAGAAGCTCCCCAAGGTCTCCGGCCAGGTCCACAGCCTCTCCCATGGCGAAGAAGTCCAGCTCTGTGCCAGTGTCCCCTCCTCTGTCACTTACAGGAACGCGTCCTTGGATTTAGGGCCAGTAGTCCAGTCACGCCGAGGTCTGTAAGGTAATCACGCATGCAGAGACGGGACCACAGTCACGCGCTCTGCTGTTGGGGTGCAGACATCTGGCTGCGGGCCCCCATGCCCATGGCCAGTCAAACGCGGGCCTGGTGACGGGTCCAGTCTCAGCACTAGTACCCTGGGCGTCCCTCCTCAGAACAGGCTTGCCAGGCCCAAAGCGCCCGCACGGCGGGGAGCTGCGAGCTCGGCCCGGGCACCTGAGGACGGGGCTCACGCCTCACAGCCCCCACCCGAGCGCCTCGTCCAGCACCGCTACGGCCACAGGAGGTGACACCAAGACAGGAGGGCAGTGAGGTCGCGGGAGAGCAGGGCATGAGGGAGACCTTCCAGGCCAGGCACGTTGCTATAGGGTCATCGGAAAAGTCATGATGCATTTTTCTATGTTTTCCTATGCAAAAATGCATCATGATTTCCCCAACAACCTAGTAAACTCAGTTCCTTGCCTGAAAATGGGCCACATGGAAGCTGTCGTGGGCGCTGTACGGGTGACAGGCCTGACGCTGTGACACCCCGGCAGTGTGAACAGCAGCCAGGCCTGGGGGCTCCGCCTCCTGCTACTTTGGACCTGGGGACCCGTTTCCTCTCAGGAAAACGGGGTGTGTTCCAGTAGGTTGTCCTAAATGCTGTGACACATTTTGGCATAGAAAAAATACATCATGACTTTTTAGAAAACCCCGCCGAAGCTGACGCAGGCCCAAGCGGGCACTCCCCCCTCAGCACTCCCTTCCGTTCCCGGGGCGCTGCACCGTGCTGAAGATGCCACGGGACGCTTTCTTCATGCCAGAGCCCTGGAGAAAGAGCCAGCTTCCTCGTCACCCCCTGGTATTTTCTACAAAGCACGTCTGAGGCCGCAGGGGAAGGTGCTGCCAAGGCGTCCACACCCACGGCCTGAGCAGAGTCCTGACCCGTGACCGGGGAGTCGAAGGAGAGGGGCCCTCACCAGACGCCAGGGAAGGTGGGAGGTCTGCACCCAGACCCCGGCAGCTCTGAGCTGCACCTCGGCCTCCTGCCCCCCCCCCCCCCCCAGAGAGGCGGGGAGGGAGCCGTGGCCAGACAAGACGTGCGGGCCACACACCCAGCACAGCCTGCCCTAGTCGCGCCGTGTGGACGAGGTGAGTCAGAGCAGCCCACAGGCCACATGTGGGTCCATTACTGCTACAGCACCCCACCCTCGCCGAGGGCACATGGCAGGGCCCTGGGCTGGGAGCACAGTGACAGCAGAGCCCGCCTTCAGATACTGCCGCCTGCTCTGGAGGTCAGAGCATCTGGAGGGCTGGCTCCAAGCCCCATTCACTGCGACGCTGGGTTCTCTGGTGACGGCACCTGGAGTCGAGACCACTCAGAGACTGCAGAGCCTGGGGCAGAAAGCACCGTCGGCCCCCAGCCAAGCCAAGGGCACTGGATTTTCTCTCACCTACCAAGTATGCTAGGGTTGGAGCACAAGCATTTTTTATTCTTAATTTTGCCATAGGGCACATGTACTGGAGAAAGACGGGGCTGGGCAGTAAGAAATCACCCTCCAAGAGGATGACCACACCGCAATCCCCTCCCCCCCCCCCCCCGGGATTTCGGCACGCACAAGCGCCTGGTGTTCCCTTCGAGCCGGGAGGCCGGGACTCGAACCCCGCAGCCGGCCATGTGGGATTCCTCCAGCCGTCCCACACCACCCCCGCTGCCCACCGCGGGTCCCGTGTGTCCGTCAGTGTTCTTACAGAACAAGAACACACACACACATACACAGAAGAACATCCGTGTATGTGTGTGTGCTTGTGCGTGGAGAGAGAGAACGACTCTTTGAAAAAGTTTAAACAGGAAAAAACGTGTTGCTTCGGAAGTTTGAGAAGCACCGTGGGAAATGCTTCATGGTTTGCAGAGTTCATTTTCAGTCTCAGAAATCCCTTAGTGGGGAAAATGCCAGACATTGAAAAAGTTCTCTCGTCATAGTCTGAATTTGTTTTGTCTCAAAGAGACTGGATAGGTGGGCTTATTTTAATATCTACCAGGGGCGGAGACTTCAAAAAGTCCGTAGGAAAATGAAATTAAAGTATAACTTTATTTTGGCACAAAATTTTGAAATTTATGCATAGGTTTTCCACAATATGCATCTTTCTTGGGTTTTTTTGAAGATGCCTCATACACACATTTACACGGAATCCTGTACGTATCCGAGAGAAGGAGCCTACGCCCTACTGCAGGCGGCCACTCATCTTGGCAAAACCATCGGCGTATTCGGAACTCATGCCTTCCTGGACAGGCGCAGACCCCCCTGCAGCTGGGCAGCTCCTGGCGGAGGGCCAGTGCACATCCGTCCACACCGCATGGGAGGGTCGTCATGCTGCCAGTTCTCCCAGTACCCTCGGCCCAGGAAACGGGCCCACCCGCTGCGCAGCTCTGGGTGATCCACCGCCCTGCCTGGGCCGCGGAGCTGCCCTCCGGAGGGCCTTCTCTGTCCTGCTCTCGACCCTCACCGTCGCATCAGGACACGTGAGGGCTCTCCTGCTGAACGTGAGTAATGTCTGAACCCCTTTTAGCAACTGAAGCTCCTGTTTCCCTCCCTGCCCCTGGCGGGTCCCTGTCCGTGGGTGCTTTGGAGCAGGGGACGGCTGGGTGGGGGCAGGTGCTGGGGCAAAGACACTTGTCACACGGACCTGCCAAGGGGTGGATACAAGGTCCCATGTGGGTGTCCCTTGGAGCTGGAGGCCTGTCAGTGAATCGAGACTCCTGGGAAGCCCATGGGTTTAGTGCATCCCATGGGGTCGGGACAGCACACTGTCACCTGGGTCGCAGGCAGGAGCCGGGACTCAGACTCTGACTCTGCCAGCAGTGGCCGCGGCATCGGGAGGTTCTGTAATACTCAGGCTTCCCTTGTTCTCGCCCCTCAGTTACAGGCTTGCTGATCCTCCATCAAGAAATGAACTCCACGCGGGACCAGCAGTTAGCGTGATGGCTATGTTGCTGGACTCCCATGTAGTTGACCACGGTTCGCGTCCCGGACCCAGTGGCTTAAACTCATGCCGGGCACGTGTGCACGCGTGCCCAAGATCCCGAGAGGAGAACGGAGGAGAGGGGATTGCGATGTGGCCATCCCCCCGGGGGGGTGATTTCTCGCTTTCTGTCTCTCTATCTCTCTCTGTCTGGCGAGTGCACGCGCCCTATAGCGAAAACCTCTCCAAAAAAAAAAAGAAAAAAAAAGAAAGAAAGAAAGAAAGAAAGAAAGAAAGAAAGAAAGAAAGAAAGAAAGAAGAAAGAAAAAGAAATGAACTCCACGCCGGGGGTAGGGAAGAGGAAGGGAGCAGTGTCAAGCAGTTCATGGAAAAATGGAATTAAAGTAATAAGCTTACTTTGGTGAAAAAAAATTTCTAAATGCATACATAGGTTTTTTATCATTTGCATTTTTTCCTGGCCTCTGGGGCAGCCTGTGACGTGCTTTGACTAGTAGACTGCAACTCGCAAAGCTAGGCAGCTTCCACCTGTGTCCCCTCGGATCGTTCTCACCACTACTGGAAGCTGCTGGGATGGAAGGCTTCTGCATGGCCACTGTCGCACAAGTGAGCCCAGATGAGACTAGCCGAAGGGTCACCCCATCAGCCTGCGGAATCCTGAGGAACAGTACCTCACTGCTAGCTGCAGCTGCTATGTTGGGGGTATTTGTCACGCAGCAATGCTGACTGATACATCTTCCCAGTCCATTTATTCCTCTTCCGTGCATCTCAGCTTCCTCATCTAAAACATGAGTTTGAATTAGGTGGCCATTAGGTCCCTGAAGCTCTGAAGCCCAGCCACATGGGAAAGGGACAAACATCAGCTACATCCATAAATAAAAGACAATGAGGATGACGAGTCCAAGGCGCAGCTTCCAGGAGTGAGCACTGCCTTCTCCGTGGCTCTGGCTCCTTCCACAGAGACTCTGAGGCAGACAGTGAGCCCACCCCAGCTGCCCTCACAGAGCTGTTGGGTCCCCAGGGTCCTGTGGGACCTCTTTGACCTCCTGAGCCAGTGAGGTCCTTTGCAAACTTCAGGAAAAAGCATTTCCTTCAAAGGACCGTCCTAGAGATCAAGAGTGACGCTGTTTCCTTCATGAGGGACAGAGGGAAGGGCAGAGAGACAGAGCCAGGCATTTGTGGCTGGGCCTCCCTGTTCGCGAACCTCCCGCCCAGTCCCCTGGCTAGCTAGGACCACAGGTGTGCCTGCTGTCCCCAGGTTGGCCCGGGACCCACCTCCCACACAGTGGCACCACCTTACTGCGTGGGGGCTGGGCCTAAATGACACATGCAGAGCTGCTGGTGCCTGGAGGCCTTGGCCGTGGCAGTTACAGTCTGCAGCTTCCACCCAGAGGTGTGGGACAGCGCCTCCCACGGGGAGGAACGTGCCGGTGGGCGCAGATGAGGGGCCCGGAGGCTGCCTGCAGCTGCATGGTTCGTGCCACGGAGGGCAGGTCTTCCTGCAGGCTCTGGGTGCTCGTGGGCACGGCCGCTGGCCAGGGGGTGCCCTGTACCTCCAGAGACAGCTGCAGACACGGCAGCGGGCAGCCCCGCTGGACTCCAGTGCCACCACACAATGACGCACCATCGACCTGGGCTCCCGTCTGGGGCACAGGGTCCTTCCCAGAGCGGCGGCCCCGGGTCACTGGTAGCTCCCAGTGGCTGGGTCACTCTGCCGCTTCTAGCCCTTCTCTCACTCCTCACTTCCCCATTGTGGAATCTCACTGAGCTGGCCTCTCGCTTCGGGCTCATTTCCAGAAGGAATTAGACTCCCAGTTCTGCAAGTCTCTTTCCTTAAAGTAAATACCGGACCGCCTCTCGGACTCGCCAGGGCCGGCGCTGAGCACCGGGCAAGCATCGCTCCCGCGAGCTGCCATCGCAGCAGGAGTGCGCCCCTCCACCTCAGGGAACGCGTGTTGTGAAATCAGGGTATAAAGGGATGTTCAGAAAATAGCTTCTCCAACTGGGCTTCCTTCCTGTGGCTGACTTCATGTAGACATGTCACAATTGCAGGGGGAAAATGAGAGGTTAAGAAAATACACTTGGATTTGCTGAAAAAGTTATTTCTTGTGAAAACTTCTCCCTTCCACTTAGGGAGGAAAACAAAACAAGCAGACCCCCCCCTCCCTAAGGGGGCGAAGGTGTGGAGTGCTCCCTTCAGCAAGGTTCCGAGCCTCAGCCAGCTGCCTCCGCCCAGCCCGGGGTCCTCAGACCACCGCGGGTACACAGCGCTGGCCCTGCGGAGCCGGCCCCCAGTTCTGTCGGCACGTTCCCCGCGACCTCAACAATCTGGAATGGGCAGGGGTCGCCGGGGGCCACACTGAGGCCACCCTGGAAGCTGCCCTCCCCGCAGGTCCGGGGCAGCAACGCTCTCCCAGCCGCTGTCTGAGATGCGTTTCACAGTCACTGTGGACGGCTAGTGGGGTCCGTTCCTGACCTGTCCTCACTCACCTCTTTGAAGGTGTCCTTCCCTCGCCATGCGTTTCTAGAGCTGCTGTCGAGAGCCCCCCGTGACTGGGCCTCGCAGTCCTCGGGCACACCCTGCCTCACCGCCTCTCAGACAGTTCTGTCTTTGATGTTCTGCAGTCTCACGGTTTATTGCAGTGGTCTAACTGGGGGTATTTCTATTTCTCCTGCCTTGCACTTCTGAACGAAAATGCTGTTTATCAGCAACGCGGGCTTCCCTCCGCAGGGCGTCCCCGCCGTCCCGCTCCTCTCAGCCTGCACCTCCCGAGAGGGTGTGAGCCGGGCAGGGCCCTCGAAGCTCTCTGCGCCAGCGTCATCCGCCGCGCCTGTCGATCATTCCGGGACTGTCTGTGTGTTTCCTTATGTTTTATGAGGTCGTCGGAAAAGGCATGACGCATTTCTGCATAGAAACACCTAGAAAGACGGGTCGTGCCCTTTCCAATGGCCTCGTAGTCTCTCCCACGTATCTCGCCACCGAGGCACGCCTTCTCTTAGCTGCCAGATTGCCCACAGCTGTGTAGACTTCCTAGGGCCTAACTGCATTCGCTGCGTCTACAATCAATTGGGTTACGGCACGGGGATACTCATCTGCACTAAAGTCCCTGCAGAGTCCTGACAGTCCTACTTTATCTAAACTCTGTGACCGTTCTCATGTTGCAAATGGACCAACTTAATGCAGCTAATATTTAGAAGAACAACAGTCAGTTTGCGGAGAACGTAATTTGCTTCAGTTTAGTCCAAACCCATCATATCACAGGTTTAAAAAGCAAGAAAAATTATTAACGATCGACATTGCAGGGGCCCGCAGGTAGTATGGAGGTTAAGGTGCTGGACTCCCACGTGGCTGACTACAGTTCGAGTCCCAGACCTGGAGGCATGCTTTGTCCCTCTCCCTCTCTCTCTGTCTCTCTAGTCAAACAGAATAATAGCAAATAAATCTTTTTTTAAAATTCAATATTGCAGATCCCAAATTCAAGTAATGGAATAAATGTGAACAATCACCTACTCTAATTGTGTAGGGACCAGTGAGTAAGAACTCAGGGCTATGCCGGGCGTAGTCTGTCCCCAGTCCTTGTCCGACTCCAGTCCTGTGTGTGACGTGGCCAACGAGGAGCTCCCGTGGATCGCGTGTCGGCGCCCTACCCACTAAAACACACCACGTGCGACCCGGGACCGCGTGTCGGTGCCCTACCCACTAAAACACACCACGTGCGACCCAGGACACAGCTGGCCAAATCCCGACCTAGTCTCGTGACTTACTCAAAGCAGGAACGCTTTGCGAAAACTTCCCGGAAGCCTATTTGAGTACTTTCAGCACCTGGGAGCGCCTCCTCCCTCTCGTCATTGTCGTGTGTGTGCCAGAGGCGCCCCCAGAGACACACGGAGAAGAAGCGGGCGAGGCCATCCTGCGGAGGACTGCTGCTGGGGTCCAGGTTCAGGTCTGGCCCCGGGCCTCGCTCATGCCAGCATCTACCCAGAGCACAGAAGCACAGACCAAGCCACGCCACCGCTTGGTCACCTCTGCCAACTTTCCGCTGGCCGAAGCTGGCATCACAGCGCAAGGGAAGAACTCGACCTTCCCCACAGAGAGCTGGCCTTTGCCCTCGGCTCTCGGGAGGCAGCTCTGAGCGCTGGGAACGCCACGCCTCGTGTCTCTGAGAGTGACCCTGCGGGCCCGAGGGGCAGCCAGACAGTAGCAATTCGACCTACAGAAGGCACTTGGGGTGGCCGGGTGCTTTGGTCAGGCGGCATCAGTCGGCCTCCGGCGGGGCTGCGAGCTGGGGTCACGTGGCCCTCAGCCGGGATCACACAATTGACCCCGAGGCTGTCACACGTGGATGCTGGGGAAGGGGCACTGTTCCGACTTCAGGACGACTCGGCCCACATAGTCCTTCCCTGGGGCTGGCCCTGCCCCAGAGCCTGTCTCTGCGACAAACCTCCACGAGTCCTACAGCCTCCAGAGTCCCGGGTCCTCGCGAATCATCGAACCACGGTGTTCTAAAATTCAGACGCACGCCAGCGACCCTGCTGCAGCTCTGGCCTTCCCTAGGACCCAGAATGCTCTCCCCACCCTGCTCACTAGCAGGCCAGCTCCAGCGTGCGATCTGGTTAGGCCGCCCATGACAGCCAAATCGTGTCAAGTCTGCAACAGTCACCCCGCCCCCGTGAGCCGTCGCAGGAGCCAGGTCTGCCCGGCACATCCAGACCTGGGTGGCACATGTGGTGGCCCAGGCTGACGATGGACGCTGCAGAGTCAGCCTCGCAGGCGTGCACCCCCACTCAGACTCCCGGGTGCAGACTCCGGACCCCGGTCACAAATTCCTCCTTTGACAGATAAAGTGGGCGCTGTCCTAAGGGTAGGTATCCCTTTCACTTTCTGTCGTCCAGAGACCTTGGGGTGGAACTCGTGAACTTCTTACCTGCTCTGACACACCCAAAGCCCTGTAAGGGCTCACTTTTATACACACACACACAGACATATATCCACCTCGTGAGGAGAGGCAACACCCCCGGCAGGTTTCCCAATACCAGGACCCCCATCCTCAGCCAGGCCTGGCTCATGGACCGGGGTGTACCTGGTGCATTCAGGGAGGGCTCCAGACTTGACCCAAGAACCATCCTGTGCGGGATTCGCCTCGCGTAGCACCACCACCTGGCCTCCGAGGGTGTCATTTATATCTGGCTTTTATAATCTTGACAGTGCGTGGCCCAGTGTCCCCACAGAAGGGTTCGATTAATTTCTGTGGCAGGCAGGGAAGGCGAGGACAGGGAGACAGAAGAGCAGCGCTCGGGGAAAGCCACGTGAGACAGCAAGACTGCCATGGCCGTGGCCCGTCTTGCCAAAGCGCAGACGTGATTGTACGAAGAAGGGTACCCAGGCTTTTTCTCAATTGCAAGTCTGACGGAAAGGCGTTAAAGAAAAAGAAAAATGGGCCGTGGGGCTGTGAGAACTGGGGTCTGGGTGGACGGCCACGGGCCAGGACGGCCTCAGACTCATGGCTTCCTGCGGCTGAAACACCCCAGGCTGTGACAGAGCTTCGCTGGCTGGGGCAGGAGCCTCGCCTCCTGGCAAAGGCAGTCGGCGGCCACGGCACCATCAGACCGGATCTGCCCTGGCCTCAGCTGTTCTTGTTTTACCACTATTGACACCAAACGGTACACACCGATGGGTACACCATGGTGTGAAAACAGACGCTCAGACCAATGGGCAGAGTAGAGCACGCAGGATGAAGTCCACGCGTTTTCAGCACGCGCTGGGCAGGACGGCCTCTGAATCAGCCAGGCGTCGGCTAAACAGGGGCCGAGACCCCGCCTCTCACCACTGACCGGAACCAGCTCCACGGGCTACGACGGGGTGCAGCCCGCCCCGTGAGACCGCCAGGGCAGTCGGCGAGGCTCCGTGACATCGGGCAGCGAGGTTTGGGTAAGTTCTCTGGAGCTCAGGCAGCAAAGGCAGAAGTAGACAAGCCGGGTGATGTTGAGCGGGAAGTCTGCAGAGCTGGCCGGTGGCGCGGTGGTAAAGGCGGCGCAGCCCACACGGCCGACCAGGTGGTTCGAGTCCTAGACTCGGCAACTTGAAAGGCCCTGGGCGCTTGTGCCTGTGTGCCTAAACTCTCACGAGGAGAAGGGAAGAGAGGGGCTTGTGGCATGATAACCCCTGGGGTGACTTCTCTCGCTCGCTCGCTCTCTCCTCCCCTCTCTGCCTCTCTCCAGCGAGCACATGTGCTCTAAAACACATTTAAAAAACAAAACCCCTCTGCACCGCAGGGGAGAGACTGCCGTGGGCCTCCTCGCCGGCAGGGCACTGACGACCGGCTTTATCTCACAGGAACGTCCAGCGTCCAGCTAAGGTTGTCCCTGAACGCGTCGGTCACACTGCAGAATTACGAAGGGGAGCGTCTTTGAAAGCCTCACCAAGTGGAGGCCGTGAAACCCGCCAGGCACAGAACCCTGGGTCCCATCGGTCTCTCCCTCCCCACATCGGAGCAGCCCCACATTTGACCTTCGCAAACCCACGGTGGTGTGTAAACAGCCGGAGGCGGACCGGTGCGGAGACGCCCACCCCGCGGGGAGGCTGACTGCGAACGCAGGGGGAAGTGGCCGAGGCAACACAGAGGGCACGAGTGTCCCTGGGTCCCAGCCCAGGCGCCTTCCGACAGCTGACACTTCCCATGCCACTCAAGTAAAAGTGTCCCGAGTGCACTCAAGGGCACTGTGACAGCACTGGAGCAGGGGCAGGAGAGGGCAGGCAGCTTGCTTCGCGGCGGGCACGGGGCTTGGCCGCCCCCCATGGCAGCCTCGGCAGAGGCAAGAAATGGCTTCGACCCTGACAGCTGCAGGGGTACAGCACGAAGACCAAGCGGTTCAGAAGAGGGCCAGAATCATGTAGCCAGGTTGTCCAAGGGGCGCTGGGATTCTGGGAAGGTGCTGGGAAGCCCCGAAATCTCAGAGCCCTGAAGCAGTGTGGCCAGGACGAGGCTGAGGGGCACGGAGGGACGCAGGGCAGTGCCCCCAGGGAAGAGTTCGCACTGAGGCCCACAGCTGCTGCCCCTGGGAGGGCTGCTTCCAAGGTCGGCCTTGCCTGGGCTTCGGGAACGTCCCACCATATCCCAGCATGGGATGTCCCAGCCACGGATAAAACCAGATACATTAAAAAAAGCAACACTGAACATTTCATGGGATTTCCAAAATCAACACGCTCCAAGTGTGAGCAAGTCGGTCAGTGAGAAAGGAGACACTCCGACCCCAGCCAGCCTCTCTGCTTCCAGTTAACCTGCCTCCCAGAGTGCCGTCGGAGTCCTGGCCCCGGCTGTGCCGGCATTAGGAACCAGGCCCCTCGCGGGCGCCAGCGAGCTAAGGCTGGGCCCAGCCGCCGCTGCACCCTGGAAGAGAGAGAGCTGGAGGCCACGTGATGACAGAGGCTAGGGCTGAAGTGACGTCTACGAGCCAAGACACCTCCCTCCAGGACAGAGCTCCTCGCCGGAGCCTTCCAAGGGGCCAGGGCCTGTCCACAGCAGGATCGTGGACTTCTTCAGAACCCTGAGCAAATACGCGGCTGCCAGTTTAAGCCCCAGGGCTTGGCGGGACTTGGGGACAGCAGCTGCAGGAATCTCATACACGCTCCAGAGCTGTCTCCAGACTCCGGGTCTCCCGAGGAGACTCACCCCACGCAGAACCGGTCAGCCCCGGAAGCTGGATGGTGCCAGCCCCGGTTCTAGGCCAGCACGTGGTAAGCTGTCAGCCACACCTCCCACAGAGGAGCCTCGGAGGCCCAGCTGCGGCCAGAGCCGGGCTGGCTTCACTGAGTCTGCCTCCAGGGTACAAGGACAGGTGTGCCCCTGGTCATCTGGGGGTGCAATGGCAGCCGTAGAGACCCAGGCCTGCTCAGGAAGGAAAAACTGACCACACAACCACCAGCCTCAGCAGGGCCGCACATGTGGGTGAAACTTTTCTAAATTGTGGGTGCTGGAACCTGAAGAAGGCGTTTGTGCATTTGGTGAAAGAATGTGTTAGAAGTTCGAAGGCAGATGGGAACCTTGCCACCACAGAGCAGACTTTCAAATCACACACACCGGAAGTGCCAGGAAGCAGAGGCTGGGGCCAGGCCTGGGGCCAGTGGGAGGTGTGGACCGTGGCCAGGGCAGGTCGTGCTCAGCCAGCCCACCGCCAGCCCAGAGGCTGTGGTGTAAGGACGCGTTACCCGGCAGGCCCGAGGCTGTGGTGTAAGGACGCGTTACCCGGCAGGCCCGAGGCTCTGCAGCAGCGCGCCTCCCTCCCGGCTTCCACACCTTCAGGGAGGATCCGACTCTCCAGCATTAGGAATGTGGAACCCCTAGAAGTAGAGTTACTCCCCAGTATCTTCCAAAGGAAGGGGGAGGAAGTTTCCAGATTTCAATGTCCCCAGGGGAAGGAAGGAGGCAGAGCGGGGAGAGGGGAGACCCTGAGAGGGTGGTCCAGAGAGAAGGCAAGTAGGACTCCTCCTGGCCCTCCACCTTACAGAGGGGTGAGTTTCCTGCCCACCAGCACGCAGCTTCACCCTCCATGCCTGCCAGCCCCACACCTCACCATCTGCCTGGAAGCCACACTCACACGCCTGTGACCACCCCATTGGGCCACGCCCTGTGGTGGCAGGCACTGGCACGCAGAGCTCCCAGCTGCCAGGCAGCCACAAGGGAGGGACCACAGAGCCATGGCCAGGCCTCCCAGCTGGGTCGGGCTACCACCACCCCAGCAAGCCTGGGAACACGGGGCTCCATGGGGAACTGAAAACACCAACCAGACCCAGCTGGAGGGGGTCCCCATTTCCCATGGACTCAGCCCAGGGACAGGATCAAAACCACGCTCCTGTCTGCACCTGTTCCTCGACCATCTCCCTAACACCTGCATCCTCGGGTACCCATGCAGCCCTCAAAGGCCCCCCCACATCCCCTTTTCCCACAGAACCTGGGCGAGAGCATCGGAAGGCTCATCCTTTCCCATCTCACTGGGACCACAGGCTCAGGGTCCTGAAGGAAGAAGGGCCAGGGCCTTGGGGCCTAGACAGCGGGCTCTCTCCCTGCTCATGGCCCCGGCCCTCCCACGGAGCTGCCGAGCAGCGCAAAACCAGCTCTGACCCCTCACACCCCACGGACATGCCCGGTCTCGCTGGGGCCCAGTTCCCGAGAGGACCATGAACGACGTTGCGCCCTCCCCCGAGGCTCAGATCAGTGCCCAGCCTCGCTCTCCACATCAACGTGGCTGTGGACCCGCTCTGCTGTGACATTGCTCACCACCTGTTGGCCAAGAACGCACCCTGGGAGCCAGGCCAGCACCCAGCAGTCTTCCCTGCTGCCTCCCCAGCTTTGGCTCGTTCATTTTGCCCTCTAACCTCTAGGGACCCACTCCCATTTCCTGCTGGGGCAAGCCTGAGCCACAGCGTGAGCAGCCCCCTTGGCCAATCTTGGTGGCTTCCAAGTGTGGAGGCAGGAGAGCTGCCGTCCTGCCCCCACGAGAGCACCCGAGCCCAGGCCCATCACCTGCTGGGTCACCCGCGGCGCTCACAGGCCGGAGCAGTGACACTGTAGGGCCGAGACCTGCAGGGGCTGGGCAGCTGGGCAGGGAGCCGAACGCAGGCCCCGGGTCCCTGCTCTAAGATGCGGCCCTAACTTACATAACCACTCGGGGCCATTTCCTCATCCGAAACAGAGGGACCCCGAAGCACAGCCCCTTCTAGAAGTCAAAGCCGTTTTCCCAGGAGGTGCCGGCGAGTGGGCACACCCACACGTCGAGGACACCCTGGAAGTTGTGGTGCCGTCCGCCGTTCCTGGCACCCACAGCCGATGTGCTTTCTCATAACTCGGCTCCTTCTCCTAAAGGCGGGGCTTTCCTGATCCCCATCTTCAAAGTGTGACCTCATCACGGATTCTAACACCGCCCACCCCCATCTTCCCCAGGGCGTGGTCTGGGCCGAGGCCGAAGGCATGGCCGTCCTGACCTGCCGCGTGTCGCTGGGAGGTGGGGCACAAACGTGACGGCCCTCACAGCCGGCAGCCTACCTCCGAGTGCTCCGTCAGGGGCCCTGCGCGCCTCAACCGAGTCGAGTGCACGGCCTCACACTCCGTCCCATCCTCCCAAGGAGTCGAAGCCGGGCCCGCGGTCTCCACTGGACAGAGGAGCCACTGCGGCTGTGGGAGGGTGGTGGCAGGGTCCCTGCCCACATCTGCCAGGCCCCTCACCCTCCGGTGTACCCCACCCCTGGGCCTGGGCTGCCCACACCCTCCCTTCGTGGCCCCCTGCAGTGGCTCTGCCCGCAGACGGTTCTAAACCTGGTCCCAACATCGAAGCGCCGCATCACGGAGCAGAGGTTCTCTCCTTGTGAGACCCCCCACACGGCCACACTGTGCCCTGCTCACCAGGAGACGTGGGCATTCAGACTGCAGTCCACAAGAGCACAGAGACACGGCGGCTCCCACAGCACGCAGCCACGCAGCGGCCAGTGCTGCCGCCTGACCCCTGGCTCACCCAGCCACCGACCGGGTGCCCGTCTGCCACTGTGACTGGTCTCTGTAACCCTCACGCCAAGTTCACACCAGCGGGGGGTGCTGTGACACTGCCACGTGTGCCTATGACACACCCGCCACAGGCTTCGAGGCACACTTTTGAAACTTCCCTGAGGAGCCTCCGATTACGACTTTCGTGGGGTGGAGAGTAATCCTCGGGCACGCACACCAGCACCGCCCACCACGCTCCGGGCCCAGTCCCAGTGTGAACATGGGACGTGGCCAGCTCGCGCCAGCCCCCGGAGCCCGTTCTGTGCACCTCTTCCCAACTGCACATCGGTGACACCGCGCGGACAGTGCGAGGGCAGCCGGGCGGAGGCGGGGTTGCACCCGGTCATGGGCAGACCCTGCGCCGTCGGCGTCGGGGCAGGTTGGCAGCACGCCCGGGTGGCAGGAGCCCAGGTAAGTGCAGGGCTGCCTTCCACTCACCTGTGCAGGAGAGGCCGGACCCCGTGAGCTCCCAGACCCCTCTGGCTCCTGAACTAATGTTTATTTTTTGTTTTGTTTTGTTTTGTTTTGTTTTGTTTTGTTTTGTTTTTGGAGAGGTTTTTGCTATAGGGCGCATGCACTCACCAGACAGACAGAGACAGAGAGACAGAAAGCGAGAAATCATCCCCCAGGGGGGATGGTCACGCTGCAATCCCTTCTCCTCCGTTCTCCTCTCGGGATCTTGGGCATGCACGCACATGCGCCCGGCGTGAGTTTAAGCCACCGGGTCCAGGACGCAAACCGCGGTCGACTACATGGGAGTCCAGCGACATAGCCATTACGCTAACTGCTGGTCCCTGAACTAATGTTTTACTGCCCAGGAAAACGGAGCTCAGGAGGAGAGCCCAGAATCGCTGCCAGGTTTCCCTAGAAAATGCCCCTTTTCTCCAAACCACGTCGGCACCCCCTGGGTTCAGGGACAAAGGGTGACCTAGTGGCGTTAAGGGAGGCGTGCCTGCCAGTGTGTTCTGGCGCGTACTTGTCCTCTGTTACAATTCCCCTCCTTCGAGAACAGCTAGGGGGAGGCAGGCAAGGCGTTTCCACCTCGAAAACCCCAAACCCCATCTCGGTACCCAACAAACAGCACCTACCGCTACAAAGGAGGGTCTGGGCCGTGGGTCTCGGGGCTGCGTAGGCCAGGCCCCGCCAGGGAGGCCCCGTGGGTGGCGTTCATGCACTTGCCCTCCCATCCTGCTCAGGACCTGCCGTTCTCAGAGATGAAGACCCAAGTGCAGACCCCTAGACCCTCAGGGGAACCCAAAGGCCTACATATTAATCGACCCTGAAAGCCCCGTGTCACAGAGGCCACCACAGACCGTGTGGGAGGCCACGTGATGCACAGGCAGCTTCTCGGCCAGCAAGAGCTGCACGAGGCCGAAGCTGACGCGCAGTAGCCCAGCGAAGGGCCTGGCCCTCCAGCTGTCCTAGCAGGATGTCACTCGCAGTCAAAGGCCGGGGTGCTGGGTCAGGGCTGGCCCTGACGGGCACTGCCTGTGGGGGCTGCTGCCAGTCGGCTCCCTTCCCACCGCCCGCAGCTGCGCCGCTGCTCGTGGGCCCTGCCTGTGAGTCAGAGGGACCACTTCCGGCCTTTGCCTGCAGGTCTCTGCTCGGATCCAATCTCCAGACGGACCTCTGAGTCCAGGCCAAGCTGCCCGGTTCAAACCCTGTGCTGCCCTTGCCGTCTGTGAGCACGGGTGTTACAGACCTCGCCTGCTTCTGTGTGCTCAGCGGCAAGGCCGGCCCCAGCTGTGCTTGCCTGCCAGGCCTGGAGGGTTGCGTGAGGTGACACCGAGGGCTCTGGGGACAGCGCCCGCGACAGAGGAACTGCTCACAGCAGGAAAACCAGCGGTCACCACGTAGGGAGTACAGAGCTGAATTCAGGGCAAGTTGTTTTCCCTCCCTTCCGATTTCTTGGTGACTTCTCTGGCAGACCAGAGGTCCTGGCCCTTACTCCTGGAGGCACACTGAGGGGCCCGAGGTCACCCACCGCCTGGCCCTCCACCCTGTGCCCACGCCAGTCCTGTCCCTCACCCCTTCTCTGCACGACAGCTTCGTTCTGCACAGATCCCACCCGGGGGGACAGACACCCCTTCTCCTTCCTCATCCTCCTCACACAGCAGCTCGCCCTCGCTGCCGGCTCGCGCCTCGACTCCAGCCGCACCCCTGACGCGCCATCACCCACGAGGGCACAGGCGCAGCGCTGGGCAAGCCGACGGCCGCCCGGCAAGAGCTGGAACAAAGAAGTAAGCTCAGAAGTCCGTTGTGTAATGTCTTAGCCACGTGTAATGATTGTGTACGCAGAGGAGACACAGCTCCACACCCCTGGGCGAGCGCTTCGCTTACGAATCACGGGGATGCCCTTGTTTGACCACTGCACGCTACACACACGCTGTGAAAACCATATCGCGTCCCACAAAGATTACAGTAATTAAATGGAAGTAAGAAATCACAAAGAAAATTCTTAGAAAAGGCATTAAATAAGAAAGATGAGTAGGCAGGCACAGTATGTGGGGAAAAATGTTATCTAGGTCGTTGGAAAAGTCGTGACAGATTTTTCTGCATTTTTCTATGCAAAAATGCATCGTGCCTTCTCCAATGACCCATGCCAAGTAACGTACACATCGTGATTACAGTAAGTGGCAAGCACCCGTGAAAATGCTACTTGCAAATAGCAGTAAACATTTTAATGAGAAAAACATCTATAAATTAGCCACGCTCCAAGATTAACAGCAGTAACTAATAAGAAAATAGAAACTTTTGAACGATATAGTGAAATAACAGAAAGTGAATGTGGTCCCTCTCAAGATGACTCTCACAGGGCACTCAGACATCCTCAGGAACAGCTGCAGAAAATAGGGCGGGGCGGGGGGCCGACGGCATCAAATATTTGAGCTCATCAAGAGAGACTGAAGCCCCGAGGCCCGTTGCAGGCTGAAGGCGAGAGAGAGGTGCAGCTGCCGAGCCAGCACGTGGCGGTGGGACAGGACGGCCGAGAGGCCCTGGTCTAGCTAGAGCCCCGAGGGCCTGTGCGGGGGCTATGCAGCTCTCTGAAGCAGTCCTACACGTGTCCATGAAGGTGACGTGGTTTTAAATAAACCGTAATGTTATTACAGACACAAAGGGGACGCACACAGGCACCGTCGAGAGCAGCCTGGCAGGCCTCAGTGCCCTGACGCCATGCAGTGGGGAGGCGGCGTCCCTCGGAAGCTTTCATGCCAGAGACTGACCCTGACGTGGAACAAGCCCCAGGGCAAGGAGCCCAGTCGTGGTGCCATGCGCTACACTGTACTCGAGAAGAGAGCACTGCACAATGCCATGCGATTCCTGGTCTGACCTGCAGGCCAGGCACGGGCGTGCGCCTGTAATCTGGCTACGCAGGAGGCTGAGGCGGGAGGAGCAGGTGCGTGCCTGGGGCCCCAGCAGGAGGACCACGGCAGTGAGACAGACGAGGCAGGCGGGCAGGCAGACCCACGCGGCACTCATTTCCGGCATGTGGCATCCTACAGGACAGTGACCCAGTTTCTTCCATGAAGAAAATGGTAGAGGAATAAAACCGAGAGTTGGGAGAGGCCCAAGACATGAACCGGCCTGATTCGGATCCTAATTCAAGCAAACGAGTTCAAGAAGACAGATAGGACAACCGGAGAAACGCGCGCATTGCCCGGGTACCAGAGGGCTGCCAGGGACTGTTCAGCCGCCTGCTGGCACCTGGTACCAAGGCCAGGTGCTGCTTTAAGTCCTCGTCTCCAAGAGCGTTTAGACATACTCGTGCACGAAATAAGAAGATGTCTGGAATTTGCTTAAAACACACCACAACCTCAACATCCACCCACAGATGAACTCATGAACAAACTGTGTGCGATCACGCGGTGGGACATCACCCAGCCTTGACAGGGTGATGAGGTACATGCCGTGACATGCCAGCCCTGAGCACGCCACGCCCAGCGAGACACCCGGACAGAAAGGACAGATGTGGTGGTCCCCTTGGGTGAGGGCCCCAGAGTAGCCAAATTCAGAGGCAAGGGCCGGGTGGTAGCATGGTAACATACCTGGGCCCGTGTGGGGAAGGTCCCAGGTCCACGTCCGGGGACCTCCTGAGTTTGCCTGGCATGTAGGTGTGCCAGATCCCGGCTGGCCGAGCAGGGGACTGCCTTAGGGACTTGTTGGGAGTGCCTCTCTCTCTTTCTCCCCCTCTCTCTCTCTCCCTTTTCCTCTCTCCCTCTCTCTTCTCTCTCTCTCTCTCCCTCTCTCTTCTCTCTCTCTCTCCCTCTCTTGTCTCTCTCTTTCTCTCCCTCTCTTCCTCTTTCTCTCCCTCTCTTGTCTCTCTCTTTCTCTCCCTCTTTCTCTCCCTCTCTCTCCCTCTCTCCCTCTCTCCCTCTCTCTCTCTCTTTCTCTCTCAAAGATTTTTCTTATAGGGTGCATGGACTTGCCAGAGACACAGAGAGACAGAAAGTGAGAAATCGCCCCCAGGTAGGACAGCCATGCTCGATCCCTTCTCCTCCATTCTCCTCTTAGGATTTTGGGCGTGCACGCACATGCACCTGCCATGAGTTTAAGCCACCAGGTCTGGGACTCAAACTGCGGTCAACTACATGGGAGTCCAGTGACGTAACCATTCCACCGTCTGCTTGCCCTGGGAGTACCTCTCTATCTGGGAAAAAATATAATAAATAAATGAAAAAAAAATTCACCGAGACAGAAATAGAAGGGTGGCTGCCAGGGTCTGAGAGCAGGGAGTGAAGATCGGCGTTGCCGGACAGTTTCGGTCTGGGATGCGGAGGCGGCCATGGAGGGACGGTGGCGACGGCTGCGGGGCAAAGGCTGTCCCGCATGCAGCTCAGCCGCACGCTCCCGACAGCCGCAGCGTTGCAGCCTCACTACGCTGCCCACCGCAGCACGGACGCAGCGGGCGGCCTAGTGCTGACGGGGGGTGAGACCGCGGGGGCACCCGGAGGGCACGACGGCTTCCAGTACATGCAGAGCACACGCTCGGGGCGGCCCGGAAGGAGAGGGACCGGTGCAACACTGTCGTGTTGGAGCAGTGGGGAAGGGATTTTCTTTTCTGTCTAAACTGTCTCTACCGGAGTTCTTCGTATGGGTTTTAGAGGCCAGTCACACCCACCCTGAGGCGGGGTAGGAGCGAGGATGTCACGGCGAACTGCGGGCGCCACGTGAGCGACCCCGTGATGGCACTTCAGAGCGTTCGGCTTCCTGGGAGACGCAGGTGGAGGACTTACTTGGAGAGCTGCCAGTCCAGAGCCGGGGGGCAGGGTGCCTGCTCCAGCCCACCGGACCCTGGGCTTTGAAGGCTGAACTCCCACCCAAACGGACACGGCTCTGATGGAAGCAGGGCATGAGGGAGGGCACCCTGCCTTCCCTCCCCACTACCACCTCCAGCCTGAAGGTCCTGTTGCCAGCCTTCTCTCGCTGTCTCTGTCTCTCACTCGTGCAAGAAATAAAGTGCTGGTGATGGAGGTGGTGTTGCCTAAGATGCCCGCAAGGGGGCCTGCCCCTGGGTCCAGCCTCCCAGCCTCCCCGCTGCCCGCTCTCCTGCTGTCCATTCCCTCGGAACCCAGAACCCACGCTGCACTGCCAGCTCACCAGGCCCCTCGCTCCTGGCTCCTGGGTGAGCCCCGAGGGGCCACTACCCCTCCTTGGAGCCCGCCTGGCACCGAGCAGAACTGTGGCTGCCGGTAGCATGGCGGGCTCTTCCTGCCCCTGGCCAGACTGCGTGCAGTGCCAGGCAGCTGGCCGTGCAGGGCTGCGGTCGCCTCGGCCCCAATCTGGGCTCCGAGTTGCTCAACCCCACGCTTTTCCTGTTCCCCTTCTCCCAGGCAGGCCAGCTCCGGCCGGTGTGGTCCAGCGGCCCCTGCGGGCTCACCGCAGGGCAGCACCCCTGCGCAGCACGGCTGTTTCCACGTCCCTGATTGCTTTTCCCTCCCTCGGTTGCCAAACAGCTTCTTCGGCCTTTCTATTTTGAGGAAGGAGACCGGTCCCGTCTGTCTGCAGAGGGCACTG
Organism: Tupaia tana; assembly: GCA_026018925.1. NCBI lineage: Eukaryota > Metazoa > Chordata > Mammalia > Scandentia > Tupaiidae > Tupaia > Tupaia tana. Next base: position 3,138,780 of record JAKSZU010000018.1, read on the forward strand.
GTCCCGCGACCAGCCCCGCACTGCCCGAGAACCAGCCGGAGGCACCTCCCTCCTCCCTCTCGCACCATGGAGCTCAGCGTGATGGGGGACTTGGAGAAAAATAACCAGGGCTTCCAGAGACTCCTCGTCCGCCCCTCCTGAGAGCCCCCCGAGGGCTGGGTGCAGACAAGGACACTGAGGGCTTGGGGGGGGGGTCAGCAGTGGCCGCTCAGCTGCACGGCCCAGCCCACACCATGCCAGGCGCCCCGACACCTCCAAGGCCACGCAGGGGGTCGCAGCAAAGGAAGGCGCCGGGGCGGGGGTGACGTGAAAACTCCCCTGGAAGTCGCCCCTTTTGGAAGGCAATTTCAAAGAGCAGAGAAAAACATCTGCAGTGAAACTGGGGGAGAGCAAGGAGGAGACTGACGAGGGTCCCAGGTCTGCCCGGCCGCATCAGGCTGCGCCTCCTCGGCCGGCCCTGCTGCCAGCGGCCCTCCCCTGAAGCTCCCGGGAGCCTGGCTCGCCCCCCGGAAGTCCTGGGGTGCAGGGGCCTCTGCAGCCCGTGCCCCTCTGGGGACAGGTGCCCTGCAGAGGACCGGTTACACAGGTAAGCACGGGTTGGCCCATATCGCGTGCTGGTGCGTGTCGTGTGCTCGGAGGAGCGAGTCAGAGTCCCGGTGCAGAGGGGTGGGCCCTAAACGCAGTGACAGCAGTCCCTTAGGAGAGAGAGGTGGGGCTGACAGACACCAGGGACAGGGCCACATGAAGACAGGGGTGGGGGTGGGAGTGACGTGGCCACAGGTCGGGAAGTACCCGGGGCCCAGGAGCTGGAAAGGGGCCAGAGTACTTCCCCTGGAGCCTCGGGGTAGAGCGTGGCTTTGCCCACACCTGGAGCCCAGACTCGGGGCTCCGGGACGGAATGTTTCTGTTGGCTTAAGGCCCCGGATTGGGGACACTTGCTACAAGAGCCCCAGGACACCCACAGCACTGCCCATGCCCGTCCCTGGGGCTGCATGGCAGGCATCCCGACGTGGTGCGTGGTCCCTCCTGCCCGGCTTCCCACGGCCCCAGGACACCCACAGCACTGCCCATCCCTGGGGCGGCATGGCAGGCATCCCGACGTGGTGCGTGGTTCCTCCTGCCCGGCTCCCCGCGGCCCCGGCACGCCGGCTCCTCCACACCTCCTGAGCATCCCAACCTGGGGTTTTCCAAACAGGCCAGGGGGAGGTGTGAGGGAGCTTTGAGGAAGTCCTGGCCCTGATGGCTGGGAAAGTCCTCTGGGGGGCCTCATGACTGCTTCCTAGGTGACACAGAGGGGCTGGAGAGGCTCCTGACCCGAGGGAAACCCCAGGTTCCCGCCTCCAGCCCAGCACAGCCGTGGCCTGCATGGAAGCATGCGGGCCGCACAGCATGGCCACCAGCCAAGGTCCCAGCACAGAGTTGCTGCCCACACCCCAGGTGGGCCCAGCCCGACCTCACGTGGCCATTCCAGGTCTTGCTCTTTGCTGTCTGAACAGTAGCCCACATCAGCACCAACAGAAGCCGAGCCGCAGCCATCCCTGACCGAGCCAGGCTCGAGGGCTCACACCTTCCGAACTCACATCCACCCTGCACGCTGGGCTCTGCCGTCGGACAAGCGAGGTGAGAGCCCCGACTACCATCCTTGGAAGCTGCTCAGCCTCTCCGTGCCCCGATCTGAAACAGAAAACTACACTTCCTACCTCCTAGGACCGGGGTTAGAGACCAGAAGGGGCTGACTCAGCGGGCGGTTTCCAGTTTGACCTTGGAGACCCCCCCAGGGTGGTGGGCACATGTGAACCCACGATCCAGCTGGCTGAGGCTGAAGATGGAGCCCAGCATGAAGGCCCTGCTGTAGGTGTTCTCTCTCTGTCTCTGTCTCTCTCACTCATGGGAGAAATAAATGATGGTGAGATAGTGATGGTAGTGGTAGTGATGATGGTGACAACAATGGTGATGGTGGTGGTGGTGGTGGTGATGACGGTGATGGTATTAGTGGTGATGATGGTGGTGACGGTGGTGGTGATGGCAATGGCGATGTCAAGATGGCGATGATGGTGGTGGTGGTGAGTATGGTGATGGCGATGATGGTGGTGGTAGTGGGGGTGGTGATGGTGATGACAATGGTGATGTCACGATAGTGATGATGGTGGTGTTGGTGATGGTATTAACGGTGATGATCATGGTGGTGGTGATGACAATGGTGATGGTATTAATGGTGATGGTGGTGGTGATGACAATGGTGATGTCACTTTAGTGATGGTGGTGGTGGTGGTGATGGTGATGACAATGGTGATGTCACGATAATGATGATGGTGGTGGTGGTGGTGGTGATGGTGATGACAATGGTGATGTCATGATAGTGATGGTGATGGTGATGACAATGGTGATGTCATTTTAGTGATGGTGGTGGTGGTGGTGGTGATGGTGATGACAATGGTGATGTCATTTTAGTGATCTGATGGTGGTGGTGGTGGTGATGGTGGCGGTGAGAGTGATAGTGATGGTGATGGTGATGACAATGGTGATGTCATGATAGTGATCTGATGGTGGTGGTGGTGGCGGTGATAGTGATGGTGATGTCATTTTAGTGATGGTGGTGGTGATGGTGATGACAATGGTGATGTCATGATAGTGATCTGATGGTGGTGGTGGTGGTGGCGGTGATAGTGATGGTGATGTCATTTTAGTGATGGTGGTGGTGATGGTGATGACAATGGTGATGTCATGATAGTGATGTGATGATGGTGGTGGTGATGGTGATGACAATGGTGATGTCATGACAGTGATGTGATGATGGTGATGGTGATGACAATGGTGATGTCATGATAGTGATGGTGGTGGTGGTGGTGGTGGTGGTGGTGATGGTGGCGGTGATAGTGATGGTGATGGTGAGGACAATGGTGATGGTGATAGTGGTGATGGTGATGATGAAGACGAGGCTAAGACCCCTGGGTGGACCCCAGATTCTTCTGTGCAGGAGCTGTACCTCACATTTTCTGGCCCCTCAGTATCTAGCACGGCGCACACACAGAGCAGGCACTCAGAAATCTACCGTGTTCATGGCCTTATTCTTCAAGTTGCTAAGCAAAGAGCCCAACACGGAGAGGAGCCAGAGCTGGCCCCTGATGTAAATTTCTTTGAAGTCTTGTTTTTATCTTTCAAGCTGACGAACATTTCATTTCATCCCACAGTATATCCATGTTTGTTGTGCTTATAAACAGTGAGAATTTTTTCCAAAACGGAGTGAAAACGATGCCCCATGAAAATATGCCCTGTTTATATCTGTAGCTTTTCAGATGCTCACCACCCACCTGCTCCCACACACACTGACACCCCAGACCACCCCACATCTGACTGGACGTCCACAGACCGAGGGTCAGAAGCACAAGGCCAGGCTGCTGAGCCCTCTGGGGAAAACCCTCCTCTATCCTGCTGGCACTGGGGCTGGGCTGGGTGGACAGAGGGGCAGAGGCTGCGCCGTGGGGCGGGGCCTTCTCTGCTGGTTCCAGTGGACAAGCAGCGTGGCCTGGGCTCCACTACTTCATTCTCAGAGCCCGAAGCATGTCAAAATAAGGGGGTTCTGAAAAGGTCTCTGGAAACTGTTCCCCTTTAAAGCCTGGTGTTGGCTTTTTTTTTTTTTTTTTTTTTTTTTTTTTTGGAGAGGTTTTTGTTATAGGGCGCATGAGCTCGCCAGAAAGACAGAGAGATAGAAAGTGAGGGAACCAGCAGTTAGCGTAATGGCTATGTCGCTGGACTCCCACGTAGTCGACTGCGGTTCACGTCCCGGACCAGGTGGCTTAAAACTCACGCCGGGCGCGTGTGCGTGCGTGCCCAAGATCCTGAGAGGAGAATGGAGGAGAAGAGATTGCGGCGTGGACCATCCCCCCTGGGGGGTGATTTCTCGCTTTCTGTCTCTATGTCTCTCTGTCTGTCTGGCGAGTGCACGCACCCTATAGCAAAAACCTCTCAAAAAAAAAAAAAAAAGAGAGAGATAGAAAGCGAGAATTCACCCCCTGGGGGGATGGCCATGCACGCACACACGCCCAGCGTGAGTTTAAGCCACTAGGTCCGGGACTCGAACCACAGTCGACTACATGGGAGTCCAGCAACATAGCCATTATGCCACCTGCTGCTCCCCCAAGCCTGGTGTTTCAAACGTGGGGCTGCAGGTAACACGTCTCTGTTGGCAGCACCTGAGGCCACTGGGCACTTGGCAAGCAGCCACCAGGTGTGGCCGGTGCCAAGGCTGCTCACAGCCCCGTGCTCCCCAGGGCCAGGAGTTCCGTGCTTAGTCCTTCCCACAGGGAAACTGAGGCAGGAAAGGGGCGGGCCCTAGCCCAGGACACAGGGGCAGGCAGAGGGGTGCCCGGATTGGCTGCTCACCCCACACCCACCCTACCTTCCAGGCGGCACCTGGCCACCCCGGTTTCTGCCTCCCAGGCCCTCAGCTGTCTGCAGCCATCACGTGACGTTCGCCTTCGGCAGTAGGGAAGTGGGCAGAGTCTGTGGGTAATTTGACAGCGACACGTGCTCAGAAGTGACTTGGGGCTTAAGTACGTGAAAATGCTTCTCGCTTGACCAGGAGCAATGTCCTGTCCCTCCCTCAGCAGAAGGCCAGCGCCGAGGTGACAAAGGCCAGCGCCTCGGTCTGGTCTTCCCCTTCGTCCGGCAGGAGGGAGACCCGCAGCTGGCCGTGCAAGTGCCAGCCTCTCCGGCCAGCCGGGCACAGTGCCCTCTGCGCGTGCAGTGCTGAGAAGCCCCAAAAAACCAGTGCATCTTTCTTGGAGTTCAGTGTTTAATAATATTAATATTATTAATTTAATATTATTTTATATTAAATACACCAATGTCATAGAACAAGATCAAACACAAGGCTTTATTTTAAGAGATTTTTGGTATAGGGCACATGCACTTGGAGACAAAAAGACGGGGAGAGAGAAATCACCCCCCAAGGGGGACGGCCACACCACAGTCTCTTCTCCTCCTTTCTCCTCCTGGGATCTCGGGCACGCACACACATGCGCCCGGAGTGAGTTTAAGCCACCAGGTCCAGGACTCAAACCGTGGTCGGCCATGTGGGAGTCCAGTGACAAAACCACTATGCCATTTGCTGGCCCCAAACATTAGGCTTTTAAAGGAACTTCACATGCACGACAGAACCACCTGGTCAGTGCCCACGGCCAGGGAGCACGAGTTCTTCCCCCAGCTCCTCAGTAGATAAGATTCGACAAGAGCGATAGATGGGGGGAAGAAATCGCAGCCAAGGGCCAGGGCTCCAGGACAAGCGTGGAGTCCTGGCGCCCCCTGGTGTTCCCGTCGGATATGACGGCCAGCTGGGCATGGACCTGGAGGGAGAGGACTAGACCCCGGGCTGCCTGGCACTCTCGACCCCTGCCCCTCCTCTGCCACCCTGGGGCTGAAGCTGGTCCCCCTCCGTCCCAGGCTCCTGTGGGTCTGCTGGAGCGCCCGTGGGCTTGGTAACCTCAGGTTCGCTCCCCTGGGAGCTCTGAGTCGGCTCTGGGTTGAAGCCAAGAACTTTGTGTTCCCCATCTGGGTCCCACGTGACTTTCAAGATGGGGCCTGGGGATGAACTCGGTGGTCTGAGCCTGCACTGGAACCCCGTAGAGGAGACCTGACGCCCTCAGATGAACTCAGGGTCAGCACCTTGAAGCAGGCGCTTCTGGTGTGCTGTGTGACGTCTCCACCCAGAAGGTTCCAGTGTGTGCCTGCAAACCAGGGTCTGGGGCGTCACCATTTCCTAAGAAACGTTCGGCATGCTTATTTTTTTATTCCATTTTATGTGTTTTTATTTTAATTTAATTTTAAGTTTATGTGTTATTTAACTTTATGTATTATTATTTTTGATTTTTCAATTTGGCTAGAGAGACAGAGAAGAAAGTGAGAAAGCAAGCTGCCAGGTCTGGGATTCGAACCACTGTCGACCATGTGGCTGTCCAGCACCTTAACCACCACTCCACCTGCCGGCCCCACATTCACTGTTTTTAACAAGGCTGTCCGTCAGGGCCAGCCCAGCCGGTGGGCCTGGGACCCTGGGGCTTCTGGGAGATATGTGTCGCCAGGTGTCCCCCGTGGACATGCCATGCTTACCACCTGGTCCTGCCCCTGGGAGGACTTGGTCGTAAGAGACGTGGCAGTTGGAGTCACTTCCACCAGTAACTGGCAGGGTTCACCGTTACATGACAACACACAGGGCACGGGTTTTCAGTGCCAAGACTGGGAAAATTCCAGAAGGCCCCAGATGAGCTGATGGCTCTCGTCCGAAGACCGGCTTCACATTGCAGGATTTGGGGTGCAAGGGCATCCCTGTTTGAAGGCAGCAGCTGGAGCGGCCAGCAGGTCCTTAAAGGGGTCACTAAATCAGACGAGAATTTCTGCTTCACACGCTGTCCAGGCCCCGGGTGCGCTGGAGGTAGCCTGGCGATCACAGGGCACAGCCATGAGTTGCGGGGAGGGTGGAAACCAAGGCGCTCTGACAGAGGTCACTGACAGCAGGGCGGTGGCCACGCATGGTTAGCTGGTTTTGTTGGCCCGATTCAGTCTGGGTGGTGGCAGGCAGTGGCACAGTGGTCACATGTGACACTCTGCAAGGCTGATCTACAGGGGAAGGTTCCAGGTTCACATCCTGAGACCTCTCTGAGTGCTCCAGACACATCCACAGCACCGGGGCTGGGGCAGACTGTGCTGTTAAGACCGCACTGGGAATGCTGTCTCTGTCTCTCTCGCTCACTTGCTCGCTCAGGGAATAAACTTTCATTATTATTATTTCATGGCAAAACGAAGTAGTTTGAAAGATGCTCAGAGGCCGACCCCATTCCTGAGGTTTGCACATGTTCATTTACCTGGTAAATTTACTAAGCACCTACCATGTGCCAGGCCCCACACAAGGTGCTCAGCGAACAGTGACAGGACACGTGCCGGCTGGATGCTGGTGCAGCCTGTCCTGAATTCCAGCCTAGCTCTACCTTTATTGGCCGTGTGACCTTGGAGAAGTCACCTGACCTCCCTGTGCCTCTGTCCTGTAATCTGAACATGAGAGTAAACGCCCTCATGAGCTGTAATGAGGACACAATGCACGCCCCACAGCGAGCCCGTCTGCGTCAGCGACCACACATGCTCACCCCGCCAGCAGGGTGCAGCAGGGCCAGCAGCCGCGCGCCCTCTCCCACGTTTCCCACGTCACAAGCCTGCCTGCTGCACACCCTGTGACCGTGTGTTTGGGTTTCAGGCTCCGTGTCACGCCCAATTCCTGGTGGTGACACTGAGTCCCCAGCCTGCAGCAGGATGCTCCTACGGGGAGTCGGGCAGACCAGCGAGGGAGCCAGGGCAGCGGCCCGGTGAGCTCCAGGTTGAACCTGTGCCGAAGTGCTGCAGCAAAAGTGAGGCCTGAGGGCAAGCCACATCCACGCGGGCCCTCTGGGCGGGAGAAGGCTTTTAGGAGAGCCCCAGCGGGCTCAGTCACCAGGACTCACTGGTGTCCTCCCCACCAGGAGGGCCCCGCGCCCTCTGCTGGCCGGGCCTGAGAAGGCCGCCCACAGCAACTCCAAGTCTAACTCCAGACGCAGCCCCAGCAGCTCCCACTGTGGGGTGCAGACACCTGCAAGCTGAAGACGCCCCGTTCCCAGGCATCTGAGCCCCTGAGCCCCCGCCCTGGGCAGGAACCTTGGTGAGGTGAGGAAGACGAGCTCACACTCACCTCCACCGGGCACTCACTTGCCATGCACTCCCGGAGTCACTTCAGGACCCAGGGTCCCAGGGCCACCTGCCGGCCTCTGGGCTGCAGGAGAGGCCTCTCCAACACCCCAGGCCCACTGATGCTGCCTCCACCCACGCCGGCCCTTCAAGGAGATGGGGATCAGGCTGGTTTGCCGCTGGAAATTGACGACAGTGTGGACGTTTTGGAAAGTGGTTTGGTAGATTCTCAAAAAACGAAATATGAAACTACTGTGGGACCTGGCAATCCTACCCGAGGTGTCCGCCCACGGGAAACGCAGACACGCACAGACGGTGCAGATGCCCAGGCAGCTTCACTCCCAACGGCAGGCCAGAGCAGCCCACGTCCGTCAGCGGGCGAGCGGGGGAACACGCAGCGTGCACAGAGCCTAGAACGGGCAACAGGGGTGCCATCTCTGCTACGGCAGGAGCGCCAGCACCACTCAGGGAGAGAAGCCGGACACGGACCACGGCCTGGACTGCATTTCCAGGCACACCCAGAACGGGCGTGGGAGGAGTGGGAGTAACGCTAACAGGGCTGGGGACTTGTCCTGGGTTAGACAGGGGTGGTGGCCACACAGCTCTAAATAAACCTGAGACCACTGATGCCACAGCTAAAAGGGCAAACCACGTTTTGTGAATTAACCTTGACGAAGCTGTTGTTTTTAAAGAATGATTTTTATTTAACTTTGTTTGTTTATTTTTTTATTTAACTTTATTTATTTATTTATCTTTATTTTTATTTGATCAGAGAGGGACAGAGTGAGAGAGAGAGGAAAGTGAGAAAGCAAGCAGCCAGGTCTGGGACTTGAACCGCAGTCAGCCATGTGGGAATCCATCGCCTTTAACCACCACACCATCTGCCGGCCCATTTGTTTATATTTGACGAGAGAGAGAAAGAGAAAGTAAGAAAGCAAGCCACCAGGTCCGAGTCTGGAACTGCAGTGGGCCATGTGGAAGTCCAGCGCCCTTAACCACACCACTTGCTGGCCAATAAAGCTGTTTTTAAAACCAGTGGACAGGTTGGTTAGCAGCTGAAAGAAAATGACTGACAAGGCTGATAACTGCAGAAACGGCAGAGTTAGCACAGAGACAAGCTGACGGGACGCAGGGAGAGACGGAGAGACGGCGAGCGCAGGGGAGGCTACGTCTACTCAGCCGAGTCCTGGTGCGAGAGATGAAGCAGAAGAGACCTTGGAGAGAGTCTGAATTAAAAGGGCACAAAAAGGGGCCAGCAGGGGGTGTGGTGGTTCAGCGCTGGACTCCACATGGTCAACCACAGCTTGAGTACTGAACCCGGCGGCTTCAAAATCTCACCAGGCGCATGTTCCTGCATGCCCAAAATCCCAGGAGAAGCGATTACGGTGTGGCCATCCCCCCAGGGTGGTGATTTCTCACTTTCCCTCTCTCTCTCTCTCTCCAATGTGCACATGTGCCCTATGATACATATGTGTGCATGGATACATACATATATACATGTATGTATATGTACATATATTTCAGTGTGTATATATTTATATATATAGTGTAAGTACATATATAGTGTGCATGTGTGTATATGTAGTGTGTGTATATTATATATAGTGTGTGTATACTTATATATATAGTGTAAGTACATATATAGTGTGTGTATATTATATATAGTGTGTGTATATATAGTGTGTATATTATATAGTGTGTATATATGTGTATATGTATATAGTGTATTTGTACATATATTTTAGTGTGTGTATACTTATATATAGTGTAAGTACATATATAGTGTGTATATTATATATAGTTTGTATATATATAGTATGTGTGTATATTATATAGTGTGTATATGTGTACATGTATATAGTGTATTTGTACATATATTTTAGTGTGTGTATACTTATATATAGTGTAAGTACATATATAGTGTGTGTATATTATATATAGTTTGTATATATATAGTGTGTGTGTATATTATATAGTGTGTATATATGTGTACATGTATATAGTGTATTTGTACATATATTTTAGTGTGTGTATACTTATATATAGTGTAAGTACATATATAGTGTGCATATATTATATATAGTGTGTATATGCATATATAGTGTGTGTATATTATATACTGTGTGTATGCTTATATATAGTGTATATATAGTGTGTGTATATTATATAAAATATGTATATATGTGTGTATATATAGTGTGTACATATATTTCAGTGTGTGTATACTTATATATACTGTAAGTAAATATATAGTGTGTGTACATTATATATAGTGTGTCTATGTGTGTATATAGTGTGTGTAGGTATAGTGTGTGTATATATATAGTGTGTATTTGTATATATATTTTAGTGTGTGTATATTTATATATAGTGTGTGTGTGAGTACATATATAGTGTGGTATATTATATATACTGTGTGTATATATAGTGTGTATATCTAGTGTATGTGTGCATATAGTGTGTATATGTAGTATGTATATGTCTATAGTGTGTATATGTCTATAGTGTGTGTATATGTACAGTGTGTATATGTACATATATAGTATGTGTGTATATATGCTGTGTATATGTGCATATATTAGTTTGTGTACATGTGCATATAGTGTGCATATGTACATATAGTGTGTATACATATAGTGTGTGTACGTGTATATAGTTGTGCATATGTACATAGTGTACACACACATATAGTGTGTGTACATACATAGTGTGTGTATACATGTATAATGTGTGCATATGTACATAGTGTATGCACATAGCATGTGTATTTGTACATATAGTGTGTATATGTACCTAGTGTGTATGTACATGTAAATATAGTGTGTATATGCATATATAGTGTATGTGTATATATAGTGCATGTTAACATGTATATATAGTGTGTATATGTACATAGTGTGCATGTACATATAGTGTGTATATGTATATAGTGTATGGTGTATATAGTGTGTGCATGTACATATAGTGTGTATATGTATATATATAGCGTGTATGTGTACGTAGTGTGTATATGTGAAGTGTGTGTATATGTACATAGTATGTGCATATATAGTGTGTATATGTACACAGTGTGTATATATTCATGTATAGTGTGCATATGTATATATATATAGTGTGTATATGTAGTGTGCATATGTGCATTTAGTGTATGCATATGTACATAGTGTATGCACATATATAGTGTGTATGTACATGTATATAGTGTGCATATACATATAGTGTGTGCATATGTACATAGTGTACATATATGTAATTTATGTACATGTGTGTATATGTATAGTTTTTGTACATATATTAGTGAGTATATGTACTTATAGTGTGTGTATATGTGTGTCTATATATAGTGTGTGCTTATATGTAGTGTATATATGTGTATATATGTACATATACACACTATATGTATACACACTATACACACTATATGTACATACACATATACGTGTATATAGTGTGTATAGTGTGTATATAGTGTGTATATGTACATATATTGTGTGTACATGTATAGTGTGTATATGTACATATATGGTGTGCATATGTACATATATAGTGTGCATATATAGTGTGTGTATGCACATAGTGTATGTACATATATAGTATGTGTATATAGTGTATATGTACAAATATAGCATGTACATGTACATGTACATATAGTGTGCACATATGTAGTGTATGTACATATATAGTGTGCACATATATAGTATATGTATATAGTGTGTATATCTATATTGTATGTGTGTATACTGTGTGTATATGTATAGTGTGTATATATACATAGTCTATGTGTACATATAGTGTGTATGTACATATATAATGTGCATATATAGTGTGTATATGTACATATAGTGTGTGTACATGTAGTGTATGTGTATATATAGTATGTACATAGTGTATGTACATGTAGTGTGTGTATATAGTGTATATATGTACCTAGTGTGTATATATAGTGTATATGTATATAGTGTGTGTATATGTATATGTAGTGTTTATGTACACAGTGTATGTACATGCAGTGTGTGTATATATAGTGTATATATGTACCTAGTGTGTATATATATAATGTATATATACATATATAGTGTGTATATGTATATGTATAGTGTGTATGTGTATATATAGTGTGTATGTACATAGTGTATGTACATGTACAGTGTGTGTGTATATATAGTGTATATATGTACCTAGTGTGTATATATATAGTGTATATGTACATATATAGTGTATATGTATATTGTGTATGTATGTGTATATGTAGTGTGTATGTACATAGTGTATGTACATGTACGGTGTGTGTGTATATAGTGTATATATGTACCTAGTGTGTATATATATATAGTGTATATGTACATATATAGTGTGCGTATATGTATATGTAGTGTTTATGTACACAGTGTATGTACATGTAGTGTGTGTATATATAGTGTATATATGTACCTAGTGTGTGTATATATAATGTATATATACATATATAGTGTGTATATGTATATGTATAGTGTGTATGTATGTGTATATGTAGTATGTACATAGTGTATGTACATGTACAGTGTGTGTGTATATATGTACCTAGTGTGTATATATATAGTGTATATGTACATATATAGTGTATATGTATATGAATAGTGTGTGTATGTGTATATATAGTGTATGTACATGTATAGTGTGTATGGGTGTATACACACACACACACACACACACACACACACACTAAGACAGACCACACAAGTAGCCAAAATATCAGTCGAACTCGACCTGCAGACTGTGAAAGCTGTCAGAACCCTGGCTTGCCCCGCAGCTGGCACAGCAGTTAAGCAGGACACGGAGATCAGCATGGAGCCCACGTGGCTCAGCAGGGCCGGCGTCCCTGCCCTGCACCTGGCAGCTCGTACATGACAGACCTGTGCCTGCCAGAGAGCCTGCTGGATGACGACCTGACTGTGGCGTCATCAGGCCCCACTGGGGACTCTCGGAACACACCCTGTTGCAAAAAGTTGTCAGAAGGGAGGTTTCATAAATCAAATGCATTCCTTAGAAAAGGGGAGGGAGGGACCAGCAGTTAGCGTAATGGCTATGTCGCTAGACTCCCACGTGGTCAACCGCGGTTCAAGTCCCGGACACAGTGGCTTAAACTCACGCCGGGCACGTGTGCGTGCATGCCCGAGATCCCCAGAGGAGAATGGAGGAGAAGGGATTGCGGCGTGGCCATCCCCCCTGCGGGGTGATTTCTCGCTTTCTGTCTGTCTGTCTCTGTCCGTCTGGTGAGCGTACGCACCCTATAGCAAAAAGCTCTCAAAAAAAAAAAAAGAAAAGAAAAGAAAAGAAAAGAAAAGAAAAGGGGAGGGAAAAAAAGGCTGATGAGTAGTGAATTTAGAATACAATTCAGGAAGTTAGAAAAACATCAAATAAACCCAAAGAAAGTAAAAGGAGTAATCGAGAACACAAATTAACGGAACAGAAAGGAAGCAAGAGATTATTTATAAATACTGGAAGCCAAGGGTGAGGAAATGAGAAAGGAGAAACTGTATGTAAGCAAAATAAGCTTGTTAAAATCTTCCAGGTGGGACTGGGAGAACAAAAAGCCGGGACAGCAGGCTAGCTGGTGGCGTGGTGGTGAAGGCGTTGGAGTCCATGTAGCCAACTGCACAGTTCAAGTCCCAGACTCGGTGGCTTGAGACACGGCAGGCATGGGTGCATGGGTGCCCAAAAGCCAGAGAGAAGAGAAAGGATAATGGTGTGGCCTTCCCCCTAGGGACAGCTTTCTCACTATCTCTGGCAAGCGCACGCACTCTAGACCAAATTTTAAAAAAATAAAAAAAACAACCACCAACCCGAATGCACGTCTGGCAGGATGCAGCAGTGGAACTCCAGGGCTCTTGCACAGAAAATGACTTAATTCAGAGAATTAGGTAGTTAAACCTGCACAATTAACTACGTTAAAAGTGTTAACTGGGCCGTTGGATGGTAGAGAGCTTGAAAGGGGCACCGCGGTGATGCAACTGCACCCGGGGGAGGTCGGGGTTCCTGCCTGGCACCTCCCCGGGCATGCCCGACAAGCCTGTGAGCTAGTCTGGGTAGGTGAGTCCAAAGGAGGGTCTGGCCTGAGAACCGTGTTGGGAGATCCCGTCTCTCTCTCTCCGGGAATAAACAAACTTTTTAAAAGAGAGCAGGGAGGGGGGTGGACCAGCTGATGTCATAATGGTTACACCACTGGACTCCCACGTAGCTGACTGCAGTTCAAGTCCCAGACCCTGCACCTTAAAACTCACACCGGGCCTATGTGCATGCATGCCCAGAATTCTGAGAGGAGAAGGGAGGGGAAGAGATTGCAGTATGGCCACGACCCCTGGGAGGTGATTTCTTGCTTTCTGTCTCTCCATCTCTCTCTGACAAGCACATAGGCCCTAAGAAAAAAATTTAAAAAAACGAGATTCTCTCTGAACAGCATCTGGGCTCTCCAACCTCACCCCCTTCTTCCCTATAACATGCTTGGGCCAGCCCTAACCTGCCCAGGGCCTCCACACCTGTCCTCCTCCCTGCCTAATGGTTGGGCCAGCACCACCTACCACCTGACCCCACCTGCCCTGGTGGGAACAGCCCGCCTGCAAATCTCCTTAGCCCTGTCTCCCTCCTGGGACGCTCCCGCTCTCAGGGCATGCCCAGATCTCCTGTTGGATACGGACACATCCTACTCACCCAAGGACCAAGGATGTGCTCACCAACATCCCTGCCCTCCCCCAGTGACACCTCCCAGCGCGGGGACCTCCTCCAACCCGAGCCCAGGTTGCACCTAGCCATCAGCCCCTGCTCCCTCCCAGTTTCCCACTGACAGTGGATAGCCAGCTTGGAATCTGAAACCAGTGCCCGAATGGCAGGAAAGCGGGTTCCTGGGTCGGAGGGGACGACAGGGAGAGCCTGACCGCTCCGTGGAAGGGACAGCGCCAGCTCCCTGGGCACCACTCAGAGATACTGCTCCAGGTTAAAGCAGTTTGCAGTCCGAGAGGCCTTGGTAGTGGGTTCAAATGCACTCGGCGGCCCCTCTGCCTCTAGCCCTGGGAAGGAGCCTCTCATCTCAGGGCTCAAGGAGCCTCAATGAGCAGGCTATGGCCACCGAGGGCCAGGATGGCACTTCAGCCCCGGGGCAGGACCCCAACCTGAGGACGAAGTTGGAAATGGTGTAGCCCACTGCAGAGAAGGGGCTGCGGCTGTGCGTTAACCCACTCTCAGTTTTGCAGTGGTTAGTTCAAACCCTCCACTGCCCTATAGCCCTTGGCCTGTGAATTCCTCTGGCCAAGCTCTATAGCTCCAACTTCCTTCCCGTCAGTTACCCCCAGGCTTCTCGGGGACCATCGCCTCCCACCCACCGGCCAATGCTGGCAGGAGGCCCTCTGCACCGCCCTCTGCCACTCCCTGGGTGCAGCGGTCTGTCCTACTGCTCCAGGCAGGGCGTCCAGGGGCTGAGGGTGAGCGTGGCTGGGAGGGGCGTTAAGGCCTGCAGGGAGCAGCCAGGGCCAGCCTAGGCCAGCAAACCCGAGCCTCACTGCTGCCCTCAGCTTCTCTGGCTCGCAGCCAGAGACCAGGACAGGCCTGAGGTACGTAGGCCCCGTCCCCCCAAGACACGCCAGGGAGTACCTATGTGCCTCGTGCCGGCCCCTGGCCACTCACTGCACCCACACGGACAGCGTCAGGGAGGGAGGGACAGTCCAGAAGTAAAATGACTCGTGGCCACTCCGCAGCTATCGTGGGATTTTACTCTCATGTAAAACATCTCATCTAAAACCCAAAGTGTCCTTGGAGCATAAATTTCTCACTTCTCTATCACGTCCCCTTCCTTGGACAATTTAAGGTAGAAAGCTTTTGTCGCTCCACTTACACCGATATTTACGAAATGTGTCCCACACGGGAGAAACCTACCACGTGAAACAGCAAGCCCTCCCACGCAGTAACCCACGAAGCGAGCACAGAGGCCATCAGGTAAACTGGTCGTTTATTCGCACGGCAACTTGCCACAGGTTTCCAGTGAGTACGTGGAGCCGCGCGGGGACGGACGGACGGCGGCGCCGGCGGGAGCGCGCTCACTTCTTCCACTCGTTCTTGTCGTAGTCCCACTTGGCGGCGAAGCCCTGGATGGGGCTGACCTTCATGTCCAGCATCCTCTTGGTCTGCATGGCCACCCAGTCCTTGTCGAAGGTGTGCGGGATGGGGCCGTACACTACAGTCCCAACAGGGTGGCTTTCAGGCCATGTGTGAGCCACCACCACCCGGGCCCGCAAAGCCCTCTGCCTCAGACCCATGCCTTGCTCCTGGGCACTGACAACCCTTGCTGCTGTTAAACTGTCTATGTGAGAAAATCGCAACTAAACGATCGCGCTAAGGCAGCCCTCTTCCCACAGGCCACAGGTGACAGCATACAAGCCACACGCAGCAGAGCCGGCAGCGGCCTGGGACAGCAGTGGGCCTGGTCTTCGGGCACCTACCCCAAACTAAAGGACAGGAGCAGCCCAGGCAGAAGGCAGGACTCCCTCTGCCAGACAGGGCCAAGGAGAAGCCACAGAGGGTGGGCAGCCGGCCCTGCAGAGCCCAAGCCCTGGGACCCGGGCTGCCGAGGTGCAGGCCGGTACAGGACCTCCTTCCTGCTCCACCTTACTGGGGTCACCTTTGACAGCCAACTGGAGGGCACGCCCTGCTGTGTGGCACTCAGAGGAGTGAGGCCTCCACTCCACGAACCAACCAGGTCCTGGCTCCCAAGTCAGCTCCCGCCGCTTCGCTGACAGGACCGATTCCTAACACCCAGGCACAATCCCGAGCGGGCCCCGGCGCCAGCCCCAGCCCCAGCGTGGAGGTTCCTAGCTATGGCTCCAAAGCGGCCCAGCCTCGGCTCCCCCAGGTGCCCGCCCCCACTCACCATAGCGCTTCTCCCAAATCAGAACCAGCGCGGTGAAGCCGATGAAGAACATGGCGGCGCCCACCACCGTCTTCCACTCATTCGTGCCCCTGTTCATCTCGGCGAAGCTCTCGTGAAACTGAATGCGGTACACTGCGGGCAGGGGACAGCGTTACGATGGCCGCCTCCAGACAGCACACCTGTGCACTTGGCCACAGGTCAAGGGGGCGGGGCCGTCAACAGGCTCACACGTGCGCACACGCCCGTGCCCTCACATGGACGTGCGAGGGGCAAAGCGGGGAGAAGCACGGGGTCTGCGTAGGGGAGAAAGCCGAGAAGTGACTCGCTCGGATCACAGCGAAGGCTGTTCCCACCCTGCCCAAGCAGAGGACGCTGCTGCTGTCTTGCAACGGCTGAGCGGCCCCCGTAGAGGCAGAGAGGCCGCTCGGCGCCAGCCCCTCCTGGGGCTGGGATCCACAGCACAGGGAAGGCTCCTAGGTAGGTGACCCAGCCAGCTGGCAGAGCACGGGACCCAGAAGCCACAGCAGCCCGGCTGGACAAAGCTGCCCTCACACCCTCCCACGCTCCCGGGCGTGCCCGATACCCACACTCGACTTTCTCATCCCTGGTCAGGCTGCTCCAGGAGGTCTTCTCCTTCTCCTTCAGCGCCTTCTGGCTGGCAGACAGGTGCTTGACGTGGGCCACATCGGGCAGGGGGTAGTCACGGCGGTCAACATAGCTCGGGAGAGCGAAGTCGTCACTCTTCACCACGCTCCCTGAAAACACAGAGACCCCTGACGACACGTGCGGGCCGGGCATCACGAGCAGGCAGCGCTCCCGAGCGCCGCGTCAGCACGTGCACGCACTGCACACTGAGCACCTCAGGGTGCGTGGCCAGTGCACACGAGACCCATCGGCCTGGCCCCGCCCCCACGGCAGGACAGTGGGTGGTGCCTCCATTGAGGGAGCACTTCTCAGCACTGCACCCCAAAGCGGCCAGGGCGGGGGCAGGCAGGACTCAGTTGGGAGTACCTGTCTCTCATGGAATGAGCAAGTAAACTTTAAAAAAAAATCTTTTTTTTTTTCCGGAGAGTTTTTGTTATAGAGACAGAAAGCGAGAAATCACCTCCCAAGGGGGATGGCCACGCCGCAATCCCTTCTCCCCCATTCTCCTCTCAGGATCTTGGGCACACATGCACACGCGCCCAGCATGAGTTTAAGCCACCGGGTCTGGAACTCGAACCCGGCTGACTACTTGAGAGTCCAGCGACATAGCCATTACACCAACTGCTGGTCCCCAAAAAATCAAATGTTTTAGTTACATCTGAAATGAAGGCAGATGATGGGAGAGAAGCAGCCACCCCCAACTCAGCTGAGTGTGGGACAGATTAAGGCTGGGGCGGCCACTGGGCAGGGTGGAGGTGGCCGTGGTGGTAGTCACCGCCTTTTAAGTACTGTGGGCAAGACCGGCTCTGACGAGGTAGCTGTGGATCCTACTAGTGCAATGGAAGGCCCTGGAAGGCTGCAGGAGGGGACCCGACTCGATCTCTGCAGGATCCCAATACCCACAGCATGAGCCGCGCCACTGCGCCACTGTACGGAGACAGAAGTTGGCTCCTCGTCAAGGACTAGGCACGAGGACCTTTCGGGCCGTGGAGAGGTTTGTCGGACGTCCCGTGTGTGGTTACACAACTGTAAGCTCACCGGATCCAGAGACCCTCACGCCTCCCCGTAAATCACACCCGAACAGAACGTGACTACGGCAAAGCCAAACTGGCAGCAACACTAAGGGCTGGCTCGGAGGCACACCGCACCTGCTGCTCTAGCAACGGGTCCTGGCCATCCGCGGCAGGTCCAGGCCCTCGGCCCACCTGTACCTGCCCACGCCGCCCACACTGCCACTGGCTGGGGCCCAGGCGGTGGCAGCTTGAGGCCCTGTTGATGGTGCTTGTTTTTCACTCACGAGACAAACTTTAAAAACCACACAGAATCTTCGCCACAAGTAACTCCGTAAGGTCGAAATGGAGTCTCTCTCTCCATATATAACTGATGAGGAATTTCTATCACCCACTGAAGTTAGTTATTTCTTTCTTTTCATTTTATTTTATTTTACTTTATATTTCACTTTAATTTGACCGGAGAGGGAGAGGGAGGGAGAGGGAGAGGGAGGGAGGGAGGGAGGGAGCCGCCATGTGTGGAGGGCCCAACCGCAGACAACCACGTGGGAGCCCAGCCCTTAACCACCACGTGCCCCATTTCTTTCTTTCTTTTTTTAGAGAGAGATTTTCACTACAGGGCGCATGTGCTCACTGGAGAGAGAGAGAGTGAGAAGTCACTCCTCCGGGGGGATGGCCCCCCTGAATCCCGTCTCCTCCATTCTCCTCTCGGGATTTGAGGCATGCATGCACACGTGCCTGGCATGAGTTTTAGGCCACGGAGCACGACTCAAACCGTAGTCAACTACCTGGGAGTCCAGTGACATAAGCACTACACCATCTGCCAGCCCCAAGTTACTCCAACCCCACTGTCTCTAAATGACCTGTCCTGTCTGTCCATACTGCTGTCCGGGCCAGTATAAGGGATGGAGGGACAAGGTGACAGCGTCGCCGGCTGAAGGACGAGTCCACGGAGAGTTCACACGGAGGGCAGCCGCAGGGAACCCGGTTCCTGCTACAGAGCCCCACTGATTTCCCTCTCACCACAATTCATGTGCTGAGACTTGACTGTGACAGTATCAAGGGGAAACTGAGTACCTCGGTGGTGTCAGGAGGTGGGGCTTGGGGGATTAAGTGATGGGGTGCGGCCCGTGATGGGCGAAAGTGAGCTTACAGGAAGGACTGAGACCAGGAGATGCACGAGGGACAGGCGACACGCTCCTGCCCACGGCCACACTGTGGGGCAGCCAGAAGCCCACAGAGGTCCCTGGGCCTTGGACCTAGAGACCACGAGCTGACTAGCCCTCTGCTTGCACCAATTACTCGGGGTCAGCGGGCCCTTACTTAGCAACCAAGTGGACTAGAAGCAGCCCGATCATGCTCTCCGACCCGACGGCACCTCCCAGGCCTTGCACGTGACCCTGCTAGTCCTGTGTAGCAGCCTCTCTCCAGAGCCGTGTCTGAACCCCAGGCCGGGCCAACTGCTCTGCTCTGGGCCATCTCCTGCTAAAACACTCTGTCCCTCCGCAGACTGCACACTCACTCAGGGGAGGGCCCAGATCGCACGCTCTTTGTTCTGTCTACGGAGTCTAGTTCGAAGAAGATGCTTGACAAATGCAAGACGGAGCTCGCTCTGTGCCAGGCGAGGGACTACATTCTTCACATACATCTCGGGGGAAGAAATGCCTAGATTTAACGAGGTTTCATGGTAGAAATGGGATTAAACTCCAGCCCAGGCTACAAGTCCAAGCTCTCGGGCTCCCACTGCCCCGACCTTAAACAGAAGCGAGCTGGCTGGGGGTTGGCCAGAGAGGTCACTAAGGTCGGCGTGGAGGAACCTGAGCGGTGTGGAACTAGACCTGAGAAAACCGGAAGGGAGGGAAGAAAAGGGAGAGAGAGGAATAGCGTTAGAAGCAGACGGGTGTCGTGGTGAAGGCAGCTGGATCCCACACGACCATCCACACGGTTCACGTCCAGCCCAGGCAGTCTGAGACACACACAGGGCGCATGTGTGCCCCAAACTCCAGAGGAAGGGAAAAGACGGAGGAGCGACTGCAGTGAGCAGTGCCCCAGGGGCGGGGCTCGGGACCTCTTCACCTTCCCTCTCAAGCACATGCACATACCCTCTGGTAAAATTTAAAAATAAAAGAAATTAAAAACATATATAAACAAATATCCAGACTAGCATTCAGGATTCATAAATGCTCCTAAGCTACCACTACGTCCTGTGCAGCCTCGCTAGCTCACTCACTCTTGCTCTCTCCTGAAGTCCCTCCACAGAGAACCAAGATCTTAGTCGTGAACTCCAGCACGGGGCCTTCGTACACAGCAGGGGCAAACGGAAGGCAGTCGGCCTGTTTAAGAGCGAGGAACAGTCACACTTACCGTGTGCTCGCACGCACGCCGAGGTGGAAAGTGCTCGCCTGCCAATTAGGCTCAATACCCTGGTAGCCAACATTCTGAAAGACAAAAACATACACCACCTTCTTAGTGAATGCGAACAAACCCGGATCAGGACTGAGTCCTTTCAGCACAGAACACTGTGGCAGTAAACGCAATTCTCTGGTTTACTTCTCTGCAACACGAATAATCTCGTTTTTTTTATTATGGACTTGAATTCACAAGATAACCTAACATGAGGTCTCCCTTAGTAATAAGCACGGTTTTTATGGAGCTTCCTTCTAAGGGTCATATTGTATGTGATGCAGGCAATTAAGAGAAATTTGCCTTCTTTAAAAAAAAAAAAAGAGAGAGAGAGAGAGAGAAGGGAATTCTGGGAAAGCTAGAAATCATTACAGGCACTGCTGTCCTGTTAGGCTCCTTGGGGGGGAGGGGGGCAGTTTCCAGGGGGTGGCGCAAGACATTCAGCTCGGCATTTGTTTAAAAACCTACTCTGTGCATAAGGTGGAAGGGGCGACCGGAGAAGCTGCAAATACGCCCTGATCTACTTCCAATCTCCCTCACCTGGACCCTCTGGATCCAGGTGCGTCTACGCTAAACACCCCGTTAGAGCCGGCGCTTCGGCGTTCCTCTGGGCCGCGAACCGGCGCCGACCGCAGCGGGGAAGCACCCGGGCAGAACAAGCACGCGTGACGTCAGGGCTGAGCTCCCCGGTCCGGGTTCCCCGCGCCCGGCGGCGCGCTCATGTCCGCAGGAGCCCCGGTGGCCCCGGGTGGTGCAGAGGGCGTTTGAAGGGTGCAGGCCCAGCTGCGGCGCAGACCCAGGTCGGCCTCCGGAGCGGCGCCCTCGGCCGGCGGGCGCTCAAGGTCAGAGCCCCGGGGCCGCGCGGCCGCGGCGGGGCAGGGACCGGGCCCGGCGCTCAGGGCTGCACCCCGGCCCGGCCCCGCGACCCCCCGAGCCCGGAGCCCCGTGGCCGCCTCAATGTCACCGGGCCGCGAGGCCAGCTCCGCCCGCAGCCAGCGCCGGGCCCCGGGAAACGCGCGCGCAGACCCCGGCCCCGAGCCCGGCCTGGCGGACGCCGTCCGCCGCCCTCGCCTCACCTGCCGCCGTCGCCGAGCCGCTGCCGCCCCGACCGTCCTCTACGCCCGGGCTGCCTGGGACCGGAAGAGCGCGGAGCCGCGCGCGGAGCACCACGGGACGGAGGAAGCCGCCCTGCGCCGCCGCGGGGAGGTCACCGAGCGCCGAAGAGCGGAGCCACGCGAGGGTCGTAAAACGCCGCGCGGGGCTGCTTTACGGTAGGCGCCCGGAGACCGCTTTCCGGCGGCGCCCGGCAGGCCGCGCGAGCGGAGCCTGGCTGCAGCTCCTCGGAGGCGGGAGCCGCTCTCTGGGGAGCCGGGGTCCGAGTGTCGCCGGGCCTGCGCGGGGACCCCGCCGTCCCGCGGCCACACCGGGCCGTCGCCGCCGCCTTGTCCTGCTTCTCGGAGGCGCCGCGGGGCCGGGCAGCGGGGCAGTCCGCAGGGCGCGCCCCGGGGCCTGCGGGGCCTCCCGGGCTCAGCATGCCCGGGGTGAAGCTGACCACCCAGGCCTACTGCAAGATGGTGCTGCACGGCGCCAAGTACCCGCACTGCGCCGTCAACGGGCTCCTGGTGGCCGAGAAGCAGAAGCCGCGCAAGGAGCACCTGCCCCTGGGCGGCCCGGGCGCCCACCACACCCTCTTCGTGGACTGCATCCCCCTCTTCCACGGCACGCTGGCCCTCGCCCCCATGCTGGAGGTGGCCCTCACCCTGG
Organism: Tupaia tana; assembly: GCA_026018925.1. Taxonomy (NCBI): domain Eukaryota; kingdom Metazoa; phylum Chordata; class Mammalia; order Scandentia; family Tupaiidae; genus Tupaia; species Tupaia tana. The sequence continues at coordinate 3,161,208 of JAKSZU010000018.1, forward strand.
TAAGCGCGCCCCGCCGCTTCCTCGCCCAGGCCGGGAGTGGGGCGCTCCCCGGGGGCCCCTCCGAGGAGCCGCGGCCGCGCAGGCCCTTAGCCGGCACCGGGGCGCCGTGCCGGACGCTCCGGAACCTGCAGCCTTTGCAGAAGCAAGCCGCGGTCCACGGGGGCGAGCCGACAGTCCCTGCCGCCGGAAGGGCGTACGTGGGGACCGAAGCGCACCCCACCAGGCGACTCCGCGGCTGCCGTGGGTGAGCGCCCCGCCGACCTCCGCTCTGAAAGGGGGCGCGTCGTGGCCCTCGGGAGAATTCATTCTTGTTAGTTTCAAAAATGAAATCATTATTCCGAAAGCAGAAGCAGAGACTTTTCGTCTCGCACCGTTATGTCCCTGCCGGCTTAGTGGGAGTGCAGCCGGGGAGGGTGGGTTTAGGCAGCAGACTTGGCGCGTTCGGAAACGCGAAGGAGAGAACTAGCCTCGGACCTGCCCCTCCGAGCCCAGCGGACTGTCTAGTTTTAAGAATTATCTGCTGGGAACCAGCAGTTAGCGTAATGGCTATGTCGCTGGACTCCCACGAAGTCGACCACGGTTCGAATCCCGGACCAGGTGGCTTAAACTCACACCGGGCGCGTGTGCCTGCGTGCCCAAGATCAGGGAGGAGAATGGAGGAGAAGGGATTGCGGAGTGGCCATCCCCCCGGGGGTGATTTCTCACTTTCAGTCTCTGTCTCTCTCGCGAGCCACGCGCCGCCGTATAGCAAAAACCTCTCCAAAAAAAAAAAAAAATTATCTGTGATGTTTAAGACCATTAGTTAATTCATGCAAGAAGTAACACAGTTTGAGAAGGTGTAGGTAGGATTTTTTCCATTCCCGTCACCAAATAAAATGAATCCATTTAGTAATTCACCTAATTGTGACACCCAGAAATCTATGACAGCAGTAAGTGCCTCTCACATGTCCTGGCCTAAGGGTGCTGTGCACCTCCAGTGCTGTTAACCGCGAGCTGAGCCGTCCTGTGCCCTGTTTCTAAGTCATTGCTGGTCCGGAGACGTTAGTAGGGGTGCCTCTGAGGTCAACCGTTTTACTGGCTGAAGAAATGCTCTCGCGTGCGACCAGCGCTGGGGAGCGCGTGTTCGGATCCAGGCTTTTCTGAGCGGTGGGGAGTTGCAGGGAGGTTGGGTCTGTGAAGCGCCGGCTTTCGGAGACTCGTTCTCAGGGAGCCCGTGCAGTCGCTCCATCCTCCAGGAGCTGGTTTGGAGTGTGCGCTTTGTGCCAGGCCTGTGTGGAAGGGTGTGGGTCCGACACAGCCCCGTCCGGCGCTCGGACTTGCAGCAGGTGGGCAAGCATAGTCCCCACAGTCCCCGAGAACACTGCCACCCCACAGGCGAGGGATCTGAGAAAGCGGCTAGCCGGGCTTAGGGGGCCAGCATGTGTGAAGACCAGGAAAACTGGTGCGAGACCCAGGGTGTTTGGGGGAAGCTAGAGGTGGGAAGGGGCGGGGTGGGGTGAGCAGCAGGCAGGGCCGTTGCCCTCGAGGGTTACCCTCGGGGCTCACACAGGCCATGGGCACCATCCCAGGTGGGAAAGCCCCTGGAGGAGACCGCATGGTCAGGTCAGCCACTTCCAGGGATGGCTCGAGCCTGCAGCGCCAGGATGCTGGAGACTCACTGCAGAGAGGGCTGAGCTGACTGTGGGCGTGGGAAGGGGACCCACAGACTCGCTGACTAGCCACACATGGACTGGGGGACAGGAAGTGAGGGCGCCGCCCAACTTCCTGGCTTTGCCTTGGAAGGTGATGGTGCCTCTCATTGAAAGGATAGAGACAGAGAAGCAGACTTGGAGGAGAGGGGGTTTTGTTTAGGATATACCGAGTTTGAGATGTTCTGATGGGAAAAGCTTCACGTAAAAGTTGTAAAATGGGGGCCAGAAGATGGCGTAATGGTTTCATTGGTGGACTCTCACGTAGTCGACCACCGTTCGAGTCTCAGACCTCTGGTGGTTTAAAATTCACACCACCTGTTGGGACCAGCAGTTAGCATAATGGCTCTGTCGCTGGACTCCCATTTAGTCTACCGCAGTTCGAGTCCCGGACCCGGTGGCTTAAACTCACACTGGGTCCCCCTTGGGTGGATGCTTTCTCACTTTCCTTTTCTGTCTCTCACTCTGTTGCTCTCTGGTCAAGTTAAAATAAATAATGATAAATAAAATAATTCTTAAAGGAAGAAAAACTCACACCGGGCACATATGTGGCCTGCCCAAAATCCTGAGAGGAGAGTGGAGAACGGATTGCCCCGGGGGGTGATCTCTCGCTTTCTGTCTCTCTGGCAAGCACACACCTTATAGCAAAAATCTCTATTTTAAAAAAGGTTGTAAAATGGGTCCAAAGCCCAGAAGACGATCGGGCAGATGTGGTTTGAGAGCCAGCGCTTTAGAATGACTCCGAAGTCATGAGAGCTGGTCATATGTCCTGGGTGGGGAGACTGAGGGACTCTGGCTTGTACAGGGGTGGAGGAAGGGAGCCGCGGGGGACCGGGGGACAGCTGAGGGTTGGAGGACATGGTGTGATGCCTTCGTGTCTGTATAAAACCCTGTCAGATATCTGAGGACTTCCTGTGCATGCGTGTGTGTGTTTGCCAGGGCACATGCTCTCACCGAGAGGAGAAAGCACCCCGAGTGGGTAGTCACACCGCAGCCCCTTCCCCTCCGTTTCTCCACCCTGCCAGGATTTGGGCAGCATGGTTTTCCAACCGATGCAAGCCCTGCAGTTGGCCACGTGGAATCCAGGTTCCTTAACCGTTGGCCCCAGGGCTGGCCGTCTAAGAGTTTCTTAAAGTCAAATTGAACTTCACCTGGAATATCAAATATCACTTAGTCTCTCCCCGCCCCCCCCCTCTCGTTTTTGTTTTGTTTTGTTTTGTTTTTTTGAGAGGTTTTTGCTATAGGGCACAGGCCCTCGCCAGAAAGGCAGAGAGAGACAGAGAGACAGAAATCAGCCCCTGGGGGGATGGCCACGCGGCAATCCCTTCTCCTCTCAGGATCGTGGGCACGCACGCAGGCACATGCTCCCAGTGTGAATTTAAACAACCGGCTCTGGGGCTCGAACCATGGTCGACTACATGGGAGTCCAGTGATGTAGCCATTAAGGCAACTGCTGGTCCCAGTCTTCTCTTTCTTGAGTCACCTTTATAGAGTTAAAGAGTTATATTCCTAGTATAGGATATAAATGCAGTGCTTGAGAATGAAAATACTAGCTATAAACAACTGCATTTGAGTCACCTCTATGTGCATTTTCTCCAAGGAGCAAGGCTGCCCGCCTCCCAGAGCACTTGCCTGGGGAGGGACGATGCCCAGAGGAGACCTTGACTCTCAGAGCCACGCCCACAGCTCCACCTGCCAGAGGACAGAGCAGGGCAGACCCCTGCCAACCCTCTCCCTCTCCCTCTGCCCTCTGGACTCCGAGGTGATCTCGCAGAGTCAGGCCCAACCTAGACTCCTCTTCTCAAGGGCGAAATCAAAAACCCCAAGTTTTGTCCTGGCGGTTTATACTGACTCTTATATTCACCAGAACTTTGATCTATAGCCTCTGCGGTTGACAGATCAGGAAAAAGTGCTAATCAGGTGCGAATTAGTAACCTTCAGGGGAAACAGGAAAATCTGTAACTCAAGTCCATCCAGAAATTGGTCAGGGACTTTTTAACCTGAAGACATTGAACAGTCTGTCTTTGGAGCCGTGGCGTGTCGGGCCGTCTGTGGGAGCGGTGGTTCTGACAGCATCTAAATCCATGCCACTTCGTAAAGGAAGCCTAATCTGCCACACTTGCCCATTCAGGGAGTTTTCTAGTGGTTTTTAAAAGAATTATTTATTTATTTAATTCTGTTTGTTGTTTTTATTTTTAATTTGACCAAACAGAGACAGAGAGAGAAAGAGAAAGCAAGCTGCCAGGTCCAGGACTCGAACCACCTCGCCACCTGCCGGCCCCTTTAGTGGGTTTTTTTTTAATTGCCAAGGGGGCATTTGCACTCACCAAAGAGAGAAAACACTTCCACGTGGGGCCTGGCTCATACACGCCTGGAATGTGTTCACGCCCCAGAGCCGGGATTCAAACCTGTGTGGTCTGGCTCCCTTGCCCACTAGGCTACAGAACTGACCCTGGGGTTACTTGTGGTCAGTGGGAGAAGCTGACTTGGCGTGCCGTCTGTCAGAGGGCACTATTGGATTCCTGTGAGAGGCTTGTCAGTATTTTTTTAAACCCTTCCATTTTGGGGTAGTTTTTATTTTTTTAAAGTACTTAATGCCTATTATCTTATTTATCCTTATAACCCTTTGACGTCGATAGTGAAGGAATTATTTCTAATCGCAAAAACCCAGGAGATGTTAGTAGGGAGGTGGGCACAGACCTGCTGTTTCTCTAAGCCCTCGCCCGTCCCCTCTCTGCTTGGCTGGTCCAAGCCGTGGAGCAGCACACGGCCGCCTGGACTGCCCGTGCCCAGCACAGCTGTCCCCTCGCCCTGCGCCCTGCCCTGCGCGCATCTGCTGCACAGCATCCCCGTGCTAGCCTGGGGGCTGCGGTCCTTCTTCAGTTCTTCCTCCTGAACTTGGCCCCCATCCCCGTCCCATTTACCTCCAAAGCCCTTTTTCATGAATCTGGCTCTTTCCATTCTGTAGAAAAATCAGCTGACCTGGAATGGGCTTTTCATCTCAGTGAACCTTAACAATCCTGCCTTTAACTCCAAGGCTTGCTTGTTGGTGCAGACAGGAGGGCTCGGCGGGTTGCCCTCCCCTGTTGGTAAACAGCCAGTTTGGAAGTCATGCCCTCGCACGTGGCTCTCTCGGCGGGTCTCCGCCTTGCCCACCGGCATAGGAGGTAGGCGAGAGTGGTTGGAAAATGTAAGAAGTGCCCCCACGGGCAAGCATTAGCACCTCTGCCGAGAAAAGCTAGTTTCTTCTGAGAGTCTAACTGAGAACGAATAGGCTGGCCCTGGCGTCTTTAATAATTCTCCTACAGGTCTCGGGCCAAGTAAGACAGGAAGGCATGAACGGAGGGCAGCGGGTTTGCGCCAAGGTGAAAGTGTCCTTTCCCCCAGAAAGTTTGAGAAACCAAGTGATGTGGAAGTCGGGTGTCTGTTCAGTCCGCTTTACTGAATCGACAGCAGATTTTGCAGTATGTCCTGAAGCTTGCTTTTCATCTTGATTTCTCACAAGGTGCATAGTGGGGACGTGGGCTGTAGTACAGCGAGGCATGGACTCACTGCAGCAGAGGGCAGCAGCTCCTCACCGCCCGGGAGCAAGTATACTGCCTGGGCGCTGAGGCCTCCCCCCCGGCGGGGCGGCCGAGTCTCCTGGACTGTCGGAGGGCTGCCCACCTCTGCTGGCTAGGAGGGCTCAGTCCCCGCCCTGCCTCCCTGCTCCCCTGCCCCCTGGCAGACAGGCTGAGTGTGCATTCACGTGCTGCCTGGCTATTCCTGCTGAGGTCGTTTGGGAGTCAGTGTGTGACTTGAGTATTCAGCCAAGTAACATCCCCTCAAAGGAGGGCCGCGTCCTAATCCCGAAGCCTTGCATGGCCAAGGGGACTTTGCAGGTATAATTGAGGACTTTGGGATGGGATTATCCCCGATTATCTGGGTGGGCCATATAGCACGGGTACAGGAGCCAGGAGGGTCCTAGCCAGGGGAGATGACGGTGGACGCAGAGGGCGAGAGGTGAGAGGAAGCACACGGCCTCGGGCTGGGGTGGCTGCTGGAGGCTGGAAGGGAAGGAGGACGTCTCCAGAGCCTCCAGGAGCCGGGCTGCCTACCTTACCCCCGAATTTCTGCCCAGGAGGTAGCCAAAGGCTGCTTTCCGAGTCAGGCAGGTCGTGTGACTTGTCACAAAGACGGGCAGAAAGTACAGTGACAGAGCAGTCACGTCACTGGACTCCGTGACTGCCCATTGTCCGAGGCCCGGATCTGGTGGCTTGAAAATGACAACAGGCACATGAGCGATGTGTCCGAGATCCCTGGAGGAGACCGGAGGAGGGATTGCGCTGTGGCCGTCCCCCGGAGTGATTTCTCACTTTCCCTCTCTTCGTCTCGGTCCATCCCCCCCACCGCCCTAAGGCAAAAACCTCTTTTAAAAAAAAGAAAGAAAAGAAACTAAGACTGAGGATAGGGGGGCACCTGCAGTCAGGGAATGGGCCCGCCTAGGGCCAGGTCCTCTGAGGCGCCTTGAGGTGAGTTAGGGAGAGGCAAGGGATAGAACGTTTCTAGCTCCTGTTTCCTTAAGAGGTGATGGAAACAAAATACAAATGGCTTTGGAGGCTTTGGAGCAGGCACAGTGATGGCGCCGTTATAAATATTTTGGGTACATAACCCTAATCTTTGGGTGGGTGACCAGAACATTCAGTTCAGTGAGCCCTGCTTTGACCCAATAAGGCAGTTTGTGAGCACCGAGGAGGCCAGAAATGGCTCTAATCCTTGTGTGGCCAGGGACCCTGGGGCTGTAGCTGTCTTGTAATGCAATGTCTGCTTCTGTTTGTGAAGACTGCCGGCAGCCAGAGCCAGAGTTCAGGGAAAAGGGCGAGAGGGTTGTGTTTTACAAACACGCGTACACTCTCGAACATACATTTTTAACCAGTAAATTCACTGCAGAAAATAAGCCAAGGGATCAATGTCTGTCCCCTATGCAGACTGAGAATAGAATTTACTGCAGTGTATTAAATTCCATTATGGCAAGGCAGGATGGCCTTTTGTTGTTTTAGTGATGGCATTAGACTTGCAGGAAGGGAAATCTGACGAGAGGAGAGCAGTATTATAAAACAACAACAAAACTACGCTCTGCCACAGGGAATTGAGTCCACGTGCAGTACAGCCCTGCCCGTGTGCCGGCTGGAAGGCGTCGCAGGGTGTGGCCCGCGGTGCTCGCTCAGCGTCGGGAGACTGGAGTCCCGACCTGGCTGCACCAGCCCGAGGCCTTAGTCTCTCTCTTCCTGAAGGATTGTTTAAATGCTCTGCCCACTTACTGCCAGTCCCCTAGGGGCTCCCCGTGGGACTGGGGTGGGAGGCCGTTCCTCTGCGTAACCACCCTCCGCCGGTGACGAGTCCAGTCTCAGAGGCTGGCCCTTCTGCCCTCACTGGCCTTGGCGTGCTTTGGTCCTCTGACACCCGCACTCACAGCCTGTGTTCTGGCAGAGGACTGCAAGGGTCGGATGAGCGTGTGGGAGGTGGGGTGCCCTGTGGTTATTGAGACTTGATATTTAAGTGGAAATTATTCATCTTTTCTTCCCAATTTTTGTTCCTCTTTCAGATTGATTCGTGGTGCAAAGATAATAGCTATGTGGTTGCTGGTTATTATCAAGCTAATGAGCGAGTCAAGGACGCCAGGTATGTCGATGCACAGACCCTGCGTGGGCTGGAGCGTGGCCACGGGACAGCCAGCCAGTCTCCGTGCGCTTTTGACCCTCCGTAGGCGCCACAGGCGAGATCTGGAAGCAGCCCGGTCCCCCCACCCCACTCCCCCGGGCTTGTTTATAGCATTTCAGGGAACTGTGCTGTGGGTCGTTCCACACAGCAGACATTCTAAACACTTACAGTAACACGGAGGTTCTGGCTTGTGTCTTCTTTTGAGTGAGGGAAGCCCTCTGCATGCAGTAGAAGCAGCAGTCGGGCCTCAGTTCTGCCCCTGCCCAGCTCTGCCTGGCTTTGCATTCCCAAATGGGGTGATGTAGAGCTTCTGGAGGACCCCCTTCTCTTCTGGGAGTACATGGCCTTTAGGTTTGGGGTTCGTGCCGTGATGGAAGCACAGAATCTGCCCTGACTTCATACCGGCCTGGTGCCAATCACCTGGCCCTTTCCTCCCCGAGGCGCTCCCCGACCAGCAGCGCGAGACCACGGCCATGTCTCAGCAGGGAAGTAGGACACGCGCCGGCTGGGGAGGACAGTGACAGAGGAAGAAAGCTGGCAGGAGGCCATGCCAGCCCGTGGCCTGAAGGGCTGGAAGGGAGGGTCAGGTAGAGATGACTGTACCAGGAGGCCTGGGCCTCGGGACACACCCAGCCACCAGCCAGATGTGGCTCTCGTCCCTCTCCCACTCTCTGCTGTCCGCTCCTCGAGGATTTCCTTTGGCTGAGGCCAGGGAGAAGCCAGATGGATGGCAGGAAAGTGTCCCTCCACCCCGCGTGTGTGGCGGGCATGTGCCGGGGCCCAGGGCCTTCAGGGCAGTGCAGCACGGATGCAGGAGACGTCGATGCTGACCCTGGTCGCCTTTCCTGGGACCCTCGAGAGGCTGCCAGTTAGTGAGATGCTGGCTAGGCGTGAGTCTTCGCGGGGCCCTGTGCACACTGGCTCCTCCGTCTCCCGCCAGCTCTGTCCCCTGAGCCCGCACGGCACCTGTTCTCCTCCAGCGCATCTGCTCACCTCATTCTTCTGGGCCTCCTCGGCTTCACTTATCTGCCCATGTCATTGTGTCCTGCTAGCGGCTCGGCCCAGTGTCCTCCCCCGCGTGAGGGCCTGCTGTGCAGCTCTGTCCCACGAGAGACTGAGCAGGTGTGGACTGCTGCCCGGGCCACGCCCTGCACTGAGCAAAGCACAGCAGCCTCCCCGGCCTGTGATGGAACCGAACGTGAGGGACGCGTGGGCACGCGGTGGGGTGAGATGGCACCGGGTGGGAGGCCGTGCCAGGCGCTGGAGCAGGAGGAGCAGGGAGCGGAGGGTGCTGTGCCCTGAACCAGGCCCTCGAGAGTGGGCAGGTGTGGAGTCCAGGGGCCAGAGTGGTCCTGGTTGAGGTTTGGCAGGACAAAGGCTTGAGTGGGAGACAGGCAGGAGCAGGGGTGGCCCACGCGGCATCTGGGTGAGTGGTGGGCTCCCAAGGGCTCCGCAGTGCAGAGAGCGCTCTGGGCTTCGCACAATTAGCAGAGGGAGCCTCTCTTGGGAATTGGGGTACACACACACACACACACACACACACACACACAGTACCTGCCAAGTTTCTCAGGCCAGCGAGACTAGGATTCAGACTACCGTCAGTCATGTAAAGTCCTGCCCCCTAACTTCCAGGCTGCGGGACTACGCTCACACCCGATTCGTGTCACACCTCGCTCTAGAATTCCCTGTCCCTCACCAAGTGCGGGCTCCTTCAGCCGCTCTACCCAGGCGGCTCTGCAGAGAGGACTGAGATGTTGCCTCGGGGGTCCCTCTTACCTGGGTCACTGCCCTCCTTGAGTCCTGACCCCCACAGTGTGCAGGTGTCACGTGAGGAGTGAGCCTTGGTGACTCCCTAACCCTGTGCTGGCCTTGGGTGTCGGAGTCTTCCCGTGCCCTCCTCACATCTGAAGAAGCTCCAGCCAGAGAAGACTCCCACAGGCCACAGTGCCAGGACCGTGCCGACATGTCTCCTGAAAGCTGTTGGCCTTTCTCGGGGTCTTCCCTCTCTGCAGCCAGGCCCAGCTGCAAGTGCTCTCTGTCAGAGCAGGAAAGCGATGACATTCTCGGGACCAGCAGTTAGCGTAATGGCTATGTCGCTGGACTCCCATGTAGTCGACTGTGGTTCGCACCCCGGACCCAGTGGCTTAAACTCACGCCGGGCACGTGTGCGTGCATGCCTAAGATCCCGAGAGGAGAATGGAAGAGAAGGGATTGCGGCGTGGCCATCCCCCTGGGGGGTGATTTCTTGCTTTCTGTCTGTCTCTGTCTGGCGAGCACACGCGCTCTATAGCAAAAAACCTCTCCAAAAAAAAAGAAAAGGGAAAATGATGACATTCTTGCATAGAAGAATACATCATGGCTTTCCCATAGAACTGCCACCTGATTAACAGTGCCACACAGCATGTCTTTCAGTGGTGACCTAAGGACCAGGAATCTCTTGGACTCGTCAAACTAAGTTTTCGTCTTTGTTAATGCTGCAGCTTTATAATGAGTATGTTACTTCGAATTTTCCGCTTTGAAATGATAGCAGAGTCCTGAGGTTTGTTTTCGTAACACCTGAATCTGCTTTTCAGCTCAGTCACACGGAGGGGTCACTTGAGTGGCGCTTCGTTAAATAAACACACAATCACTGCCGCCCCTCCATGGCTGTTAGTGCGTGTGGCCAGTCCCCGTCTCCAGAAGCTGCAGCTCTAATGGTGCAGGGAAAGACCGTGCACAAAAGAACACCCTGTGTCAAGGAGTCGGTGTTCAGCATCTAGGAAGACACTGTTTGAGCGAAGGGAGAGAGGGGCTCTGGTCAGGGCAGTTTGACGGCTCCGTGGACATGCAAAGATGAATTCCAAGGAGATTGGCCTAGGCGGCCACTGGGGACCGGTGTGAGAGAAGCGGGGAGGGCCTGGGAGGAAGGTGACGCAGACAGACTGACGTTAGGGTGTGGCCCCCGGGGTAAGAAAGGTCTGGGACCCCAGGCTAAGCTGGCGCCTTCACCCCGGGGCAGCAGCAGGGGCATGACTGAAGTTCCATTTTAGAAAAGTGACCTGAAGAGAGTTTCCAGGATCACCAGGTAAGGAGAGCCCACGCTGGGAGACAGCCTGAACAGAACGCCCAGCCGGCAGAGTACGGAGGGGCAGGCGGATGACAGCAGAGGGGGCGCCTCGGGTCTGAGGAACAAGCCACGGGCTGGACCGACCTCCGAATTCAGCAGGTTTCAGCCAGTGGCCTGGGAGGGGTGGTGACGTAGGGCCGAGGCAGCGCTGCATAGACTCCTGGGGCCAGACGAGCCGTGGAGGCAGAGAGCGGGCAGCAGGTTGAGCCGGGGCGAGGACGTGGAGCGGGACGGCTGCTTACCGAGGTTTCCAAAATGGGCAAGAGCGGAGGAGGAGAGTCGGGCCGTGGCTAGAGGGAACCGGGTAAATGCCTCGTGTCCCCCATGAAACAAGCACACAGATGAGCAGACAGCGGGGCCTGTGGGGAGAGAACATAAATTATGTCCCCAGGAGGAGGCCCCGTCCTGAGGCGGCAGGAGAGGCATGGGCGCCTCTATAATTAGCTCTGTTGACTTAAGGTAGGAAGTGTCATTTATCAAGGTTGGGGTGGCGGCAGGGCCAGCGCCAGGGGCTGAGGGTCTGGAGCATGGAGAAGACGGGGATTTCGAACTCCTTGAAAACTCAACAGTGGCCGGGTGGGCAGCGGCCGGGAGCTCCATGACGGGGGTAGGCGCTGACCACGTGGCTGGTGTGCAGGGGAGGGCAGCGGGGCTTGGCACTTGGCGCAGGGCTGGCTGGTCCCCGCTCCTCACTACGAGGCAAGGTGGGGCTGTGTCCGCCATTCACGGCACGGCCAGTACGCCCGGCCTCTGGCTGGCGGTCTGCTCACCGCTGCTAGGTCTCGGCGGTGAGCAGCCTCACGTAGACGGTATTGAACTTGCTCACCACCGCTAGGTCTCGGCGGTGAGCAGCCTCACGTAGACAGTGTTGAACTTGCTCACCGCCGCTAGGTCTCGGCAGTGAGCAGCCTCACATAGACGGTATTGAACTCACTGGCTCTCCCTTGGCAGCCCCAACCAGGTCGCAGAGAAGGTGGCCTCCAGAATTGCCGAGGGCTTCAGCGACACTGCTCTCATCATGGTGAGTGGCTGCGCGTGCTGCTCCCGGGCGGGCTGTGAGCACCTCCGGCCCATGGCAGCTCTCCGCGCGGTCTTACCGCAGCCTCCTGCAGACACCCCAGCTGGCTGCGGTGTGAGCAGCTGCGGTGCTGTGCTAGCACACCCAGGAGAGGACAGTCCTTCAGGGTCCGAGTCCTTGGAGTGAAGGCCCTGGGCAGCCTTGCCGAATCAGAAATGGGTCGGGAAGGTCTGCAAGTACATGCTTCTGACATACACGCAAGGGTGAGAAGCCTTGCCTTGGAACGGCCGCAGCCAGGGCAGCGGGGGCCGGGTGTGGGCAGTGTGCCCGTCTGGTACAGCTCGCCGTCAGGCGGGTCTACGGGAGGGAGGGGGTAGCGTTTGGAGCTCCGCTCATGGAGGAACACCCGTGTGACTGAGACCACGCTCTCGGCACGCCCTGCGTGTGGGCCTCGCGTGCAGTAAGGGCTCCGAGGAGGGCCTGGGTGGCCCTGCGGGCGTCCTACTCACCGTCTCCGCCTGTGCAGGTGGACAACACCAAGCTCACCATGGACTGCGTAGCGCCAGCCATCCACGTGTACGAGCACCACGAGAACCGGTGGCGGTGCCGGGACCCACACCAGTGAGTGCGTCCTCCAGAGGCAGCCCGGCGTGCGTGTCCCCGCTGTGGGAGGATGGCTTCCTAGCGGTGGCGGGAACCCAAATGACCTCCAGTCCTCCCTCCCAGGCCCCACGCGCACCTGTGTCCCGGGCGTGGGGTGTGCCTCCGGTCACTCGGAAAGCTTCCGTCACTCGCCTCGGGCTCCCAGAATCCGTGGGGGTGTCCTTCACGGGCAGCCTGGCGTGTCCCGCGTGTCCGTGTCCCCTGTGCGCGTGCTCCTCCTCCCCGGTGTGGGGCGCGGACGGCGTCTGTTCTGAGAGCCTGGCTTGTCCATGTGCCCTGCAGTGACTACTGTGAAGACTGGCCCGAGGCGCAGAGGATCTCGGCGTCGCTCCTGGACAGCCGGTCCTACGAGACGCTCGTGGACTTCGACAACCACCTGGACGACATTCGGAATGACTGGACGAACCCCGAGATCAATAAAGCCGTCCTGCACCTGTGCTAGGCCGGCGTTGCGGCTGGCCCCGGGGCACCCCACTACACTGAAGAAGAACATCTATTTTTAAATGCAGACAGAGTACCTCGCAGCCCGTGCGAGAGCTGGCGGCTGTAAGACGCGGCCTGTGCCTTGCAGGAGGGCAGAGTGTCCGTCAATCGTGACGCCAGGTCTGGCAGAGGCACGGACTGCCCACGCTGACCGCCCGTGGACTCCTGCCCCCTTGTATGTCGCTGTACTCTTCCAGGTCAAAGCTACTCTGCTTGTCCGAGATCGTTCCTATTAAACAGTTTTAACTAACCTTTTATAATCTGAAGAGAATACTTTTTAAGGCTTTAGAACTATCTTTTTAAAAGGAAAAAAAAAAAAAAGCCCGCATCTTACACGTCAGCGTCCTTTGTCCTGAGTAAGTCAGTGTCTTCCAGATATCCTGGGACTGGGGCAAGCTCGTGGCGTCTTGGGAAGGAGTCGGTGTTGGCGTTGCAGGGTCAGGGAGGCCAGGGCCGGCACAGCACCGCTTGGCGCGGTGTGGCCCCGGGGAGTAGTGCCACTGTTGCTGAGAGACCGTCGTCCGGGGTGGAAACAAACCGCTGGCAGCGGGAGCGTGGATGGGAGCATGCGGCGGCTCCGTAAACACAGCTCGCCTCCTGCGGAGCTGACGGGACAGCCTGTGGCCGTCCTTCGGGAGCCGGAGTCCGTGCTGGCCCTGCCTGACTGGCATGGACATCGCCGTGCTCTAATCCATGCCTTCCAACTAGTGAGTTTGTATTCGAGAAAATGAAACTCGGACTCCTCGAGTTACACAGACAGCTGTCTGTAACTTTTATACGTAGACCGTTGGGTCAAGCTTTCTATCAGTAATTCAGTCTTGGGAAATTGGTAGGGAAACTTTATGGTCCCATCACGTTTTTCCTTTTGTACGAACTACTTTGTACAGAGGTGTACTTGCACTATCTTCTCTTTGGCTACAGGAAGGACATGTGTAGCATTGGTGTGACCTCTGGCAAGGCTGTGTTATGGCATGCCTTACTTCAGCGTGCAGGAAAACATAGACACCCACCACGTACAATAAACGTGCTTTATCGATCCGCTACATTCTCTTCCCCTTTCTTCCAACAGTTCTTTCCTTTAACTCTTTTTTTTTTTTTTTTTTATTTTATTTTTCTCAGATTAATTAAATTCATTTTACATAAAGTTCCCATTATGATGTATACAATATACATATATGTATATAGTTTTCAACAGAGAACTCTACTTTTTTTGGTGTTAACTGATTCCTCCTTTTGCCCCCCACGCCCACTTTCTACCACCCTCTCCTGACCACCCACTCCCCTCCCTTACAGGCTCCGGCATCCACATTTATCCTTTCCGCTATCATATCATTGGATCTTTTTCCTTCTGCCAGAGTGCCGATAATGTTATCATTATTTTTTTTTTCATTGGACATCTTTACAGTGTACAGCATGGTCCCTTCCAGCATGAGTATAGTTAACATTAGCCAAGACAATGATACCCCCACATACATCATCTTCAACAGACCACCCTTCACCCCTGTGTCCATCAAACGTGATGATCGTTCCCTGAACCGCCCTCCATCATTCATTCCCATTACCTCTCCCGTGCTGTCGCCAGCATCCGCAGTTGCCATCCCTGCGACCATACCCTCCAGATCTTTCATCCTTTTTTTTTTTTTTTTTTTTTTCCTTTTTCAATTATGAGCTCATAGAGTTTTCCACAATAGGAAACATAGGTTCTATTCAGGGTTGGGTCAAGGGTGGGTCTCGTGCAGCTCCGCAGTTGTAGGTGAGTCTCTATGGAGTACAGTTTCAGGAACGCAGTTCTGGTAGGCAGAGACGGTTATCAGCTGATGCAGCACAGCATCCATCCTGTGATTACCGAGGATGGTGTTGTGGGGATCTGCAGCGTGAGTCATCCTCGAGTATCTGGCTTCCTTAAGAATGGTAGAATAGTTCTTATTTTTCCCTGAGGTAATGCAGGGCTGGTACCATCGCCTTCTCACTGCCCGTAGGAAAATCCTCCTATACCATACATTTCTCAATTGGTTTAAGACATCCAAGGTTTCCTTCTTCTGCTTATATTTGCAAGATCTTAATCCTTGTTTTCGGCTTCAGTTTGCTGCTCGCAACCGCCGGTCACGTGCAGGCCCGGCGGTCACGGGCAGGCTCGTTGGCCACACCTGGGCGCAGGCCCGGCAGCCATGCGCGGGCCCGGCGGCCACGCGTGGGCGCATGCCCGGCGACCCCGCACAGGCCCGGCGATCACACACAGGCCCGGCGGCCACGCACGGGCACAGGCCCGGCGGCCACACACAGGACCGGCGGCCATGCTCAGACCTGGTGGCCACTCGCCAACCTGGAGGTCACGCATAGGCCCGGTGGCCACTTGCAGGCCCGGGAGCCACACGCAGGCCCGGCGTGCGCCGGCCCAGTGACCACGCTCCGGCCCGGGAGCCATGTGTAGGCGCAGGCCCGGCGGCCATGCACAGGAGCGGGCCCGGCAGCCACACTGAGACCCGGCAGCCACTCGCCAGTCTGGGGGCCATGCGTGTGCCCAGCGGCCACTCGCAGACCCAGCGGCCATGCGCTGACCCGGCGGTCACGTGTAGGCCCGACGGCCACACGTCAGCCCCAAGCGCGCGCAACCACGCTCAGGCCCGGCGGCCACGCGCGGGCCCAGCGGGCACACACCAGCCCCCCGAGCACGCGAATGCGCGCGGGACCCAGCGCCACCTCCGGTTCGCCTGCCTGGTCAGAGTGCTGCCAGGCAGCGTCGGCGCCGAGCGCGAGACACACCCAGCGCCGGAGGGGCAGCAGGGGCTGGGCGGCCTCGACTGCGGAACGCGAAGCAGAGGCGCCGAGTGCCCAGAGTCGGGCAGCCCCGGTCCCCCGCAGGCCCAGAGGCGGGCGGCCCCGGTCCCGCGCAAGCCCAGAGGCGGCCGGCCCAGCGCGCTGGCCCTGGTCCCGCGCGCCCAGAGGCGGGCAGCCCCGGTCCCGCGCGGGCCCAGAGGCGGGCGGCCCCGGTCCCGCGCAGGCCCAGAGGCGAGAGGCCCAGCGCGCCGGCCCCGGTCCCACGCAGGCCCAGAGGCGGGCGGCCCCGGTCCCGCGCGGGCCCAGAGGCCGGCGGCCCCGCGCGCCGGCCCCGGTCCCGCGTGCACCCAGAGGCGGGCAGCCCCGGTCCCGCGCGGGCCCAGAGGCGGGCGGCCCCGGTCCCGCGCAGGCCCAGAGGCGAGAGGCCCAGCGCGCCGGCCCCGGTCCCACGCAGGCCCAGAGGCGGGCGGCCCCGGTCCCGCGCGGGCCCAGAGGCGGGCGGCCTAGCGCGCCGGCCCCGGTCCCGCGCGGGCCCAGAGGCCCTCCTTTAACTCTTTAAACCGGTGTTCTTCATTGTGGGGGACAAGGACAAAGGAGTCACGCGCCATGACGCGCTTCCCGCCCTAGCTGCGGGACGGGGTCACCGTGGGCGCTGTCGTTCCGAAGGGGCCCGCGTGTGTGCCAGAGGGAGGAGCATCGCCTCCAGTGTCCTGGGCCTGGACCAGGCATGTGTCACCCACCGGCCGGGGTCCAGGGCAGCCGGCAGGGCTGCTCAGAATGGAGGCGGACGTTTTTGCAATGTCGTCTTTTAACCCGCAGTCTCTCAGTTTCCCTTCCTCACAGGAGTCTTCCCCAGAGCACACACTCGCCCCCGTTTTGGATTTGGACCCAAATTTAAGCCACATACCGTCCCTAGATCCTATCCTACGGCTGAGTCAGGCTTACATTTTCCAAAGAAATCCTATTAAAAACTTAACGTGATTTAACCACTCCATTGCCTGCTGGTTATAGCAGCCAGACTCCACATGGCTGACCACGGTTCAAGTGTTGGACCCAGTGGCTGGAGAAACAGTCCAGGCATGTGTGTGTGCCCGAGATCCTAAACGGAGAAGGGACTGCGATGTGGCCATTCCCTACAGAGGCCCTTCCTCCTCTCATGAGCACACATGCCTTCCCTCAAAAAACGAAAATAACTTTGTAAGGAGAGAAAATGTGTGGAAAATGCCAGAACATTTCCAAAGTGCAGATAACGCGAAGTCACTGCAGACTGAGAGCCCAGCTCGGCTCCTGGCCCTGTGCTGGGTCCCTTCCCTCGGTCTGCAGAGCTTTGCTGTGTGGCCTCTGGACCTCCAGTCTCGCTGGCCCTGAGAACAGACTTCAGCTTTACCCACCCAAGATTTTGAAAGAGCCCGTTGGGGCCAGCAGGTGGCGGAGCAGTAATGTGTTGGCTCTCACATGGCTGGCCGTGGTTCAAGTCCTGGACCACTGGCTGGAAAATCATGCCAGGGACATGTGTGTGCATGCCCAGGATCCTAGGAGCAGACGGGATTGCGGTGTGGCCATCCCCCCCGGGGGTGATTTCTCACTTTCCCTCTTCCGGTCTCTGTCTCCCCACCACGGCCTGAGGCAAAACCTCTTAAAAAAAAAAAAAAAAAAAAAAAAAGCCACCCAAAACATGCCTACTGTGCTTTTTTATGGAAAGGGCTTACAGGAGTGACACACCATGTTGGAAAACCTGCCTATTCGAGTCGTTTTCTTACTAACACCTGAGTCTGGGTCACTTAGAGAACAAAGGTTTATTCCTCCTGGGATGGGATTCCAGGGCCCACGTGTGTGAGCATCATCCAGCTGCCTCATAACATGGTGAAGGGCGGGGAAGTGTTCCCGTGTGTCCAAACCCACCAGGCCCTGGGCCAGCCCGCGGCATGGCCGTTAGGGCAGCTGGATCTCACATGACTGTGGTTGGAGACCTAGACCCGGCAGCTTGGGCATCACTGGGCATGCGTGTGCATACCCCAAATCCTAGGAGGACAGTGGAGAAGATGATGGTGTACCCCCCCAGGGGGTGCTTCTCACCTCTCCCTGTCTCTCCAGTGTGCACAATGCCCTGTTGCGATGCATTAAACCCACCGAGCTTTACCCACCACGGAGGCCGCACCCTGAGCCTTCCCTCGCAACCTTTACAACCGAATCAGTAGTGAGGGTTGGGACAGGTCAGACCACCACCCGTCAAGGTGGTTCGCGAGTGAAGGGAGGGTTGTTTAGACAGCTCCCGTCAGGGCCGGCCACACTGCATTCTGGTGCTGGTTTCCATCTCTGCCGTAACCCATCCATCAGACGGCGAGAAGGACCTGATTGGATACGAGTACTGCTTCCTTGCCTTGCCTTTAAGAACTGAAAATGCGAAACAGAGAGGCAGGCAGGAGCTTCATAAATAACTAATCCTACCGAAATTAGACTGCTTCACAGTAGAAAGCAACGTAGAAATGCTGGGTAACTTAGATGTTCAAGTCAGTTTTCCAGGGATCTGGTACTTTCAAGCCTCAGTGTAGAAGCGCTCGTATGGTTAGCTTTGATCTATTTTAACAGCTTATTTTTTCTGATTGTCATCTTCGGAAACCTGTGTGCATATTGTATTTCTCAGGTTTCACACCTCTTTGTCCTCAAAGGACAAATATTTGCTCCTGACGTTTCCCCTTTTCGGCGTTCTATCCCCCGACCACAGGAGCTGCTTCGTGCACCACGCGGACGGGGCGGACAGGGCGGACGGGCCCAGGGAAGGTCGCGGGAACGTGGTGTGGGCTCCATCTCCATCCCCCGTGGGCATGTGGCAGTTGCAGGGAAGTGAGCAAATTCAGAAATAGACTTCCGCTTTTCTGATTGACGCTCCTGAGGCTTCCCGCCAGCTCTCAGTGCCTCTTGAGCTTTGGCTGTCTCCGTTCAGTAAAGGCCTGGAAGGAAACGTTAGCGTGGGCCCCGCCAGCTCTCCGGGACGCGCTGTTAATCCGACGTCGTTTCCACGTATCTCGGGATCAGGGCTAAGCAAAGATTTTGATCTTCTTAAAGTTGACCTGTTACTCCTTAAACTGCTTCCAGTTGACCTTGAATAGGATATAAAGCCTGGCTGGCTTTGCTATTTCTTGTTTTTTGCTTTTTTTTTTAGAATTATTTATCTAATGTTTATTATTTTTTTAATGGGGACGGGCAGTGAGTAAGCAACAGGGCTGGGACTCGAATCACACTTAGCCATGTGGAAGCCCAGCACCTTAACCTCCACACCACCTGCCAGCCCCAGGTCTGCTATTTCTCAGCAATGAATTGTCCTTTTTCTGAGGAACCTTCTTTTCAGTAGAGATGAACTTCTTGGAAGGGGCATTTCCTTGTTTCTGAAAGGCTGCAGTTGGAGAAGTATCTGAAGACTTCTTGGAAGAGGAAACCCAGTCCAGCTTCCGAACCGCCAGGAGCGTGCTCTCCTTGGTCCTTGTCTTCGAAGTAGTGGCGGTGCCTGCACAGCCTCCGGGTGAGTTTCCTAAAGGACCCTTTACTCGGACTTGTGTAGTCTTGGAAAGCAGAATAGGGTCCTGTACTTAGTCCTGGGTGGAAACGGACGAGGCTACCAGTCAGCTGTATAAGAGCTGTATTTCAGAATACTCCAGAAGCCCTCTGGGCAAGGCTCCTGCCCTCCTGGAGCCCATGGTAGTTGGGGACCTGGCCCCTGGAGGCAGGCCACCCAGGCTGGGCCCCAGGTGCCAACGACTGACGGAGCTTGGAGCCTCACAGGTTCCCCTCCCGTTTTTAACCTCGGTACTACAACAGTTCGTTGTCCGAGCCGGCCCCAGAGCACAGAAGTTCAGCACTGGGAAACTGGGTCACACATGGTCCACAGGGTGAGTCCCAGCCCTGGTGACGACAAATGTACACATACTCCTGCCTAGGATCCTGACAGGGCAGAAGATGGAAGGGAAGTGGGTTGTTCTGTGACCAGGCCCCGCTGGGCCCTCTGTCGTGCATGTGCCCTCTGATAGTAACTAAGTTGGCTTATTATTACTGAGCTGCTGTTCTCAAAAAGAATCTTCTCCCAGCAGTGCCCCTGCCCCAGTCCTGGACAGCTCTGGAAGGCGGCACCGGTAGCTCGTGTCAGCAAATGGCAGTGTGGTGGTGGCCGGTGAGAGCCTCCGCTGGGGGCAGACCCCAGGTCTGCACCTTCTAGTTCTGTAGAAGGCCATGGCTCATGACCTCTCATGTCCCCTCTGGGAACCAAGTGGCACGAAACACCTCCTGGCAGGGATGCGTTGAACTGAAGGGAGGTCGTGTATGCCAGTGCCTTGGGGAATGCTCAGGGTTACACGGGAGAGGTCCTCGATGCCCTGCCACCCAGGCTGGTCTGAGAAGTGCTCACTCTCACTTCATGTTCGTTTGTTGAACAGGCGAGTTATGAAGCCACTCGTTCTTAAATGACCATAGTAGCTTACGTTTCTTCGACCTTTCCTTTTGTAGGTGTTTGCTTTTTAATTTGCTATCGGGAATTTGCTCACTGGAGAGGACAGGTGTTGGGGGCAGGGAGCACCCCTCCAGGGGCGGCCACTCTAAAATCCCTTCTTCCTTCTCCTGTGGAGGTTTTGGACATGCGTGCACACGCACTTAGCGTGGTTTTCAAGCCATCGGTTCGAAACTCCCAACTGTGCAGTTGGCCTCGCGGAGTCCGGATGCCGTGGCTGGCCCCAGCCGTCCCCCGGCATCTGCCGTCCTGAGCACCGCATGCCAGTTGGCCTCAGTCCGGTCACCTCACCCTCCATGCCACAGCTGGCCCCAGCCGTTCCCCCCGGCATCTGCCTTTCTGAGCACCACATACTGTGCAGTTGGCCTCGCGGAGTCCGGTCACCTCACCCACCATGCCGCGGCTGGCCCCAGCCGTTCCCCCAGCATCTGCCGTCCTGAGCACCGCATGCCGTCTGTCTGTGGATGGAGACACCGAAGCCCAGACTGCTCCTGTGGTTCCCCAAGGCCTCACATAGCAGCAGGAGGCAGAGGCCAAGGCAGAGGACTTCAGAGGGTGCGAGACAGCGCAGAGGAGCCCTCTCTCCCGTTCTTTCCACTCTTCCCGTCCCATTCTTCCCCACCCTCACTCCGTAATACAAAACCAGTGCGTGTTCATTGTGGAAAACCAAAAGGTGGGCCAGCCGCTGTCTTGGTGGTTAAGGCTGCTGGGTCCCACTGTGCCCAACTATGCAATTCGAACCCCGACCTAGCAACTTGAAAACACCAGGTGCGTGTGTGCCCAAAATCCCAGAAGGAGGGAGAAATAGGGGGGATTGTGGTGTGACCATCTCCCACGGGGAGCCTTCTCACTTTCCTGCTCTCTGACTCTTTTCCAGCAGCAACATGTACCCTCTGGCTAATTAAAAATATTTTCAAAATAAAAAACTAGAAGTCATCCCCATTCCTCCATTCTCCCATTCTCTTTCCTTCACTAAGACGGGCATAGGAGGGGCCAGCAAGTGACATCGTGGTTAAGGTGTTGGATTCCCATATGGTCAACAGCTGTTCAAATCCTGGGTCTGGCAACTTGCCTTCTCTCTCTCTCTCTCTCTCTCTCTCTCTCTCTCTCTCTGGGGAGCACATGTGCCTTATAGCAAATTTTAAAATAATAATTAATCAATGAAAGTAAAAAAATAATTTCTTAAAAGGAAGACAGGCAGGGTCCAGCAGATGATGTTGCAGTTACATCACTGGATTCCCATGTGGCTGAACATAGTTCAAGTCCCAGACCCGCAGGCTTGAAAATCATACCTGGTGTGTGTACGTGCGTGCCCAAGACCCGAGGAGGAGAATGGAGGAGAAGGGATTGTGGTGTGGCCATCCCCCGGGGAGTGATTTCTCACCGTCCCTCCCTCTGGTGAGCTCACGTGCCTAAGGCAAAACCTGTACCAAGAGAAGACAGACTAGGAACGCTCGCAGTCAATGGACAGGACTTGGTGAGCACCTTCGTGTCCACACCCTGAGAGTCCAAGGAGTGGGAAGCAGGGTGCCTGCACTCGAGGAACGTGTGATGGGGTTTAGGAAGTAAAAGGCAGTAGCAGAATATGCACACATTTCCAGGCTCGGGCCCACAAAATTCAGGTTCACTGGGATTCGGGCCCCAGAGCCTGCATCTTTAGCAACTGGATCCAGCCGCACTGATTATAACCCAGATCTTTGACCAGCTGTGCATTTACCACAAAGAACTTCAGACCCACAGAAACGAAGCCACTTATCCAATGGCACATGCGCAGCAGGCCAAGGGACTGGGCCGCAGAGGTGAAGCCTGCAGAGCTCGGGGCAGGCCAGGGTCAGTTAGGGCTCAGCCTCACACTCGGGGCCCTGCGGTACTCCTGCCTCCCAGCACCCCGTCTGACAGGTTTCCGAGACGGATCGCAGAAGGATATGAACCAATCGGCAGTTCAGAACATCTTGGACCACGCAAAGCCGCAGACCAGGGAGGCAACCTTACACGCTTCTGTCTCCGACCCCGTCCTACACGTGCAGGAACCAATCCATGGTGTGTTGCCATGTGTAGGAGGCGGCTAAGCAGCCAGACTACACCGCTGTCTCTCAGGTCTCCAGGGCCTCCTCCCCGGGCACATGGACGTGCCCCAGGGACACGGTTCTGAGTCCGTGACCTTGAAAATAACGTTGGCTTTGCCACAAAGATAACAGCTGTTGGATCTTTTTGTTGTTATTCAGAGAAACTATGAACTGGTTGAGACGGCTGGACCCCACGTGGCCCGCCACACGACAGGACTCGCAGACCCATTGGCTTGAGAAACACCAGGCGTGTGCGTGCGCATGCCCAGCACCGAGAGGCGCGTGGAGGAGGGATCGCGGCGTAGTGCCCTTCCCTCTCCGGCAAGCGCACGCAGCCTGTAGCAGATTTAGGAATACGTTTTAGAAGCACTTACTGAAGTCTTGGTGTATGAAGACTCCTCCTCCAGGTGTGTCGCTCTGCGGATGATCGCACAGTGAGCAGAGGACCGGCTCCTAGGGGCACCACCGCGCCCGGGCCCTGGGCCCGCTGGCTGGGAACCCCACATCGGGAGGAGGGGGTGCTGTGAGTGTGAGGGTCTCACGCCGTCGTGAGTGGCGGCTTGTTCGTTCCCATAGCGGGCATTGTTCTGTCGTGTCCGTCTGCCCAGCGTTTCTGTCTCTCTGTCCGTGGCCACTGGGGTTATTTCTGGGTGTGGCAGGTACAGACGATGCGGCAGGTGTCACCCCCTCCCAAGGCGCACGCCGCCAGCCGGGCCCGGGCCTCCAGGCCGCGCATCGCTCTAGGCTGGACCTTCCGAAACCACGTCCCTGCATCCGCCCCGGCTGACTCGCGCCCCTCCCTCAGCCTCTCTGGAGTGACGAGGCAGGGAGAGCCCTCCTACAGGCCCTGTGACAGTGACGTGCGTAATGAGGTGCGGAACCGCGCACGCACGAAGCTGCCGAGTTCTTGGCCAGGGCGGTCCACTGAGCAGAGACCCTACAAAGTGAAGACGAGACCAGGCCACAGGGCCTGGCCACCCACGCACCCAGGCTCCGTCGAGCTGTCTCCCAGACCCCGGGGCCTCTGAGTGCGCACCGCGGGGCCTGGCGCTGTCGGCGATCCTGGTGCGCTCCGCCCAGCTCGGCTCCCGGGACCGGAGCTCAGACTCAGGGCCGAGGTGGGGTGGCTGCGTCACGAGGACTCGAGAGGCTGAGTGCAGTGGGACGTCCCCCGGGCCTGACCTGGCCCCAGCCGCACCCTCCTGCCTGCACCTTCCCACCTTGAGTGGGAGCTGAACAACTCGACATTTTTTTTAACATGTGTACTGATTTATTTATTCTCGACATTTTTATCGCAATAATTGTATGTAAATGTGAGGATATAATGTGATTTTTTCATTTTAAATTTATTTACATTCATTCACTGTACGTCCTTACGGTATACAAAGAGACTCTCCACCTGAGACACACTGTTGTAGCAATCAAGGGTATCACCAGGCCTGTTAGCGCTTTAATGCTGTGTATGCACGCGCCTCAGGGCCAGGGCAGGTCTAGACCAGGAGCGACACTGCCCCCCGCCCCGTTTCCAGTCACTCCCTGGGAGCATCTCACAGCTCGCCCCTGCCCTGCCCTGCCCTGCCCTGCCCTGCCCTGCCCTGCCCCCTGCCCTGCCCTGCCCTGCCCCTGCCCTGCCCCCCTGCCCCCTGCCCCCTGCCCTGCCCTGCCCCTGCCCTGCCCCTGCCCTGCCCTGCCCTGCCCTGCCCCTGCCCCTCAGCGTAACTGCTCACTTCTCACCTCTCCATGGCGGAACAGTGGGGACGCCGGAAGTGGTCGGGGTGTCTGTAAATGGACACAGGCCAGAACCAGCGACACGAACCGCAGCCCAGCACCCTTGGAGGGGCACTCAGAAACTGCAGAGCCCCCAGCCAGCCCCCTCAGGGCAGTAGCAGGAGCACACCACAGCCTGGCCGGCCTGCCCCGCTGGCTCACGGATCCTCCCTCGGGGACGGTGTGCGGTGTCTGAGCCTCAGACTGACTCCTCCTTCCCCTTCCCACCCAAGGGTCGCCTTCCAGTAACCGGAGCGGGAATTTCTGCACAAGGCAGCCCTCTGCCAATCTTTACCTGGCAGTCACGCCAACCTGGGCTCCTGCCACCGTCCCGTGCCCTCTGCCACCACCAGCCTTTTTTTTTTTTAATTATTTTTTTATTTAACTTTATTTATTTACTTACTTACTTTAATTTGTCCAGAGAGGGAGAGAGGGAGAGAAAGAGAGAGACAGAGAGAAAGAGAAAGTGAGAAAGCAAGCCGCCAGGTCCAGGACTCGAACCATAGTCGGCCATGTGGGAGTCCAGCGCCCTTAACCACCACGCAACCTGCTGGCCCCCACCACCAGCCTTTGAGAAAGAGCAGGTACCGGTCTGACTCCGGGCAGTCCCGTCTCCTGCCAGGTGCCTTGCTCCCGCGATGCGTGTCCCTGCTGTTCAGCCCCGCCACTGCTGAAAGTCCCAGCTTGGGGCCAGCAAGTGGCATGGTCATGAAGGCACTTGATTCCCATGTGGTTGGCCACAGTCTGAGTCCTAAACCCAGCAGCTGAGAAACCATGCCAGGCACATGAGAGCGGAGGAAACGGGATCAGACCCCCGCCCCGGCCCTTCTCCCCGGTCCCATCCCTGCTGGGCAGGCAGTCCCTGAGGAGGCTGTGGCTGGATGCCCCCACTCCCAGGTGACGGGACCTGGTCGTGTGGGGAGGGAGGAGGCGAAAGCTTAACAATCCCTCCACGCCGTCCCAGGTGGGACCTTCAGGTTGTTAGGGCCCATTGCATGTGCTCTGGTGTGTTTATTGTTTTTTAAGAATCATTTTATTTAACTATTTATTTTAATTTTACCAGAGAGGGACAGAATGAGTGAGAGAGAGAGAGAGAGAGAGAACGTGAGAAAGCAAGACACCATGTCCGGGACTCAAACTTCGGTCAGCCACATGGGAGTCCAGCGCCCAACACCACGTCACCTGCCGGCCCTGCATTCTGGGGTGTGTATAAGGAGCGAAAGTGGGACGGGCAGAGGCCGTGGGTACAGACTGAGCCCTGCTCTCACTGTCTGTCTTCTGTCGTCTCTTGATGACTTTGGTCTTGCCACATCGCAGAACCATGAGTCAATAGCTTCTATTTCTGTATAAACCCCCAGTCTCGGTATTTCTGTTAGCAACGCAATAACGGAGTCAGGTAGGAGTTTGCTCAGTGCAAATCCTGGGCAGGCTCTGTTCATGGGCCAGGAAGTCTGTGAGGTCTGGCTGCCCCGGTCTGTGGGCTGGAGTCTGGAAGTCGCTGTGCTCCGACCGGCTCAGAACTGCCCACCAAGGCTCGAACACCTGGGTGTGGATATAATGGAACGCCCTCTCGGATTAGGACAGATGGGGCCCTGCCCAGGTGTCCAGGCGGGAAGAGGCAGCTGGCAGGACCACCAGATGGTTTCATTGGTGGATGGATCATTGCCGGAGGGCTAATACGCTCACCGGAGAGAGGGAGTGGGACAAAGAACCCCCAAGGGGCATGGTCACACCTCAACCCCTCCTGCTCTATTTCTCCATCCTGTCAGGATCTGGGGCACTCACACACGCCTGCTGTGTTTTTTAAGATCCCTGGGCTGGGATTTGAACCTGCGACCAGCCATATGGAATCAGCTTCCTTAACCATTAGGCCGCCTTCCATCCCTCGTCCCTTCCCAGGGTCTGGCCCTCAGACCCCCAGGAGCCGAGCCACGCGCCCAGGGTCACTAGCGCTGGGGCGGCAGGGCTTGTCGTCCGTCCTCCCCGCGTCCTCTTTCTCTCCAGCCCCTTTCCTTGAGCACCTCCTGCCTGAGCACTAACGCCGGGGTCCCAGCTTCTCGCCCAGGAACACGTCCGAGAGCGCCGCCGGTCTGTCCACACGAACACCTGTCGGCCAGTGCTCCGGCGGCACTGCGCACGGCCAAGCCTTAAGCCTTGCGGACAGCCCAGCGCTCACAGCTGAGGACAGATAAAGCGGCAAGGTCCCCCTGCCGTGAGGCATGCACCAGGGCTGGGACGCGAGGGTGGTTAAGGCCTCGGCCACAGGGTTTCTCTCAGGCATGATAGGAATGTTCTAGAATTAGGCAGAAGTGGTGGTTGCGCAACTGTGAATATGCTGAAACTCACTAAACCGTACACTTTAATAAAGGGAAATTTGTCGTATGTGAATTTTATCCCCATTTACAGAAAAGAAAAAAGAAAAATAGTGGAATGTCAGGAAAAGCTATCTGGAAAGGAAGAGGGGACCCCCTGGGCTTTCTAAAACCACAACACAGGACGGCCAGACGGCCGGACTCTCCCACTGCGGCTGCGAGGCCCCATCCTGGGCAGAGGGACCGCGATCTGCCTTTCCTCCCTCGGGGCAGCCAATTTGTTCACCTGGGGAGACTGGACGCCTCCGTCCAAGAAGCTCAGATCCAAGCCCCCCAGCAAATCCAGCACGGCGATCAGCCAGGCCCGACCCCCCCCCCCCACTGCTCTCTCCCTCCCCTCCCTCACGTGGGCTCCGCTTGCCCACCCCTCTAACCTCGGGGCAGACACTGGTGACAGAAAACGGGATTAAAGCTCCGGAAAGCTCCGGGGCAATCGCAGGGCTGAGCTTGAGGATCATTTCCTGTCCCTGCAAAGGCAGACACTTAGCTTGGGAGCCAGAGTCCAGAGAGCGTGGGCCTGGAAGGCACCGGAGAGCCGTGTCCAGGTGGCCTCCCAGGAAAGCAAGCCACCCAGCGAGCGTTCCAGCCCTGAGCCAGGCCCCAAGATGCCAGGAGGCCAGTGATCTCTGTCCCAGGTAGGGCCAGGCTGGGGTGGGGGCGTGGGGCGGGGCCTAGCAGGGCTGGGGACGGGGTGAGAGGGAAACCAGCCTAGTGACCCCACTCTAGGCGCCTCACCTGGGAGGTGTGGGAGAAGCCCCCCACGCCCACTCTGCCCTCACTGCCCAATCCTGCTGGTTGCCCACCCCCCCTGAACCCTGCAGTGTGGGAGCCTCCACCTCTTCTCCACGAAGGTTTTCTTTTATTTTGGCAAGACTTTTGCTATGAGGCATATGTGCTGTCAGACAGACAGAAAGCCAAGAAATCACCCCCGGGGGGGATGGCCACACTACAATCCCTTCTCCTGCATTCTCCTCTCGGGATCTAGGACACGGCTGCACATGCGCCTGGTATGAGTTTAAGCCACCAGGTCCAGGACTCAAACCACAGTCGACTACATGGGAGTCTATCTACGTAACCACTACGCCATCTGCTGGACCCCTCCGGGAAGGTTTTCAAATGGTTTGGTTTTGTTTGCTCCCAGGAGGTAGATGGAGGGGATAAGAAAGCAGCCCCCATGGGTCCTGGTCACACTGCCATCTCTCCTCCATTCTCCCTCCTTTCTGGATTCGGGGCACGCGTGCACAGGTGCCTGGCATGTTTCTTGAGACACCGGGTTCGGGACTCAAACCACATAGTCCGGAACGTGGAATCCAGCCACCTTATCCACCAGGCCACTGGCTGGCCCTAAACATTATATCAATTTTCTTACAGAAGTCATATATACAAGAAGTCTCCAAAAAGTTTGTTGAAAGTGCAAATTAAGAAAAAATTGCCTGGATTTCAAGATTATTTTGCACCAAATAAACTCACGCTTTTTTTTTTTTTTGAGACATTTTTGCTATAATGCGTGTGCTCTTGCCAGACAGACAGAGAGACAGAGAGACAGAAAGCGAGAAATCACACCCCAGGGGGGATGGGCACGCCGCAATCCCTTCTCCTCCATTCTCCTCTCGGGATCTTGGGCACGCACGCACATGCGCCCGGCGTGAGTTTAAGCCGCCGGGTCTGGGACTCAAACTGCGGTTGACTACGTGGGAGTCCAGCGACATAGCCATTACGCTAACTGCTGGTCCCATAAATGCACACTTTAATTCACTTTCCATGAACTCGGAAGGCTCCCCTATAATCCTGGGGTTTTTTTCTTTCCAATGTAAAGATTACACAACTTGACACCTGAGAAAGCAGGGGTGTGCACAGGCCCGCCCCGCCCCAGCACGCCGAGTGGTGTCAGTCCTACCCGAATTCAGAGATACCGAGAGTGGACGGCAGCTGCCTGTGCCCGGGGTGGGGAGAGGATGCCGGTTCCCTGCACAAGTCACTTGCTCATGGAGTAGGACTCGCTGCCCAGGAGAGCACTGCGGAGCACTCGATGTTCTCAGCGTCAGGGAGCTGTGACCACGCTGACCCCTCAGCCAGGGCAGCCGGGGGCTCAACGACACAGGCGGAATGCAGCGCCCGGGAGCCCCAGTCTGTGCCCCACTCTGTTGAGTGTTTCTGTAGTGGTCGGGAAGCCTCGGCACCCTTCCTGAGCTGACTGGCCTCAGCGCCCGGTGGGTTTCGTCTTCCAGACCGGCTTGTCCGAGTCAGGGCCGCCTGCACCACGCTTGTCTGCACCACGGCTCAGCCCTGAGCCAGCAGCAGCGCAGGCACCGCCTGCCCCTTGGGGGATTAGCTGGGCTCCGAGCACCTGCAGGCTGTCAGAGCGCTTTTCCCGGCCCACGGCCCATGCCTGTGACTGGCCAGCCGGCCGACTGGCCCGCTCGCCCCCCACGTCCTGTCTGTGAAATGGGTAACTAAAGCCTGCCTTTACCCTGGTGCTGAGCGAGCTTGCTGGTGTCGGCACAGTCGGCACTCGGTCAGCGTCCACAACTGTTGTGTAACTTGCCAAAGGGTACATGCACTCGCACGCATGCACGAGGGAGAGGGAGAGGGAGGGAGGGAGGGAGTGGGGGGTGGTGCCGGCCAGTGCTGTGGCTGAGCTAGCCGGACCCCACTTAGCCAACTGTGAAGACCAAGTCCCAGACCCGGCAGCTTGAGGAACACACTGTGCATGCGTGTGTGTGTGCGCGCGCCCAGATCCCAAGAGGAGGAGAATGGAGGAGAGGGGCTGCAGCGGGTCTCGGGGCTTCCAGACATCACCGCTAAGCCACTGGCTGTCGTGGAAAGTTTCTCAGACTAATTCATGAATTACTAGATCAGATTTTTCTATAGGCGCATGTGCTTACCAGAGAAAGACAGAGCGGGAAAGCGAGGAGGCAACCCGGGGGCAGGTCGCGCCGCAGTCCCTCCTCCGCATCCTCCTCTCGGTATGTTTGCCGTGTGTACACACACGCCCAGTGTGCTTCTAAGCCTCCAGGGCCAGAACTCGAACCACAGAGCCAACCCTATGTGACCCGTTGCCTTACTCACCACACCCCCTGCTGGTCCATCATTAATTCCTTTTTTAATTCAGAGGGGGCTTTAATTTTTTATTAGGAAACATTTCCAGTACAGGAGAGTACAGAGGATACTGTAAGCACACCCGTGTGCTTTTCCAAATGCTAGCCTTCTGCCGCTTGCTTCCATCTGGAAGAGAGAAGGTTGTGATAAGACCTCTCCGTCCTACCATCCCAACTCCCTCCTCCCGCAGGAAGCCCCCCAGTGATGGCTGCGCTGTGTGAGTGAACTAATGCGAGAATGCGCGAGCTATTGAGCTATCCTGTGCCAAAGCCAAGAGAACCACCGCCCCAGAGAGGCTGGCCCCCCGTGAAGCTGGGCACCTTGCTCCGCTCTCCCCTCCTCCTGCCCCGGGAGAAGAAAGGAGTGGGCCCCGGGAGCCGATCACCAACCACAGTGAAGGCAAGCCAAGCATCTGCCCAGCTGGGGCTCTTGGAATGCCCCTCCACCAGGGAAGCCGCGTCCTGTGGCCACCCAGCCCCTCCCTGCCCTGCACACTGGCACTGCCTCCCATGTGTTCACTGGAAGCCCGGGCTGCACTGTGGAGGGGGTGAGCCGGGAGGCCCCACAGAAGCAGCGAGGCTGTGCCCAGCCTGTGGGCACAGTGCCCAGGTCAGCTCCAGCAGGAGCCGGCCCCCCAGGGGCTGCGTTGATGCCTCCAGAAAGGTTAACTTTGAAGCCGCCTGGAGGGCTTCAGGAAGAGAACGCTGGTGCTTCCGGCCGCCCCTCCAAGGATGTGTGCCCCGCCATTTGGAAACGGGGGACTGGATGCTACCTCGGCCGAAGGTTCAGGTAGCTGAGCGTCACCCCGAGCACGGTGCTACGGACACATCGCACTACTGAGTTCGGAGGACTGTTGGTGGCTTCACCGCTGACCCCGGTCCCACCGCCACTCCTCGCCTTGGGCCTCCTCTCAGAGCTCCCGTTCACTCTCTCCAGCCTCACCTGCCCCTCTCCTCACCGCGGCCTAGCCCCCTCCGAAGCAGCCCCTGCCTTTGCCAATACATACTCAGTATTAGTAAAACAAAGCTGGAGCTCAGGCCGCTCTGCCCCTGCCCTGCCCCTGCCCTGCCCTGCCCCTGCCCCTGGGGTGGTCTTTGGAACCGGGTCCCTCCACCCCTCTCTGCCTCCAGGCTCTCCCGGGTGAGTGTTCGTGTGCCCAGAATTCTGAGAAGAGAGTGGAGGAGAAGGGACTGGGGCACGGCTGATGGGGGTGCTTCCCACCTTTCCAGTCCGTCTGTCTGTCTCTCCAGTGAGCACACGCTGACAAAGTTTTTTAAAAAGAGAGAGAGGATGAAGTGGTGGCGGGGCGCTAGGTGGTCCCTCCCGGACTCAGCAGGCGCGGCCGCGCTCCACTCGGCCCGGCGGCTGCTGTGAGGAGCCTCCACGGCCGCAGTAACGCCCACTGCTCCGTCCGGCTCTCTGCAGCTCAGAGCCCGGTTTCCCTTGATTTGCTGGAGGACTCTGACTCCCAGGAGAAAGGCACGGGGAAAAGCACCCCATGGGGCCTGGTCACGCCACAGTCCCTTCTCCCGTCCTCTCTCCTGGGGGCTCTTAGTTCTTGACAGAACGTGCGTGTGCACGGGGCAGCCCTCAGGGCTTGCTGACCCCTCTAGCCTCCTGCCTCTGGGGTCCTGGGCACGCACGCATGTTTGCAGCCGGCCCAGCTGGGAGCTCAGACTGCAGTGGGGTACGGGTCCCCCCTCTGCTCCATTTTGCTGCTCACTATGCCAGAGGCCAGTCTGGCCTCGGGCTCCCACCAGCCAGGCACCGCCCCCTCCTGCACAGACCCCCCACATCCCCCTTCTCTGTCCCCCTTCACCCCCACCCCACCTCCTGTGCAGACCCCCCACATCCCCCTTCTCTGTCCCCCTTCACCCCCACCCCACCTCCTGTGCAGACCCCCCACATCCCCCTTCTCTGTCCCCCTTCACCCCCACCCCACCTCCTGTACAGACCCCCCACATCCCCCTTCTCTGTCCCCCTCACCCCCACCCCACCTCCTGTGCAGACCCCCCACATCCCCCTTCTCTGTCCCCTTCACCGCCACCCCAACTCCTGTGCAGACCCCCCACATCCCCCTTCTCTGTCCCCCTTCACCCCCACCCCACCTCCTGTACAGACCCCCCACATCCCCCTCCTCTGTCCCCCTTCACCCCCACCCCACCTCCTGTACAGACCCCCCACATCCCCCTCCTCTGCCCCCCTTCACCCCCACCCCACCTCCTGTGCAGACCCCCCACATCCCCCTCCTCTGTCCCCCTTCACCCCCACCCCACCTCCTGCGCAGACCCCCCACATTCCCCTTCTCTGTCCCCCTTCACCCCCACCCCACCTCCTGTACAGACCCCCCACATCCCCCTTCTCTGTCCCCCTTCACCCCCACCCCACCTCCTGTACAGACCCCCCACATCCCCCTCCTCTGTCCCCCTTCACCCCCACCCCACCTCCTGTGCAGACCCCCCACATCCCCCTCCTCTGTCCCCCTTCACCCCCACCCCACCTCCTGTGCAGACCCCCCATATCCCCCTCCTCTGCCCCCCTTCACCCCCACCCCACCTCCTGTACAGACCCCCCACATCCCCCTCCTCTGTCCCCCTTCACCCCCACCCCACCTCCTGTGCAGACCCCCCACATCCCCCTCCTCTGTCCCCCTTCACCCCCACCCCACCTCCTGTGCAGACCCCCCCACATCCCCCTCCTCTGCCCCCCTTCACCCCCACCCCACCTCCTGTGCAGACCCCCCACATCCCCCTTCTCTGTCGCCCTTCACCCCCACCCCACCTCCTGTGCAGACCCCCCACATCCCCCTTCTCTGTCCCCCTTCACCCCCACCCCACCTCCTGCGCAGACCCCCCACATCCCCCTCCTCTGCCCCCCTTCACCCCCACCCCACCTCCTGTACAGACCCCCCACATCCCCCTTCTCTGCCCCCCTTCACCCCCACCCCACCTCCTGCGCAGACCCCCCACATCCCCCTCCTCTGTCCCCCTTCACCCCCACCCCACCTCCTGCGCAGACCCCCCACATCCCCCTCCTCTGCCCCCCTTCACCCCCACCCCACCTCCTGTGCAGACCCCCCACATCCCCCTCCTCTGCCCCCCTTCACCCCCACCCCACCTCCTGTACAGACCCCCCACATCCCCCTTCTCTGTCCCCCTTCACCCCCACCCCACCTCCTGCGCAGACCCCCCACATCCCCCTCCTCTGCCCCCCTTCACCCCCACCCCACCTCCTGTACAGACCCCCCACATCCCCCTTCTCTGTCCCCCTCACCCCCCACCCCACCTCCTGTACAGACCCCCCACATCCCCCTTCTCTGTCCCCCTTCACCCCCACCCCACCTCCTGTGCAGACCCCCCACATCCCCTTCTCTGCCCCCCTTCACCCCCACCCCACCTCCTGTGCAGACCCCCACCCCGCATCCCCCCTACCCCCCTTCTCTGTCCCCCTTCACCCCCACCCCAGGGCACTTCCTGAGAAACAGTGGGGTCGGCTTTTCAGGCCACCTCTGACCTGAGCACCCCTGCTGCCTCCGTGGCTGTCCCAGAGTGGCCGAGGGCCTGCGGCGTAGCCACCTCCGACCTGGGGCAGTGCTCCCCAGCCAGCTGACCTTGCCGGCTCTCTGGGCGGTCTCTCACCTTCCCAGCCTGCTGCCAGCCCCTTCAGCCCCTGTCTTTGCTCCACACGGACACCGACACCAACACCAACACCGACACGGACACCTACACTGCACTCTGTGGGGCCACTCGGTCTCTGCCCCACTGGCCTGCAGGCTCCAGGAGCAGGCTCTCGCCCGCCCTCCCGTAAATAGCCAGCCCTGTAGGGCACCAGCACTTCGGAGATGGGAGATGCGGGCAGTGAGGGGAGAGTGGGAGGGCGAGCTCGCCACCAGGGCTGGAAGCCTGGCCCCGGCCTCCGCCCTCTGGAAGAGCCTGGCCTTCCTCACCTGCGGGCTGGGCTTCCCATGTGCCTCTCTCACCTCCTGGCCTCCCTCTCCACTTCCCTCCCCTTCTGCTCTCCGCCCTCCTCCCTCCCTCCTCACCCCTCTCTCCTGTGTTCTCTGCATGCACTTGCCCTCCTGGCCCTTCCGTGGGCAGGCCAGTCTCTGGGCTGCTGGGGGGTTGGGTGTCCACCTGAGCCCCAGTCCCTGTGGCTGGTTGGTGTGGT
Source organism: Tupaia tana (assembly GCA_026018925.1). Classification (NCBI taxonomy): domain Eukaryota; kingdom Metazoa; phylum Chordata; class Mammalia; order Scandentia; family Tupaiidae; genus Tupaia; species Tupaia tana. The sequence goes on from JAKSZU010000018.1 coordinate 3,194,613, forward strand.
CATCCCTGGCCGCTCCCTCCCAGGAGGGGATGCCCTGTCCTGTCTCCTTGACGGTCCGCCTGTGTGTCTGCCCGGGTCTGTGCCTGCTGCTATACGAGAGTCATGGCACGGCGTGAAAGCCCCTTTTACGGGCCCAGACCAGTCATTAGCAGCCTTGCAAGTGTCTGCCCACCCGCGTCATTGCCCACGCCCTGCCCGAGCCCCGTCCCCTGTGGACTCGCCGTGCCCAGTCTGCCTGTTTGGGACAGACCACAGGAATGCGGTCATGACGCCCTCTGTGGCGGCCCGTTCCCAAGTTATCCACTGTAGCACGTCTCAGCTCTCACTCCCGTGTGTGCCGAGTACGAACGCCCGCCCTGTAGCTAGCTCACGTCTGTCCGCCCACTCACCAGCCGGTGGACATCTGGTGGTGTCCGCTTCCTGGCCCTCGCGCTTGACGTGCGTGTGAGCTTCATGTGCACGTCTTAGGGACGTGCTCTTGGGTAGAGACCTGAGGACTGGGAGGTCCTGCTGTCAATTGACATGGAGCTTCTTTCAGACCGGCCCGCCGTGCAGTGGTTAAGTGACGTGCACAGGGAGCCGGGTCCCATGAGGCATACCGTGGTTCAAGTCCCAGCCCTGGCAGCTTGAAAAACACGCCACGCACATGTGCATGTTTGCATGTGTGCCCCAAGTCGAGAGAGGACTGGGAAATGGAAGAAAAAAGATTGTATTGTTAGGGCCAGTAGGTGGTATGGTGGTTAAGGCACTAGACTCTCACATGACCAACTGTAGTTTGAGTCCTGGACCTGGTGGCTTGCTTTCTCACTTTCTTTCTCTCCATCTAGTCAAATTGGAGAATAATAATTAATAAAATTAAATAAGTAATTATTTTTTTTAAAAAAGGACTGTATTGGGGGGCTGGCAGGTAGTGTGGTGGGTAAGGGTGCCAGACTCCCACATGGCCAACTATAGTTCAAATCCCAGACCTGGTGGCTTTCTTTCTCACTTTCCCTCTCTCTCTGTCTCTCTCTCTCTCTCTGGACAAATTGGAAAATAAAAATAATAAATAAATTTTTTAAAAAAAGCAAAAGGATTGTACTGTGACCAGGCCCATTTGGGGGGCATGCTCTTTCTCTCTCTGTTGGGCAAGTGCATATACCTCCTAGCAATTAAAAAAAGTAAAATAAAATATATATTTTTAAGTTTAACTTTCTGTCAAACTGCTTTCCACCAACGCATGTCACTGCCCTTTTCCTCTAACTAGTCTTCCTGCCACATGCGACGCGGCCGTGACGGCCACCCCAGTGACCAGCGATGTCCGTGTCTTCCGTGTGCTTGCTGGCAATCCGTGTCTGTTCTCTGGAGAACTCTCTACTCGAATCTTTTGCCCAGTTTTAGCGAGGTTATTTGCCTTCTTGTTACTGAGCTCTAAGAGCACTTTATATGTCCTGGTACAACTCCTATGTCAGGGGGTGACTTGCAAATAGCCCCTCCTGGTCTGTGGCTTGCCTCTTCATTTTCATAAAGACATGCTTTGAAGTTGGATTTATTTATCATTTCTACAGGGCACATGCGCTCCTGGGAGAGAGACAGGGTGGGGTGTGGGTGTGAGAACCAGCCCGCAGGGGCGGCTGCCACACGGCAGTCCCTTCACCCTCCTGAGATTGGGGCACGCATGCACACCCCACGTTTTTCTAACTCTTTTTATCTTTACTATTTAGTTAGCTCTGTGTGCCTGTCTGCTTGTTCAATTCGGTGTGTTTCCAAGGCCTCTGGTCTGGATTCAGACCGGAAGTCAGGTGGGAGCCAGCAGCCTTAACGCCCATTCCAGGAGCTGGCCGCCTCCGAGGTTGTGTTTGGTTTCATTCGCCGGGGCACGTGCACTCGCCCGAGAGACGGACCGGAGGGGGACAGTGAGAAAGCGCTCTGCCGTGGGGCACAGTCGCCGGAATCCTTCTCCTCCATCTCTCCCTCTTCTCTGGGTTCTCGGGCACACATGCACACACTGGCAGTCGAGGTTTCCAAGCTCCCAGGTCTGGGACGTGAGCCATGCAGCCAGCCGTGTGGGATCCAGCCGTCTGGACCACCACGCCACTGGCCGGCCCTGGGAGTCTCTGACTTCGACGAGAGGCCATCACTTTTCGTGCTTCCTCCCTGGTGGAGGAAGGTGCTTTCGCTCTGGGTGCGCTAGGCCTCCTCGGGCCTGTTCAGGCTTGACAGGCCCCGGTTTCCACCGTGAGGCAGCAAGGCGCGCTGAGGGTGCCTGGCGGGAGAGGGACTCCGCTCCCCACCTGCCTCAGACCCGAGGAAGCTCCGCAGGTCTCTGCAGCAGGGCTGTCTCCGCCTGGAAGAGGGAGTCGGAGCGGTGCCCACCTGGGGTCTGCCTGACGGAGCCCTGTCTGCCACTCCGCTCACTCTTACCCTGCTGCAGCTGAGCTGGCGCTCCATACCCCATTGCAAGGTGAAAACTCACACCCAGGAAAGCTGAGTGCTCCCCTAAGGGCGCGCGTAGCCTGGGAGGGTCTCGCTAAGGCAACAGAGGTCCAGGGGACTCCGGACCCCTGCCGCACCCCACCCCCACCTCCAGGAAGACAAAGGGGGGCTCATTCCACCTCCAAGTGCAGGCGGCCCCTGTTCTCCACCTCCCAGGGCCCCACTCAGCAAGCCAGCAGGGATTAGATTGGGCAGGGGACTCTGTCACAGCTACCCCCAAAGGACACTGGGCCGCAGGCAGCAGTTCCAGGGTGCCAGATGTGTGGGGAGCACCAGGCGGCCGGACTCAGCTCAGGAGTGGGCGGGGACTGCCGCAGCTGCAGGCAAACGGGCCCTGCACCCAGGGCTGAGCTGCTGGGTGGCTGGCCTACCCCCATGCTGCTGGGGCCTGTCTCCCCAGGGCCTGAATGTCCTTTTAAACTCTTATTGGCCCGGCAGGTGGCATGGTGTTAAGGGCACTGGACTCCCGTATGGCCGACTGCGGTTCGCATCCCAGACCTGGTGGCTTGCTTTCTCACTTTCTCTCTCTCCGCCCTGCCCCACTCTGTCTCTCACACACACACACACACACACACACACACACACACACACACACATTCTGTCCCTCTTTGGTCAAATAAAAATAAATAAATGAATTTAAATGAAATAATTCTTTTTATTTTTTAATTTTAAAATTTTTTAAGAGGTTTTTGCTATAGGGCGCATACACTTGCCAGAAAGACAGAGAGAGACAGAGAGACAGTAAGCGAGAAATCACCCCCACCCCTACAGGGATGGCCACGCCGCAATCCCTTCTCCATTCTCCTCTCAGGATCTTGGACATGCACGCACGTGCGCCCAGGATGAATTTAAGCCACCGGATCCAGGATTACGAACCTCAGTCGACTACATGGGAGTCCAGCGGCATAGCCATTACGCCAACTGCTGGTCCTGGGAAAATTCTTTTAAAAAAAGAAAGAAAGAAAGAAAGAAAGAAAGAAAGAAAGAAGGGAGGGAGGGAGGGAGGGAGGGAGGGAGGGAGGGAGGGAGGGAGGGAGGGAGGGAAGGAAGGAAGGAAGGAAGGAAGGAAGGAAGGAAGGAAGGAAGGAAGGAAGGACCTCTTCTTTGGGGAGTTTTTAAACGCACACTTGGAGAAAGAATCGCACGCAAACCGCACGTGGCCATCACGCCTCCATCACCGCGTCTGGGCCATCTCGTCCACTCCCCGCCCACCGCGCAAGCCCCAGGCGGCGGCTGAGTGCCTCATCTTTGTCCTGTGGCCCCTTGGTTCTAAAATCCCTCAGTGCCAACCTGGGCCACGAAAGTTACCCCCCAGACAGAAAGGAGCCAACTGCCATTATCCCTGTCTCCCGCCGTGTGTTGGTGGGTCCTAGCAAGAAGGCCACCTCTGCCCTGTCACGTCACCTCTCTGTGCTCCCATCCCCTTCCCTGGGAAATGGCGCAAATGTCTCCTGCCGGCCGTGTGGTGACAGGGCCAGCTGAGAGTGCTGACCCCACGGGGCACAGGGACTCAGAGACAGCGAGGGGGTGGGGTCAGCCCCAAGGCAGGGCAAGGAAAGCAGAGAGAGGGGTTGGGGGCAGGTATGCAAGAGCTTTGAAGACTCGTAACAATGCATTTCTTTAACAGCCTGTAAGCAGATCTCGAATATTGTTTGTTGCAGTTAGGTAAATAAGTAACCGGCTCTATGCTGGTTTGGGACATTTGAACTAGTTCATAAATCTAACTGTGACTAAAGTTAATTCAAACGTCTAATTTGTTTTAATTTAACGAAGCTTAACGAGGGGCCAGCAGGAGGCGTGGTAGTTAAGGCACTGGATTCCCACATGGATGGCTGACCACAGTTCAAGTCCTGAACCCGATGGCTTGAAACTCATGCCAGGAACATGGGAGTGTGTGTACTAAGTCCCAAGGGGAGAATGCAGAAGAAGGGATTGCACCTGGCCATTCTCTCTGGGGGGTGATTTCTCACTTTTCCTTTCTCTGTCTCTTTCTGGAAAGTGCACATGCCCTATGCCAAAACCTCCAAAACATAAAATAAATTGTAAAAAGCTTAATGAAAACATTAACTCAGGAGATGTCTGCCTATGTCTATGTTTGCCACTTAGTAAGAGCTCGTCTCAGCTACCGACTGCTGTGTAACAAAACATCCCGAAACTTTGTGGCTTACAATAACCACCGTTCTATATTTTATCCCAACTTATAGATTGCCTAACCTGGCCAGGTGGTTCTTGGGCAGCTTATGAAACTGGCTGGGGCTGCTGTCACGCGATGGGGCTCACCGGGGCTGGACATCCAAGCTAGCTCGCACACATGGCAGGCAGATGGTGCTGGAAATTGTGGGCTGGGAGCTCAGCGAGGGTGTCCCCAGAGAATCTACACCCAGCCCTCCCTGTGGCTTGGGCACCCTTCGGCATGGTGGTTAGCATACAAGGACTCACCTGTTGTAGTCTGTTTGGGTTGCTATAATAAAATACCTTCGGCTGAGTCATTTAGAACAACAGGCATTTATGTCCCGCAGTCTGGAGCCTGGAAGTTCAAGATCAAGGCGCTGACACATTGGGTGTCCGGTGAGGGCTGCTCTGCCTCCAGGGTGGTGCCTTGCTGTGTCCTCTCATGGCTTAAGGGTGGATGAGCTCACTCAGGCCTCAATTATAAGGACGCCAATCCCATTCAAGAGGTGTCTGGGGAACCAGCAGTTAGCGTAATGGCTATGTCGCTGGACTCCCACGTAGTCAACTGCGGTTCGCGTCCCGGACCCAGTGGCTTAAAACTCACGCCGGGCGCGTGTGCGTGCGTGCCCAAGATCCCGAGAGGAGAATGGAGGAGAAGGGATTGCGGCGTGACCATCCCCCCTGGGGGGTGATTTCTCACTTTCTGTCTCTATGTCTCTCTCTGTGTGGCGAGCGCACGCACACTATAGTGGGAAAAAAAAAGAGGTGTCCGGGGGGCCAGTCAGTGGTTTTGTGGCTAGGCCACTGGATCTCACCTGGCCAACTGCACGGTTTGAACCCTGAACCTGTGGACAGAAGTCTAACTGCTTTTTCCTATTTTTCCAAAGTCCTTTCCAGATGGCCCACAAACATTAACAGACCATTTTCCCCCCATTTAACAGGATTCTTCCTGCATCCTGTCTCTGGCATAGTATCTTGGAGATGTGTATTCAACTGATTACAGCATATTCTTTTGCTAACCTCTTCCCAAGGCGCAGAACTTCCCTTTCCTTGAGATGTAGATTAAGCATTTCTTTGCGAATCTCTTCCCAGGACACAGATCTTCCCTTCCAATCACCAGCCTAGGAATTGTGGAACCCACCTGTAACCTACAAGCCCCGGCTTCCCATGTTCCACCTCTTTGGGTCAGACCAGTGGAAATCTCTTCACTGATTTTGTCTGTCACTCTCAAAATCAAATAAAAGGAACCCCTGTCCATAATCACCCCGAGAAAGGCATGTATGCCTCCTCTCCGGGCCTAGGTCACTCATATTCTGCTTGGAAATAAACTGCGTTAATAATTATTTATTTTTTACAGTGGGTAATTTTTCCATCGACAAACCCAACATAGGTGCCTGCGTGCCCGAAATTCTGAGAGGAGAATGGAGAAGAAATTGCAGTGTGGCCATCCCCCGCTGGGGGCAGGGGGATGGCATTTCTCACTCTCTCTCTTTCTCCAGTGAACACATGCCCCTATAGCAAATTTAAAAAACAAAAAACTTGGGATCAGCAGTTGGCATAATGGCTATGTTGCTGGACTCCCATGTAGTCGACTGAGGTTCAAGTCCCGAACCCGGCAGCTTAAACTCACACTAGGCACATGTGTGTGCGTGCCCAAGATCCCGAGAAGAGAGTGGAGGAGAAAGGATTGTGGCATGGCAATCCCCCCTGGGGGGTGATTTCTCGCTTTCTCTCTGTCTCTCTCTGTCTTTCTGGCGAGCACACGTGCCCTATAGCAAAAACCTCTCAAAAAAAAAAAAAAAAACTAAAAATCTCAAGAAGGCTCTGGTCTCATAACCTAATCACCTCCCAAAGGCCCACCTCTCTCTCTCTTCTTTCTTTTTTTGCCATAGGGTATATGCACTTGCCAGAGAGACAGGGGGAAAAGAGAAAGCATCCCCCAGGGCGGTGGTCATGCTGCAATCCCTTCTCCTCCATTCTCCTCTCAGGATTTGGGACATGCGCATATGCCCAGAATGATTTTTAAGCTGTAGGGTCTGGGACTCAAACCATGGTCAGCCATGTGGGAGTCCAGCGCCTTACCCATACGTGCCACCTGCTGGCCCCCGAACTTTTAATGCTATTGCACTGAGGGTTAGATCCCAATATCTTACTTTTAGAGGACACAGACATTCAGCCCATAGCAACCGATCCCAGAGAGAAGGTGCAGGAGCCACCGGGACCCCTGCAGGCTTGGTGCTAGAACTGGCAGGTGGTCACTCCATCACATTCCACTGGCTGCCCAGCCTTGGAGCCAGCCCAGTTCAAGGAAGGGGGTGTAAACATCCCCCAGCAGGAGAAAGGTGAAGGCTCTGCGGCCGTCTTTAACCTGCCACCACGCTTGGGAAATGATTGTTGTACAAAACTTAATTTTCCGACAAGCAGCAAAGAGAATTAACACTGGTGGGGACGTGGGGAGCTGTGAGTAGAAGGTGGGCTCCCTCCTGGCCCCACGCCCACCCTCCATGACACTCAGGAATGATAGAGTCCCCTGGGCCCAAACCCCTCCAAAGTGGGCGTGCCTGGGTGGTGCTCCCTGGGCACACGTGCCACGGTGGCCGGGAAGGGCCATCCAGGGCCTGTCCTTCCCTCTCCGACCCTCCTGCCACTGCTGGGGGCTGCAGCTGGGGCTCGCAGGTGCCCTGCCCACAGGCTGTCCTGAGCTGGGTCATCTTCACGCTTACACACACACCCCGTCCAGCCCCGGGCCTGTCCTGGACGCGTCTGTGGCACCCGCAGCTGCCAGCCAGTGCTCTCACAGCCCTGCCTCTCCCCTGCACGTCCTTTGGCCTTCTCCCCTGTGCTGCTGCCACTGTGTGGGAGGGTCACAGAGGACCCGCCTCCCCTGTTTGTGGGCACAGTAGCCACTCAGAGGTGCTCCCCTGTGGCTTGCCTGGCAACCCCCCGCCGGCCACAGTGGGCAGATGGCTTCCTCAGGGGTGGGCTCTCCAGCATCTGCTTTGAGGCCTGAGTACACCTGCTTCCCTGAGCCCCGGAGCCTCCCGGGGGACTCGCAGTTCTCGATCCTCTGGCGCAGGCCTCCGTTCTGTTCGTGTTCAGTGACGCCGCCTGTGTTGGCCGGGCCCGGGCTGGCGCAGATGCCATGGCCCACAGGCCCGGGGGCTGACCTGCTCATGGGAGAGACAGGCCTTCACTCATAGGCCCAAGGAATGGGCCCACATAGCGTGTGGCTCCAGACACAGAGTGACTCTTGCCTGGAGCAGTGGCAGTTGAGGGGGCTCACCAGGCAAGGAGAGGGCGAAGGAAGGACATTTGGGGGGAGGCCGGCGTCCTGCAGCTCTGCTTCATTCCTGCTGTCCCCTGGACCCAGAACTGCATGGGACGCCGCTGGTCCTCACGCCCAGCTCGCCGGCACCCTCCCTTCTGCAGGGGTTTCCTCCAAAGTCACCATCTCGAGGTGTCTGTTTTCCGCCCCCCAATCATGCCTCCCCACCCACCTCTCCGCCTCTGGCTCTGCCTCTGCTTCCTCCTTCGCCTCTGACCAGGACCCAGGGGCTCCGTCTGTCTGTCCTGGCGCTCGTCTGTCTGCTGGCACTGTTCTCAGAGTCGAGCGTGGCGTGGTCGGCGCTCAGTGAACGTTTGGAACTCGGATCGCCCACAGAAGTCGCTGTTGGCCCCGTGGGGAGGGGCGGTGTTCTGGTCTGTTCTGTGGCTTCATAGCTGAGTAACAAACGGGGAGATCTGTGAGAACAGGCTTGCTCAGCTCAGGCCGGGGCCCAGGGGCCAAAGCTGTGCTTGGCAGTGGCCTTGTTGCTGGGGGACTCTGCAGAGCCCACGGGCACAGAGCATCGCGGCGCGGCCTGGAGTGCAGCTCGCTCTGGCTCACCCCTCTCCTTACAAGCCCAGGGGACTCCACCACAGGGGCCCACCCGAAGCTCTTAATCCTAACCGGCTCCCCAGGGCCCCGTTTCAACACCAGGGTGGGATTAAGTTTTCGCCCCCTTAATCTTGTCACATAGGAACCATGTGAACCTTTGGGGACGCAGTCAAATCTTAGTGGGGGGCAGCCAGGGCTTTAATTATTCCTACCCAGATTCCTCTGCAGACCCGGGGGTCCCACGGGCTGGGGAGGGAGGAGGAGGGCTCTGGCGGCCACAGCCACCGCCTGGGCTGCAGTGGTCCCGACCCTAGGCAGGAGCAGGCCGCAGCCCTGGCCTAGGTGCCACGCTGTGGGTTCGGGGCTCCTATCACGCTCCCTGCAGAGTTTGCAAGTAAGTGGAGCCAGGCAAGCCCATGAGCACGACCCCCCAGGGCTCTCGATCCCTTCCAACAGCTTCCCACTGCCTGCCTCTCCCAACCAAGCTGGGTCCCCCGGGCACACGTGGGCCCCTGAATCGAAGCCCTGTCAGAGCAGAATGCCGTCACCAGGGAGTCTCAGGGACCACCCAGGCCTGGGGCCCACGGGCACCACATCAGCCTCTGGGGTGAGGCAGGAGTGGAGGCAGGGTGCTGGGTGCTGGGTGTTCGGGCCTTCGCTGTTACTTATCACTCAGCCCTCGGGTGGGGGCATGCGCGTGGCATGTGCAGGTGCTGGAGCATCTCAGGGCTTCTGGTGGTCACAACCTGGGGCTACTCGGCCCCCACAGTGCACGGGAGGCCTCCTGCAAAGGACGACCCGCCCCCAAGCCCCTGGCATGGAGCGCTGACCACACTGTTCCCTAGAGGCGGCCTTGGGAGGAGGCAGTGCGGCTGGACTCTCTCCTGTCTCGGCCTCCTCCCCTGGCCTGGAGGGCTAGACGAGGCCGCACTCCTGGGACTCCGATGCGTGCCTCTGCTAGCTGCCGAAGAGCCCAGGAGTGGGCGAGCTGTCAGAAAGCACCTCTCATTGGCCGGGCGACCTGTGCCCTGTGCCCTCCGTCAGCCAAGGGCCCTGCACCGGGTAAAGGAGGAGGCAACCCGCTCTCCCTCCGAGGGCCTTCGTGTGAGCTGGCGGGACATCGGGGCATTGTCGCAGCAGGCCCTCGGCTGGGACAGTCGGAGGGGTCCCCATTTCTCCTTGGAGGAAACCGAGGCCGGAGGACGGCTAGCCTGCACCAGCGCCTGGCACTCGGCCTGCCCCCTGGCTTCTCGGCCTTCTCCACCCTGGAGAGTCCCGGCTGCCTGCTGCTCCCAAGGGTTCCCCCCCAACCTCCTTTGCCGCCATTAGCAGAGACAGTTCAGGCTCAGGGAGGTCCCAGGGCACAGGTCCGCTGGGCAGCGAGTGGTGCTTTCTGACCTGCCGTGTCTCCACTGAGGGACAGGGACAGCGGGGGACCCCGGAGAATGGCAGAGACGGGCCCGGAGAGATAGCTATTAGTCAAATGTGTGCATGGTGTGGAAGGGCACCCAGCCCGGGGAGACACGGCAGGGTGGGAGGTGACCGATGGAGAGAGATGCTGTCCTTAGGAAAGGGACCTGTGCAGGCCCAGCTGGGCCAGCTGGCACACCACAGGGACCTGACAAGCCCTGCCGGTGGGCATCTCCCCACCCCACCCCTCTGAGGCCTGCCCAGGGGTGCCAGGCAGCAGGGCACCTTCCCTTCCCAGGGCGGAGCTGGGGCAGCTCCCTGGGGCACCCAGCAGGGCCAGCTGCAGGGAGGGCGGAGGAAACTCCCTGCCCCCACGCTCGCCCTCCTGTTGTGGGGGGACATGATACATTTCCTGGCTGGCGCCCTGATAAGCTCGGGGACCAAAAGGCTGCCACATTTTCAGGGATGACCCAGAGTGAGAGCACGGCGGAGCTCCGTTTCCTGACACTTCACCTACACTGTCCTGCAGACTCGGTTTCCCCTTCTACACCCTCCAGACGTCACAGGGCATAGCGTGTGGGGTTGTAGGGTGGGGACAGAGCCATCAGCTGTGACGGTGACATGAAAAACAAAGGCAGGGGCCGTTTTGTCCCTCCTGGCCAGCAGGCAGGTGTCTGCAGAGGCAGGGTGTGAGCAGTTCCGGAACCGTTCGGCTAGGCCACTGGAGGAGAGCGGGAGCGGCTCCAAATGGGGTGTGGCCCTCTTCAGCTGCCCCCCAGGTTCATCCCAGAAGTGGCTGAAAAGGCTTGTGTGGTCACGGGGCCAGATTTCAACACAGAGGAAGCTGCGCTCTGATCTCAGGACCACCTGGACCCCCATTTCCAGGACAAGGGGGGCATTGCTTTCATGTCCTCAGAGCCCTGTGACCAGACAGGAGGGGGTTGGGGGCGATATGGCGCCCCCCCCCCCCCCCGTTCTGCCTCCCTTCTCTGCAGCCTAGCCGCGGGGGGAACCTCAGCGCCCCTTTTCACCACCCAGGGCTGGGTGCACAGTCGCTGGGACCCCAAAGTGGGGCCCAGGTGGGGAAACCGCCGGGCCGGGTCCAAACCCCCCACACCCTCTCGGGACCCCGCAGGGCCAGTCCAGAGGAAACAGGCAGCCGGGAGTCCGGACGGCGGCGGGCGCGTCCTGGCACGCTCCCCGGGGAGGCGGCGGGCGGGCCAGCTCCGCCCCGCGCCGGCCGGTGCAATCCCGGCGCCCGGGGCGGCGGGCGGGCTGCCGTCAGCGCCGCCTCCAGGTGCCGGGCGGGGGCCGCGGGAGGCGTGCGCGGCGGCGGCGGCGGCCCGGGAGCGCCGGCCGGGCCATGACCCCCGCTGCTGTCCGCTACAGGCTCGTTGCCGCGGCCCCCGGAGCCCGGAGCCCGGCCGCCGCCGCCACCCCGGCCGAGCCCCGCGCGGCCCGGCAGAGAGCCCACCAGGAAGCGGTGAGTGCCCCGCGCCGCGCCCCGGGCCGGCTCCCACCCCTGTCGGGAGACGCCCGCCGGCCCCGAGCCGAGCCGCAGCCTCCACCGAGCGGGCTCCACGCCCGCGAGCTCCCGCGGCGGCAGGGGCGCGGCCCGGGAGGGCAGGGGACCCCGAGCGACGAAGGGAGTCCCCCTGGACCCGGGCGTCCCCTAACTTCTCGCGGACTTCGCTGCGGAGACGCGGATCTTGGGAAAGTTGAGCCCCCTCTGGCCGTGCAGCAACTTACACCGGGCTTCGGGGGTGTGTCCCCGCGTGTGGCAGCCTCCGGCCCCCCACCCTTCACCTGACTCCCCGCGCTGTCACGAGCTCCTTGGGAATGGACCAGACCGCCATTCCCGAGAGCTGGAAGGGAGCCCGGCGCGGGGCGCGGGCAGGAGGCCTCGAGAGGAACCATTTCCCCTCCATCGAGTATTTCAAAATGCAGTATTTATGAGCTGCCTCACTTAGGGGCCCCCTCGCTCCCAGGGCATCAAAGCAGGTTTGCAACCGCAAAGGGCCACCAGTGTGAACGCGCCTTCTCGGGGCTGGCTGAGCTCAGGCGGAACTGGAGGAAGGTGCTCCTTAAAAAGCGCACCGCAGCCCCCCTGGTGCGTGCAGTGGGCGGGGTCGAAGGCCCTTGGGTTTCGCAAGGCCTCCTCCTGGCCTCCTCCTGGCTGGTGGGCCCCCAGGAACCAAGGGAAATCCGTGCAGGCCAGGCAGCCTTTGAGCCACCCAGGGGAGGGAAGCAGAGGATGTGAAAGGCCGAGGCCACAGGCACTAATGCGACGGTGCAGGCTTGGGCGCCTGACCTCCCTCTTTACAGAGGGGAAACTGAGGCCGCGCTGCACACTCTGCTTCCCCGGCTCTAGCGAGTCCTGCTCAGCACCGGGATGCTTTGGGGAGGCCCCTGTCTTGAGCTGAGGTGAACGACAGAAAGGACCCCCTTACCTGTTGAGGCCACACCCTCCTTGGGTTCTCTGTCCCCCACTGTCTGTACTCAGGTCTCCGGTGGGAGGGAGTCAGTGTATTTATGGAAAGACTTAATCCCTCCACCAGCCCCAAGGAGGCTGAACGGGCTGCCAGCTAATCCCCTCTCCCTGGAAGCGCCTTCCCGTGCTGGGGGCCGCCACAGGTGCACAGAGAGGCTGTTTCCCCAGCTGGAGTTTAGGTCAGCCTTGTAACCTTGACCCAGGGACTTCCCTGTCCTGGACTTGGAACAGAGGGGCGATGCCTAATGCCACGGAGCACTTAGTGCGCCTGGCACCAGACTCTGCCCTGCAGCACCCCTCTGACCAGATGCTGCCGCCCCTGCTTCAAAGGTGAAGGGACAGGCTTGTGGAGGCAAGGTGCCGGCCCAAGGACACCGGGCTGGTGAGCGTCAGGGCCGGGCCTTGAACCCTGACCCTGCAGTGAACGGCTGGGCTCACTAGTGCACCCTGTGCACACACCCACGCTCACACCGTTGAGAGGTTGCTAAAGGATGACCCACGCCCCGTGACGCTGACATCAGCTGTGTGTGCCAGGCCCCCAGCACCCCTCCGGGCCGCTGTGCCCCCTTGGGTGACCTGACTCCTTGCAACAGTCCCTTATTATTATTTTTTACATTTTGCCATAGGGCACATGTGCACATTAGAGAGAGAGAGGGTGAAAACGGTGAGAAAACACCCCCCGCCCCCCGGGCATGGTCATGCCGCAGTCCCCTCTCCATTTCTCCTTTGGGGATCTGGGGCACACACGCATAGCTTGTTTCACAAGCCAGCAGGCCCAGGACTCAAACCATGCGGCTGGCTGTGTGGGGCCACCTGCCCTCACCACCACACTACCAGCTGGCCTGTTATTATTTATTTGTTGGTTGATTTGTTTGTTTTTGGAGAGGTTTTTGCTATAGGGCGCGTGCACTCACCAGAAAGAGACAGAGAGACAGAAAGCAAGAAATCACCCCCCAGGGGGGATGGCCACGCCGCAATCCCTTCTCCTCCATTCTCCTCTCGGGATCTTGGGCACGCACGCACATGAGTTTAAGCCACCGGGTCCAGGACGCAAACTGTGGTAGACTACATGGGAGTCCAGTGACATAGCCATTACGCTAACTGCTGGTCCCAATTTTGTTTATTTATTTTAATGCCAGAGGGCAGGTGTACGTGGGAGAGAGAGCAAGCACTCCCCTCGTGGGGCCTGGTCATGCCATAAGCCTTTTTCCTCTAGTTCTCCTTCCCATCAGGATCCTGTGCACGCACACATGCATGCACAGACACACACTCACACATGCTCACGTGCTCACTCACTCACACACGTGCACACACACATGCACATGCTTACGCACACATACACACACACACTGTGTTTTTCAGACTGCCAGGGTCAGGATGTGAACTGTGGAAGGGCATGTGGGACCTGGCTTGCCATGGACAGCACTTACTGGTCACACAGAGAGCCACCTGTTATTACTGACCCCTGCCTACGGTGGGGGCACCGGCCTGAAGCACTGAGCTGCACCACGCAGCAGCCCGGGGGACAGTGGGCAAGGATTTTGCTCGAAGTCACATGGCCAGGTCACGGGAGGCCCAGGCCAGACCCTAGGGGTCCCCAGATAAGCAGGCGGGAGTTCTGTTGAGGCCCTGCCCCCACCCACACTCTCGCTTCCTGTTGGGAGGCTGTGCAGCAGCTGTCCCGGCCCCCAGAGGCGAAGGCTGCAGGGAGACCTCCCACTGTGCCCTGGGCCAACCACCGGCCCTGTTCCCCAGGGTCCCGCTGGCTGACCGCAGCCTGCACTCGGCCTCTCAGGAAAGCGCGTTTCCTAAAGAAGGCAGAAAGGAAGGGGGACTCTGTCGCTGTGCTGTCGGGGTACCTGCCCAAGGGCCTCGCTGGTCGGCACTGCTGCCCCCACCTGGGACTGGAGCCCGTTCTGTCTGTCCACCTAGGCAAACTGTCTCATTCCTCGCCCCTGTCCTCCTTAGAGATCTCTGTCAAGAGTCAGGGCGAGGCACCGTGGTGACTCGGGGCCTCCTTGGGGCCTGGCTCTGCAGAGGCCTAACCAGGCCCAACTTCCAGGCCGCTCTGCCGTTCACCCACTTTTCTGCCCTGGGCCTCCTCTGGGACACCCAGACGTTAGAAGTCAGATGACCTCTAGAGCCAGCAGACTGCATAGTGGTTACATCGCTGGACCCTCACGTAGTCGACCACTGTTCGAATCCCGGACCTGGCTTACTCCAGGCGCGTGTGCGTGCGTGCCCAAGATCCCGAGAGGAGAATGGAGGAGAAGGGATTGTGGCGTGGCCATCCCCCCTGGGGGGTAATTTCTCACTTTCTGTCTCTCTGTCTCTCTCTGTCTCTGGCGAGTACATACACCCTATAGCAAAAACCTCTCTAAAAAAAAAAAGAAGTCAGATGACCTCTGCTAGGGCAGCCAACTTGAGCAAAGAAACTGAGGACACCCAGCTAACTTCAGCCGCAGTTAACATGTGTAATCGTTGTTTATATTCTAGAAGGCACACGTGCTCACCAGAGAGAGAGACCGGGGGTGGAGGGCGGCACACCCCCCAGGTCACACTGCAATCCCTTTTCCTCCCTTTCTCCATCCTACCTGGGTTAGGGGCTTGCACACGCGTGCCTGGCATGTTTTTCAAGATGCGAAGTCTGGGATTCAAACCACGGTTGGCCATGTGGGACCCAGCTTCCGGCGCACAGTGTTTAACCATAGTGTCACAGGGTTGGCCTGGCCACCAGCAGTTCCTGGTATGAGTGTGTCCCATGCAGTGACGAGGCACCCGTACTTAACCTGACAACCCTGTCTCACCAACCACTTCCGGGCTGAGACTCGCATAATTCAGTCCAGGAAGGATGGTCTCGGGCCCACCCTCTGTGACCCACAGAGGTTCTCTGGAAGGAGTGGACCAGGAGTGGGTCCACAGTCCTGCAGGCAGGGCCCAGCGAGTGGGAGGTTCTGTGTTTCTCACAGGCCATGCCACATCTAAGTTCCTTTTTACTTTGGGCAAACAACACGTTAATTTACTTTTCTGTTTTCATCGAAACCGGTAGAGGGCGGGCTGGCAGGCAGCACTGCTGTGGCCGAAGCTGGTGGCTCCTGTCTTCAGGCCGCCCTGACAGCAGTCAGCCATCCTGGGAGCGTGTGCTCGCCCCGGAGCTGCTCACGGTGCGCGGAGCCCCGCGTGGTGCGCGAGGCAGCAGCTAGCCTTCTGTCTCACCGCCACTGGAGGTGGAGGGGGCAGGCCTGTGTCAGAGGAAGTACATTTTACATGAATAAGTTTCCGTCCCTGTCGCCAGAGAGGAGCCCGTGAGCACAGGGAGGTTTTAGTTTTGATTTTGTAATTTGCTGCAGGGTGTGTGTGCTGGCCAGAGGGAAAGGGAGAAAGCACTCCCTGTGGGGGGTGGTCACGCCACAATCCCTTCTCCTCCATTCTCCTCCACACACACACACACACACACACACACACACACACACACACACGGAGTGTTCTTCAAGCCTCCAGGTCCCATAGTCCAACTGCGGTCGGCCTCTACCACGCCAGCCGGCCCTGGAAGCAGGGCGCTGTCGTCCCTGGGTGTGGGAGAGCCTGCTCTGCCTCGTGCAGACAGTCAGCGATCCGACAGTTCAGAGGGCACGCGCCGATGTGAACAGGAAGCTTTTCCCTGCAAGCGCGTGAAGAGGGGCAACACTCACACCTAAGCAGCTCTCCTGGGCCCCGCTCTCTCCCACTGTGCCGAGCTAAGGGAGACCCCTCTCTTTACATCTTTGTGTTCCTCTCATTCCGTCTGAATTGTTTTAATTACGTGCGCCAGCTCTGGGCCCTGGCAGTGGCCTGACCGCTGGTAGGCCAGCCCTGCATCTGTGAAATGGGGCGATGCTGTTGACCTTTTAACTGGCTGTTATGGCTCAGCGATCTTTTTTTTTTTTTTTAAGAGCCATTTTGCTATAGGGCACGTGTGCTCACCAGAGAGACAGAATGCAAGAAATCACCCCCCAGGGGGTGAGAAGGCATGGCCTTCTCCTATATTCTCCTCTTGGGATCTTGGACACACATGCACACACGATTGGTGTGAGTTTCAAGCCTCCAGGTCAGGGACTCGAACCACAGCTGGCCATGTGGGAGTCCAGCGACGTAACCATTATGCCACCTGCTGGTTCCCAGCGGATAATTTTACAATGGCTCAGCCCAGCCTCGGGGTACTGGAAGCATTTACTTGGCATCTGTGGCTCCCGTTGCCGTCACGGTGATGCGGTTGGAGGCAGAGGCCTGTCCCCACAGTTAGGCCTCCTGTTGCCGTCACGGTGATGCGGTTGGAGGCAGAGGCCTGTCCCCACAGTTAGGCCTCCTGTTGCCGTCACGGTGATGCGGTTGGAGGCAGAGGCCTGTCCCCACAGTTAGGCCTCCTGGTGCCGTCACGGTGATGCAGTTGGAGGCAGAGGCCTGTCCCCACAGTTAGGCCTCCTGGTGCCGTCACGGTGATGCGGTTGGAGGCAGAGGCCTGTCCCCACAGTTAGGCCTCCTGGTGCCGTCACGGTGATGCGGTTGGAGGCAGAGGCCTGTCCCCACAGTTAGGCCTCCTGGTGCCGTCACGGTGATGCGGTTGGAGGCAGAGGCCTGTCCCCACAGTTAGGCCTCCTGGTGCCGTCACGGTGATGCGGTTGGAGGCAGAGGCCTGTCCCCACAGTTAGGCCTCCTGGTGCCGTCACGGTGATGCGGTTGGAGGCAGAGGCCTGTCCCCACAGTTAGGCCTCCTGGTGCCGTCACGGTGATGCGGTTGGAGGCAGAGGCCTGTCCCCACAGTTAGGCCTCCTGGTGCCGTCACGGTGATGCGGTTGGAGGCAGAGGCCTGTCCCCCACAGTTAGGCCTCCTGGTGCCGTCACGGTGATGCGGTTGGAGGCAGAGGCCTGTCCCCACAGTTAGGCCTCCTGTTGCCGTCACGGTGATGCGGTTGGAGGCAGAGGCCTGTCCCCACAGTTAGGCCTCCTGTTGCCGTCACGGTGATGCGGTTGGAGGCAGAGGCCTGTCCCCACAGTTAGGCCTCCTGTTGCCGTCACGGTGATGCGGTTGGAGGCAGAGGCCTGTCCCCACAGTTAGGCCTCCTGTTGCCGTCACGGTGATGCGGTTGGAGGCAGAGGCCTGTCCCCACAGTTAGGCCTCCTGGTGCCGTCACGGTGATGCGGTTGGAGGCAGAGGCCTGTCCCCACAGTTAGGCCTCCTGGTGCCGTCACGGTGATGCGGTTGGAGGCAGAGGCCTGTCCCCACAGTTAGGCCTCCTGGTGCCGTCACGGTGATGCGGTTGGAGGCAGAGGCCTGTCCCCACAGTTAGGCTTCTGTACAACTTCTCTTTAGGCGGGTGCCTCGTGCTGCAACCCTGCTCCCAAACGCCCCCTCCAAAGGCCTCCGTGAGAGCGTCTGGCGTCCCTTCTGGGCTGGCCTCGGCCCACGGGGGGTGGATGGGCTCACCACACACCATGTAAGCCTCACCCAGAGGGGCAGAGGCAGCCGTGCTATGCCAGGGCAGCCCTCCAGAGAGGGCCTCGTGGTGTTGTGACACGGATGACAGCGATGACAACGATGGTGACATGACAGTACCTACGGTAACAGCAACGGTGGCGATGACAGTGGAGGTGATGGTGGCCACTGCTCCCAGGCTCTGTCCCAGTGGCTCGCAGCCTTCTCCTGTTTGACAGATGGCTCCGAGCCGGGGGACAGACTCAGAGAGGGGACACAGCGCCCCCGGGTGCCCAGCAGGCCCATCGCCCCGTTGTGTTCCTGGGTAGAGGCTGCAGCAGCCTGTTGACGAGACAGCAGTGGGGACGAGAACTCGGACTCTGACACCCGTGTCGCAGGTCTAGATGTACTTGGGCATGCCACTCTGGGTCCCTTCGTTCCTTGTCCCCAGGGTCCCCGGAATGCAGGCTGGGCCCTCCTGCGTCGCACGCTCTTGATCCACCCGCCCTGCCTGCTTTCCTGCCTATCTGTCCTGCGTGTTCTGAGGTAGGTCTTTTTTAAGCCACGAGACAGCTTTGGGGACAAGACCTGTCAATTGAGGACAGATTCTGGGAGTTGCTGCCTGCCCTGAGCCACAGCCCGGCTCCCGGATGCAGCTCCACCCAAACCCAAGAAGCGCTGGGAAACGGGCGAGACACACCGCAGCCTGGGCCACCGAGCCCGCAGAGCAGGGCCAGGACTGGGCACACTCAGAGCAGCCCTGTCTCTGGACACGCTTTCTCTTTTTTTTTCTTACCTCTTTTTTTTTTTTAAGGAATTATTTATTTAATTTTATTCTTCTTCTTCAATTTGACCAGAGAGAGAGAGAGTAAAAGCAAGCTGCCAGGTTCAGGACTCGAACCATAGTGAGCCATGTGGGAGTCCAGCGCCTTAACCACCATGCCACCTGCCAGGCCTTGGACATGCTTTCTTTCCCTCTTCACTTCTTTTCTTGGTGTGGTTTCAAACATAAAAAAAAGTGCCCCCTCAGTCCCTCCTCAGAGCCGAGCCTCGACCCAGCTGTGGCGTCCGGCCCTCTGCGTGCCCACGTGCCTGCGGTTATTTTCCTCCTGCGCTGAAGCCATGGCAGAGACAATGCCCTGGGCTCCAACACGCCTGCGTGTTTCCTTTTTTATTTTTAAAAATTTATTTATTTCAATTTGACCAGAGAGGGACAGAGCGAGAGAGAGAAGGAAAGTGAGAAAGCAAGCTGCCAGGTCCAGGGCGCAAACCATGCCCCACCATGTGGGGGTCCAGCGCCTTAGCCACCATGCCCCCTGCCGGCCGCCTTGTGCCTCCCAACTGCAAGGATGGGCTCTTACACGCTCAGCGCAGCAAGCAGGCGGACATTTCTCAGGGACCCTGTGCTGTCACCCAAGACAAGGTTGTTTCTCTTGGCTCTCGCTCCTTTTCGAGTAAGCACAAAAGCATGCAGCACCCCCCCAGCAGGCAGCAGCCCCCAGCAGGCAGCACCCCCCAGCAGGCAGCACCCCCCAGCAGGCAGATCCCGCCCAGCCACACGCTTCCCGCAGTGCCATCAGAGGGTTTCAAGGCAAGTCCCAGGCCCATGGACCAGCGAGGGTTTGCACAGCTCCCTGCCTTCGGGGGGTTGAGAGCTGTCGTGGGCTCTGTCAGGCAGGCTGTGACCGTTCCTAAGAAAGACAGGAGATGGGAACCAGCAGTTGGCGTAATGGCTATGTCACTGGACTCCCACGTAGTCGACCGCGGTTCGCGTCCTGGACCTGGTGGCTTAAAACTCACGCCGGGCGCGTGTGCGTGTGTGCCCAAGATCCCGAGAGGAGAATGGAGGAGAAGGGATTGCGGCATGACCATCCCCCCTCGGGGGTGATTTCTCACTTTCTGTCTCTCTGTCTCTCTCTGTCTGGCGAGCGCACGTGCCCTATAGCAAAAACCTCTCCAAAAAAAAAGAAAAGAAAAGAAAAGAAAGACAGGAGGGGGGCCTGCAGGGGGCATGGCGGTTAAGGGGCTGGGCTCCCACCTGGTGGATGGCAGTTCGAGTCCCCGCTTCTGAAGAGCAGCTTGAAGTACACTGGGCACGTGTGCATGCGTGCCCGCAATCCCGAGAGGAGGTTGAAGAAGGGACCGTGGCATGGATCCCCGGGAGGTGACTTCTCACTTTCGGTCTCTGTCTCTCTGGTGAGCGCACACACCCTATCGCAAAATTCTCTCTCAAAAAGAAGAGAAAGACTGGAGAGAGCTGAGGTGCTGAGCTGGAGTGAGCTGGGCCGCTTGCCCGCCCGCCGCCTTGTTACCTCTTTCAAAGGCCCCAGCAGTAGAAGCACCGCAGAGGGTTATTACCAAGGACTGGAGGTCAGGGGCTCTGAGGCAGGCCAGCGCCGACGCGGCGGTTAAGGCGGCTGGATCCCACGTGGCCGACCACACACTTCGAGTCCTGGGCCCGGCAGCCTGAGAAACACGCGGGGCATATGTGTGTATGCACGCAAGCCCTGAAAGGAGAGGTGGAGAAGGGGCTGCTCGGCCGAAGCCACGGGCTGCCTTCTCACCTTCCCTCTCCCCCCATGCCCACGCCCTCTGGAACGCCAGGCTGCATGGCTGCAGCACTACTGGGGCAGCAGTCTGCCTGCCAGTGCTGGGAGCCCACACGGCTGCGTGTTCCAGGGACGTGGTGCAAACGTGGGGACAGCCCCAATGCCAGTGCACCGGGACCCGTGCTCTTCATAGCTTAACCGGCCAGTTCGCGAAGACTGCATTTCCCTTTCTCTCCTGAAGCTTGTTCGCTTCTTCCGTGAGCCAAGAAGACTCACCCGACAGGGTCCTGTAGCCCACCCAGCCTTGACCACCCCAGCCACATGCCTGGCACACTCGGGGTCTGCATGGGAAGCCAGAACCTGGCCACGTGGGTTTGTCCTGCAGGGTGTCATGCAACCACGCCACCTCTGGCCCCGGGATCTGCACTGAGGGCTCTGTCTTCTCGTGACCCCCGACCTGTGTCCCTGTGGGAGGCGTTCCAGTCACTGGCCCCGGCCACGCCCTGACCTGAGCCTAGCTGGCCGAGCCGGAGCCTGCTGGGCCTTGGGCGCGTTTAGCTTGGGGGCTCCTGAAAGCTCCGCCAGCCGGCCTCATCTCCGCTCGAGGTCGGCCAGAGGCAGCCGGAGGCCGCACACCCCCTGGTCTCCCTGCCACTGCTTCCTGTCGAGCACAGCGACAGGTGGGCGGGGTGGGCGGGGTGGGGGCCCGCCCTGGGCCAATAGAAACCGGCCCTCTGAGCCTCTCCTCTCTCCGCAGGCCTGCAGGGCGCAGACATGGGGCTCAAACTGTCCTGCCTGAAAGGTAAGCCAAGGCTCGGGGAACGGAGTGTGGGGGGGAGGTGAAGGGATGGGGAGAGAGCAGGCAGGGGTGCCATCCCTTAGGGCAGCCCTGTGCACAGGGGGTGCTCCATAAATGCCTGCTCTGACTCCGAATCCTCCTCCAGGCCTCGCCTTTTCCAAGTCGCATTGCCTGCGGGCCTCGGGCTCCCCTACTGCGGGAGCAAGGAGCCGCACACGCTGGGGTGCTGGCTCTCCTGACGTCACACCAAGGCCTGCAGGCACCCGTGGGCGGTCTGGGCAGCTCATCCCAGGACGCAGGACTGCAGGGTGTCGTGGGGTTGGCAGAGGCGGTCTGACCTCTGACCTGAGCTCTAGACCTCCGTCCAGAGTCCAGATGGCACCACAGACAGTGTGGCCCGTGTGGGGACCTCCCACCACCAAGCCCACTGCCGTCCCTCCTCTTCCGCCCTGGTGACAGATGCTCGGCCCCCATCCTCACCCCGTGTCTCCCCTGCTGGAAACCCAGGAGTCACCCTGGACGGCCCTGGCTCTGCCTCCGGGATGTCGAGCGCACTGCTCCGTCCTTCCCCACAGCCCTGCAGGCAGGTTGGGACATGCCGGCCTCACCTCTGTCCCGCTCCGCTGCCTTCCCCAGGCTGGCCTGGCCCCTCTACTGCCTGAGCCAGATCCTGGACACTCAGAGCTGGGAGCACCGGTGTCGCAGCCTGTCCGCTGACCTGGCAGCCCCGCCAGGCCAGGCCACTCAGCTCGGACAGGCGGCGCGCACGAGCCAGGAACCGGGCCTGGGCACCCGACAGCCTGTGTGCGGTCGCTGGCCTCGCCTCTGCCCCTGTGACCTGACCAGGGCCTCAGCCTCCTTACCAGAAAAACGGGTCACGGGGGGACCAGCCCAGGCTCTCTGGTGCGCCACGCGCAGCCCCGGCAGCACGCTGTCATGCCGCGACGGCTGTGGCTGCGGTTCCTCTCATCGAATTCCGACACAGCTCTTGACCCCCATCTGGAGAGCTCTCCACGCGAAGGACTGAGGTGTCTGCCACTGTTCAGTCGCTTCATTAGTCAGGGAGGAGAGGGCCGCCTGTGGCCTGGTGGCTAAGGCGGCTGGATCTCACTGGCTCAACGTGAGGTTCGAGTCCTGGACCTGGTGTCTTAAAAAACACACCTGGCGTGTGTACATGCATGCCCCAAATCCTGACAGGAGGGAGAAATGGAAACAGCTCTTCAGGCTGCTCACCCATGCCTTGAACTCCAGGCAGGCCCTGCAGCTTCCTGGGGCTGGTGGAACCAGCTTCAGGAGAGCACCTGGTGGTCTCCTGCCCCTCAGCCAGGGCAAGGCGGGGCACTGTGACGGACAGCTCCTCCGCGCCCTGACGCCCTGGCGCAAAGGCAGAGTTGTGGCGCTGTCTGCGAGGCGGGGCGGGGTGGTGCAGGTGCACAAACAGCCCTGGTGACCCAGGGCTCCTCTGAGACTCCAGGCTGAGCCCAGAGGACTGGGACTTTGTCAAGTGAGCATCGCGAGGGGTAGAGTTCCAATCCTGGAGCAGCCTCGAGTACAGGCCTGAGCCCTTGAAGCTTAGGGACTCCCGCGGGCACAGAGCAAAGTGTTCAGGACATTCACTTTCTCGAATGACAGAATATGCCGGAAGGTAGCTTGCTCTTGACTGTGGCACGCAGTGACGGTAACTGCGTTCACACTGCCGTGCAGCTGTCTTCCAACCGAGTTCAGAACGAGTTTGTCATCATCCCCACGACAGCTCTGCCCCCATCAAACACTAACACCTCGTTCTCCCCGCCCAGGCCCAACACCCGCGTCCTCCCTCCTGTCTGAGTCACGCTCTGAGACCTCGCGTGAGTGGGGCTACACAGCTTTCTGCTCTGCCCGTTCTCAGGTTCACCCACACTGAGAGCCGGTCTGTGCCGCGCCCCTCTTCATGGCTGTGTAATACTCTGCTGTGGATGGAGCCTTTTGTGTGCCCCCTCGCTCCCCGATGGACACAGGTCTGCGTGCAGCACTTAAGCTGTTGTGTCCGACATCTTTGGTGAAGGGACCTGGCCCCTGGAGGTGTCTGCAGGACCCCTCTCCTTCTGCCCAAGGCTGGGGGCTCCCCAGGGACCTGAGGGAAATGAGGTCTTCTCGGGTCCCACCCTGCCTCCCCCAACAATTGCCCTCCCAGGCAGCTTAGGCCTGGGAGCTTTTAGAAGGGCAGCCTTCCAGGGCCTCCGGACCGCTGAGTGCTCACAGGGGGCAGGCAGCATCTAGCCGGAGATGGCTCCTGCAGCTTCCGGCCTGCGGCGAGGCCCGGCCCACCCCATCGCACTGGCCTCAGCAGAGGCTCAGGTGTGACTCGGGCGTGGTGGGGAGGGAGGGCCGCCACACCTGTGCTCTGCCCTGGACCCAGGTGACCTAGGCCCCCCGCTGCGAGGCCGGCCTCCGGCATGTTGTTCCTTAAGGGGCATGTCACATTCAAGGGCATCACAAAGCACCCACGGTCCCCGCCGGCCCTGTGGCAGCTCTGCTGTCCGTGTCGCCTTCTCTCCCCGGGCTGCCCGGCGTGGGGCTTTGTGCAAACTGTAGCTGCCTTTTATTTATTTTCTAGTTAGTGTTCGGCACAATGCTGTACTTCTTTTTTTTTTTTCCAATTTTTCGATTTTTTAAAGAGAATTTTGCTATAAGGCACTTGTGCTCACTGGAGAGACAGAAAGTGAGAAATCACCCCCCCCCCCAGGAGATGGCCACGACGCAGTCCCTTCTTCCCTAGTCTCTCGGGATTTGGGGCACGTACATACATGCAGCTGTGTGAGTTTTAAGCTGCCAGATCTGGGACTTGAACCACCATCAACTATATGGGAGTCCAGCGACATAACCATCACGCCATCTGCTGGTCCCTGAGGCTGCTTTTTATCTCCACAGCTCTTGAGTGATTGCACTGGATTCTGCCAAGAGTTAGTTTGGGGTGTCGCCGACCTGTTGCGTATATAGCTAATACCATGTTGAACACCTTTGCTTTCTGATTTTTTTTAATTGGGGGGGTGGATAAACGTCTGGAAATCAGGGTGACCGAGTCAGACGGTAAGGACGGACAGGTAGTCCTGCGGGAGCTAGCCCGGGCAAGGCCCTGCTCTGTGAGTCCTGCATGAATCCACTCCTCTGTCTCCGTGCCAACGCCTCTGCCTCGGGGCACCGCTAGGAGCCCCGGGCGACGGGGAGGCCAGGCCCGTGCGCAGTGCTGTTTGCCCAGGGCCGCGCTGGGACCAGGGGATGTGGGTCAGCGTGGGCTGCTAAACCCACAGGTGCTCTGCTCCACAGGGAAATGTTTTATTTCTGCGTTCAAAGGCAGGATCGTCACCCACAGGCTCTGACTAAACCTCCACACCCATGCTGGGAGCTGCGCTAAGCGCCCCGCAGCCAGCCACAAAGCATCCCAACCCAGGCGCTCAACCCGGAGCGGAGCGGAGCGGAGCGGCAGCCCTAGAGGCCGCAGCCTGCAGTCAGGTTGGCGGCAGGCCCCACCCCTCAGAGCTGCTGCGGAGCACCCTCCCTGCCGCTCTCAACCTCCGGGGTTGTGGCTGCATACTCGTCCGTCTCTGTGGCCACATGGCTTTTCCGCCCCTGCCCTCTGCCCTCCGGGCCTCCTCTAAGGACACCAGCCTATTCCAGGGGCATCTCTTCTCGAGATCCTTAACTCAGCTCCATCACAAAGACTCTTTCCAGAAAGGTCAGAATCACCCAGGTTCCCGTCAGACATGTCCTCCATGGGACAGAGATGGTGCTGTTACCCCACTGCTGGGAGACCCGCCGTCACCCCCAGCTCCTCACCCTTCCCAGTACAGGCCCCAGCCCTGCTCACAGCAGGGCCAGCTCCGAGGGCATGTGGCCACCAGGGCCACTGGCGGAAGACCCTCGCAGGGCTGAATGAATGCTCTTAGTGTTTTGAATATGGAGCCCCGCAAACTGCACAGCGGTCTCTGCCTTGGAGCAAGCAACCTTTCTCTCTGGGCCTCAGTGTCACCTAGGGTAAACTGAGGCACCTGCCCAGCCTTCAGTATTTGGTGGGCTCTGGGTTCAGAGCAAGGGACATAGCAGAACTCCTCGCGGGGCTCATGGTCTGGGCAAAGCACTCAGCAGACACAGGTGAGCCACGCCTGGGGCCCAGCGTTCTAGAAGTCCGTGAGTGAAGTCGGGAGAGCAGGTGGTGCCGGTTAGAATCTTTTCTTTAATCCGGAATATTCCAGACATCGTTATTCCAACAGGTGGGGTCCAGCTAGCCCCTCTCGGGGCTCAGGTCGTCTGGTGTGGGGGTTCTGGTTGCCCGCCAGTCTCGGGCTAACAATGGCCCACACCCTTTCCCTCACCTTGGGAATCTTCTAGAACGTGGGCAGGCTAAGTTAGAATGCACCTGGTGCTCTTGTGCAAAGCCTTACCTTTCTCAGAAGCGGAAACTGGGACCAAGGAGGGGAGGGGAGCCGCCCACAGTCCTAGTGACCAGAATTCTGACCTGGACTCGAAGCTGGTGCTCTCCTCTCGGCGAGGCAGCTCCAGACCTGTTCAGTCCCTTAGGCAGGACAGCAAGCTCATGGGCTGAGACCCGCTCAGGGGTGAGAGGGTCACTCGTGGGCTTGAGGGTCTCTTGGCTTCAGTCTGGTCCTCCCCACCCAGCCTCAGTTCGAAGCCTCCTACCCCTGCCCTGAGCCCCCGCCATGGTGTACCAGACAACGTGCCGGTCCAGGGAGACGCAGGGACCCACCAGGCCAGCCTCGCAGTGGCAGGTGACAGGGCTGGCTTCTGTCCCCACCACGTGTGAGTGTCCTGAGGCCACCGTAGCCAGTGACCACACGTGGGAGAGGGAGGCTTGAGACAGCAGGGATTCGTTCTCCGAGTTCTGAAGGCCCGCGGCCCCTCGGCCTCTCCGGAGCCTTCGAGGGAGGGTCCTTCCACCCTCCTCCAGGTCCTGGTGGCTCAGCCTCTCCTCACGGCCTCCTTTGCTGCATCCGTGTCCAAATCGCCCTCTCCTCTTCTGACAAGGGCACCGGCCATCGGCTCTAGAGCCCCCGGGCTCCGGGATGTGCTCGCCGTGAGATGTCTAACCATCACAGCTGCAGGGACCTTGTTTCCAAATCAGGCCACCTTCTGATGGGCTGCTGGACTTGGGGGACGCCATTCACTCACTGCCGGCCACTTCACCTCCGGGGCAGGAATGCACTCCTCTCCGAGTCGGGACTCTGGCGGCGATGGCCCTGCCGAAACCCTTAGTCTGAGCCTAAAGACAAGTGGCTGTGGCAGGGCATCGCAGCAGGCCCTTCTGCTCCAGGCCTGGCCGCGGCAGCTGCGCCTCGGAAGTGTCCCATGGCCAGAGACCGTCTCCATCCACCTTGCCATATGGGGGGCTGGCATGTGCCGGACACCGCTGGGCCCTCCTCCCAGCTGGGTGACCTTAGCTGCGTACAGATGGGCACGGGCTCCTGCTGTGGAGGTCACACCACCGGTCGGGCCAGCAGCAGGTGGCAGGGGTGGCAGGGGTGGCCGGGATGGCCGGGTGGGCTCCGGGTTCATAGCTCCTCCTCGGGACAGCAGGGAGGTGGCCGGCCTGGGAAGCAGCGGGCAAGCCACGGGTGTCCCTGACGGCGGCATCAGTAGCCTGGGGACAGACGGGCGGGGTCTCGGGTTGCACCCCGACCTGCTGAGTCAGGAATCTGGGGAGTGTCACCAAGACTGGGAATTTCACCCCTAGACCCCCAGTGTAAGAACGGCTGGCAAAATGGATCTGGATGGAGTCAGAGGTCAGAGTTCAAGTCCCAGACCTACGTGCGGCCTCATGCAGAGATCGGCCCTTCCCGGCCCCCAGCTCCCTCTCTGCGTGATGGGACGGTGGATAGGAGAGCCCCCGGGTCAGGTCTCCAGTATTTTCTGAGCTCAGCTCTGATGACGATGTACCGTGAAGCGTGTGCCTTCCTGCTCTGGAGTGACCTCAAGAGAGTGGGGACACTCATAGGAAGAGTTACCCGGAGCTGCAGGCCCCGAGTTGGAGGTCCAGCTCCAGCCTGCTGAACTCCAGCACCGTGTGGGGCCTGGAGCCGGGGCCCGCCTGTCTGGGGCAGTGGGAAGGGCTGGAGGTGGGGATTTTGTCCTGGGCTGGGGGGTGGCTGTTATTTTAATAGGCTGTTAGAAATTAACGCAGAGACCGTGGTTTGAGTCCCGGAGTCCCCCGTGGCTTAAACTCACGCCGGGCGTGTGTGTGTGCATGCCCAAGATCCCAAGAGGAGAATGGAGGAGAAGGGATTGCGGCGTGGCCATCCCCCCTGGGGGGCAATTTCTCACTTTCTGTCTCTCTGTCTCTCTCTCTGTCTTTCTGGCGACCGCATGCGCCCTATAGCAAAAACCTCTCCAAAAACAAAGAAATTAACGCAGAGATTGAGAAGACAGCGTAGGGTTCCCAGATAGCACCCCACACTGTTTCCCCGCGTTTAAGTCTATTTACGTATTTTTCATGACAGAGAGCAGGGCCCGAACCCCACAGGATCCATGCCGGGAACTACCCCTCGTCTCTGCTGGCCAGGTCCTGGGCACACACACCTGTGCTCAGAGAGGTCCCAGGACACGAACCTGGGCCTTCCCACACGGGTCCAGCCGTGTTACCTCCACACTTCAGCCCGGCCCCGCCCGCAGCTCTCGCGTTAGTGCAGACATTCGTGACCAGGCCACGCCACTCCGTGCACGTTTTCTTCTCGCGTCTGCCTCCCGCTCTCAGATCCCGTACTACACAGTCCGCGCGTGTCCTCGGGGCCCTCTGGGCCACGGGCTCCTGGCTTCCCCGTTGCTGTGAGTTCATTCTCCCAGAGCCCAGCTGGCCGGTGTCCGCAGTGTCAGTGGGTCCTTTCTAGCCGACTCGGCCCAGGGAAGGCCTGGAGCAACGCGTGGGGCTGGCCAGCCCCTGAGAGCAGACCTCCCCGCCCAGGCGCGTCTCCCACTCCCTCCCTTGGGGCTCGGCGCCTTCTGCCCCAGCTGGCACCCGGCCTGGGGCGGGCTGGCCAAGACACCCGGTCCCTCGTGGCCTTCAGAGGCCCAGACTGCCCTGGTCACGCAGAGTCAGACCCACACCGCGTTGCCCAACTTGGTGTGAGCAGGTAGTTCGTGCAGACAGCTGCGGCCAGGCCGGCGGTCACGCCCCTACCACGTGCCAGGCCCAGGCGGGATGGATGGGGCGTGGCTCCTGACCCCGTGCAGCCAGGAGAGTGAGCAGGGTGAGGACGTGGACGGGACCTGTCACCCTGTGCCAGGCTAGAGTGGAACTCTGCCCAGCCCGACAGGGATAGAGCGGCCGGAACGGCACCACCCCGGGCAATGAAGCCTGAAAAGGCTGGCTTGTTAGAGAGGGGCAGGGGCCAGCCGAGGTATGGTGATTAAGGCAGACGGATCCCACGTGGCCAACTGCATGGTTCAAGTCCCAGACCTGGTAGCTTGAGAAACATGCTGGGCACGTGTGTGTGCACGCCCTAAATCCTCGGAGGAGGGAGAAATGGAGAAGGGGTTATGGCGTGGCCATCCCCACCACCACCCTGCCATCCCCCGGTGCCATGCCCTCAACCCTGCCTCCCTCTGGTAAGGGCAGGTCCTGCGGGGCTGGCCCACATGGCCAGAGGGGATCCGCGGTCTCAGCAGAGGCCTCCCTAATGTGCCAGATGTGCCCGTCCCACAGTCCAGGCTTGGAGGTTGGGGCGGCTCATGGAGCCAAGGCCGCGGGGCTCTCTCATCCCGCCTTTCTCTCACTCACTTATTCAGTCACGGAAAAATAGACAAACCTTTCTTTTTTCTTTTTTCGAGAGTGCTTTTTTTTTTTTTTTTTTTTTTTTTTTGGCTATAGGGCACATGCCAGAAAGAAAGACAGAGAGAGACAGAAAGCGAGAAATCACCCCCCAGGGGGGATGGTCACGCCGCAATCCCTTCTCCTCCATTCTCTCGGGATCTTGGGCACGCATGCACACGCGCCCAGGGTGAGTTTAAGCCACCGGGTCCGGGACTCGAACCGCGGTCGACTACATGGGAGTCCAGCAACATAGCCATTACACCAACTGCTGGTCCCCATTTCTTTTTTTAAAGAGGAGGGCCAACTACACAGTTCAAATTCCCACCCCAGGGCCTTGGAAAACACCCCAGGCCTGTGTGTGCACGTTCCCCAAACCCTGACAGGACAGAGAAACGGGGTGGGATTGCCACATGACCGCCCCATTGAGCACGCCTCTACCCTCAGCCTGTCGCTGTTTCTGTCTGGTAAGTGCGTGCACCCTCTGGCCAAAAACAAAAACAAAAATAAGAGAGAGAGAGAAAGGCAGAGCGAGGTAAAATCCTGGGACCGTGCTGGCCCAGTCTCTGCGCCTTCAGTACCAAGTGCCCGGGAGGCTTTCAAAGGCGCAGGCCCGGCCCACCCCCGAGCGGTGGTGTTTTGCAGCACTTCCTTGGTGGCTCTCCTAGGGCAGCCTCCGGTGACAGTCAGTGCCCTCGCTTTGCAGATGGCAGCTGCAGTGGAGACCGCCCGAGGTGGCGAGTTGCAGGGTGGCCTGGCTAGGAACCCAGGTGTGTGGGAGCTAATCTGAGGCTCTTTCTGGAGCCTTCTGAATGGTCCTCTGCCAGGAGGCGGGCCTAAGAGGGAGAGAGCCCCACCTCCCGGTTGGGCCAGCTCAGAGCAGTGGGCTGGACGATCAAAGCCGTGGACGTGGACGGCGGAAGCAGAGGGTGCCGCGTCTGGTCCGCCCTGTCCAGGCAGAGCCCTCTCTCTCTCTCCCTCTCTCCCTCCCCCCCCCTTCCCTCCCCCCCCCCCCATGTGCCCTCTGACAACTCTGACAAATCACAGAGCCAAACAATAGGGCTTACAGAGACAGAGTAGAGGCAGAAAGGACAGCCTCGCAGCCTTAGGCAGGGGCAGTGGAGCCCCGCCCAGCCGACCCTCCTGTTGCGCAGCTGCTACCTTTCATGCCCTGGGTCGCAGGGAGCCTGCGTCCTGGCCCTACACCTGGCAGGCAGGCTCTCACTCCCCGGGTCCTGTCACCCTCCTGGAAGGTTCTGGAGCAGAGCTGTTACTCATGCCCACTGCACAGAGGAGGAGGCAGAGGCGAGGGTGGTGAAGCCACTCCCCTGAGCTCACACAGCTAGGAGGGGCTGAGCCGAGGCCTCCAGGACCTGGGGGCAGTGACTGGTGCCAGACAGGACCTGCCGTAGCAGCTCCTTCCCCCTCCCTGTGGCTCCTCTGTGCCGGGGCTGGAACAGGCGCTCAGCGGTGCGTGTGCAGAGATGAGCCCACAGGAGAGGAAGGACCAGCAGGTGCCGGGACGCACCCTCCGCTCCCCAGCGGCCTGCAAGGGTTCTGCGGTCTCCCTGGCTCTGTGCTGCCCCGTGCCCGGCTGCTGGAGTGCAGGTGGGGCTGCCCGGAGAGGAGGCTCTTCCCTCCGGGCTGCTGCTCTGGGGGCCGTGGGATGTCAGTCTGAGCCAGGGCACTGCCCTTCTGCCTGTGCCTTTCCGTGACCGTGCACGTCAGAGTGGCTCCGAGGGCTCCGACAGGCGTCTGTCCTCCTCACGGCTGGAAGGTACTCTGCTTCAGCTGCACCCATCGAAGCGGGCCCCCGTTAGACCCTCGTACAGCCATGCACTCAGGAGGCGGCCTAGCAGTGGGACATTCTAGGTGTTGGAGGGTGGGTGCTCTGGATTTTTTTTTTTTAATATTTATTTATTTAATCCCATTTGTTGTTATTATTTTTTAAATTTTGACCAGAGAGAGAGAAAGGGAAAGCGAGAAAGCAAGCTGCCAGGTCCAGGACTTGAACCACATTCGGCCATGTGGGAATCCAGCGCCTTTAACCACCACGCAACCTGCCAGCCCCAATGCCCTTGACATTTTGAGAGTTTTGCCAAGTTGCCCGGTGGCCCTCCCAGCCGCCGCGAGGGAGACGGCCACGCCCACAGTGCCCACGGCCTTTTGCTTTGCTGCCCCGCGGGGTGGCGACGGCGGCTCAGGGGCTTCCTGGGTCCTTTTCTTTTGGCGGGCCGTGTTGGGCTTCAGGAACGGGGCGGGGACGCAGGCATAGTGAGCAGCTTGGGGCGCTGTCCCTGACCAGCACCCAGGCCAGAGCAGAACAGCCCCCGGCGTGGCCGGATTGGAGGGTTGCCAGATTTAGGAGGAAAATAAATCCCAAGGATTTTAATTTCAGATAATCAAGGTATCATTGTCTAGTGCAGGTATGTCCCAAATACTGACAGGGCGTACTTATATCAAAATAGTCTATTTACGGGGCCAACCCGGAGGCATAGTGCTTAAGGCGTGGCTCCAGCCTCAGGCCTGGCGACCTGAAAGGACACCCTAGATGCTTGCTCCTACGTTCCCAAAATCCCGAGAGGAGAATGGAGAAGGGTTGCAGTGAGGCCATCCCCCAGAGGTGCTTCCTCACTCTCTCTGTGTGCCTCTGTCTCTCTCTGGTGAGCACACACACCTTATAGGGAAAAAAATTTTGAATTATTTGTCTATTGTTTTAAAATTTTGCTATTCTCATGTGCGAGAGAGAAAATAAACAAGCTGCCAGTTCTTGGACTCGAACCACGGTTAGCCAGGTGGGAATCCAAGCGCCTTAACCAACACGCCACCTGCTGGCCCCTTTATAGAAAACTTTTTTAAAAGACAAAGAAGCAAAGAAATGTGTTTATCCGAAATGCAAGTGCAGCCGGATGTCCTGCGACTAATCCTGGCCCAGTTGGCACCGTCTAAACACACTGGTGGTTGTCACAGCTGGGGCAAGACCGTGCCCACAAGCCAGGGCCACTCGCTCCCATGGTGCGCAGGGCAGCCCCCGACCAGGAGCATGCCGGCTGTCCACCCCACCCCGGCTGAGGAGCCCTGGGCCTGCAGGGGCCAAGGGCTTTGCTGCGTTCTTGACATCAGCTCTCAGTCACCCTGAGCGAGGCCTGCAAGTTCATTCTGGGGGTGAGGAGACAGGTGGGGAGGTGGGCCACCCCGTGGGACCTGACTCTGCGACCCAGCGCAGACTACCGGGAGGGGCTGGTGCTGGGCAGAGCCAGGGAGGAGGACGCCTTTCCCCCCACGGTGTGCTGGACCCCCCCCTTCTCTGGCTCCTCCCAGACCCTCGCTAGCAGCTCACTCCTGACATGAGCTGGAGCTCTCTCCTTAATTAAAAAGAGATTTGAAGCGTCGGCTGCCTTTTCTACTGGGCCCTGGCTGCTCACGAAGCAAAGCCTCGTCCAGCTAACGCGAGGCTCCCCTGTCACTGAATTAAAAAGGGCTGGCTGCATCTGGAGCTTGGCGCATTTGCCAGTTTGCTGTTGGAAAGACCTGCGCCAGGTGCAGACTCCGGCCACCCTGAGTGACTAGCGCTGCCCGAGTGCCCGCCCCGGCCTCTGCACCGCGGCGGCTGCCCCGCGCCCGCGCCTCCGTCTCTCCTGCTGCCGCCCTTGCTTTTTAATCTCTGCTAGAGGGCACGTGCACTCGCTGGAGAGAGAGGAAAAGTGAGAAAGCACCCCACGGCGATGGGCACGCCCCAGCTCCTTCTCCATTTCTCCACTGGGGACTTGGGGCACGCATGCACAGGCGCCTGGCGTGTTTTTCAGGCCACTGAGTCCGTGAACCACGCCGTCCGCCACGTGGGACCCAGGTGCCTTCACCACCATGCCACTGCCGGCCTTCTGCCGTCCCCTCGCCCCCGGGGAAGCCCTTTCCCGCTTGCTTCTCCCCCTGTGGACAGGCCCACCTACCTGGCCGCTCCCTAGCTGACCCAGGCTTGGCATCCAATCCCGCGAGTCCCCAGGCGAGTCCCCTGGCTTTTCTGGGCCTCAGTGTGCCAGCCTGGATGCGGGTCCTAACCCCGCCCATACCGTTGGGAAGACCAGAGGCTGAGTCCCCTCAGTGCTCACGCAGCCCAGCCTCCCAGGGAGGGCACCGTCTCAGGGCTCAGCGTTGTAGGCCCCTCCCGACAATGTGCCGGGTCACCAGGACAGAACCACCAGGGCTCAAACCACCATCTGTTTTGCCAGGAGACCCTAAAACCTTTGGGGTTCCATTTCTGTTGGAGTCTGGAGCAGGACGTGGGAGGAGGCAGAGAAGGGGGCCGTTTCTGCCCCCGGCAGTGCGCGGCACGCGTGGCACCTGGACGATGTCAGGCACACAGGAGGCACCCAGTGGGCGTCAGGTGCCAGGCGCCGTCCAGGCCCAGGCCCTGTGCCAGCTGCACGCCCGTGCTGCACAGGAGGTGACCGAAGCCTGGCTCTGCAGGTGAGGAAGGCCAGGCCAGGAGGTGATGCACAGCAGGGGCAGCACGGAGAGACCCTCGCAGGCTTTCTTCTCGGCACACCCTGGGAATTCCGACACAGAGAGAGGACGTGGGCCAGTGAAGGGTGCCCGATCCCACGTGGCTGACCATGCGGTTCGAATCCTGGGCTCCAGTGGCTAGGAGAGACACGCGGGGCAGTGTGTACACGTGCCAAACCCCAGCGGGACGGAGAGTGCGGGGACGGCAGTGTGAGCTCGCCCTCTGAGGAGGCTTGCTCGCCTCCCCGTGGCCCTTTTCCTGGTGCGTACACGTGCTCTCTGGCAGTACGAAGTAAATTAAAATCGAAAGAAGGGAAACATGCCCCCACGTGGCAAGCTGGAGCCACGAACCACTCCGGCCTCGGACAGCGAGGAAGGCAACCGGCCCCGGCAGCTCCGGTGGCAGTGAGCGAGGGCGGCATACTCCCCGGGAGCGCTCCGTGGTGGCTGTGGGGACGGATCCGTGCTGAGATTGGCCTCTCCCGGTGCTCTTCAGCGTACCCAGGGTACCCTGCGAGGCCAGTTCTGGCGTCCTGTCACCAGAGAGGTGCAGGTTACAATCGCATCCGCCTTTGACGAGTGAGGCCTGGCGTGGCCCGCCTAGGCAGGGGCGCTGTCATTCACCCCCACTCTGCGCCAGGAAGCTGAGGCCCAGAGCAGTGGAGCCGCTGCCCAGGTGGCTTGAAGCCCGGGTGGGCTAGGTGGGGTCAGTGAGCGGTGGTGCCTCGGGAGGAGGGCCCTCGGGCGGGACCTCTGCTCCGCTCGCCTGTGAGCCGCAGCGCCCATTGCACAGGAACCGGCAGAGGGCGCCCGTGAGCCGCGTTGCTGCGCAGGGCCGCGCTCGCTCTGGGCTGGCCCTGGTGCCCGCCTGGCTTCTGGGTGTCTTGGGATCCTCAGGGCTCACGCAGGGAATGTCCCCGTCTCCAGGAAGCTGGAGCTCCCTGAGCAGAACCTGGACAGGGGGTTCTTGGGCACGGGCTTGTCTGCCTCAGGGCTTTCTACGGATGAGAGTGGTGGCTGGTACCAGAAGGGGCCTGCGGTCCTGGGGCGTGTCCCCTCCC
This sequence comes from Tupaia tana, assembly GCA_026018925.1. Lineage (NCBI taxonomy): Eukaryota > Metazoa > Chordata > Mammalia > Scandentia > Tupaiidae > Tupaia > Tupaia tana. Next base: position 3,229,200 of record JAKSZU010000018.1, read on the forward strand.
TCCTGCTAGCCTGGAGAGGTTTTTCGCTATAGGGCGCGTGCGCTCGCCAGACAGACAGAGAGAGACATAGAGACAGAAAGCGAGAAATCACCCCCCAGGGGGGATGGTCACGCCGCAATCCCTTCTCCTCCATTCTCCTCTCGGGATCTTGGGCACGCACGCACACGCGCCCGGCGTGAGTTGTAAGCCATCCGAGACGCGAACCGCGGTCGACTACGTGGGAGTCCAGCGACATAGCCATTACGCTAACTGCTGGTTCCCGCTAGCCTGGGTTTTTCTGGCCGTAGAGTGATCTTAGGGTCCTCCTTGAGTGAGTGTGGATGAGTGTGGGGGGAAGGAGCAGGCTCAGCTGAGAGCCCGGCCTTGGGGGTGCGAGCCCCAGCTCCGCCCCCCGGACCCTGGCAAGCTCACAGGAGCCGTTCCGCATTTATCTCCTAGAGAGCACGTCTGCTCATCAGCGAGAGGCAGAGGGAAGAGAAAGCACCCTCCGTGGGGCTGACCGCACCATAACCCCTTCTCCATCTTTCCTGTCGGGATTTCGGGCACGCATGCACGTGTGCCCAGCATGCTTTCCAAGCTGCTGGGTCCGGACTCAAACTTTGCAGTGGGCACGTGGGACCCGGCGCCTTAACTACCCCGCCACTGGCCGGCCCACTGCGGGCCATCTCTGCCGCACGGGCGGCCACATGTCTGCACCAGGCATTCCATCCCTGCAAAGCTGGCACCTAGACTCCATTTCCACAGCCAGGGAGACTGAGGCACCAACAGTGAAGCCACCTGTCCCCATGTCACGGCTCGAGGCCGTCCAACCCTGACACCCTCACAGTGCAGCGAATCAGCCTGTCTGGAGTGGGAACCGATAGTGGCATGGTGGTTAAGGCACTGGACTCCCACATGGCTGACTGTGGTTCAAGTCCCAGATCTGGCAGCGGGAAACATGGCGGGCGTGTGTGCACATGCTGAAAACCCTGAGAGGAGAATGGAGAAGGGATTGCGAGGTGGCCATCCTCCCAGAGGGTGATTTCTTGCTTTCTGTCTCTGTCTCCCCCATGAGCATGCTTGCCCTATAGCAAAATCTCTCAAAGAAAAAAAAAAACAAAAACAAAAAAAAACAAAGAAACTCCTTCTAGTAGGCAGCCTTGGAAAACCGCGGCCTGGACTAGAACAGAACCAGGTTCCAGGCCACCTGTGCCAGACCTCTTAGAGCGCCCCGGGGGCCAGCTCTTGGCCAGCCTTCTGGGGGCTGGTCAGTGCATGACTGTTCCAGTGCTGAGGATGGGGCCCGCCACAGACTCGGGCAAGGCCTGGCCACCCCGGGACCGCCAAGCTGTCCTGGGAAGGGCTTCCTGCACGAGCCCATCCACCCTGCCACCTTCAGGGGGCCTGGTCCCTGGATCTGCTCCCCACTTGCTGTCCCAGCGTAGGGCCTGACCCCCTGGAACCCCAGCCAAGCCCCCCCCCCCCTCACGAAATGGGTTTTAATAGCCCGAGCGGCACGTAACTAGCCAATGGCAATTCTGGCCTCAGCACAGATGTGCTCCGTCTGGGCAGGGATGGCGTTTCCTTTTAATCCCCAGAGTTGACCTCACCTCCGGAGAGCCCCCCTCTCCGCAGCCACCTCTGCAGCTGAGGCCTGGCGCCAGTAGGGAGGGGAGGCCAGCAACTCAAGCCCCTCCCCAGCCCCTCTCCAGGCCCCCAGACCCAGGCTGGCAGAGGGACTGTGCAGCTCCACCCAGCTCACCCAGCTCGACTGCGTTAAAATGCAAACATGAGGGGACCAGCAGTTAGCTTATGGCTATGTCGCTGGACTCCCATGTAGTCGACTACGGTTCACGTCCTGGACCCAGTGGCTTAAAACTCACACCAGGCGCGTGTGCGTGCGTGCCCAAGATCCCGAGAGGAGAATGGAGGAGAAGGGATTGCAACGTGACCATCCCCCCTGGGGGATGATTTCTCGCTTTCTGTCTCTATCTGGTGAGCGCACGTGCTCTATAGCAAAAACTTCTCAAAAAAAAAAAAGCAAACGTGGGGCAGGCTCTCCCCATCAGCCTCCGACTGCAGAGCTGTGGGCAGTCCGCAGGGGTGGGGGCTGCGCAGGGAGTCTCTCTCCTGTCACAGACGACGGTCATCGGCTCCCTCTGTGATGGCCTGTGTGGTGACAGTGACGAAGCCCTGCCCCGGGATGGGCCCTCAGAGTCAGAGATGTGTACTGGCAGTGGCCGGCCCCTGTGGCCAGTTCTCTGACCCTCTAGTTAACCACTCTTAACCAGCTCCCACATGGTTGACCACACAGTTCGATTCCTGGACCCTGAGGCACACGCGTGTGCCCAGACTCCTGGCCGGATGGAGAAACGGGGAGAAGGGATGATAGTGTGACCACACCCCATCGAGGGGTGCTTTCCCCCTCCCTTTCTCTCTGGTGAGTGCATACACCCCCTGGCAAGAAAAAAAGAGAAGATGGGGGGCAAGCAGGTGGCACAGTGGTTAAGGCACTGGACTCCCACATGGTCGACCATGGTTCAAGTCCTGGCCTGGTAGCTTGAAACTCATGCCAAACATATGTTGCCAAAATCCTGTGGGAGAATGGAGGAGGGATTGCTGCGTGGCCATCCTCCCCAGGGGGTCGATTTCTCGCTTTCTGTCTCTCTCTCTGTCGAGCACACGTGCCATATAGCAAAAAATCTCTAAAAAATAAATAAATAAAGTGTGCTGTGGGCCTTCGCCGAGAGGCCACAGCTGTCTTACGGGACTATGGCTGGGAATCAGCCCAGCTGGGATCCGGATGGGGACGCAGGCTCTGCCTCACACTCACTGCCTGTCGGCTCCCCGTCAGCGTGAGCCCCCACACCCGTGGGATGGGCCGTGGCACTCACACAGTGGCGGTGAAGACGAGGGCTCTCTCAGGGCTTGTTTCACGAGCTGGGCTCCTGCCAGGGTGCAGGACGGACGTTGCTGTGGGAACTGCAGAAGCCCCTGCTCCCCCCCACTGCGGGCCAGCTGGGTGGGTGCCCCTGAGGACGCAGTCCCCTGCAGAGGAGGGGCTTGTCCCCTGACTGACAGCTGGTAGGGCCTGGCCACAGAGTCTCCCAGGGAGGAAACAGCACTGGGTTGGGGGCCAGGGAGGGGTGGGCCTTTCGCTGGGGACGAGGGCGTCCATCGTGCCAGGCAGGTGTTCTGGCAGGGCTCCCAGGGCGGGAAGTGGGGGGCTCCGTGCTGAGCCTGGCTGTGTGCCAGGCACTGTGCTGGGCCTTCCCAGCTCTGAGAAGGGGTAATCCCACCCTCCTGTTGTGAGTGCAAACAAGGAGTCAGGCCCCTGCAGAGCCCAGGGCACGAGGCCACCCACACTTCTGACACAGGGCAAGCGCGGGGGTCCCCAGAGCCTCTCCGGTTTGGCTGTTTGTGGGAAGAGCTCCGAGCTCACGGAAAGCTGTTACCCTCGGCTGTGCTCTCTCCTGGGGAGACCCCGGGTAGGCTCGTAGGGCAGAGCCGGGAGGACTCCAGGCGTGAGCTTGTGCGGGTCTCCCGGCAGGCGTGCACGGGCTAGCTGGTGTGGCACATGTGAGTGTCACCAACCACTCCCTGAGCTTCGGTGTCCGAGCTTTTCTCGGGCATGGTGAGCTGATCCGGCCTCCCCATTCCTGTCAGAGTCCTATCCCCCCTCAGAAAATGACCTTGTCTTGTTAAGTTCCTTTCTTTCTTCCATGAGCGAGAGACAGAGACACGGAGATAGAGAGAGACAGCACCCCCATCAGGGTCTTGGTGCCCCGGTCTGCCCCAGCTTCGGCCATTGTCAATCATGGCCCGGGTGTGCCCGCTGCACTCAGGGGGGTCTTGGATGTGAGCTGGGTGCCTCCCGGCTCCCACTCCAGGGGACTAGGGTCCCATCCAGGGGGCGATCTGGACACAGACGTCACACTGGGAGAGCCAGGTGAGGACAGGCAGAGGCAGGGTTTCCACTTGGCTGGCCAGGCCAGAGGTCACCAGCAAAGCCCCAGCAGCGAGGAGAGAGGGAGGGGAGTCTCCCTCGCAGCCTCCGAGGGACGAGCTTGCTGCCCCTGGATCGCAGAGCTCAGCCCCAGGACTGGGACGCCATGTCTCTGTTGTCGGGGCCACCCGTCATGGCACCTATGGCTGCTTTAGGAAGGAGCATGGTCGTTTGTCACATGGCCAGTACTGAGAGCCCCCGAGACCCATCTCGGCCTGCTCGCCCCCTGGGGGCCCGAAGCCCCCGCCCGTCACCTGTCAGACACCCAGCGTGACTGAGGCCCCCGCAGCAGACCTCCCTCCAGACAGGGTGCTCCTGGGCTCAGCGAGCGCCTCCCAGAAACCGGGACAGCAGCCAGGCCTCTTGGGGGCGAAAGGTTCTGTACTGCCAGGACAGAGAGGAGCTGCGACTGGCCCAGGGACAGTCACAGACACGGCCACCAGCCCTCAGCGCTGCGCCCGCTGCCTCCAGCTCTCCAGGCACACAGCCCTGGCCGGGCTGCAGGTGCACCAGGAACCCGGCCCGAATGACTGCCTCAGGTGGCCGAGGTGCGGGAAGGTGTCCTCTGGCCGTCCAGGTGGCCTACGCCTCGGAGGAGCACCCGTAGCACTCTGAGCTAGGTCTCCCTGAGATGCCTTGGTGACCCCCTGCAGGCAGGCCTGGGGTCTGTGCATGCACCTACTGCCCCTTCCTCCCGGGGTCAGGACGCACTAAGCTGCATAACCACGTCCCCAAGGCAGAGGCATCGCTGTCGTCTCTGGAATTGAGGGGACAGTTAGGTGGCCCTGCCTCAGGTAACCGTGGCTCATTTGGTGCCTGGGGCTGCAGCTGCCCTGGAAGGTGGGGCCGGGCCAGGAGGAGCTGCTGCCAAGGTGGCTCCCTCACGCGGCTGTTGGCCGGAGGCTCCGTTCCTCACCACACGGGCTGCTCCACGGGCTGCTCCACGGGGTGCTCGGGCGCCCTGGAAACATGGCGGCTGCTTCCCCCAGAGCAAGCGGTCTGAGAGCGAGCGAGGAGGGGCTGTGCGCTTCGCGGCCTCACCTCCGTCCTCGTCCTGTCCTGCTTGTTAGGAGAAGCCTCTGAGTCCATCCACACAGGGTGCACAGCTGCCCTCAGGGAGCGGTTGGGAAAGCATCGCCCTCCCTGCGGCTGCCAGGGGCTCAACCCCCTCCGGGAAACGCTGCAGGCGGGCAGGGCCAGGAGTCGTGGAGGTTCTGAGCAGGCGCGTGGTGTGATCAGGTTTGCAGGCCGCAGGGTGCACCGGGTGGGGTAAACCAGGAGCCACAACCCGGTGAGTGGCATGAGGAGGGAGGGGACAGGTGCCAGATCTCTGCGGAGGCGGAGTCTGCAGGCCTGGAGTTTGGAGGTGAGGGGAGGGAAGAATTGAGGCCAGCGCTCTGGCTTGTGCTGGGTGGCCATGGGGACCGTGGACGCGGGAAGAGTGAAGGGTGTATAGTGAGTAGTGATCTGTCCGCCAGAGGCCTGTGCTGATGTGGCCAAACTACCTGTGCTCTTTTTTTCTATTTTTAAATTTGCTATAGGGTCCTGTGCTCACCAGAGAGCCAGAGTGAGGGGGATTGAGAAAGCACCTGCTAGGGGGGCTGGCCACACGGCAGTCTGTCCTCCTCCACCCCCTCCTTTCGGGATTGTGAGCATGCGTACACACGCCAGCATGATTTCCAAGCCTCTGGGTCCAGGACCCGAACCACCCAGTCAGCCACGCAAGACTCGGCCTCCCTAAGCAGCATGCACCAGCTGGCCCCTGGGCAACTCTCGACAACCCAGAGAAATGGCCAAACTCCTGGGCAGTTAACATTTACCCGAGCTGACATGAGATAAAAACAGAACCCCCGAGAGTCTCACATCTACTAGAGACGCACCCGCACTGAGCCTCCACAGTTCTTCCACAAACGGCGGCAAGCCCGGCAGTTGCACCCGTAAACTCGGCCCCGCTCTGACACGAGCCCTTTCAGGAGGCCCCTTCGTGCATGGCCTGGGTGGACGGGCTGGGCTGGATTTCTGAGTGCGTCTGTCCCCTCCAAGTCCCACGTTGAGAACCTACTGCGCGAGCCATCCCCAGGCACTGAGGACGCCACCGTGAATGAGACAGCAAAACGCACTGTCCTCGGGGAGTGCCCGGGCTGGGGGGTCGACCGTTCCTGAGCTCAGTTTCACATCGGTGAATGTGGGGGCAGCAACACCCCTTTGCTGAGAGTCGTCAGGGCGTGGTGGCAAGGGCCGGGCCAGCGGCCACTGACACCTGTCTCTCTGTTGTGCGTGTCCCGCGGCCGCCCACTCAGGCCTTAAACTGTGTGTCAGCAGCAGCCATGACGAGGCCCCCGTGCTGGGCGACAAGCACCTGGACGTGCCAGACATCATCATCACCCCCCCTACCCCCACCGGTGCGATGCTGCCGCGGGACTCCAGACAGACAGGTGAGGCCGCCCGCCACCCTTGCCCGGCCATGGGGACCCGCGGCCCGAGCTCCTGCGGCCCCCAGGCGCGCGTCCGTGCAGGCCCACCGCGGGCCTCTCCACGCACCGGCCTCGGCCAGGTGCAGCGTGTTAGGTAACTAGCGAGACAGCCCTGCCACCCTGGACTGCCGATGGTTGGCGCTGGGTGCCCGCCGTGCCACGGCTCCTGCCAGCCAAGGGGATGAAGGTGATGGATGGGCATGCCTTCCCTGGCTGACGGAGGACCGGTGCTCCGTCTTTCTGCCGCGGCAGTGTGGCACGCCTGCACGGACCTGGAAACAGCCCAGGCGTGCGCTGCAGGCGGACCCGGGCCTTCTAGACGGAGCTCACTGCAGGGCGGGGGCACGGTTTTCCCAGTCCCCTTGGCCCCAAACTGAGGTGTGCTGAGCAGGCCTGGCTAGGCGCCGAGGCTGCCGTCCTGACCGTCATCACTGAGGCTCGGAACCCCAGGCTGAGGCAGGGAACCACAGGTTCGAGGCCAGCGGTGAGACCTGCCTCATAAACCCCAACCCCAGTGGTGAGCTCAGACGTGCGGTGCCGTACTAAGCGCCGGGGTGTCCCCACTAAGAGTGCCGGTGCCTCTGAGGTAGGCGCAGCGTCCCCCCAGATGGAAATGGAGGCCCGGCCTGTAGCTGGCGTGCCGTGAGCTGGGGCTCGGCGGCCCCGTGAGATCTGAGGTCCCGTGTCCATGGCGTGTCCCTGGCCCATAGGCTTGCTGCCCTCCCAGCAGGAGCCCCATTCAGCCCCCTGCCCTGAAGCCCCGGGCCCCGCGGGGTGTGCTGGGATGCGGCTGGGACACGGAGCAGGCGTGGGTGCTGCTCAGACGCACCGGGTCAGCTCCGCAGCAGGCGATCGGGAGACAGGGCCCTGCCCAGCAGCTGCGGCCCCGGACTAACGCTCTCACCAGTCCCAGTTCTCATCCCAGCCCTAGAGGCTTCGCGTGCCCACCTCACCTCCACTTAGAGATGAGGACAGCCAGGGCCCAGAGAGGGGCTGTGACTCGCCCCAGGACACACAGCATGGTCCCGCTGTGTCCCAGCCGGGTCTGATCAGAGAGTCGGTGGGGTAGTGGGCCTGAGCCTGCCTCTGCCACGGGAGTCCCTCCCTCAGAGCCCCCGTGTCCTCATCTGTAAACGGGGCTGCCCCCAGGCCAGCGAGAGCCCACGGCCAGAGGTCTGTGGGTGACCTTCCATGCCCGAGGCCCTGAGCCACCAGGAGGTCCCTCAACTGGGGCGGAGGCAGGGTGCCCCCATAAGCCCGAGCAGCTCTGGGGCCGGATTAGCGGGGTCGGACTCGGCGTCTGCCGGTCTGCTGCCTGCGTCTGCCTGCTCCGGCAGAAGGCAAAGCCCGAGCCCGAGCCCATCCACTCACCCACAGGGCCACCAGGAGGAAGCGCCCGAGCAGAGCCTGAACTGCCCGGTCTGAGTCCTGGCTCTGCCCCCTGTTTGCCCTGAGACTGAGCGGGAAGTGCCCCCACCCACACGCCGGGTGATAGGAGTGCCTCGGAGGGGTGGCGGAGGGGTCCTGGCAAGGGAGGCCAAGGGCCGGCCTGAAGCCCCGCTGGTGGCTGCACTGCTCAGACCCTTGCGGTGTTTAGGCCTGAGGTCCCCGGTCCTGCTTAGCCCGTCCCCTGAGCAGCTTCGGAAGTGCCCAGGGCTTCCCAAGGCCAGGAGGGCTTGGAGAAGGCCAGGTCCCGCCCGGCGGGGTCACCCTGGCAGCCCGGATCAGCTCCCTGCCCACTCTGGGCTCCAGCCCAGCCGTGGAGCAGCAGATGCACATCGGCCTCCTCGAGGAGGCTGAGCCAGGGTGGGGACAATCCCACAGCCCTCAGCCAGAGGCTTCGGAGGGCCGGCACGCAGTGGGCACGGGTGTGCCTGCAGGCCGCAGGGGTCCCGTCAGCCTGCAGCGACACCACACCGCTAGGAGCCAGGGGCCTGGCCCTGCAGCTCCCCTGACCAGGGCTGGGGGGGCGGGGAGGCCCCACGCGGTGCTGACCCCTCCTTCTCCTCAGTCTGGCTGGACGACACCGGCTCCTGCCCCGAAGACGAAGAAGTGGACCCCGAAGCCTGAGGGGAGTGTCAGATGACAATCGGCCCACGGGCTCCTGCTCTGGCCAGGCACGCCGGGGCGTGGCCGCCCCCACATGGGTGTGCCCAGTGCACTGGAGGGAAATGAGGGGACGCAGCGGGGGCCAGGAGCCAGCCCTGCCACTCCCAGACGTGCGGCCCAGGCCCCGGGCACAGGCCTCGCACACTGTTCTCACTGACCAGGGTGAGCAAGGAGCAGGAGACTGCACCCCGCCAGGGCGCCCCCTGCGGGGTGCCAGGGAAAGACTGGCTGGACACGCACTCCCAGCACCCGGGGCCTGGCCAGCGAGCCACACGGCCCACGCGCACGAGGACTTCTTGCAAGAGGAGCGCTCCATTTTTTTACAAGTTGTTTAACAGATAGCGAAATAGTCCAAACACGATTTGTAATTTCTTTTTTGCATTATAAATAAAGATTCTCCGTAACGGAAAGTAAACCCTGCTTCTGGGGCTGGGAGGAGGAGACCGAGTCTGCAGGTGGAGTGGGTATACAGAACCGTGCGGCACGGGGCCAGCTGGTGTGGACAGGCCTTCGGGTGGGCTCGAGCCCTGCATTTCCAGATCTCTGTGTGGGGCCTGTGGCCCAGGGCCCAGGCTCTGAGGTCACGTGGGCTGCTCCATCCCTGCCGGCAGCAGGACCCTAGTGACAACATGTGGGACGGGAGGTGCCACTGTGGGCTCGTTCAAGGAGCCCCGCATGACTGCCCCCCCTCCCCCTGGCCTGGTGCGTGTTCTCTGCGTCTTCTCCAGACGTTGGTTTCCCACTGTTTTTTTTTTTTTTTTTTTTTTTTAATTTGCTAGAAAGTGTGTGCACTCCAGAGACGCAGACAGGAAGAGGGCAAAAGCACCCCTGCTGCGGGGCGTGTCCCAGGTCCGGCCCGAGATTCCAACTGCGCCGTTCACCCTGCAGGGTCAGGCTTCCTTCCCCAGGCTGTGCAGCTGGGCTCTCCAGGAGCAGAGCCCGTTGTGAAGAGTCGGCTGGGAGGTGGTCACAGGCTATCAAAGTGGGGTCGGAGGTGGGGTGTGCAGGTCCGGACCCCCCAGCCACCTGCAGCTTCTACCACCCCCCAGGAGAACTCGGAACCCAGGAGAGCCGATAGAGTCCCGGTTAGGGCTCCCGGCAGCGAGTGTAGACAGGTTACACCAGCAAAGGAGGCTCCAGGGAGGCGGGCAGGCCCCAAGCTTCCGGCCACCGTCTCCAGCAGAGCCGTGGACAGCACCGGCTTCTCCCGACAATGATACATGGCAACGCACAGCACGTCGCCCACCAGGAAAGCTCCAAGGCCTCGTGTCCAGAGTCTCCAGTGGGCTCCGCCGTGGAGTCGTGGCTGACCACCCTCCAGCCCTCCGAGAGCCTGACCGATACTGTGCACCCGAGGCCCACGTCGGTCACCTCGCTGGCATGGGCTGGCCACGCAGCCCCGGCCCAGGCACGCAGACTCGAACAGGACACACCGAGGGGTTAGAGGCCGCTCCCGGGAGCTCATACGGGACCCTGGGGCCTGACCCTTTGGGCACGCCCCCTCCCCGAGTGGGGTCTGCATCCTCCACCACCTGCTCCTCGCTGGCTCAGGACGGCTTCTGGAGCCACCCGGCATGTCCAGCCTGTCTGCCCGGTGCCCCCCAGGGCACACTGGACCGGAGTCCCTGGGGCCATGGCCGGCCACAGTCAGGGTGGCTCCTGGACGTCCGCTCTGCCCTTGGGCAGGCCCCCCGCAGAAGGCCCCAGTTCGCCCCACTGGCACCATCTCCCAATTCTGCTATTGCTGAGCACGGGCCGCAGGGCTCTTTGGCTCCGGGTCTGCAAAGAACACAGCCAGGCCGGCCTCCAGCCCACACGGACTTTGGGGGAGGACGCAGCTCACACGGCGGCACAGAACCCGCCCTTCCCTACCCGCCTCCCTCTGAGCCTCCCAGCGCGTCCCCTCCTCAGTCCCAAGATGGCTGCAGCCCAGGCCCAGGATCCTGCTCTGGCGTCCGAGCTGGGGAGCCGCCCACCACCCTGTGGGGCCTTGTTTCATTTTTAGAGAATTTTGCTATAGGACGTGTGCTTGCCGGAGATAGAGAGATAGTGAGACATCACCCCCAGGGGCAACGGCTGCACCGCAATCCCGTCTCCACTCTCCTCAGGATTTGGGGCACGCACGAGTCCAGCTGCTGGCTCTGGGACTCCACCACGTGGGAGTCCAGCACCTTAACCGCCACTGCACCCGCTGGCCCCAGGCCTCGGTCTGGTGACTGTGGAGAGTGCCAGTGCACAGAGCACAGCACCCTGAGGTGGGGCCCGCCATGGGTGGGGTCCTCCCCATGGAGAGGAGGTTCCCGTCGCACCACGGGCCTCCCTGGGCCTGGAGAAGGCTGCTACCCGACCGCGTCCCCACGGGTCTGCCTCAGCTCACGTGTCATATAGCAAGCCATGCCATGGTGGCCGGCCTTACCCACGCTCCTGCCGCCCCCAGGACACCCCAGGCCAGGATGAGTAGACAATGGGGACCAGGGCTCCCCGATCTGGGGGCAGCCGCCCAGGCCAAGGGGCCGGAGCTGCCATTGCTGGGGGTGCTAGTCTCGACGCACAACACGCCGAGTGCACGGCACGGGCTCCTGCTTACCCGCCGGTGCTGGGGGTGAGCAGCTGGAGCCGAGCACGTGCCCGACACCCTCCGTGCCTGGACTTGGGGCAGGAAGCGCAGCCCGGCTCCTCCCCTCCACCCTGCCCGTGGCCGCTCCCAGAGCATCCCTGACAGTCCACACCCAGCCTCAGTGCCTGGGCGGCCCTTGGCCTGTGCTCCCATCACACCTCGCCCCCGGTCTGCGCAGTGGCTAGGACCGCCCTGGACTGGCCCCTGCACCAGCTCCCCAGGGCGGGAGAGAGGGCGCCCAGCGGGTCCCTGCCCTGTCTGCCTCTGTCCTTCATCTGTGCCGCCACTGTCGTCACTGGTCCCCAGCCCTGCTCGGCAGCCTCTGAAAGCCCCTCGTGGCCCTGCATGGAGGCCGGGCTCTCAGCCTTACTCGCCCTGGCAAGCTGGCTTCCTGTTCTCGGCAGGCGTGCCTCTTGTTCTGGTTACCATGGCTGCGTAACAAGCAGCCCCCACAGACGCCGTGGCTTGGAACTGCAGGCACTGATTTCTCTGACTGCTTTGCGTTGGCCGGGCCCTGCTGAAGGGCCACGGGAGCGGGGCTCTAGCAGCCGTGCTTGGGCTCCAGTTCCCGTCACCCGTCCCTCACCTTGTGACCCATCAGAGCTCGCTGTCACAGTGGGTGGCAGAGGCCAGGCCAGGCTGCGTGAGCCCATCTGCAACCTCTGCTCATGACGTGGGCCTCATGCCAGCGGCGGGTCCCAGCACTGGTGAGCCGGGAGGCTGCCCAGCATAGGGAAGGGCCAGGCGGTTCTATTAAAGGGAGGGCTGACGAGTGGGGACAATCGTCCAGCCTCCTACAGGTCGGTGTCCTTCTGCCCCTGTTGTCCAGGTGGGGGCTGAGGCCTGCAGCGTAACGGCCACCCAGGTCACTGGTGGTGAGGACCTGCAGCGGCGGCCGACAGGGAGCACAGGGCGGGCCCTTCCGGTCTGCAGCGCTCTGTCCACACACACACACACACGTCCCCTTCCTGCGGCCTCGCAGAGCCCTCTTGCCTTGGGGAAGCCGAATTCACACCGCCCCCGTCCGACTCCTTTTGAATCCATGCACCCTGGGCTCAGGGCGAGTCCCAAGCTGAGTGCTGAGCGGGAGCCTCACCACCTCCGGGCCCTGCTCAGAGGTCTCCTGCTCACTCAGCAGCCACCATGCTAATCACCGCTCCATCCCTGGCTTTTAGTGCCCATGGCAACAGGACGGGAGCCCAGAGGGGGAGGGTGGGAGGGGCCGCAGAGGCTGCACCCTCCAGGAAGCTGAGCTTGGCGTCTTTCCAGGGGCGGGTGAGGCTCCTTGATCTCTTGGAGAAAGAAACTGGGGCCCAAGAAGAGGCGCCAACCCAATAACGTGTAAAGTGGAGAGGCCCTTCCTGACAGCAGCTGCACCGGAGCCCAGCATCCCGCTCTCCCCTCTGCGGAGCAGCCCGCACCTCTGCCTCCTAGGCAGGGGCGGGGGGGGGGGGGCCTGCTCAGAGCGAGCTCTTACTAGGAGGGCAGGAGCAGGCAAGGCGCCCCCGCGGCCTGGCACTTCTCTAACAAGCTCTGAGACAGAACAGTTCCTTGGTCTGGTGGCTAAGGCTGGCCGGCCTGTGGTTCAAGTCCCAGACCTGGAGACTTGAAGGACATGCCGGGAACATGGCCCTGAAGGGGGGAGACATGGAGAAGGGATTGCAATGCGGCCAGAGTTCTCCACGGGGCTGCTTCCCCTCTCCCCACCACTCTGTCTCCTCTGCTGAGCACACATGCCCTTTGCCAAGTTAAAAGAAAAAAGAATGGCAGGAACGGGTGTGAGCAAAGGCGCTGGTGCCAGCCCGACCCTCAGGTGCCCTGCGGCCTTGGAAGTCACCCCTCTGAGCCCTGTCCTCACCTGTAAGCGGGGTGATGGCAGTGTCTCCGTCTCGGGAGCACGTGACGACCCAGTAAAACAATCCACAAACCCCTCATGGCGCTGGCCTAGAGCGAGCAGGTCGTAGGCGGAAGGCACGCGGCCAGGCAGCTCTCCAACCTCCCCTGGCCTCCGTTCACCGTCTGGGGGAGGGGAGCAGGGCCAGGGGTCGGAGGCCTCCTTGACATTGCAGTGCAGATGCGGGTGGTAAAAGGAAGGCCCGCTGGGACGGCATCCGGTGGGTGCACGGTACCCTTTCCACTTAGGGACAGCCCATTCCACTGCAGGCCCCCCGTGGCACAGGAGCGGGTGGGCGGGGCGGGACTGGAAGTGCCCGGAGTCCCCTCCCCTCGGGAGCAGCCCTCACTCCCTGCAGCGGGGCTAGGGGTTAGCGCAGAGGTTGTTCCCACAGAATGGGGAGTGTCCTCGCTAGCTGCTCACGTCTCCTGAGCTCTCTGCTGAGGTCTGGGGCAGCACAGGCCAGGGCGGAGGTGGGTGACTGCGCCCTGACCGACTCGGAGGACCAAACTGGGTCTCCCGCTCACTGTGGAGACGCGCTCACCGACTGCTGCACTCCTTCTCGGTGTCCCTGTCCCAACAGGTCTCCGCTCCCCCAGTGCCTCCTGGTGCCTTCCACTGGGTCCTTTCCTGGGGTCTGCTCCCAGCCTGACACAACGTCCCTGCACCCCACTTCTCAGCTGGGTGGCCTGGAGCAAGCCATTTTGCCTCTCTCAGCCTCAGTTTCCTCAAATGAGGGTACTAAGGAGGTTGTGGGAACGATTAAATGAACACTCAAGGAACCCAGAATAATGCCTGGCACGGGGCTGGGACCTGCTGGCACCTCGAAGATCACGCCGTGTTGGCATGGCCCTGCCCGGGAAGCCCGACGGCTAGTCCGTGTCACTACCTCGTGGGGTGCTGTTATACAAGAGCCTGAGCCTCCATCAAAGGCAGGTGCAAGGGATGAGTGCCCGCGGCCTGCTCCAGGACGAGGACCCTTTTGCTTGTTTTGTTTGTTTGTTTGTTTGTTTTTTGTTGTTTTGTTTTGTTTTGTTTTGCTATAGGGTGCATGCCCTCGGGAAAGTGAGAAATCACCCCCACCCCCGGAGATGGATGGCCATACCGCAATTCCTTGTCCTCTTGGGATTCTGGGCACACACACATGCACCGGGAGTGATTTTCAAGCCACTGGACCCGGGACTCAAACCGAGGTTGATCATGTGGGAGTCTCAGTGCCTTAACCACCATACCACCTGCTGGCCCTGAGGACTCATTTTTTAACCCAAAACATTGCTCACTGATTCTCATTTTTCCCAGTCTGTTTTCCTGTAAATGTATTCTGAGGAATTGATTCCTAAAGCCTGTAGTTTATTTTTTTATTTACTTTTAATGCCAAAGCCAAACACAATGATTAAAACCAACAATAAAAATTGTTGTGAGGCCAGCCAATAGCTTGTGGTTAGGGCGGCTGGAACCCACATGGCCAGCTGTGCAATTCAAGTCTCACAGTGGCTTGTAAAACATGCCCAGGAGACCAGCAGACGACGTAATGGTTAAGTTGCTGGACTCCCACATAGTCAGCCGCGGTTCGAGTCCCAGACCAGGCAACTTAAAAAGTCCATGCTGGGCACGTGTACATGCATACCCAGGATCCTGAGGAGAATGGAGGAGAAAGGAGTCTCACTTTCTGTCTCTGTCTCTCTCTGACTCTCCAGTGAGCATGAATGCCCTATAACAAAAATCTCTCTGGAAAAAAAAAAAAGAAAGAAAGAAAGAAAAATATGCCCAGTGTTGGGAACCCCAGATGATATGATGGTTATGTCATAGGACTCCCATGTAGTCGGCCACAGTTTGAGTCCCGGATCCAGTGGCTTAAAACTCACACCAGGTGCGAGTGTGTGTGTGTGCCCCAAATCCCCAGAGGAGAATGGAGGAGAAGGAATTGCAGCGTGGCCATCCCCCCGGAGATGATTTCTCACTTTCTGTCTCTCTGGTAAGTGCACACACCCTATAGCAAAAATCTCTCCAAAAAAGGGAAAAACATGCCAGGTGCATGTGCGTGCATGCCCAAAACCCTGAGGGGAGAATGGAGAAGATTGCAACTTGGCCACCCCCGCCCGAAGGGGTGCTTTCTCTTTCCCTCTCTGTCTCTCTCAGGCGAGCGCATGTGCCCTTTAGCAAACTGAATATAAGTAAATGAAAGCTTTGTGACACGTGCCCCCATCCAAAGTGTGCTTCGGGGCGGGGGCCACAGTACATGGAGAGTGAAGAGGAAGCGGGGGAGAGCGACAGCTCCGGGCGCAGGCGAAGCCGTTAACCCTGACCTCGTGTTTCTGGGGAACGTTCTGAGGTTCGCAGAGACGAGGGAACGTCCCGGTCTCGCAGCTTGGGATGCGTGCGGTACTCCTCAGGAAGGGAGCTGGAGGGGAGAAAAGTGTGAAAACAGATGGAAACGTAATTCTTTAATGACAGCAGCAGATGGCAAAAAGACACAAGAGTGTATTCACACCATGTCGGAGCCATTCGAGAGCGCCTGGCCCCGCCGTAATGTGCGCGGCGGGGCTGTCGTGACGGCTCCCCTGCCAAACCCAGGAGCTGGTGAGCTGCCGGCAGGGGCAGGAGGGACGAGCTGCCAGGCCGCTCAGAGCCACAGGTAGGTGGGGGATACCTGTGGCCACCCGGGTCGCTCCTGGAAGCTTCCCAGACCGGGTTGCAGGCCTCGGTGTGGCTGATGGACATTGCATGGCTGCAGCCGCAGGTCAGGGTGTCCCATGGCCCGCCTGTCCCTGGGTGTCTCCTAATGCCAGCCCGAGTCCCATCCTGGGACTTTGCACCCGCCAAAGTTCTCTAAGAGGCAAATGTGCCGGTATCCGTCTACTTACACCCTTAAACGGCTTCCTGTTGCCTTTAGGATCAACCCAAGGGCTTTATATTTATTACCTATCTATTATCCATTACATATATATATATTATATTTCTAAAAGTTTACTCTCTGATGAGAGAGGAATCGGGTCTTGCTGGGCTGCAATCCTGCCCCCAGCCTCCCGCCGATCGCCAGGATCATGCATGTGCCCGGTGTGTTCGGGCCGACTCGGGGTTGAACCTGGGCCCCCACGTGGCCCGGCACCACACCGAGCGTCTGTGGTTCTGGAAAGCAGCTCCCAAGAGCAGGCCGTGAGCTCTGGCCCTGCCGGCCTCGCTCTCCCTCAGCACTGCCCTGGTGAGAGCCCCCCGGGAACACGCGCCCCGAGGGCCGCGGAGAAGAACACTGCTCAGAGCGGCAGCCGCGGCGTGAGCACGGCTGTCAGACCCGCGCAGGACACCGCCGGCCTCCCTCCCTGGGAGGCTGACCACCGCACTAGGAGGTGGCCCTCTATGTCTAAGCCCGAGGCTAGGGCCGTCAGTCAGAGCTGCACTGGCCAGGAACGCCGGCCGCACACCAGCTGCCAGCCCCGGGGGTCGCATGGCTGCCTCCCCTTAGGACAAGGAAGACAACGCCCAAGCACGCCTAGGGAGCCGGGCAGGCCTGAGTGCAGGGGGAGGCCAGCCGGGCAGCCACCCTCTCCCGAGGCCAGGGTTCTGCACACGCTCCGCTCCCTTCAGCTGCAGCAAGGGAAGGGGCCTCCCCTGCGAGGGGTTTGCCCTCCTTAGCGACGATACCCCTGAGCTCCCGGAGAGCGCAGAGGAGCCGGCTCAGTCACTCAGAGTGTGGCCGCCAGCCTTGGCCCGGAGTTTGCAAAGTACTGATGCCCCCACCCCCAGGTGCTGATTCCTGCGGTCCAGGGTGAGGCCCCCGGCTGGAGCAGGACTACTTCAAACCCACCGCCTCGTTTCCACACCGAACGCCTCGTCGTCCCAGCCCAGTGGCCTGCTCCGTGTAAGGAAGCCCGCGGAGATCCAGGCCTCGAGGCCGACTCGAGGGCTGAAATGCTCCGAGCAGAGGGAGCTCCGGGGCTTCCCGGCAGGCCCAGCCCAGAACTGCGGGCAGAGCACGGCTGGGCAGCCCTCACCCACCTGCCGCCTGCCCGGAGGCAAGCAGGGGACCCCCGTCCCGTTCAGCTGCTCAGCCGCACAGGCCAGGTCCCGAGGGCTCGGTCTTCACCTGCGGCTGTGCCCACTGCCCACCGCCCACTGCCCACCGCCCACTGCCCACCGCCCACAGGCAGGTGGAGCGTCCCACACTGAGCAAGGGTCTGCCATGTGAAACGGCGAATTCCAGTGTGGACATGGGGGGAGTAGACCTGGGGGGCGGGGGGACATGGGCGACCGGGATCCCAGGGGTCAGTGTCTCAGCCAGGCAGGGGCCTGGGTCTGGCGAGCTGTCGCTTAGCACGGTGACCGTGGCCAATAGCAGTGTCTTCTTTGTTTCAAAATGGCTAATGCAGAGGATTTTAAGTGTTCTCACCACAAGGAAAATCTCTCTGAGGTGACGGTGACGTTCATCAGCCCGACTGATCGTTCCATTACTGTACACACATGCTAAACCTCACGCTGCATTCCATAAACACATGTAATTATTATTCATCATTTAACAATAAAGCTCATGTCCAGCCAGTGGCTGGAGGTTGAGGCAGCTGGATCCCACACGGCCGCCTGTGCAGGTAAGTCCAGGACCCTGTGGCTTGGAAATCATGCGGGGATGGGCTGGTCCGGCAGCCGGCTGATGTGGGCCGCCCATCCTCGGCCGCTGGGCAGCACGCTGGCACGGGGCGAAGTCGCTCTGCTCGCCCTCTCTGGGCTCCCCCCACCCCAGGTGTGCGGGCTTCCTGCACGAGGACGCCCCCTCTGCCTGTGCAGCTGCCGGTCACCTCCCTTGGTCTCCAGAGAGCCCAGTGAGGCAGCAGCGGTGGTGTCCCCACACCCCAGATGGGGGTACTGAGCGTGGGGGGTCGGGGTGGGGGTCGGGAGGGGGTCGCACACCAGGCTCTGTAGCCACCCCCAGCTTCTCTGGAACCCCACTGTCCCTGGCTCTGCTCTGCTCTTTTGCAGCCCGCAGAAACCGGAAGTGAGAACTCACTGACTCCAGAACACAGTCCCCCGTCAAAGCCCAGCCTGTGGGCACGGCGCCCACTCCTCTATTTCAGGAGCAGCAGGTGGCCGGCAGCTGCCCCTCCTTGAACGGCCCAGGCTCCTTTTCCTCCCTCAGAGTGAGGCTCCGAGTGGCCACCCACCCTGGGTCACACAGCATCCAGAGTGACCTTTTCTTGTCTTCTTCCTCTTTTTAAAAAAAATTCCCATAGGGCACATGCGCTCTCTGGAGAGAGACAAGGAGAAAGGGAAAGTGAGGAGGTGAGAAAGCCTCCCGGGGAGGCCGCACTGCAATCCCGTCACTCCTCCTTTTCGAATTTTGGGCGTGCACACTCCTGGCGTGTTCTTTGAGCCACCAGGCCCAGGACCCGAACTGCCTCAACGCCACGCTGTGGACTCGCCCGACTTAGTAAGTGAGCTAACGAGGGCGAGCGCAGGGGAGGCTCAGAGTTCACACGACTGTAACTCGTAGCGCAGGGACGCCCAGGGCTTGTGCTCGGAGAGGGCCGGACTTAGCTGTGGTCCTATTTCATCTTCCTGATAGCCCCACGCAGGGCAGGTTTCAGGGGGTCGGAGACGAGAGCTCTCGGGCTGGGGCAGCCTTCTTGCTGGGAGACGAACCCTGGAATCCACATGGCCTCCATGCCCTGTCTCAGGGCCTGCTAATCAGGGTTCCAAGTTTGGGTGCAGACCCTGCCTGTCCTCCTGGCCCCGGCCTAGCTGTTCGCTTCCTGGGAAGCTTCCCTGGCCTTTTCCTGGCTAAAATTCAGCTTTCTGCTCCCACTGCAGACTAGACTCTTGAATCTCAAGTCCCCAGACATGTGTGAACTAGTGCTGAGACCCTCTCTGAGATGCTGGCCCAGGAGGACCACGCCGCCGCCCCACCTGTGCCCACGCCTGGGCATGCATCTGCCAAGGTCTGGCACCCTCACTCCTTCATCATCACGCGGAGCCCCTTCCCCGAAGTGTCTGAACGGGAAGAGTGGGGTGGAGGGAGCCGTACTCTTACAGGTTTTCAACCAACGTGTAAAGGGCAGCTGATGGCACGATTAGAAGAAAGGACAGGCGGGCTGAGAGGGCAGAGATTAAGGCAGCTGCGTGCCACGTGGCCCTCCGCAGGGCTGGAGGCCCAGACCTGGGGACCTGGCAGCTTGAGAAACACGCTTGTGCTTGTGCGAGTGTCCAAGACCCCAAGAGGAGGACCAGATGGGGAGAAGAGATTGCAGAGTGACCTTTACCCAAGGGGGGGGGGTGTGGTAATGCCTCTGTCTCTTTTTCTCTCTGATCAGTATATGGGCCCTTTATTATTATTTTTTTTAAAGAGATTTTTCCTATAAGGCGCATGCTCTCGCTGGAGAGACAAAGGGACAGAAAGCGAGAAATCACCCCTTGGGGGATGGCCACGTGCAATCCCTTCTCGTCCATTCTCCTCTCAGGACTTTGGGCACACAGGCACACACACCTGGCCTGAGTTTTAAGCCAGCGGTATGCAGGCGACTGTGCGGAGTCCAGCGATGTAACCACTACGCCATCTGCTGGTCCCAGCGTACGGGCCCTTTAGCAAAAAATAAGTACAGGAAACAACTTCTGTCATCCGGAGAGCATGACCAGATGACGCCGAGTTTGGCTCACCCAGTAAACGCCTATTTACTCCGCCCTGTGCCGAAAGCAGGGACAGACCCAGCTCTAGATTCAGGGTGGAGCCGGGTCGGACCCCAGGGGCGGGCAGGTGAAGGGACACGTGAGCCGCGATCTGCAGTAAGACCTGACAGCGCCGGGTGCGCAGCCACTGGACGGGCGGGGCGGGGCGGGGCGGGGCCGCGGGAGGCGGGAGGGGCCACTGGACGGGGCGGGGCCGGGGCGCCGCCTCGCTCGGGCTCGCCAATCCGCGGGCTCGTAGCGGCCGCGGCCCCGCCCTCCGCCGCCTTGCGGACAGCGCCGAGTCCTTATAGGCGGCGGGAGGCTGAACTCCGGCCGGGGGCGGGCCCCGCGCGGTGGCGGGAAAGCGGCGGCCGCTGGGGAGCAGAGGAGGTCGAGTCCGGACTGCAGATCGCGCCGCCATGGACGCGGCGGAGGTGGAGTTCCTGGCGGAGAAGGAGCTGGTTACCATCATCCCTAACTTCAGTTTGGACAGGATCTACCTGATCGGGGTAGGCCCGGCCGCGGTGGGCACGCGCGGGCTCGCCTCCGCCTTGGAGCCGCCCGCCTCCGCGGTTTTCCGAGCAGGGCGAGGCTCCGAGGCACCGGGCCCTCGCGGAGCCGCTCTCCTGCTGGGAAGCGGCCTGGAGCTGGGCCGGCGTCTTGGGCCGGACGCTCGCAGGTGCCGGCGGGTCCCAGCGCCGAGGGCCTGGCAGGCGTTGGGGTTTCGCGCCCCGGTTGTGGGCCCGCAGCCGGCGCCCGCCTGCCTCCGCGTTGGACCCGGAGAGGTTCGGCCGCGCCCTCGGTCCTCGGCTCACCCGCGCGGCTTTGCCTCTGCAGGGGGACCTGGGGCCGTTCAACCCCGGGCTGCCGGTGCAGGTGCCTCTGTGGCTGGCGGTTAACCTGAAGCAGAGACAGAAGTGCCGGCTGCTGCCCCCCGAGTGGATGGACGTGGGTGAGTGGCGGTGCGCGCGCTGGGTGGGGCTGGCCGGGCGCAGGCCCGGGGCGCCGCCGGGGGTCCCTGCCCGTCCACCGCGCAGTTCCCAGTCCCCTCTTCACCTGCGCTGAGCACGACTAATGTCCCGTTGGCTTTCGGTGTATATGAACATTTTAGTTCCCACCT
This sequence comes from Tupaia tana, assembly GCA_026018925.1. Taxonomy (NCBI): domain Eukaryota; kingdom Metazoa; phylum Chordata; class Mammalia; order Scandentia; family Tupaiidae; genus Tupaia; species Tupaia tana. The sequence continues at coordinate 3,250,050 of JAKSZU010000018.1, forward strand.
GGTTTTATATATTTCGGCTTGCTTTAAAATAGGTATTTTATGACCCTGAAGAAACATCTGTTTTAGGTTTTATGTTTTTTTCTTTTTTCTTTTCTTTTCTTTTTTTTTTTTTTTTTTTTTTTTGAGAGGTTTTTTACTATAGAGCGGGCGCTGGTCAGAAAGACAGAGAGACAGAGAGATAGAAAGCGAGAAATCACCCCCCAGGGGGGATGGCCACGCGGCAATCCCTTCTCCATTCTCCTCTCGGGATCTTGGGCACACACACACGTGCCCGGAGTGAGTTTTAAGCCACCGGGTCCGGGACTTGAACTGCGGTCGACTACGTGGGAGTCCATCGACATAGCCATTACGCTAACTGCTGGTCCTTGTTTTAGGTTTTTATAAATGGTATGGCTAGCGTGTGCAGAATTGATCTTTCTTGACAGAAGGTGCTTGATAGAAATAACAGCCCGGGGCTAGCTAAGAATAAATGAGGGGCCATCCAGGTGGCGGTGGCTTGAAAATGAAACCACCTGGTGTGGGTGGGTGTGCTCACCCTCAAAATCCTGGGAGGAGCATGGAGAAGAGACTGGGAAGTGGCCACCTCCCTGGGGTGCTATCTTACTTTTTCTGTCTGCCTCTCCGGTGAGACACTCACCCTATAGCAGATTTTAAAAAGTTTTAGGGCCAGCAGGTGGCATGGTGTTTAAGGTGCTGGGCTCCCACACGTGTTACTGTGGTTCAAGTCCTAGACCTGGCAGCTTGCTTTCTCACTCCCTTTCCTTTCTGTCTCTCTCTGGTCAAATTGGATAATAATAATTTTATTTTTTTTTAGAGAGTTTTGCTACAGGGTGTGTACATTTGCTGGAGAGACAGAGACAGAGAGGACAGAAAGCAAGAAGTCACCCGCAAGAGGGGATGGCCACACCGCAGTCCCTTCTCCATTCTCTGCTTGGGATCTTGGGCATGCACGCGCATGCACATGCACCCGCACCCGTGTGAGTTTTTTAAGCTGCCAGGGCCAGGACTCAAACCGCAGTTGACTACGTGGAAGTCCAGTGACATAACTATTATGCCATCTGCTGGTCCCAATAAGCAATTAAAAAAAAAAGTTTTGATAAATCTTACAGTCTGTTGAATCTCAGAAACACACTGAATGAAAAAGCAAACAGGCACTGCAGACCCCGTGGTGGATGGTGCTGCTTACGCGAGCTGCCCAGGACAGGCAGATCGCAGGGACAAAGGAGATGAGTGGCCTCCCAGGTAGGAGGGCTGGGGTGACAGGGGTTACGAGGTTCCTTTCTGGGATGATGAACATGTTCTAATATTGGGACCAACAGAGGGCGTAGCAGTTACAGTGTTGAACTCCCACGGGGTTTGAGTCCCGGATCTGGTGGCTTGAAAATTGTGCCTGTCATGTGTGTGTGTGTGTGTGTGTGTGTGTGTGTGTGTGCGCGCGCGCGCGCACGCACCCAAGATCCTGGGAGGAGAAGGGATTGTGGTGTGGCCATCCCCTTGGGGGTGACTTCTCACCTTCTCTCTCACCGTGTCTGCCCCCCAACCCGGTGAGTGCACGCACCCTAAGGCAAAAACCCCTGGGGGGAGTTCTCAAATTGATTGAGGTGAAGGTTGTACAACTCTCTGAATACACTAAAAGCCGACTTGAACTCTGTTTCTTTTTTAATTGCCGGAGGGTTTATATGCTGGCCAAGGGGAGAGGGAGGGAGAAGGCACCGGCCAGCGGGGAGTGACGCGTGACCCTTTGTCCTCCGTGTGCCTGTCCTGTTGGAATTGGGCATGTGCACACACACGTGCCTGGCATGTTTCTCAAGCCACTGGTTCGGGATTTGAACCACAAGGGACCATGTGAGATCTGGTTTCTTTTACCACTAGACTGTGGGAATGGGCTACCTTGAACACCTGGAATGGGTGCTTTTATGGTGTCTTATGTCTCATTAAAGCAATAAAAATAAGGCATCGAAGACGCAGATGGACTCCAGCCTTTGCAGTGTTTCTCCTTCCTCTGCGATGTGCATGGCTTGTAGAAAACAATCCTAGTTTTCTTACTTTTGTGTATGGGAAGGCTATGGTCATACGTGGAGAATTTATTTTTAAATTTTTTATTCATTGTCACGATTTTATTTTTTTGAGGTTGACCAGACAGAGAGACACAGAGAGAGAGAGAGAGAAGGAAAGAGAGAGAGCAAGCTGCCAGGTCTGGGACTCGAACCACAGTCAGCCATGTGGGAGTCCAGCCACCGTAACCACCATGCCACCTGGTGGCCCCATGCATGTAGAATTTGAAAAGACCCTGAATGATTTTGATTGCCCCTTCCCCATTGAAAATTACCTGGGGGGTACCTGTTTCCTAGAAGCAAGGACTCTCTCAGCCAGTCACTCTGAAATCAGTTTGAGAAGGATGACTTGAGCCTGTTCCCCCGCTCCCTCTTTGAAAAGGACGATCCTCTGGGGCCCTGATTTTCACACAGCCTGTGGTCCTTACTGCCCATGAAGGCCCACGGCGATACCGGGCGAGAGCCTACCTCATCCACCTCATTGCAGGCCAGAAGCAAGGTGTGGAGAGTTCAGCTGGGCTTTTTACCTGGGCTGGCGACTGGAGAAGCGGCAGCTGTCACTAGGCAGGCTGGAACCGAGAGGCCGCGGCCTGCTGACTTCCGCACCGTGGCTGGCCCTGCCTGTTAAAAATGGAGCCCCCTAGTGCATCATTTCTAGGCCTCTGATTATTGAACAGAACGTTTTTGAGATTCCCTTCTGCCGTGACATGCATACACCCCCCTTCCGTTGCTGGACACTGCCCCGTTACGCGAGAATCTTGTACTTGCTCATCCACTCTTCTGTTGGTGAGCGTGTGGGTGGTTTCCTGTCTTGGCTCTTCGCAACGAGGCTGCGGTGAGCTCTCGGTCATCCTCCCGGTCTCGTGAATGTATGATTTTATTTTTCTTGGGTAAATAAATATCTAGAGCCATTTGCTGAGTCGTAGGAGAAGCGATGCGTACAGCGTAAGAACCTGTCGTCCACAGTGGTCGGGCCATTGTGAACGCCCAGAAACGGCCAGGAGTACTGTCGTTTCATTTCGTATCCTAAAATTGATCCGTCTTTTGGATTTGTTGGAAAGTTTGAATAAAGGGATTTTGTGATCTGAGTCAGATGTTAAAGAATAAAGAGTCGACTGCCGCATAGGGGTGTGCGTGCTGGGGCAGGAGTGGGCAGTGATTCTGGGAGGCGCTGAGGCGGGCTCCGCTGAGGCCGGGGGCAGCTGTGGTCTCTGGTGCACTCGAAGGTGGCAGCAGGAGCCCTTGAGCTGGCTGTGGGCGTGAGGGAGGAGTGGAGGGTGCAGAGTTGGGGCTTGAGGCCAGCAGGGGAGTTGTTTCCCGAGCGGGGAGGGCTGTGGGAGCAGCCGTGGGCTGGAGTAGGGACCAGGAGCTGGGTTCGAACCCGTTGTGTCAGAAGCGCCCATTCAAATCCAGGCAGAGGCCGTGTGGGTGGCGGGTGTCGAGGTGGGACTCACAGGAGGGACTGGTGTGGGGACGCTGTTGAATGAGGCAGGGGGGAGCACCTGGATGTGAGTTCAGGGAGAGGAGTGGGGCGGGGCTGGTGTACCCGGTGTTCAGAGGCCCAGAGGAACAGCAAGGCACAGAAGGGGCAGCTCTCACTCTGCAGAGGGCCTTGAGGGAGGGCTGTGGGGGAGGGCTGGAGGACCGGAAGTTACTGAAGTTACCGCAGGTCAGATAAGGCGGGTCAGACAAGGTGCAGCTCCCTCCAAAGGGGCCTGGGGGGGGCTGTAGAGGGATTCGCTGTCAGAGGGTGCTTCCTTTTACTTTCCCCACCCACCCAGGGGAGATGGCCCCGCCGCAATCCCTTCTCCTCCATTCTCCTCTCAGGATCTTGGGCACGCACGCACATGCGCCCGGCGTGAGTTTAAGCCACCGGGTCCAGGACTTGAACCGCGGTCGACTACATGGGAGTCCAGCTCCGTAGCCATTATGCCACCTGCTGGTCCCCCAGAGGGCATTTTCTTTTAACCGTGGCTGCTGAGTTCTTCCGGTAGGCTGGTGGATGACCAGGCGGTGAGGCAGCGCCCGTTAGTGGTGTGAGCACTGCCGTGTGCTCTTGTGCACGTGAGAGAGGACGGTCCAGGGCCCACCTAAGGGTGAGGGAGCCGTGCAGGGTGGGGGTGGGCTGCTGGCCAGCACTCGGCACGGTGTCAGGTGAGAGCGAGGCAGGAGGGCCTGGGCAGGCAGACAGACCAGGCTGAGCACGGGATTGTAGGACAGCACCACGGGCCCCCCGGGGCCGGCAACCGTTTAAAGTGGGCCCTTGGCTGATCCAGGACTGGGCTTTCTCAGGCCCGGAGCATGCAGGGAGGGGAGCGGAAGGGAGCGGTCAGCGCCTGCGACAGGAGCGCTCCCGCTGTGGGGTTCGATGCAGTCGGGGGCACTAGATCCTGGGGAAGCAGAGTACCCCAGGCCGGGTGCCCTTAACCCCCCGGGGGTGGTATGCTGCTGCCGGCTGCGGTTGGTGAGTTCTCTCGCTCTCCCCTGAGCAGGGCTCCGTATGAATACTTTTCTCGAGTCACTGACCACTTTGATCATGTACTATATCAAAAATAAAATACTTGGTCTTTCCTTAAGCCCTCCCCCGAAGTACAACACAGAGAACTCTGGCTCCGAGCATGCTCCTTAGGGAGACATTCTGCAGGCCACAGCGACAGCGAGAACTTACCCTTTCTCTTTGAGAGTTTCCAAGGAGAAAGCCTTCGCTCACCCCGTTAATGACACACGAGTTATTCCGGAAAGCTCTCTCCGTGTGTCCGCTCGCTAGTCAGATGAGTCACGCAGGCGTTCAGGACCGTCAGGTTTGCACAAGCCTCTTACAGTGAGGTGAAATGTTCCGACTTCTGACTTTCAGAAAACTTGGAGAAGATCAAGGATCGTGAGCAGAAGGAAGAGACGTTCACCCCAATGCCCAGCCCTCACTACGTGGCGCTCACCAAGCTGCTGCTCAATCAGTAAGTAGCTGCCACTTGGTGACCCACGGTTCTCCCCGTCACCCCACCTCACTCTCTGGTCCCTTTACTGTGGCCGGTGGCAGCACTGGCCGCCCGTTTTCCCAGGTCAGTAACCTTGAGGTCAGCTCTGTGAGGTCGCCTCTCTCACTGCCTCTGCCTCTTTCTCTGTGCTTCCTCTCTATGTCTCTGTCTCTCTTCTCTAAGCTTTCCTTCACTCCACCTCCCAGTAACACTCTGGTCCTGTGCCTTCTGTCCCCCGACGTTGAACCGTGGCGTGAGCCAGGCCGTCCCCAGCGCTAGCTCTCCTGCCTGTGCGAGTTCCATGTGGACAGCCTTTCCTCCTCTGGTCGTGCTGCTCGGGTTTGTGCTGTCCTTTGGGTTCGCAGCCAGAGACAGACTGACAGGGAGAGCGGCCTGACGGGGGCGCCACTCCCCAGTCCGTTCTCCTCTTGTCTCCGTTCTGGATTTGGGGCATGCACACACATGTACCAGGCATGGTTTTCTTTCCTTTCTTACTTTTTTTTTTTTTTTTTTTTTTGGAGAGATTTTTCACTATAGGGCGCGTGCGCTCGCCAGACAGACAGAGAGAGACAGAGAGATAGAAAGCGAGAAATCACCCCCCTGGGGGGATGGTCACGCCGCAATCCCTTCTCCTCCATTCTCCTCTCGGGATCTTGGGCACGCACGCACACACGCCCGGCGTGAGTTTTAAGCCACCGGGTCCGGGAGGCGAACCGCGGTCGACTACGTGGGAGTCCAGCGACATAGCCATTACGCTAACTGCTGGTTCCCACTTTTTTTTTTTTAAAGAGATTTTTGCTATAGGGCACATTGCTCGCTCGAGAGACAGAGAGAAAGAAAGCAAGATACCACCCCTGGGGGATGGCCATGCTGCAGTCCCTTCTTCTCCATTCTTTCGGGATCTTGGGCACACACACACGCCCAGCCTGAGTTTTAAGCCACTGGGTATGGGACTTGAACCGCAGTCAACTAGGTGGGAGTCCAATGACTAACTATCTGCTGGTCCCGTCACATATGATTTTTAAGCTGCTGGGTTCAGGACTCAGACTGTGGCCAGGCGTGTGGGAGTCCAGCTCCTTAACCACACCACCTCCGGCCCCTACCCGGAGTGCTTGCTCTTTAACAGAAAAGGCCAGAGCGCTCACGTGCCCCTGCACCTGGGCTGCAGGAGGGCCCTTACCTGCTGCCTGTCTGTGCCCTTACCAGTGCCCTGTCAGCTCCGCAGTCTCCAGGTCGCAGCTAGAGCGAGCGGCCACGTGACCCCTGGCCCAAAGCCCCAGAACCTCCCCAGGGCTCGTGTAAAAGCCCAGCGTGCACCTCCCTCTCACGTGGTCTGCACGTCTTCCCTCGCAGGCGGGGGTCCAAGCTCCACGGCCTCGTTCACGTCTTCAGACGACCAGGGCGCACGTGGCTTTACGCACGCTGCCCTCCGCCCGGCCGTCGGCTCGTTCCCGGCCCCACTGGCCTCCTTTGGGCTAGCCCAGGCGTCCTTCCCAGGCTAAGCGCACACATCCCTCTCTCCACGCTGGGGCTGTCATTTTCTTTTTCAAAGTTTTGCTGGAGGGCACATGAGTGAGGAAGCATTCCTGTGGGCCGCGGCCACGCCACCCCAGTCCTCCCCACCTCTGTCCTGTGGGCCGCAGCCACACCACCCCAGTCCTCCCCACCTCTGTCCTGTGGGCCGCGGCCACACCACCCCAGTCCTCCCCACCTCTGTCCTGTGGGCCGCGGCCACGCCACCCCAGTCCTCCCCACCTCTGTCCTGTGGGCCGCGGCCACGCCACCCCAGTCCTCCCCACCTCTGACCTGTGGGCCGCGGCCACGCCACCCCAGTCCTCCCCACCTCTGTCCTGTGGGCCGCGGCCACGCCACCCCAGTCCTTCCCCCCTCTGTCCTGTGGGCCGCGGCCACGCCACCCCAGTCCTCCCCACCTCTGTCCTGTGGGCCGCGGCCACGCCACCCCAGTCCTCCCCACCTCTGTCCTGTGGGCCGCGGCCACGCCACCCCAGTCCTCCCCACCTCTGTCCTGTGGGCCGCGGCCACGCCACCCCAGTCCTCCCCACCTCTGTCCTGTGGGCCGCGGCCACGCCACCCCCAGTCCTCCCCACCTCTGTCCTGTGGGCCGCGGCCACACCACCCCAGTCCTCCTCACCTCTGTCCTGTGGGCCGCGGCCACGCCACCCCAGTCCTCCCCACCTCTGTCCTGTTGAGACTTGGAGGCTGTTTCCCGAGCCAGCAGGTGCAGAGCTTGAGCCGGGGGTCGGCCGCGTGGGCTTCGGCTGCCTCAACCACCATTGCCCCAGAGGCAGTCCTTCTGTGTGATTTTCTAATCATTTTTTTTCCCTCCCTCACGTTTAAAATGGGCAAGAATTGGGGCGTTTACGTCCTGGTCCGCAGCGTGGTGCCTTGTTCTTTGTGGAATGAGTGAGCGAAACCTACAGTGGGGCAGGCAGAGGGGGGATACCTGTACTTAGGGGATACTTCGAGTGTGATTTGCAAAACGGCAAGCTCCAGAAGCTCCCGAGCATCTTTTTCTCCTTGAAAGCTTTTTGTGCCATCGGGCGCTCGCGCTTTCCGAAGAGAGAGAAGGAAAGTGAGAAGCCATCTCCCAGGGGGACGGCCACGCTGCAGCCCCTCAGGGTTTGGGCATGCACGTGCACACCGCAGCAATGCTCACACTGCCGGGTCCAGGCCTCGAGTCGTGCAGTCGGCCTTGTTCCAGCATCTCCATGCCACACCACCTGCTGGCCTTGCCCTTGGTGTCTTCACTGATGGCTTCAAGAGCAGGACCCGAGCTACAGCTTGGGGCTGTACTAGTACCTCCTGCCGGAGAGCGACAGGGAGGCTAGGGCCGACCGGATGGTGCTGCCGACTTTAAGGGCAAACCGAGGACGCCGTCGACTCGTCCTCAGGTTGACAGGAGCTACAGTTCACCCGTCCATCAGATAAAAGCCCCGAACCAACAATGCGCCGTGTGTCCCACCAGCCTGGGAAAGTGGGGTAGGTCCGAGTTCCCAGCGCGGCAGCAGAGACATGGCCACAAACCACCGCGCAGGCTGCTGTAGGGCCCTCTGCTGGGAGTCCGTCCGGAGGGCAGGCTTGTGTAGGGGTGGCTCAGAGACGGATTGGGTGCGCCGGTGCAGGAGGGGATCCCAGGTCTGGCGTAGGGGAGGTGGGAGGGCTGGTGCAGGGGTGGCTCAGAGACGGATTGGGCGCGCCGGTGCAGGAGGGGATCCCGGGTCTGGCGTAGGGGAGGCGGGAGGGCTGGTGCAGGGGTGGCTCAGAGACGGATTGGGCGCGCCAGTGCAAGAGGGGATCCCAGGTCTGGCGTAGGGGAGGTGGGAGGGCTGGTGCAGCGCAGGCTCCAGGGTGAAGTGGCTTGGTAAGTTCGAGAGGCAGGGGCCCGGCAGGCTCAGGGCGTGCAACAGTGAGCCTGGGCAGTGGAGGGTGTCCCTGGGAGCGCAGTCACCCGGGACCTAAGAGACTGCCTGGCAGTCTGACAGTGGCTGGGAGAGGAGAATCTGGAGACCCAGTAGGAAGCTGGTGCTGTCCAGGGGAGGCCTGTTCGCTCAGTTCCCAAAGTTCAAAAGATTGTCCTTTGGGGGCCGGCAGGTGGCATGGTGATTAAAGGTGGTGGACTTCCACATGGCCAACCGTGGTTCAAGTCCCAGACCTGGCAGCTTGCTTTCTCACTTTCTCTCTCTCTCTCTCTCTGTCCCTCTCTGGTCAAATTAAAATAAATAAATACATAAAGTTTTTTTCTTTTTTTTTTTTTTTTTAAAAGATTGTGCTACATAGCCGTTAACACAATGCTCATTTCATAATTCACTGGGCTAAGTAACCTAACATTACCTACAGCTCTTACAAGGGGCTGGGTCCTTTGTTCTGAGCTTGATTTTTTTTTTTTTTTTTTTTAAAGAGAGATTTTTGCCATGGAATGCATGAGACAGAGAGCGAGAAATCACCCACCTGGAGGGATGGCCACGCACAAGCCCTCCTCCATTCTCCTCTCAGGATCTTGGGCACGCAGGTGCACGTGCCCAGTGAGTTGTAAGCTGCCAGGTCCAGGACTCGATCGGTTGACTATGAGGGAGTCCAGCGACATAGCCATTACATCATCTGCTAGTCCCAGAACGTAATTTGTAAATGTCTGGGTCCATCAGTGAAAGTCACTACACAGATTTCCTAGCAGTGATTTGCCACCTAGTACTCGCGAGTTAATTGTAGCATGTGGAGAGAGAATTTCTACCTTAGCCCAGACTGCCTGTGATGACCAGCGTTTGCTTCGTTTTAACTTCTGATTTGCCTTTTCCTTCAAAGTTGGTTTCTCTCTCTCCCTGGGGAGTGCTTGTGCCCGCTCACAATGAAAACAGGTTAAGAAGGAAACTCCACTTCAGAAAGCCTGCTTGACCCTCCTGACTTTGTTTCCCCAGAACCCCTCTGTGTGCAGCTGTGCGGTTTATACTAACCAGATTCCTCCTGCGATTTCTGTAGGTTGTTTTGTCTGTAGAGTGGGACAGCCCTGCCCTTCAAGGCTTTTGTGAGGACGGAAGTGGTACAGGGCAGTGTCAGGCGCCTTTTCCCTGGTAGGTTGTGAGCCTCAGGATGGCTGGTAGGGATCAGGTTCCCCAACACTGTAAGCTGGCCTAATGGTTATGTCGCCGGACTCCCATGCAGTTCGAGTCCCAGACCTGCCGGGTTAAAACTCATGCTGGGTGCATGTGTGTTTATGCCTAACATCCTGAGAACAGAGAAGGGATTGTCATGTGGCCGTCCCTCCTGGGGATTTCTTGCTGTCTGTCTCTGACTCTCTAGTGAGCATGCATCCTATATCAAAAAATCTCTCTTAAAAAAAAATACAAGGGGGACCAGCAGTTGGTGTAATGGCTATGTCACTGGACTCCCATGTACTCAACCACGGTTCAGGTCCCAGACCAGGTGGCTTAAACTTACGCCGGGTGCGTGTGCGTGCGTGCCCAAGATCCTGAGAGGAGAATGGAGGAGAAGGGATTGTGGCGTGGCCATCCCCCCCGGGGGGTGATTTCTCGCTTTCTGTCTCTCTGTCTCTCTCTGTCTTTCTGGTGAGCGCACACGCCCTATAGCAAAAACTCTCCAAAAGAAAAAATACAAGGAACAAGAGAAGCCAATAAATGATTCGAGTCCTGGGCCCACAGGCTTTAAAATGTGCCAGGTATGTGTGGGCCTCAAATCCCAGCGGGATGGAGGACCAGAGAAGGGGTGGCATTGTGACCATGGCCCACGGAGGTGCTTTCGCCCTCTCCCTGTCTTTTCCTTGGCAAGTGCATTCACCCTCTGGTGGGAAGAGAGCCAGGCCTCTGGGCAGGGCGTGTCTGACGGGCCCGTGCATTGTCCTGGGGCGGGTTTTCTCAGCACGGCCCTGTGCAGCAGCCCGCCGTGGGACAGTCCACTTGGGCAGGACCCACTTGGCATGGACTGCTGCTTGACGTCCTTGGCACCAGGCTTAGCCGCTGCAGACCCCAACCTCTCAAAATCGAAAACAGACCTCCCAAGTCTAGGTAGCGCAGGTATTTTGCTGAGTCCATGCAGCAGGGTTAGAAGCCACTTCTGCCCAGTGTCGCTTTAGCTCACCTAGTGTCCCCTTCCTCTTCGAGTGCTTCAGACGACATCCCAAAAGCAGATGAGATCCGGACCCTGGTCAAGGACATGTGGGACACGCGGCTCGCCAAGCTCCGGGTGTCTGCCGACAGCTTCGTCAGACAGCAGGAGGCCCACGCCAAGGTAGGGGCGCGGCCCGCCTCGCTCGCTCGGGCAGCCGCTTCGCCTGGGTGCCAGGGTTCCGCCCGCGGGCTTTGGAGACACAGGAAGTCCCACCTGGCATCCTGCTTGCTTCGGCCACTTCAAGCAGGGATTACTCGCTGTGCTTTAAGAAACTGTTTTCTCACTCATTGTTCCACACTCAGCGGCCGCCTTGTTCCTTCTGTCCTAGCTGGATAACTTGACCCTGATGGAGGTGAACGCCGGCGGGGCCTTCCTCACACAAGCGCTCAATCGCATGTACAAGCTCCGCACCGGCCTCCAAGCTTCTGACGGTGCCCAGTCCCAGGACTTCTGAGACCTGGCCGAGCTCGGCGCCTGCTCGGCAGGAGGCCTAGGCCTGCCCGGGGCGTGCCGGTGCTCGGGGCACGAAGCTCTTAGAGACGGTTGTGGACGCCGGGAAACGTGCTGTGGTGGGAGGAATGGGATCGAAGCATGGTCGCAGAAGCCAGCCTGATGAGTTCTCAAAGCTCAGCTCTCTGGAACATTCGACTCCACATCCACTTCTGGGAGCCAGCGTTTCTTTTATGGAAGAAAGGAAGAAAAGCTTTGAAGTTACTCTCCCTAGTAGGGCCTTAGGACGACTGTAGGAAATTTAAACTCTCCCAGAGGCTGCTCTCTCAGCAAAGGGTGACTGCCCGTGGTCTCTCGTCTAAGGCTGATCCACAATAAAAACAGTCAACCCAGACCGGACTCTCGGTTTCTGCCCTGCACTAAGGGGTGCGGCGTGCGGAGGTGGTCGGTGAGCCGCGCCGAGGGTGGGTTGGAGCCGCAGGCCAGCACTCGTGCCCCATTCTCTCGGCTGCTTTAGCCAGGGTTTGACAGGTTGCTTAGGAAGGGGAAAGTCGGAGAAAGTCACCCAGAGTCTTGAGCTTAAGACGCAGCGCTGGGAGGAAAGCCGGGCCTGTCCCACTGCTCTGGGTGGGTTTAGGGCAGGGCTCCTGGTGTAGGTGATGGTGGCTCCGGGAAACCATTTCTCCCGAGGAAATGCCTGCCATTACTCCACCGTAGCATTCTGGAATTGGTAGGTCTTCGAGGTCCCTTACAGAGATCACAGACCTCAAGCAGGGAAGCCCGTGTCCAGGATCAGTGAGGGGCTTAGGCCTCCGCTTGCCTTTGCCAGGAGCCTGGCGAGCCCAGGCAAGTGGCGTGCCTTCCCGGGAGCCACGTGTGCGCGTGTGCCGCCACTGAGCCCCCAGGGCCTCGGGCACCTGCTGCTGCGGTCCCAACTGCTGCCCAGATGTCTCCAGCCAGTAGGTGTCGGTGACCACTTGGTCACCAAGGGCCAGTGCTGGGGGTTAGGACGGACAGGGCCCCCACAATTTACGGTTCCGGGTGCTGGGCTTAGGGGCAGGGTGTGCCTTTCCACCTCACCCTTTCTTGGAATCCTTCCGCCTGCACCTGGGTCTTCTAGACTAAAAGCACTGGCTACCGTGGAGTGTTCGGGGTCCCTCTCGTCTCAGGCCTCATCCCCAGCACCTTACTCGTAAAACGTGAGCTGGCTGGGCCACGTCTGACCGCGTCCGTCCTCGTCTCATTGCGACGCTGTACCGTGGGGCTTTTGGAGGGGGAGGAGATGCCTTATTTTATAACATAAAAGATGTTCCTCTTAAGATGATTTAGGAAGATTTTATTTTTTTGGATGTTGTCAGAAATTACAGCAATATATTCATAAATACCTAATGACTACATTCAACAAATAATGTTACAATACAGTTAATTCAAACAAGTACACTTAGAACAGGTTTAATTTCACAGCGTCTAAACTGCCCCCCGAGTGACCGAGGCACCTCGTTCCTCCCTCCCACCCACGCGCGGGCTTCGAGCTTCCGTTCTAGCAGTTAAGCACAGGGTACATACAGAGTAACAACCAGTCAGCTGGGTCTTCCTCAGCCCAAGGCAGAGTGGAGGGGCTCAAGCACTGGATGAAGTTGGGGACAGGCTGTGAGCAGTGGAGTCCACAGCCTGGTTACCGGAAGGGGTATGGAGCGCTGCTACACGGCTAATACGCCAGAGCGCAGCGAACGGGTCTCTGCCAACCCCCTCCGTCTTGTGGGTCTCTGTTACTGTCACCATAGTTAAACACTCGGATCAGAGGAAAGGGCTTATCGGACCTGAACTCCAGCTCCAGCTTTGAGACGAGGCAGTGTACCGAGCTACTGGAAGGACACCCCGTGCTCTAACTGCTGCCAGGTGTGGGCTTTCTAATGCTCTGAATTGAAGGGTTTCCACTCGTTACAGTGTCAACGCCACGCGCCACTCCTTCAGGATTAGAACACAGGCTGAGAGTCTGAGAATTCTGTCTTGATCACGTATCTGAGGTAAGGGATTAGGAGCATGATCATCTATCACGTCTGGCTGGCTTGTTCTGCAGGCCAGCAGGTGGAGTGGTGGTAAGGCGCTGGACTTCCACATGGCTGACTGTGGTTCAAGTCTTGGACCTGGGGGCTTGAAAATCACGCCGGGCACATGTGCATGCCTGTCCCTACCTGGGGCGAGGGTGACTTACTTTCCCTGTCTCTCTCCAGCGCACACACTCACCCCATGGCAAGAACCTGAAGGACAAAAATAACTTGTTTTGGACAGCGGATAGACATGGGACGCGTGGTGTGGCACGGGACGGCACCTCACAGGTTATGGCAGCTGTCGGTGCCGGGTGACAGGAAGACAGCCCGACTGAGGTCTCCGTGTAAGCGCTGGCACAGGTCGGGTCAGTTCTCCAGTTTAGGTCCTTTTCAATTGGTGACCTCAACGGGAAGAGCTGAACACAAAGCTTCAGGGATTACGTTTGTCAGCTGTTAGACAACTGAAGGCGGACTTCGATGCTGTTTTATTCCCCCCCAGAATCAACTGAAAATAAGCATTTTCAAATTATGACAATGTTGACGACACCACTGCTGGGTGCCGTGTCACGGCGTGAGACCCTGCACCTTCCGTTCACTCGGGCTGCCTGACTGGTGTGTGTGCCTGTTCTCGGATTGTCGTATTACTCCTCGAGTACAAGACTACTCAGAGATCTCGCAGGTGCAGAGGGGGAGAACGGTGAGGCAGAGTGATGGAGCCCAGGAGCAGGGCATGAAGGTGGCCTTTCTGGTAGGGAGAGCAGGCACGGCTAGCCCGGTGACACGGCTCCCTGGGGCAGGCCTTTCTGCGATGTCTTATTTGTTCCAGTGTGGTGTGGACTCTCGGGACAGAAAGGTCCAACCAGGGAGGGCCCTCTGGCTGGACGGGCCCCCTAAGTTATTACAGCTATGTTAGCCTTTGGCCTTACCAGGGCCAAGGAACAAAAGCATCCAGACATCTGTGATGTCGGAGTGGCCCTGAGGCCTTCGGCCGGGAAGCAGCAAGCAGGTTTTAAGTAGAGGAATTCAGCGATGCTCTGGCCCGACTGCTGGCAGTGCAGCCCGGCCGAACGCCGTGGAACAGACTGTTGTCAGCGTCCTCGGGGGAGGCCTGTGCAGACTCTAGTTCTAGCTGCTTCTGTGGAAAGGAGGCGCTTGTGGACTGCTGATAATACTGGCGGCACTTTTTGCCTGAGTTTGCTAATAACTGGAAGATTCTTGGCAGACATACAAAGCAAACTGTGTGGGGGCAGATAAAGCGACAGTGCCAGCTGCCAGCAAGCTGTTCCACACAGGGCAGTCTGGGGCTGAGGGCTCGGCCGCCGACTGGCATGGCGTAGCCAGTACGGGTCAGGTGCTCTGCCCCAGGCGCGGTGCGCACGCCTCCTTCTCCCCCGTCCCTGTCAGGCGAGATGCCTTCGTAATGTGGGTTAGACATTGAACAGTCACTGGGACAAGGAGGAGCGTGTCCCCCTCCCACGGCGTGGCTAGCCCAGTTCCTGGCCACCCCTGTGCTTTCAAAAGGAGGGGTTCAGCTCGGACACGGTCTCTCCTGCTTTGGGCTTGTACCGAGCTTTGCGTCTAATTCACGCCTCTAAGGTTTCTCCTGCGCACCTCAGGATTCTATCCCAGAAACCGTCTGCTTCCTGCAAGGTCCTTTTAGAGGCCCCGCCTCGTGTGCGCAGGGGTGTCTCACCCGGGACCTATCCTGTCCTCGGCAGGCCGCCCTTCTCAGCAGGGGCTGGACGGGCTGTGCGCTGCAGCTCGTCTGGGGTGTGGGGAGGGACGAGGGACGCATGGCTTTCTACAAGTTTCTGCGGCAACTCAAAAACGAAGCGATCGTGGAGGCGCCAGTGGTAAGCTCTTTTCCTTTTCTTCTTTAATTTTTAAAAACACTTCAATATTTTAATGTCCTGACCAGCAGCAGTACAAACACTAAAAGCAAGGTTTTTTTTTTTTTTTTGCCCAGAAAAACATAAACAAAAAAACAAAACCCCAAACAGGAAAAACAAACAAACGAAAATCCCCCAAACCACATATTAAAAATGGCAGGCTTTTTATAACAATAATTAAAGTAATAAAAACATACAAAACTTTGTCTTTAATATATATACACAGTACAAGGCTGAAGCACCTTTGACTTTCCTCTCAAAATGTACGTTTGTATGAAATCCCACTGCAGGAGCCACGTGGCGGGCGTGGGTGTGCGCACACACGGAGCTCCGGGCGGTCTCCCCACGGAGTAACAGACAGTACCTTCAGTCTGCGGGTTGATCTTTAGGTAAGATCCTTTCCAGGGAAAAGCCTTCAGGTTGCTTTGTGTGCTCCTAGGACTTGTTGCTTTAAAGAAAATTCTGCAAAAAAGTAACTGAAACAAACGAGCCCTTTTCTTCCAGCGTGCCCAGCCCTCTCTTTAGCCCAAGTCGGCCTCGTTCCTGGGAGGGAGCGAGACCCACCCGCCACCGCAGCAAGAGCAAACATCGTTCTAGAGGCACAAGTGACGTGGCCACGCAAAAGACACGGGCTGGGCCACACGCGGGCTGTGAGCTGCAAGGTGTTAGTGTTGGTAACGGAGCCTTCGTGTTTTTGATTAAAAAATGATGTGGGGAAGAAGAAATAAAACTGCCTTTAACAAGGACAATGGCTGGCGTCCTGCGGTGGCTGCTCGCTGCGTGACAAAGGCGGGTCCCTGCACTGAAGTCCAGGTGAGTGCGTGGGTTTGTGTGTTTTTCCTGGAGCCTGGAATCCTCTGCTTCATGCATGGCACATTCTCATTTTCTTAAGCTTCAAACCTCCCAGTGAAAAATATTAAATATTCAAGGTAATAAAATAGATAATATTTCTATACTATGGGTTCGGCCTAGTGCAAGGGAAGCCGTCACCTAGGGTAGCCCTGGAAGTAGCCCCTGGGCCAATGCATCGCGGGCAGGGCAAGGCACTTCCGTAAGTGGTCCAGTTCCGCCTGGAGCCGTTCCCTCTCGGACACAATCTTCTGCTTCTGGCTTCTCAGCTCCTGGGGAAGAGAGAAATCCGCACTCACTCCTGTGAGGACACGCGCACCGCATTTGCTGGGTGCCGCTCCGAGGCCAGTCTGCCCTTTGCAATGGCTCCCTTCCCGGCGCGGTGTTCGACAGCGGCCTCTGGGCCCTGGAGTCCTAGACGTGCACTCAAAGACGGATGACCGCTGCCATCCGACTCAAACCCCAGGCTCTTGGAGCTGCAGGTTTAAAGCAGGAGTGCTCCGGGACCAGCAGTTAGTGTAATGGCTATGTCGCTGGACTCCCATGTAGTCGACCGCAGTTCAAGTCCCGGACCCGGTGGCTTAAAACTCACGCCGGGCACGTGTGCGTGCCCACCCAAGATCTCGAGAGGAGAATGGAGGAGAAGGGATTGCGGCGTGACCATCCCACCGGGGGGTGATTTCTCGCTTTCTGTCTCTCTCTGTCTGGTGAGCGCACATGCCCTATAGCAAAAACCTCTCAAAAAGAAAAAAAAAAAAAAAAGCAGGACTGCTCCGAGACCCGAACCCGATGGACCAGGCTAGGAGCGCGGGATTCCTGACTGGTCTGGGGTGTGGGAAGAGTTCTTCCTCCACCCTCCTTAGCAAATCAAAGTAGGGGAGGCCGATACTGCAACGAGTAATTCCCCGAAGGGGTATGTACCTAGCACCCTGACCCTTCCCGGATCAATAATCTACGACTTAAAGATCCTTTCCTCTTTGGCCAAAACTCAGATAAGCTCAACTGATGTTGGAATTTTCCAAGACTACCAGTTGTTTTTTTTTTTTTTTTTGAGAAGTTTTTGCTATAGGGTGCGTGCGCTCGTCAGAAAGACAGAGACAGAGAGACAGAAAGCGAGAAAGCACCCCCCAGAGGGATGGCCACGCCGCAATCCTTTCTCCTCCATTCTCCTCTCCGGATCTTGGACACGCACGCACACACGCCCAGTGTGAGTTTAAGCCACCGGGTCCAGGACGCGAACCGCGGGTGACTACATGGGAGTCCAGCGACATAGCCATTACGCCAACTGCTGGCCCCTAAAACTACAACTTTTGATCTCTGAAGAGATTTCTTATTTTTTGAGAGGTTTTTGCTATAGGGCGTGTGCGCTCACCAGACAGAGAGAGAGAGACAGAGAGACAGAAAGCAGGAAATCACCCCCCTAGGGGGGATGGCCACGCTGCAATCCCTTCTCCTCCATTCTCCTCTCGGGATCTTGGGCACGCATGCACACGCGCCCGGCGTGAGTTTTAAGCCACCGTGTCCGGGACGCGAACCGCGGTCGACTACGTGGGAATCCAGTGACACAGCCATTACGCTAACTGCTGGTTCCCAAGAGATTTCTTCTAAAACTTGTGTAAGATCTTTGCTGTGGTGAGAGCACTCGCCAGA
This sequence comes from Tupaia tana, assembly GCA_026018925.1. Classification (NCBI taxonomy): domain Eukaryota; kingdom Metazoa; phylum Chordata; class Mammalia; order Scandentia; family Tupaiidae; genus Tupaia; species Tupaia tana. The sequence continues at coordinate 3,267,608 of JAKSZU010000018.1, forward strand.
GAGACAGGGTGAGACCCAGAACGACAGTGAGACATCACCCCCGGGGACTGCATGCCACGATCCCTTCTCCATTCTCGGGATTTTTGAGAGGCACGAACACGCACCTGGCATGAGTTTTTTTTAAAGAATTATTTTAAGTGGCAGCAGGTGGCTTGGTGGTTAATGCGATGGATTCCCACATGCCCGACCACGGTTTGAGTCTTGGACCTGGCAGCTTGCTTTCTCACTCACTCTCTCCTCCTCTCTCTCATCAAACAACAAATAAAATTGATTATCTTTTTAAAAAGTTATATTCATTTATTATCATCATCAGTATTTGATTAGAGCAAGAGACAGAGGGAAAGGGAAAGTAGCAAAGCAAGTCTCCAGGTCAGGACTTGAACTGTGGTCAGCCACGTGGAAGTCCAGCGCCTTAACCACCAAGTCACCTGTTGGCCCTACCTGGCATGTTTTAAAAAAAGAATTATTTAACTTTGTTTTAATTTGACCAGAGAGAGAGAGAGAGAGAGAGAGAGAGAGAGAGAGAGAGAGAAAGTGAGAAAGCAAGCCATCAGGTCCAGGATTGAAACCTTGGTAGACCATGTGGGAGTCCAGCGCCCTTAACCACCATGCCATCAACTGGCCCTCTGCCTGAGTTTTAAGCCACCAGGTCTGGGACTCGAACCGTGGTTGACTACACGGGAGTCCAGAGATGTAACTGTTACACCATCTGCTGGTACCTGTTTGTTTTTGTCAGAGGGCACATGGCCTTGCGGGGGGGGGGGGGGGGGGGGGGGGAGAGGGAGAGGGAGAGGAGAGAGAGAGAGGGAGGGAGGGAGGGAGGGAGGGAGGGAGAGAAGGGAAGTGAGAAATCCCAATCCCTTCTCTACTCTCTCCTGGGGTTTTGTGCATATGTGCACAGCGCGATTTTGAAGCCACCAAGCCCAGGACCTGAACCACAGTCAGCCTGTGGGAGTCCAGCAACTTCACAGCCCACGCCGCCTCTGGCTCCAACCCAAAAGACTTCTTATAAAAGGAGAAGCGTGTAAATTCGCCACTCCGCCCGCGACCGTGCCCCCACTCACCGCCACGCTGTGGGAGAGCTGCTCGGCCGTCAGGCTGAGGCTGTAGTGCTGTGCCTCCAGCCGTCTGCACTGGGTCTGCAGCACCTGCCGCTCCAGGTTCTGCTCTGAAAGACGGACGGGAACGCATGTTCTGTGTGCCGCCCGAGCCTGGCAGGTGCTCCCTTCTCCAGCCTTCTGGCCCAGAGAGCCGCCCTCTGAGTTACAGGCCACCTGAGTTAAGGTCATTATGACACTTTTTTTTCTGTTTTCCTATGCAAACTAAGTAAATTTAACTCTGGAGTAAAGCCAAAGAGTGGAGAGTTGAAGGGCAGTTTAAGACGTACAAATTAGAAAGTAGGAGTGAATTCATGCCCTTAAAATGTACCTTACAAAAAAGGAAGATAAGGCTGGGAGCATGGTATGTGCCTGTAATCCCAGCTACTTGGGAAGTTGAGAGAGGATTGCGAGTTCGAGGCTAGCCTGGGCAACCAAGCAAGATTCTGTCTCTCTAAAAGATTTTAATTAAATTTAAGCTGCTACGAAAGGTCCAGAATAACCTTTAATAGTAAAAATCTCAGCCTTGCCGAATCTGAAGACAGTGACTTCAGACCTTCAAGGACAGATCGTATTGTGCACCGTTTCAGAGACCCTAACAGTGCGGGGACAGTAACATTAGCCTACTACTTCACAACTACCCCAAACTAATCAGGCCTAACAAAGACGAAACACCAGGAAAAATCGAAAGATGAAAAACAAGGTGACGGACCACTGACGGGCATAGAAGACACTGACTTCGAACAGTTACACAGTGAACTCGGCGATGGGCGCTTTCATTTAATGTTTGTTTCACAAACAAGACGGACGCACACCCATGCCTCTAGTTTAAAAGCCCTTGGAAACGCAGCCTAAGCAAAACAGGAGCTGCGGGACGCATCAGCTGGGATTCTCACCCAAGGGACGAACAATCGTTCGTGGTCACCAGCGGACCCGAAACCCTGAGAAGGAAACGTGTAAGTGGCACCGATGTACCCCCAAGTTAGCGTATTCAGGGGAACTGGAAATCCTGAGGTTTTGGGGGTGGAATGTAACCAAGTGACCCTAAATTCGTGGGGGAGAACCCAAGGCCAAGAGCCAGTTGGGCAGCAGCTTTGAGTCCAGCGAGCCGGTCACAGGTCACCCTCTGGACGGGGAGGGGCTCCGCGACAGGCCGGAGGCGGGGTGGTGCTCACGGCCGGGCACGTGGCACTGAGGAGCCGGCTCAGTGTGGGGGAGGGCACTCAGGGACTCCAGAAGTCGATTCTGGAGAGGGAGAGACGCAGCGAGACTAGCTCTGCCTCACCGCACCAAGTGACACAGATGCCCTTGCACCCTCGGGCAGGGAGGGAAGCACGAGCGGGTCGCGTTCAGAAGCCCGCCACACCCCACCTGACAAACCAAGGCCGTGTCTGGTTCCGGAAGCGTGTGTGCTTCAGAGTCTCAGTTACCGCACGAGGGGTGTGAGCACTGCGCTCAAGGAAGCCCTCCACCCGGGGGAGGGGATCGAGACCCCGCCTGTGGCTGCCCGAGGCTCACTTCTAAGTATTTGGAAGGACCTTTGTAGTCACATCTTTTGAGGTGTGTGTACGCGCCAGACAGAAAGAGAAAGCCCCCCAGGAGGGACGGCCACACCACACTCCCTTCTCCACTGCTCTCAGAATTCAGGGCACACACATGCACGTGGTGCCAACTACACCGCCAGCCACGTGAGGGCCAGCGCCTCGGCCACCAGGGGGCCTGTCTCTGTATTGTACCAGACATTCAGTAAGAGGAGGGGTCTTCAACTATTCACAGAAAAACATGGCAAGTCTGTATGGACTTCAAAAATGTGTGCACCAAAATAAAACTGTACCTCATTTCCACTTCCCGTGAGCTTTCTGGAGCCCCCTTGTGCCTGACAGAGATAGAAACTCCTAGAACGAACTGCAGGGGGTGGCAGTAACGGCCTGGGAGCTCTCGGCCACGGGGGCGCAGCTCAGTGAGGACGGAAATGCAGAGGGGCAGCTGGGGACACAGGTGCACGGGCAGGAGGGGTGTACGAGGCGGGTGCCCAGCCTTGTGCCCTGCTCTCATGGGAGATGCATCCCGAGGTACCAGTGGGGGCTTCCCCTGGACGGAGAGCCGGAACGTGCCACCCGTCAAGAACAAGATGTTCTGGGCTCTGCCAGGCAAGGCAAGCCCTCGGTTACCGAGCCGTTGCCAAGGGCTACCTCTGGCCAAACGCTCACCAAACCGCAGAGTGAAGCAGACCGAGGACGTGACGGGCACACTAAACAGAGCAGTCTCTGCAGTGGGACCTGTCACCAGCCACCAGGTGTGAGGCAGAGCCAGGTGCCACCAGGCCGGGCACGGGCTGGGTGTTGGCTAATCAGCACACGGGCTCACTTTCTAGCATGCTCTTCGGGGGCTGGGCAAGATCAGGCCAGCAGGGCCTTATCTGGGAGCCAGGCTGACCGCGACAGGTGCGCACAGCGTCACAACACCCAACATCCCCAGTGAGAATGGCTGCAGGTCTGAACCAGAAGTCACCACGAGAAGCCTGGGCCCTGCAGAAGCCAGAGGACACACGCCTTCTGGTCTCCCTACCTGGCTGTGCCCCAAGAAACCCAGGTCGGGGTCATGGCTCAGGAAGTCCCCAAGGGCAGCACAAGTCCTGCTCAAACTGCTGTCCGGGCCTCTGCAAACCCACCGCCCAGCCCCCAGCCCTGGACACCTCTCCCTCCACGCTGGGTACCTTCTATGTGTTCCTGGTAAGCTTCAAAGACTGCTTCAATCCCTTGCCACTTGTGCCTGGGGGCTTCGTCGTCCTCCTCCTCGTCGTCCTCACAGTCCTCTCCTGAGTCCCGGTCCGCCTCCTGCGTGGACGGGCCCTTCCTCAAGGCCGGAGGCTCCTGCTGCCCGTTGTGCGGGGGCAGAGGGACCCGGCTAGAGGCCTGCAGCTCAGGGATGTTGTAGTGGACGGCCGTGTCGACCTTGTGGTTCTGCTCCGCAGACAGCACGGCCACGCTCCCTGGGGGACGACGGGCTCACGTCAGTGGAGGGGACACGCCCGGGCGCCCCAAGCCCTCTGGGCCACAGATGGCCCCCTGAGTTCCTGTCAGTCTGTACACACAGTTCACCTCCGTGCTGGGATTTCTTTGTGGGATCACCCTGGGTCTACACAGCAAGAGCCCCCTGCTGGCGAAGCACGGACAGCACAGCTCCCTGGCACAGCCGGGGTCTGCTCTCCGCCAGGGGCAGCTGGCCGTGACCTGGGAGTTGGGCACGGAGCAGCCCCTGAGCGCAGCCCAGTCTGTCACGCTGCTGCCAGGCACCCCGTGGAGGGGAGGGCCAGCGCCCTCCACATCTGCTCAGAACGTGTCCACCTTGAAAAGGGATTCACATAAAGCTGTGATGAAAAGCCAACGAGGCATCCCTACCGACTGGGGGAGTGTCTTTCTCAGCCACTGCCAACGCCAGCGCCCACCCGTTTTCTCTCCGTCGCAGACGCTGCGCGGTGTCAGGGCCGGGTGTCAGCGAGGGCTGGCTGCCACTCGGCAGTTACTGCGCGGGCAGTGAGCACACAGCTTGGCAGGATAGCGAGATGTTTTCTCTGGGCTATCTGAGCTTACAGGAATTCACTGCACACTCAACAGCTACCTCATTGTTCAAGATTTTTTGTGATCAGCTCCAACTTGTGGCACATCAGGAATAAAACACAGTAGCTCCCAGCAAAAGGTAGAAACTCAGGTGCAGGCCCGAGGGCCCAGGGCAGTGGACACGCACCCATGGGTCGGGGCAACACCAGGTGAGTCCCAGGGGGAGCTCGGAGTGCACTCTCTGTAGCTGCAGGGGCCCTGCAGCTGCCAGCGGTGCCCGAGCTCAGCATCACTGACCTCAGACATCACCTTTGCTAAACGTCCTGGAGGGAGGGCCACAGACAGCAGGGCCGGGTCCCCTCACCAGGAGCCTGAGGGAACTGGAGGTCCTTGGGCCCTGCCCTGACCCTGGGCCTGCTGGGCAGTGATGCTGGAGGGGGCGGTCGTGGCACCTGCGGCTGAGTGGATGAGCCTGTGGCCACGGGGAGCGGCCGTTACCTTTGTGCTTCTGCAGAGCCTGCTGGGTGGACTGCAGCACAGACTCATGGAACTGATGTGCAAACTCTTCCGCCATGAAGGGCTCCCACGGCTTGCTCTTCCCGTTGATGCTGTGGGACAGCGGCACGGGAACGTCCTTGGACGCTGCTCCCCGGATGTGATGGAGCATGCTCAGACTCTTCTTGCCCCCGGGGGCCTCGCTCAGCCTGACCTTCTCACCGCTGGTAGGAGCTGCTTCTTGGACTCGTGGTAGCTCCTGGGCCCGGGGCTGGCTCCCAGGTTCCCCGGCCTTTGGGACTTCGGACAAAGCAGCAGCGACACCCACAGGCTTGTCTGCGTCCAGGGAGGCTTGCTGTGTGGCTGGCTCTTTGGGAGACAGAAAGCGAAGGTAAACGTTAAGAGCTGCAAGCGAACGGGCTGAGTGTCCAGCACGACCCTGGGCTCTAGAGCTGAACCACAGACTTAACGCAGAGAACCAACGCTTGGGGGCGGCTGCTTAGCCATGGTGCTGCATCTGCGGATGGCACTGCGTCCGGCAGCGAGTCCACCCTTGAAAGGAGCCCGAGGCGACATCCGAGGAGAAGCAGGTCAGGAGGAAGTAGCGGGTTGCTTCGGGTCTCGCAGAGGGAGGGAGTTACCTAGCCCAGCTAAACCAGAAAGCTCACGAGGTGCTGCACCGACTCCTCCCTTCACTTGACGGAAAGGGTCGATCAGACAGGTACAGAGGATGCGCAAAGCCAGGAGCTGGCGAGGCCCGGGAGGCAGACGAGAAGGCAGAGACGCAGAAGAGGAGCGCCAGGACAGGAGGCCGGCAGCGGGGCGAAGCCACGGGACAAAGGCCTGAAGAGTGTCCTTCCTGGGCCAGCGCTTCAGTGGCTCAGCCACCACTGGCCTGGCGTCCTCAGGAGGCCCTGGGCCATGGCTGAGGGAGGGTGACCCCGGACAGAGCCCGCGGGAGCCGGGACCCTCCCCATAACTCCGAGCCTGCCTCTAACTACGCCGCAGTCAAGGGCACTCGTAGGCCGCTGCGTGACTGCAGTGTGTGCACGAGGGACAGGGAGCAGCACGTCTCCGGGAGGTCACGATGAAGACCTTGAGTGGTTGCCTCTGCCGCCAGCCCGGGTGACAGTCCTGGGTGGTGGCGGATGGGGCTGTCCTTCCCTTACCACTCAGAGAGACGGCAGGACTGTCCCTCGGAGAGTGTGTGGAGTCCGCCGGCGCATGTGCCTTCTGCTTCAGGGCACGGAGCATTTCAACAAGCCTCTCTGTGTCTATGAGAAAAGCAGCCTGAAATTAACGAGGCAGGTGCACCGTCTGAGCAAGAAGGCAAGTGGGATTCTGGCCCGCTGTGGCTGGCAGGTGTGCGCACTTAAACCAAGGAAAGCCACGCCAGCGCCGCGGGACAAGTGCGTGCCTGAAAGGAGCCCAGATTCCTCTCAGCTTTCACTACAGAACGTTTCGGACGCCTTCCAGAGAGCTGTGCGCGATGATTACAGCTGGGTGAGCATCCTGTCACCACGGTCTTCTGCAGTGACTTCCAAGAGGAGACGGAAAGGTGGCCCCGGCCCTGCGCCTGGCCTCGGCAGCACGTGCTCCTCTCGCACCACTCCTGGCACCAGGGTACAAGCCTGGGCTCACAGTCCTTTTCTGGAATGTGCCGTGGACCGCAGATGTCCATGCCGTGGACTCCGGCCTCAGCGGTGTTGCTCACTGGCTCTCAAACTCAGGTGGCCACACTGCCACGGGTTCTTCTAGATGGTCAGCCAGGTAAAAAGATGCTTTTTTGCCAACAAAACTGCACGTTTCTAGGGATTTGTGCTGGCAAGCGGGGCGCCACTAGCTCTCGAAAGGAACGAAGACTCGGCTTCCGCACAGAAAAGCTGCTGTGCCCCGTAAGGACACTGCTGAGTGATGACGAGACCGAGGGTGCTTTCGACCTGCCTTCTCTTTCTCCCAGAGGGGGCCGGGGTCTGCGACGGGACAGGGGCACAAGGAGGGTGCCGCCCGCACGTGCAGGCAGGCTGAGGGAGCAGGGAGCCCACAGACGTGTGCGGCTGCACCGTGGGCTGCTCTGGCACTGCCAAGGTGGCCGGCAGGCCTGGAAGCAGCGCCCAGGGCAAGCTGTCTACTCAGCGAGGGCTGGCTCTGCCTGGCGGCACCCGGGCCTCCCCCACAAGGACACGCAGCCCAGCGGGCCACACGCAGTCCATCCAGAGAAAGCAGCCTTCACCTTGCGAGCTTGGAACGCCTGGGGACAGGGGACTGCCCACTGCCAGGGGAGCGCAGGGACTGGCTTCTCAGGCTCTCAGAGGGTGGATGACAAGGGCAGGTGGTAGCTCAAGACAGGCTTTACGTGTGGAAGGAATGCCACCGAGTGTTCGGGTCTGCCCGGGACGCATGGGAGTAACAGGCTTTCAGGGGAAAGCACTTCAGAGCCAGGCGTGGTGGCTGACAGTAACCAAGGGCCACCTGGGCTGGTCGCCCGGGAGGGTCAGGCGTACAGACCCTGTGCTCTCCAAGGCAGAGGGCGGTAGGGCCCTGCCCACGGCCTGGGAGCCGCCCTGTGAGGAGAGCCGGGACGGAGAGAAGCCCAGTGCCGAGGGACGGGCAGGCCCCGCGGCTTCGGGAGCACCCTGTCCCGCCAGGCCCTACCTTTCCTCTTCTCGGCGCTGATGTGGGCGAGGTTGAAGATGGTGAGGAACCTCTTCTTCTCCTCGAAGTTGGGGCTGTTGTTCATCTCATCGGGGCTGTAGCGGGTGGACAGGGCCAGCCTGGGTGAAGGCGTCTGTCGCTTACTCTGCACCGTCGGGGGCGACGGGCTTCTCTCTCGCAGCATCCGCCGCCGCTTCCTCCGCTTCTGGGCCACCAGCTCCTCCTTCTGCTGTTGGGTGGTCAAGCCAAAAAGTTGCAAAAACTCTAGCTTCTAGATCAGAAAAGAGAACAAAGGAGTTTGAAACCACCACGAGTGTGCGTCCTGCCCTGGGGCCCTCCTGGGGTCCTCGAAGTCTGTGCGCGGCCATCCCTGTGCCAGGCGGCGGGGAGCTCGGGTGGGCTGAGGTGGCTGTGGACAGACTGTGGCGGGAGCCTGAGAGAGCCCCGCGAGGGCGTGATGGACTCGGGGTGCAAGAGCGGGGGGCAGGGCCAGCCGTGGGGCCGAAGCCCAACCCCTAGCGCGTGGCGGTGAGGCCCCGATACCTCTGAGGACGTGTCCAGCTTGAGGGGCGGCTGCTCGGCCACGCAGCGGAGGTGGGCCCGGACCTCCTCCTCATCACTCTCGTCATAGGAGTCATCGAGGTCGTAGTAGTACCCTGACGGCAGAGGGGTCGTGCTGAGCCCGGCAGGAGACGCCAGCTCGGGGACCGCCTGTGCCGTGCCCCGAGATCTGCACTGACCCCAACCCTCGGGCTGTCCAGGGGTGGCAGGTGCCGGGCTTCCCCAGGCCCACGGTCCTTGGCCTGACTCCAACCCGCCTTCCTCCGCAGGGACCATTCAGTGCGTAGGCTGGGGCCGTGTCCCTGGCGACAGGAGGCTGCCGTGGCCACCTGGGCCCATACCTGGCAGGGCCAGGCAGACAGGCCCCATTGCCTCAAAGGCAGACACCAGCAGAGTCCTGCCCTCCCCAGGAGGCCAGTGGGGAAGAACCCTGGCTGGGCCCTGGGTCTGGTGGAGACCAGCCACCCGGGAAGCCTCACCTCTACCCTGGCTCCTGGCTGAGCTCAGTGTGGGCAGAACCGGACCCCAGCAGGAGGGCTGGGCTCCCAGGGAAGCCCTCAATGTCTGCCAAAGGCCTGGGCCCTGCTTCCTGCTGGGGTGCAGGCGGGGCTGGCTCCGCCCTTTCAGCCCACCAGCAGGCAAGCCTGACCCCTGCGCTGCCCGGGTGGTGCCGGGTGGTGCCAGGTGCTGCCCTCTACTCCCCCAGCCACCGACGGCGGCCCCACACGCGGAGGCCCTGCGGGGGAGACCACTGTGCTGCCGCTGTTCCCCCATGCCGCACTATCAATATTTAAAGCCATCTTATCAGCCTCTACTCATCACTTATTAATCACGCGTGTCTGCAGAACGGTTGTCAGACAGGCTTTGATTTGGCTTTTCGCGGTAGGGTGCGCGGGGGCCGGTCCACTCTCGGCACTGCGGTCAGGTCCCTGTGCAGAGGCCAGGGACCTACCACCTGGGAGGGGCTCTGAAAACCCGGCAGCAGGTGCAAGCATGGGGGAGAGGGTGAACCGTGGCATTCCAGCTCCCTGTCCCTGTAAGCTCCCGTCCCGGGAGGCCAGACCTTTCTCCTGGGCCTCTCGCCGCCTGCGCTCCTCCAGGTCCAGCTTGCTGACGAGCCTCCGCCGCTGCTGCAGGAACTCGTCGTAGACGTAGGCGGAGTCGGCCCGCGGCGCCTGGTGCCGGCAGGGCGAGCTGGGCTTCAGGGGCCCACTGAGCTCGGCAAAGGGGGCTGCCTGCGGGAGGGAGGCCCGCTGCTGGCCCAGGGCGGTCTGCGTGGACTTCTCCAGCTCAGCCAGGAAGGGCCCGGGCCCGTGGGGGAAGGCCTGGTGCTCCAAGCTCCCCGCCTCCCGCGGCGGCGCGTACTTGTCCAGGGGCGCGGCCTCGCGCTTCCGGGGCCCCTCATCCGCCTTCTCCGGGCAGTAGACCCGCTCCACCTTCACCAGTGGCACGGCGGCCTGCCGGCCCGGCTCGAACGTGGCTGGGTGGCTTTGCAGGGGGTGGCTCTCGGCCCGCCGCGTCTCCAGGGTGCTGTCCATCAGGGACACCGGGTTCCAGAGGGCTGTGGGTACAGTGTGATGCTGGGGCTTGGGTGAGATGAGAGGCGGCGGCCCACCAAAGTGCTGCGGCGGGTCCCGGCTGCCTGCCTCGTGCCGGTTCGGTCCTGGCCTAGGGAGTGAGTAGACCGACCTGTCAGTCGGGGAGAGCAGCACCGCCAGCACCCCGGGCTCCCCGGCTGCCCGCCCCTCGGACGGCCACACAGGCCCCTCAGAGATCCAGGCTGGAGGCTCCCGACACGGGGTGCGGGTGGCCCACTCCATCCTGGGCCAGGCCAGCTCTGCCCTCTAGGGGCTTCCACCTGCTCCTGGGAGCTCCCAGGGAAGGCCCTCGCCTGTGTCTCCCATGTGCCCGGTGCTGGCACACCCGAGGGGCTCCTGTCCAGCACAGTGACGGTGGGGCGGTGCCACTGTGGTTGCCGTGTCCCTCCACAAATACGGTGACCACACGTGGGTGCAGCTGAGGCCCCAGCATCAGCGACACCCAGGGGGCCCACCTGGCAAGGAGAGGACCGAGGGGTCCCCACCTGCGGCCGTGCACTACACGGAGGCTTTGCCTCAGGGCCGGCCTGGCGTATTTCGCACCGAGGGGCTAGTGTGGCTGTTGTTTCCCAAAGCCTGTCATTTGTGAAAGTAATTTTAAGGAAGACAAAGCTACAGGCTGCTTGGACTCACGCTGCCCAGTAGCCCAGAGCAAAGTCTGAGGAGGAAGGGGAGGCCCTGCACTCGGACTCCCCTGCCTGGCCAGGACGAGGGGAAGAGGGCTGCTCAGACACAGCTGCCGAGGCTGCTCTTCACTGGGCAGGCGCTGGACTACGGACCAGGCTGTGCCTCTGAGCAGGACAGGACTGTCCTCAGTCCCTGGCAGAGGAATGCAGCCGTCAGCAGGTTGCACACCTGTGCCACGCTGCGCATGGGTTCTAGCCTGGAACACGGCCCCTCGGAGCGTGGAGCCCACGGTGCCGCTGGCGCAGGAGTGCAGCCACCAGCACAGCAGCTGAGCCCCTGCCTGTCCCACGCGGGCTGGACGGGCTCACGGCCCTGGGGAGCCCTGAGACAGATGCCCTAGGAGGCACTACACGACTTCATCAGGTGACACCCGCCCTGTCCTCTGGGTGTCACATGAATCATGGGGGAGAAGGCAGGGGGACCCCACTCCAGGTGAGCTGGGCAGGGCAGGCTGCGGGGAGACCCAGGACAACAGCCACGACTCACGGCCAGTCACCCCACTGGCTGCACTAGCCCCCTCAACACCCGGCCCAGAAATGGGAGGGCAGGGACACTGCCAACTGCCAAGTGGCTCTGTCCAGCCCCAGGACCCCCCTGCCCCTCACTATCAGCTCCTCCAGTCGCTCCCACTGAAGGGTCCACGTGAAGCACGCGGTTCACGGAGGACCTTGGTCCCAGCTGGCTCTGCCAGTGCACTGCATGCCCTGGGCAGCAGGGGCCCTCCGCAGAGCCTCAGCTCCTCGCGGCCGCAGGACCATCCCGCCCACAGCAGAATGCCCGCCAACGCCAGCTGGAACGACCCGGGATGCAGACGCGCCGCCCCTTCCTTCCCCGTCCCCGCCGGGCACACCTGGCGCTCTCGGGCCTGTGCTCCGCCTCCGTGGGCACCGGGGGCCGGCCCATGTCCAGGTGCTGCTCTAGCACTTGCTGCCGGAACTCCGACACCTGCGACTGCCGGTCCTCCTTCTCCTGCCGCAGCCGCCGCTGCCGCGCCAGCCACTTCTCCTCCTCGTTGGTGCGCTGGATGAGCAGGGCCGTGGCTGCGCTGCTGCCCGGCAGGGAGAAGATGCCGTGGCTGGAGATGAGGCTGGGCACAGGGTGGTGCGGGGCTGGCGTGGGGTGCAGAGGGTGCTGCACGGGCTTGGGTGCCTGCAGGCCCGCCTCCTTCAGCTTCTCTGTGGGACAGACATACAGTCACGGCTGGCCTTGGCATGCCCGGCCCACGCCCCTGCCCTGCCTGCTCTCTGCTTCCGTCTGCAAAGGCCAGAGCCACGACAGCCACACCAGGCCTTGAGGCAGCTCTCGGCAGTCTCATCCCCAGAGAGAAAGGCTGTGGCCAGCTGGCACCACCTGCACTACCAAGGTCTGGCCGGCTGGCTCCCAAGGGGTAGTCCCTCGCTCACAGGTGATATCGCCAGTTGTGAAGCGAAGCCACCGTCAGAAGCTAGGCTGCAGCTGCCACAGGACATGTGGACACCACCTTTCCTGCACCTGGGCTTCCCTCACTGCCGCTCACCTCTTAAAAATGAGGGGTGCCCTCCACCCACCGCATCTGCACCGGCCCCTGCCTTCTCCCCCAGCCCACGTCCATGCCACCGTGATGTGGCCGTGCCAGGAGCCCTCGAGCCCCGGGAACTGGCAAGCGCTGCGGACTCGGGCCATCCTGGAGAGCCAGTGGTCAGAGCCCACCAGCACACACTGTCCACCGGGCCAGCAAGGTACCTGCTCGTGTCGGGGTCAGCTGCTCCGAGGGCTTGACCCGCTCCTCGGGCACGTGGCTACGCAGCGCGTGCAGCTCGGCCACAGGCAGGAAGGCGGGCTCCAGCGCCTTAGCGGCCAGCAGCTCCTTCTCTCGGGCCCGCTGCTCGCGCTCTCGCTCCAGCTCCCGCTCCTTCTCCCGCTCCCGCTCGCGCTCCTTCTCCCGTTCTCGCTCCTTCTCGCGCTCGCGCTCCTTCTCCCGCTCACGGTCGGCCTCCCGCTCACGTTCCCGTTCACGCTCTCGCCTCAGCTCTTCATCCATCTGCAGCCTGTGGGGTGAGCGGAGAGCTGGGGGACGCGCCGCAGGAGGGACCTGGGCAGGCCCACTGCAGATGCCCAGGCTGGGGCAGGAGCCCCGCTCCCACGGAACAGGGTGGGAGGTTACGTGGACACCCCTCTCCTTCCCTAACGTGCCAAGAAGCCCCAGCCCCGCACGACGGCTAGACTCCTGGAGCACGCCTGCTGTAGGAGGGGCCCGAGCATAGGAGTGCCAAGGACCGCCCCCCAGCTGCTGTCCAGGGACCGGTGGGCAACACGGCTCCTGGCCGGGACGTGGCTCACCTCTCGGCACTGAGGCCAGACATCCGCTCCGAATGCAGGGCTGCCAGCGACGAATGTGCGAGTTCAGGGGGGTAGCGAACCCCGGAGAGGTGGAGGTGCATGGCAGAGGGGTGCAGCGGGGGCAGGGAGCCAGGAGCGGGGATGGGGTAGAACGGGGACCTCAGCGTGGACAGGCAGTACGAGTCCTCCACCCTGTGCCGGAAGAGGGGCCGGTAAGCATGGTGCAGACTCGGCCGGTGGCTACACCTGCCCCAGCATGCACAGCGGCGAGGCCACGGCTGCAGGTGAAGGCCTCACTGCAGAGCCCCTACTACCCCTCAGCGTAGCCACACAGGCGGGCCTGAGGCCTACCACAGCCGAGCATGGGCACACAGCTGGACACTGGGAGTGTCTGCACGCGAGAGGGAGTGTGCGTGCCAGGGGACTGCGACAGTGCAGCGGGTCCCCTGCCCACCAACATCTGCCCTGCTGAGCGGTCATTTGCTGGGGGCCAATGACGAGAGAGGGACTGGTAGCTTGGACCCCCAAGGGCGTTTCCTACTAGGGAACCAGGAGAGCCACGGGGTGATGCGAGCAGGGGGGGTGGGGGTGCAGAGCTGGGGGGGGGGGCAGGCCCCAGGCGGAGAGATTGCGGAGCGGGGCTCACCTGAAGGCCGGGTGGGGGAAGGGGTGCGGGGCCAGGTAGCTGGGGTGGTAGTAGGCCGCAGCGGTGGCTGGGTCCAGGCCGAGGGGTGGCATGGAGGACAGGCGGAGGTCCTCGGGGGTGTGGTAGGGCCGGAAGCTCCTCAGGTAGTCCTCGGTCATGGTGCTGGGAGGTACCACGTGCTGCACCGGCCGCTGCAGGCTGTGGGGACGTGAACGGGGCGACTGCAGCCAGGAGGCCACAGCCTCCCGGCTCCAGGGGACAGAAGGGCGTCCCCAGACGGGCCTGCTGCTGCCCCAGCACTCCGCCCGGGACAGTGGACGCTGGTCCCCCGCCCGCTCCCACCCCGCATACTTACTTGAGCGGTGGGAAGCGGGAATCCTGCATGACGGAGCTGGGGGACAGGCCGAAGGGGTAGGGGGTGCTGAGCAGGTGGGAGGGGAGGGCTGGGCCGCCAGCCTTCTCCTGGGGCAGAGGGGGCTCCACAATGAGGCGCTCCCGGCCGCCGCTGCCCCTCGAGCTGGCGTCCTGCAGGACAGGAGTGGGTCAGGGCGGGCGGGCCGGGCAGCCCGACCAGGCGTCCCCCCGACGAGCAGGTCTGAGTGAATCCCCACCCGGGGCCACGAGGACTCTTGGTGCTTGAGAACCGAGTCACCCAGGATGCCGGGTCACCAGGACGTGTGCACCACAGCGGCTGCACCCCCACGCCACTCCCTCTGGTGTAGACACGCCAGATTTCCTGGGTCACACCCCAGGTCATCCTGATGTGGGGGAACCCAAGGGCAGTTGCACTCACCTGAGCCCGTGACGAGCTCCCAGGAGGTGAGGGCAGGAACCCCGCACCCACCTGCCCACCCTGAACCTGGGCCCTGAGGTGGCACCACCACACGCCCTGCGGGTCTCCCTGTGCTGGACCAGGGTGGCGGTGAGCACATGGAACCCCCTACCCGCACCAGTACTCGTCAGGGGAGAGGAGGCACAGGCCCGCCAGGCGCACTCCCCAGCAAGGCCCTGCTGCCACAGACGGAGCCAGGGAAGGACTGGGCAGGCCAGGCAGGGCGGAAGGGCTTTTCTTTTTATTGAGAAAGGTTTGAGCTACAGGGCACGTGTGCTTACTGCAAAGACAGAGACAGACAGCGAGAAATCACCCCCGGGGGGATAGCCACACTGCAATCCCTTCTCCATTCTCCTCTCGGGATTTTGGGCATGCACACACGTGCGCGCACACACACTCACACACCTCCCTAGCCTGAGTTTCAAGTTGCTGGGTCTGGGACTCAAACTGCGGTCGACTATGTGGGAGTCTAGCGACATAACCTTTATGCCATCTGCTGGTCCTGCGGACGGGGCTTTCTAATGAGCAGCAGCACCTGGTCCCCCCGACCCCGGCCCCGTGCTCTGGGAGGGGTGCAGGGTCGTGACCTCCGGCCTGCCCTTCCCAGAGGGCTGTGCAGAGTGCAGGAGGCACGTGTGCCAGTGCCTGGAATCGGCAGGAGCCTGGACTCCTGCCCCCGGGGCCATCTAACTCGGGTCCTTCAGCTGCCTGTGCGGATTGCAGACGAGTCCCGCCTGGCCCATTTCCCCATCTGGGCCACGTGCCCACCACAGTGCCAGCTTAGCCGGGGCGGGGGCGGGGGCGGGGCGAGGGCGGGGGCGGGGCGGAACGACTGCAGCTGAAAGGCCGACCGTTGGCCGCCACCCAGACCCTGTTCGATAGCGCACCTGGGAGGAGCCCTGGCGCACCTGTCTGAACAGGACAGCAATGACAGCCCAGGTGTCCCTCCGCCCGAGCACACCCTCCTCGGCCCACGTGGGTCCCCTTCTCCCCCCTGCAGGACACAGACCTACTTGAGGGCTGCTGGGCCAGATGGCACCTCCCCGGCCTGGCTGAGGGGGGCGGCAAGTGCAGGGGCTCGGCCACCAGACCCGCAGGCTGCAGCCCTGTCTGCTGGCGCCCGGCCAGGACTGCACAGGCCCCTGGGAACTGGGTCAGCACAGGGCCAGGACAGCACGGAGGGGCGGGCAGCCCCCAGCCCAGGCAAGGGGCGGGCAGCCCAGTGGGCACCTCAAGGCCCCGGCCAGCAGCAGCCAGGGTCCGATGCCAAATGGGGGTCGTATCCATGGAGCTGCTTTCTCCTGTGATGGCAGAGAAGAACCAGAGGACAAGGGGACAGGCAGGGCGGCAGGGGGAGGACAGGGAGCTCCGTCCTGCAGGATTACAGGCTCCGTGCTGAGACACGCCATCAGCTCCCAACCCTTCATCTCCCTTTGCAGCTCAGACTACCTGGGGACCCAGGTCGCAGGCCGGGGCCCTGCAGCCAAGCTCGCGAAGGCTCCAGCCCCTGACTGAACCTCAGGAGCCCTCGGGACTCAGGAAGGGGGTCCTCCACCCGCCCCCTCCAGAAGATTACGGTCTCAGCTGAGCCAGCAGCCACCCGCTAATCCAGCTTCCTCCCACCCGCCCCGTGGCCTCAGACTACACCAGCGGCAGAGCCCTGGGCAGAGCCCTGGGCAGACCTGTCACACGAGGATGTCCCGAGGGGAGTAGTGCTGGTGCCCCGGGCCAGGACCCAGGGAGGGACAGGAAGTGCCAGGGAAGAACATGGGCCAGGCCCTGTACTAGGGAGGGGAGCAGCCGAGGCCCTGAGGTGGGGTCCCCACGGATATGGCCGGCCTGGTGGCCTCTGCAGGCCGGAGGTTCTGGTGACCATTCCCCTGTCCTCCTGAAGCCAGGCACAGGGTAGGCCCAGGCTCCTCTGGCAGAACCCACCTGACGTGCCCACCCTACTCCAGACACGCATGGGGTCTCTGAAGCCAACACGGACCCCGAGCACTGGGAGCTTGCCCAGGCACCAACCCAGGTGGTGTGTCACTGCAGCCAGGGGAGTTGGTGGACATGGAGGCCAAGCCAGCGGCTACTCATCCAGATCCGTCCCTGGGATTCGGGAGTCCTGGGGTGCTCTGGGGTCTTTGCCTTGGTGGGGCCTGACCTGGGATGCCAGCTGTGGTCTAAGGCTGCCCCCCATCTCCAGGGTCCCAGTGCTCACCCACACTTTGTCCCACAGGGGAGCTGGGGCAGGCCTACGCCCCACCCCAGGTTTACTGAGTGCTTCCACGTGGTGCAGCCCCTCTGGGGGGGTGGGCTTTTTTTTTTTTTTGAGAGGTTTTGCTATAGGGCGCGTGAGCTCGCCAGAAAGACAGACAGAGACAGAAAGCGAGAAATAACCCCCAGGGGATGGCCACGCCGTAATCCCTTCTCCTCCGTTCTCCTCTCAGCACTTCCCCCGCACCTGCCCATCTCCCCAGCTTGGGCACGCACGCACACGCACCCGGCGTGAGTTTAAGCTACCAGGTCCAGGACTCGAACCACAGTCAGCTACGTGGGAGTCCAGCAACATAGCCATTACGCCAACTGCTGGTCGCAGGGTGTGGTCTTAACGAGGGCGGGCTGTGAGGGGTGCACGGGCTTGGGGTCCTGCCCTAGGTGGAGGCGCAGGTGCAGGTCCTGGACATGCAGCAGGCCACATGGCCGGCCGCGGGCTCCGGGCTGCAGCAGCCCACGCAGCCCCAGGTGTGTGGGGGTCCTCTGGAGGCTCCGGAAGTTAGTAGAGACGTGGAGACCACCAGGTCCCTTGTGTTGAGGCGGGGGGCTGGTGCCTTCCTAACTCGACTTCTGGTTTAAGCAACCAGGACAGATGGGGACAGGGTCCTGCACACAGGGGACATGACCACCAGGCGTGTTGGCAGAGCGTGCTCCCTCCCCAACGCCAGTGGGGGGAGAGGCTGAGCCGACAGGACCAGTGTCCTTGTTAGATTTTTGCTGCCGGGCGCGTGTGCTCGTCAGAAATCACCCCCTGGGGGTGGCCACACCTAAGCCCTTCTCCATTCGCCTCTTAGGTTTTTCTTTTTTTTTTTTTGAGAGAGAGATTTTTGCTATAGAGCGCATGCACTCGCCAGACAGACAGAGAGAGACAGAAAGCGAGAAATCACCCCCCAGGGGGGATGGCCACGCCGCAATCCCTTCTCCTCCATTCTCCTCTCGGGATCTTGGGCACGCATGCACACGCGCCCGGCGTGAGTTTTAAGCTACCGGGTCCAGGACGCGAACCGCGGTCGACTACGTGGGAGTCCAGCGACATAGCCATTATGCTAACTGCTGGTTCCCTCCTCTTAGGATTTTGCGCACACATGCCCAACGTGAGTTTTAAGGTTTGAGCGCAGTTCCAGGGCTCAAACCGCGGCCCACTACATGGGAGTCCAGTGACATAGCCACTATGCCACCTGCTGGTTCTACGACCGGTGTCGCTGTCCTTGGAGCACCCCAGGACCTTGTGCTGGGGGTGACCTGCCACACCCCAAGCTCAGTCAGACTGTCGATGTCACTGCGTCCTCACAGCCCTCCAAGGACTGCCAGTGTTACCTGGTCTTGCAGGAGATCTGAACCCCGCCCCACAGCACCTGTGCCACCAGGGAGTGGCACTTCCCCCGCACCTGCCCATCTCCCCAGCTGGGGCCACGCACCTGCCGGCTCTCGCTCCTCCAGACGCCATTGACGGTCTTGGTCGGGGCAATGGTGACCACGGGGGGTGTGCTGGGGACGCTGTGGCCCCCAGGGGGCACGATGATGGGGCCCATGGGCACTCGCTTGGGCGTGCTGGCGGGGGAGCTGTGGTTGGTGGCCGGAGAAGACACGGGGGACGACTCGCTGCTCAGTGAGGACCCTGCAGGAGAGAGGCCGTGCGTGAGCGTGAGCCGGCACGAGGCCCGTCCTGGCCGGCCAGCCTCGCTCTTCCCAGATGCCTCCAGGCTGCCTAGGTCACGCAGGGCAGGTTGGCACAACACACACTGCTGCCTGGCGCTGCCCACCCCCCCACGAGGGCACAGCACCCTGCAGGCCAGGAGGCAGGCACCTGACCGGCCCGTCAGTCAGAGGCTGACTCCGGAAGCACACAGGAGCAGAGGAGAGCACACGTGGTCCTAGGAGCCATGGCCATGAGCCAGGGCCCGTGCAGACATCCCAGGAACCCCAGGCTGGGCACAGGCTGCACAGGGCCACCTCTGTGCCCTGTCACCCTGAAAGTCAGCCCATCAGTGGCAGGATCCCCAGGCTTCTAAGAAGGGCTAGAACATTCCATAAACCCATGCGGACTGTGGGGCCCGGGGGCAACAGGGATAGCCTGCCCCCGGGACTCCAGGGGAACAAGGGACCAGAGTGTGAGTGGTCAATGCTACCAGGCAGGGACCTTCCAAGTCAAACAATTCCCCAGGGAAGCCTTAAAAAACCATCAAACACATTACTTTTGAATTTCAAAAGCCTGAAACACACTTGATGTTTGAAGTGTGCAAGCCGGCGGATTCCGTCTGCTCGCCGCACTGCACAACGCCACTGCCACCTCCTAACACTTCCAGAGTGTTCCCGCCACCCCAGGAGAAGCACCACTGTGTCCCCAGAGGGGGGCAGGCTGGGCTGCTGGAGGGGCAGTTTACTTCCTAGGTTCCAGGCATAGCCATGAGGGCCGAGAGGGCCAGGTAGCAGCTGCCCGAGGTCCCCAGGACTGCCGGCCGCTCAGAGTGCGCCTGCCACCTCCCCTAGCATGCCCTCCAGACTGCCTCCTGTGCTCTGTGCTCTTCCTCCTGGGTGGGAGACCCAGGCGAGGCCCACCCTCTGGGGCCGTGACGGCTGCAAGTCTGCTGCACTGTCTAAAGCCGACCCAGAGCCTCCCTGTGCACCCAGCCCCACTGGGCATCCTGACTGGAGCCCCCCAGGGCACGCCGGCATGGGCAGCTGTGCCTGGAGCCGAGGAGGCAGCAGGAGGAAACGTGGGGGGCCGTCATCTGCCCCGGCCAGGCTGCTGGAGCGGACCACCTGCCTCCAGCTGACGTGGGTGCCTGGACAGACAGGGAGCAGGCACCCTGTGCCAGTGCCCACCAGACCCCAGGGAACCCTGCATGCCCCCACCAGTGGCTCCGACCCCGCCCCAGCCGTAGCTGTGGGGGTACTCCTAGCTGTGGCAGCACTCCAGGTCGGCCTCTACCTCGGGTCTCAATCAGTCTCTCACAGTGGGGAGGAGTGTGAGGAGGCACGGCAGAGAAGGAGCCCTGACAATTAGCGCCTGATCCCCTCAGAGGCGGGAGGCTGCCCCTCACTGGCATGAGCAGCAATCGATCGATAGCGGACGGCCGCCAATTAGCCGGCAGTGCCCGCTCCCGGCCTGCAGCCCCGCGCGGCCAAGCGGCGAGGTCTGATCCCTATAGTTAACCGCAGCACTGGGCCAGGGCTCGTCTGTGAGACAGGTCCCGACTGGAGATGGCGAGAACAGAGCCTGCCCCCACGTCTGGCCTCACAATGAATGCAGAGGCCAAGGGGCACGCGTAATTAACAGCGGAGACCCCAGGCCCGCCAGGGAGCGAAGCGCAGCAGCACCTGTCACCGGCCCAGCCACCTCCCCGCCAGGCAGAGCTTCTGAGTGCCAACCACATGCCTCCGCAGGCCCTCGATGCTCGCCACCCCGCTCCTCGGAAACTTCAGGGTGCGGGAAGGCCTGGCCTCCACCCAGCCCAAAAGCCTCAGGCCCAGGTTGGGCTAAGAGCGAGTGCAGAGCCAGAGAGGGAGGACTGGCAGGCAGGAGCGGCGTGCCAGGGTCCAAGCAGGAGCCCCGGCCACCTGTGCACCGGCCGTCGGACGCCTTGCTGAGTGGCAGAGAGGGCAGGGCGGGCACGGGCAGCTGGTGGGCGAATTTCCTGAGCAAGGACACCTGGGAGAGCTTTGCAAGACGCAGGTGCCAAGGCGCTGCCTACCCATGTGGAGATGGAGACACATGTGAGCGCCGTGACAGACAGGCAGGGAGCAGCCACCCAGTGGTCCCCACACTTCCGCGGAGGGCCCAGCACCATTTCTACCAGTGTGGGGCCAGAGCCAGCCGGGGGTGGGCGCTCTGGCTCTGTCCACTTTTTAATTTCTGTTTTAGTAGAGGTTTTTTGCCTTCGGGTGCATGTATTCGTCAGAGAGAGACACTGAGGGGGTGGCCACGCTACAATCCCTTCTCCTCCCAGGGTCTCGAGCACGCACACACGTGCCCTGCGTGAGTTTCAAGTCACCAGGTCCAGGACTTGAACCGCAGTAAGCCATGTTAAGAGTCCAGTGATATAACCACTACACCATCTGCTGGCCCCCCATGTCCACCTTTGAATGGCCCCCAGGCACAATCCACGCGTAGGAGCTCTGGGGCACGGTGTGCCACAGCGTAGGGGTGCCAGTGCTCTCCCGGCCCTCAGCCTGGCGTGGGGTGTGCCGGCTGGCAGGGAGGTGTTCCCACGATCTCTGCCTTCCGGGGCTGCTCCTCCATCCTCCCATCCTGACCAGCCCAGAGCCTGATCAGGACCTGGAAGGAGCCCCGTCCTGCCTCTGTGCTCCGGCAGCCCCAACGGCCCTGGGACCAGAGTGGGATGAAGCCAGTCACCCTGGTCTCAGCGTAGCTTTCTTCCCCAAAATGCACCCAACGGAATGGGACCTTATCACCACTGATGTGTGCCAGTGTCGGGCCTGCTGGGGACTGGAGGCAGAGCCCCCATCGCCAGCACACAGGTGACCTGGGCAGGCAGGAGTCCCCTGGGGTCCCCACAGGCCCTGGCACTGCAGGACAGCCGGGCACGCCACAGAGGCAGGGTGAGGCTGGCGCCTGTGGTTTGGGAGGACGTGCTAAGTAGCCGTGATGCCGCCATCTGCTGACCTGGACTCCCGGCACCGGCTGGCGGGGCCCCCTGCGGCCAGGTCGGAGCCCGCGCTGCCTCCCGCACCTGGTCTGCACCATCGCTAAATCGCCTTGACCAGGGACGGTGCCCAGAGCCCTGCACTACTTCCAGGGCCAGTTCCTGAGCTCTGGGGCCCAGAGGGTGGCCCGGGGAAGTTCATGCGGGGTCAACTCTGCCCCTCCTGGGCAATGCAGGTTGGATCCCCGAGGAGCGGGGGGTGGGGGGTTGTGTTGCTGACAGATACAGGCAGCAAGCAAGAGGAGGAGGTGGCAGTGGCCGAGGGAGCTGTAGGCAGGGACACCTCTGTCACCTCCAATGCTCCATAGGGACAGCAGGCTGGGGCAGGTGGCTGCCCTCTTCCCTGCCCCCTTGGTCTCCCCTGCCCCAGGCCCTGGGCAGGAAGAGGCCTGGAGGGTTCCTGCTGCCTTTCCCAGCCTTGCTGTGCGGGAGCTCCCTGCCACCACTGGCTCTGCTGTTCTCTTACAGGCCGGTTTTAGGGGCAGCAGGGACGGACCCCCCCTCCCCGGGCGTGCTCGGCACACACATGAACATGGGGCGGAGGGGGTGCTCTGGGCCCTGGACAAGGTCTCGGGTCTGGTGGCAACCAGGGACCTGCCAGCAACTGACCTGCCTCCCCTCTCATCTGTGAAGCTCACAGCAAGATGAGCAGGTGCCACACACTGCTGGGGCGGACACGGTGCAGGGCGAGTGGGGGCCACGAGCTCAGGGAGCCACCTCAGCCCCTGGCCCCGCACCTACAGGTCGGACCACAGTGGCCGGGCCCCACCTCCGCAGGGATTGGGACGGGGCCTGTGCTCGTGCAGACGCCAGGCCGACAGCCGCAGGGCCAGTCAGCAGCTGCCACAGGGAGCTGGTCCTCGGCGGGACCGTCCCTGCTGGTGGGGCGAGGCTCAGTGGAGGCGCAGGAGCCCGGGCCCCCTCCTGCTGCGGACGGCATGCAGTGATGGCCGACGAGTGCCCAGGACGAGGGGCGTGAGCCAGGTGCCCCATGTGCCTGACAGGTCCCCGCACGGCATGCCACGCCTCAGCAGACGGCTGCGTCCCCACGGGAGGCCGGAGGCTGCGGCGGCGACAAGGCCAGCAGATTGCTGCACAGCTTGGAAAAGCCCGCCTGGCAGAGCCCCGCCACTGCCACAGCCCCCGCAGCAGTCAGCAGCCTCTTCCAGGGGCCGATAAGGGACAGAGCCTGGGAGCAGGCCGGGGTGGGCTGGGCCTGGCACCCAGGCTCCAGATTCGTAGGCCAGGAGGGCACCCTGGAGGGGAAGGCCCAGGCGGCCACAGACGCCCTCTGGTGGCCATGGTATTGGAAGCGGCCTGGTGACACCCCAGCTCAGAGGGCCCCAACTTGTCACTGAGGAAGGGGCCAGCGGCAATGCAGGGTCAGACCCAAGGCCACCGTTCCAGTTTCCTTCCTCAACGTGCTGCGTAGGCGCGGTCACTTCCTGGACCCTTCTGTCCCAAGTAAAGATGGCAGACAACCCATGAGCCACAGGGCCCAGCCAGGGCACGGCACCCGAGACAAGCCACGGCGGCCGCGGCAGTGGGGACAGACCCCAGCCTGAGACTCGCAGCAATGGCCTTGGCAGCCAGGCCCAGCCAGTTAGCACAAAGACCCTACGTGCCAGGACCCCCACCGCGGCTGGGAGCCCTGGCCCAGCCGATGCCCAGGGTGCAGGCGGGTGAGACGGTGGGGCTGATGGTGCGTGGAGCTGGGGAAGGAGCATCTGGGCAGCGACAACGGCTGGCAGCTGCATGCCTGCCCCCAGGCCAGGTGACACTAGGGCCTCTCCGATCATCACAACGCGAGGAGAGACAGCCTCCCGAGAAGTGGCAGAGCTCAGAGACCTGCCTGCCCAGGTCACACAAGGACGGAAGGTACAGGGTGTGAGCCGGCGCTGGTGACCCGTGTCCACCAGCCCGCCAGCCCCAGTGACGGAGAGCACGGAGGAGCCCAGGTCCCGAGGCAGGGCTGGTGCGGGGCTCGTGGGCTGCTGCTTCTGCCCTGGTTGTTTGTAGGAGATTTTTACTATAGGGACTATGCACTTGCTGTATTCCTTCTCCAGTCTCCTCTTGGGCTCTTGGGCATGCACGCACACGCACCCAACACGACTTTCAAGCCAGGTCTGGGACTTGAACCGCAGTTGGCCATATGGGAGTCCAGAAACGTAACCATCGCACCACCTGTTGGTCCCTGAACTGGATTTTTAAACAGCACCCCGAGAAGGGGAGGCAGAGACGCACGCGGTCAGATCACTGAAAGACGTGGCTTCCA
Organism: Tupaia tana; assembly: GCA_026018925.1. Lineage (NCBI taxonomy): Eukaryota > Metazoa > Chordata > Mammalia > Scandentia > Tupaiidae > Tupaia > Tupaia tana. The sequence continues at coordinate 3,291,268 of JAKSZU010000018.1, forward strand.
GAAACACATGGTGTGACTGCAAGGCGCGAGGTGGGCGAGGACACACCTGCATGCCAGGTAGCCATGGCCGACAGCCAGGGCCACAGCCCCCACTGGGCCTCCCTGCCTGGGCTGTGGCCACTGCGGTCAGCTCAGCCGTGGCACCTCCTGGGTCCGGGCCTGGTCCCTGGCTTTGGGGAGGACATGGACGCCTGGCACAGGGCTGGAGGCCGTGCTGCCTCAGGACACGCGTCTCGGCAGTTCGAGTCTCCCGTCTATCGCTAACAGCATGGGCTCGGGGAAGCTTCATGCTCAGGCTTGTCCACCAGCAGTGAATGGGGTGAGAGGGACCGCAGGGGTCGCCGAGGGCTGGGACGACCCAGAACACGGTGCATGCTCCGTGAACGGCCACCTGGGCCCCCTCCCACAGACCTGGCTGAGATGGAGCACACAACGGCTGGAGGAGGGACAGGCTGACACACGGACAGACGCGGAGGAAGCCAGCCCCCACCGTGCAAGGCCGTGACAGGGACGCCCAAAATGCAAAGCCCAAAGACAGGGCACTGGTTGGGGCCTCTGGGGGCTGAAGGGCCAGCTTCCCTCTGGAGCACTGAGAACCTTCTAGAACCAGGGACTACCAATGGTTGCCCAGCTCTGCCAAGACATGAAAACCACTGAGCTGCAGCTTTGCAGGGCAGATCTCACATGCGTGAACTACAGCTTAGAGTTAGGGAACGAGAAGTCCAGCCCCCCGGGGGCCCTGGAAGGCCTACCCCCATGGTGCATCGCATGTACGGGTCCGCGAGTCCCTGCAGTTCTGAGTTCTGGACGTGGCAGTCCTCATCTTCCCCAGGAGGCACCTGGCTGCCCCCAGTGACCCCTGTGAGTCCCCTCCCGCAGCGCGCACTATGCTGGGGGTGCTGGGGGTGCTGGGGGCTCTCCCCAGCCCGGCCGTCCTGCTCAGGGCGGTCCTAACTGCAACAAGGGCTGCGGGCCACCTGCCCACTCGCATGGCCTTCGGCCCAGACTTGGGCGCGGCCGCTCTGAGCGGCACTCCTCCATCCACCCGGGCCAGGGCGGGGCCGGGGGCCAAGTCTGTGTGTGCGGGGAGGTGGGGCAAGCTGAGCCGGGTCCTTCGGTGTGGAAAACCCGCTGGTGTGCCTGGGGGACTGCAGTGGGTCATGGGACCTCAGGTCAAACCAAGGCCCGGCAGGGCTGAGCGCACGGACACTCAGTGCCTTGCGAACCGGTCTCTGGCTTTACTCGTGGCCACCAGAAGGCAGTGACATTTCTCAGGATGGAAGGAGCTGAGGGCCCAGGCTGGGCTGGACGTGCAGTGGGCGCCAGGGCATCCGTCCCCACAGGCCTCGGCTTTCCCGTGCATGGGCGTCAGTCGCTCACCTGATCTCTCTCCGACCCTCCTCTGCAAAGTCTGGGCGCCCTTCCAGGGCAATACGTGAGGGTCCCATGGCCCCGGGCCTGGCTGCCTGCCCCCAGGTACCGGGCGCCTTCCGGGCCAGCCTGGGGGGGCGGCAGCAAGGCCAGTGAGGCAGGCAGGGGCCAACCTGCGATCTCGGCGCCCTCCTCGCGAGGCGGGAACTGCCCTTCCTGGCTGCGTCCTTGCAGTGTCTCCCCAGGACTCAGGCCCCGAGGATGGCACTCTCCCACGCTGGCCGCTGTCTCGGGAAGCCCAGCCTCTCCCTCGGCTCCAAGCAGGAGCTGCCCGGGAGCTGCGGGCACGCACCCCGGGCTCCTCTCCAGTCCCCTTCCTCCTGCAGCCCCTCAGGTCGTCCCGGATTCCTCTCCAGCCAATTCCCCACGAGGGCCCTTCCTGGCTGCAGCCTCTGTACCCGGGCAGGTGTGGACGTGGCCAGAGAGAGTAGGGTGCAGGTGCTGAAGAGCAGATGCAGAGGGCGTGTGGCAGTCCCGCACTGCCCAGGCTGTCCCCCTCCCGTTTTCCGGCCCCAGCCCCCCACACCCAGGTAGCAGGGACCCGGGGGAAGAGAGCTGTGGTCAGGAGGCCCCAGCCGGGCGGCAGGGCCCTGAAGTAGAGGGCCGGGATGCGAACACGCGGAGCTCCTGCGCTCCATGTCCCGCGGGTGTCCCTAGACCCTCAGGGCGAGACAGACACAGGCAGTCACCCAGGGTCCCGCCTCCTTAGCTCCTCGCTGACAAGCGAAAGGTCAGACGCCGAACCCCCACCCACGGCATCTCCCGGCTCTGGCTGCGACTGCCGCCCCGCGCCCCATGCGTCCAGTCTTCGGGCCCAGCACTAGCATGGGCAGCCGCGGGCCACCGAGGGCCTCCATATGAACGAAAAGCTGACACCTGGGGTTCCCACTGCCCCCATCCCTGCCCAGGCAGTCAGGCAGCCGAGGTCAGTGCCCAGAGCCCTGCGCGCTTCCACACGCTCCGTCTCTGCCACACCGGGAGGGCATCATGGCGCCGGCTACCCAGGTGAAGGCTACCAGGAGCGGCGGGCCCGTGCACCCACCCCTCTCCCGAAGGGCACAGGCCGGTGGGAGCCTCCCCGTCGGGGCACTCTCGTGGCGGGTTCTAGAGCCAAGAGCGGGCAGAGGCAGGCGAGAGGGAAGCACAGCAGCACGGAGGGGCGGGACGGGCGGCGTGGGGGCTGCAGGTCGACACCGGCCTGGCCAGAGTGCACGGGCACAGGTGGGACAGCCTGGCCCCAAGGGAGCGCCCAGCGAGTGGGCGGCCCTGCCGTCGGGCCTCCGCATGGTTCCTCGGGGCCAGCGCGGCCTGGCGGGCCTCTTACCTCTGGGCTCCTCCGCCTGCTTGGCGAGCTTGCGCAGCGCGGCCGCAAAGCTGGAGGACGGGGCGGCCGGGGCCGACAGCGCGCTGCTGACGGCGGGGCTGCCGCTGGGCACCAGCGCGCCATTGAGCGGCGAGGGGGTGAGGGGGCTGACGGTGGCGGTGGTCCTGGTCGCGGTGGATAGCATCCCTAGTGAGGGGGACTTGGGCTCATGGCTCATGCCTGAAACAGGAAAAGAAGAACCAGAGTCACCAGAGAGCAGGAGCACCCAGCAGAGCGGCGCGGGGCGGCCATGCAGGCGGCGAGGGCAGGAGCACCCAGCAGAGCGGCGCGGGGCGGCCAGGCAGGCGGCGAGGGCAGGAGCACCCAGCACGGAGCGCGCGGGGCGGCCATGCAGGCGGCGAGGGCAGGAGCACCCAGCACGGAGCGCGCGGGGCGGCCATGCAGGCGGCGAGGGCAGGAGCACCCAGCACGGAGCAGCGTGGGGCGGCCATGCAGGCGGCTAGGGCAGGAGCACCCAGCAGAGCAGCGTGGGGCGGCCATGCAGGCGGCTAGGGCAGGAGCACCCAGCACGGAGCGCGCGGGGCGGCCATGCAGGCGGCGAGGGCAGGAGCACCCAGAACAGAGCGCGCGGGGCGGCCATGCAGGCGGCTAGGACAGGAGCACCCAGCAGAGCGGCGCGGGGCGGCCATGCAGGCGGCGAGGGCAGGAGCACCCAGAACAGAGCGCGCGGGGCGGCCATGCAGGCAGCGAGGGCAGGAGCACCCAGCACAGAGCGGCGCGGGGCGGCCATGCAGGCGGCGAGGGCAGGAGCACCCAGCAGAGCAGCGTGGGGCGGCCATGCAGGCGGCGAGGGCAGGAGCACCCAGCACGGAGCGGCGTGGGGCGGCCAGGCAGGCGGCGAGGGCAGGAGCACCCAGCACGGAGCGGCGTGGGGCGGCCATGCAGGCGGCGAGGGCAAGAGCACCCAGCAGAGCGGCGTGGGGCGGCCAGGCAGACAGCGAGGGCAGGAGCAGAACACCCCAGCACAGAGCGCACAGGGCGGCCATGCAGGCGGCGAGGGCAGGAGCAGAACACCCAGCGCGGAGTGGCGCGGGGCGGCCATGCAGGAGCACCCAGCGCGGAGCGGCGCGGGGCGGCCATGCACACGGCTAGGGCAGGACAGACTGGTGCTGCAGAGACCGCCAGGGCCCACGAGCACGTGGCGCGGGCCCGAGTGCAGGGCAGGGGCGCAGAGCAGGGCCGTGGCTGCACAGGGGAATGCCGAGGGAGGTGTGGGGCGGGCACAGGGAGGCTGACCCCACCGCTGTCCCTGATTCCAGGTGAGGGCGTGGACCGGTCACGGCACAGCCCCTGCAGGCCAGGCTGGACCCTGAGCCACAGCCCCAAGTTCCGAGAGCCAGGCCCCAGCCCTCCCAGCCCTCCCCTGCAGGGTATGGGGACAGTGGGCCCCTGGAGGATGGTGAGTTGAAGGAAACTAAGGGCAGCAGTCTCCTGGTACCTGCCCCCACAGCTGGCTGGAAGGTAGGGGAGCGGCACCCACAGCCCGAGACCCAGACTCACTTCTGAGGGCTACTTCCCAGTGCTTCCCTCAGGGGCCGGGAGTGGCCAGCCCTGCCCAGCTCACCCTGGGACTCCGCGCTCTCCTCCCTACAGGCAAGGGCTCGTCCCAGCTCCCTCTGTGACCTCAGAGTTAGGTTCCCTCCCCAGGTCTGGGTGTCCCCATCAGTAACGTGCACTCTGGAGGTCAGTCCTGCGAGGATGGGGCCCGATCTACACGAGGGGTTCCAGGGCCTGCCGGACACACACTGGGCTACCTCGCTACCGGATGCAGCCAACTGGGCACACGGGTCCTGCAGGTGGGGACAGGGCATCCAGGCCACGCTGCCTCAGCGTACCAGGACCCACGCCGCCGGGGCTGTCCCACCCACCTGGGGTACCACAGCTCATAACCCCTCCCCACGTGCAGGCCGACCCAGAGACCCACTTTTTACATTTTTTTAAAGAGAGATTTTTTGCTAGGGCTCGTGCAGTCGCCTGAGACAGAAAGTGAGAAATCACCCCCCGGGACGGCCACGCACATCCCTTCTCCATTCTCCTCTTGGGATTCTGGGATGCACGCACGTGTGCCTGGCATGTTTCTAAGTTGAGATGTCTGGGACTCGAATCATGGTTGACAACATGGGAGTCCAGCGAGGTGACCATTTTGCCATCTGCTGGTCCCCAGAAACCCACTCTAATGAGTAGAACACGGTGTGGCTTTCTCCTCGCTCTCTCTCCAGAGGAGTAAGGTGAGCCGCCACGTCAGGAGAGTGACCAAGCAACAGCCCACAGCTGTGGGGACAGCGCCTAGGTGGCGGGTCTTCCAGCCCAGGTCTGGCCTTCAGACAGCAAACCACCCGGCACAGTCACTTGCAAATGTCTACTCACAGAAACCCTGAGGCGGTGAAGGCCTGGCCTTTAGGTCACTGCGGTTAGGATGTTTGTTACGTGGCAGTAGCTGACACAAATGGCACCACGTGCTCAGCTCGAGGCTCCCCGAAGCCCAAGAAGTGCAAGTGCTAGTCAGTTCTGTGCCCGCACCCCAGCACGGAGCTCTGGGCACCGAGGTGCCCATCTCACGGACGGTGGAGGAGACCCAGGCACAGGGATGTCGCACACCAGGCCCACACCCCAGGGCCAGAGAAGGGGGCCGACCCCAGTGTGGGCTGGCGGAGACGAGGGCCCACCACGGCACTCACAACCCAGCAGGCGGCACGTCCGAAGGAGCAGGAACAGTCCCTTCCCGGGTCTCCCACCTCCCTGTCAACGGGGTCTTCGCTGTGGTGAGCCAGGTGCTGGGGGCCCTCAGAGCTGGGGGGCCCAGGAACCCTGAGGGAGCCCCAGCCCCAACCCTTGCCCGCAGCACCCTGCCCCTCCCTGGCAACCAGGGCTTAGAGGGCAGAGCCACTTCTGTCCCCTCCTCCCTCCTCGGTGTCACTGTCACTGTCACTCTGGCTACATCCAGATAGCAATCCCCCCAGGTCAGACAGGTTCGGCACCCACCCCCTTGCCCTGCCAGCAGTCTGTTGCCCCAGGTCACAGCCTCGTCCCTGGGGGGTCCCCAAAGCCAGCAGCCTGGCTGGTGTCAGCCATGGGTCCCGAGGAGCCTGCCCGGAAGCTGCTCTGCTGATGCGGGTCACTTAAAATAGAATCCAACCAGCGCTTCATTAAGGGGCTGCTAAAAATAGCCTCTCCTCAGCCAGCAGCGGGCTGGGCTGGGACAGCTTGGGGCAGCTCCCCAGGGCCAGGACAGGAGGACAAACTGGTGGCCATGGGGAGACCCGGGGGAGTGTCTCAGGATGCCCCCAGCCTTAGCCACGGCCTGGGTCACTTCAGGGCTGCATGCTGCTTCCCCCGGGCCCCTCGCCCTCCCCAGAGCCAGTGGGTGGGAGGGGAGAAGAGGCCCTGGGAGAGGAGGGCAGCTCCCCAGCCCTCTCAGGGGGGTATTTATTAACTTCTGTGCTCCCGGCCATCGACTGAACTGCCTGCATTATCAGCTCATGTAAATTCATTACCCTAACAGCTGGGAGTACACAGCACGAGGCGTGATGAATGGGGGCGGGGCGGTCCCGCCAGGCTCCTCTGACAGGTGCAGCCCCCAGGTGGGGTCGCCCAGGGTCGTGGCCGAACTGTGGCCTTCCTGCCTTCCCACTTGCATCACGTGCTGCTCTGCACAGGCCCCTTCCTGCCACCAGCAGCTGCCACCTCCAGCCCCTGCAGGAATACAGGGCGCCGCGCCACACCACGCACCTGGATCCGGCACCCGAGGGCTGGGCATAGGCTCTGCAGCCCTGGCACCCTTGAACCAACAGGCCGGGGACACTCGGCTCTGTTCCCTGGCCCCTCCCGGAGCCCACTGGGTGGCCTGCCTGGCAGGGCCGTTGCCAAGACAGAGGCAGGGATGGAGGAAGGCACCACTGGGCTCTGGGGCCACAGCCCACCGGGTCGTGGCAGTCTGCCAGATAGAGCCCTCACAGGGCCACTGTGCAGCAGTTCGCCGATGGCGTCTTCCTCTCCCCCGCCTGGGCTGCTCACGGGGCCAGAAACAGCACAGGCTCAAAACACGGGACAAACCAACACAGAAAGGGACAACCCCAGCGCAGAGGGTGAACCTGGCTGGAAGGGGGTTATTTCCCAGAATCCACCTCCTTCGTGGCTCTCCACAGCAGCCAGAGGGGCGGGGGCGGGTGGCCAGCTGCGCCAACGCTCTGGGTACAGGGACGCAGGGGGAGGCCCGGGCGTATCCTTGGTATCTGGCTCGCTGCTCCTCCCGGTGACGGCGCAGCGCGGGGCCTCATCCGCCAGCCTGCTGGCCTCCCCCTCCCGCGCCCGCCCCGCGGATCCCCTCATGGATCCCCTCATTACGGCTTCCTTTCATCCCTGCTCCTCCCGCACCAGACCTCAGGCCTGCCCCCCATGCGCAGTAATTACAAGCTAATAGCTGAGATGAATTTTCTGCTGGGTCCAGGTTCAAGCACCAATCCGCCCCTTCCCCTGCAGCCCCAGGGCTGCCTCCTCCCCGCACCATCACACCCCACCCCAGAGGCTGGGCCTAGCAGGGCTTCCTTTCAGGCTTGCATGCACAATCTGGACCTGGGACCCGTAATCACCCCTCTGGGTAATTTTTCATTACTGCAGAACGAAATGTTTGTGAACAAATACAGGACCTCCCCCAGCTCGGAGGAGCCGGCCCCCACCAGCCCGCTGCCCAGGGCCATGCTCTGCAGCCCTAACAAGGCCGGGGTGACCCGTGCACAGACCTGGACAGCGCAGCAGCGAGGGCGGCCACGTGACCCAGCGCCTGAGCAGCTTCATAATAAATTCATTATTATATCTGCCGTGGCAGGCTCTGTGCACTCGCACGGGCGGGCTTCTCGGGGTGGGGGCGGTGGAGCCCGGGGAGGGCTTCCTGCTCTGGATGACCGGCTGCTTGAGCAGGAGTGCTTTCTGTTCACCCAAGAGTCCCCTCCTGCAGGCCGCCCCCCCAGCCCCACCGCAGCCTGCTCCCCAAGGTCAACGCCTGGGTAAACCGGCAGCCCAGCCAGGCCCTCACTAATCCCGCAGCAAGGGAGTGCCTACAGATGGCTGGATCTGAGAGTCCTGCCGGCCTGGAACGGGGGACCCAGGGCTGCGGGAGCCTGGGCGTCCACAGGAGCCCGAGACTGGGCGGTTCCCGAGCAAGGCCGCAGGCTTGTCACTCCACCCATGGGCTTCGAGTCACTTTGGACAGCCTGCAGTAGGAGCCCGGAGGCTCTCAGAGGAGCTGTCTGGGTGGACCCCACTGCGGGGGACGGGTCCCCCAGCAGCCGTAGCCCCAGCCCAACTGGACACTCGAGTACCACCAGGCTTGCACGGCCACGCGGAAACAAGGGCCAGCGCGGAGGCCCCACCACAGCGGTGGACGCAGGTGGGCGCCTCAGGTCCTGGAGGCCGAGGTGCCAGTCACTAGGAGGGACTTCAGGACGGAGCCGCACAGGCTGTGGTGGACACCGGTGGCACCTGGGGCCCAGCGGACAGGGGCCTCCTAGCAGCCAGCAGCGTTAGGACCGTGGTTCAAGGCCACAGACTGAGCCCAGAGGTTCCTGGGGACCAAGGTCAGGCAACAGATGGCAGTGACATTTGACGTGATTATTCTAAGCGGCTGCCACGCAGTCAGGCCGGGATGGAGGAGGGGCTGAGGGGCTGGAGGGGCAGGAAGTGGCTGAGCACCAGAGGGCTCCGTGGGGACCCCCTCTTCCCAGACTAGACAGCGGGAGGCCAGGCTCAGGCCAAGGTGGGGTCGAGTGTCCAGCCATCGCCAGAATCCAGGGAGACGGCGCCAACACCCACCGACAGTGGTCACGCAGGGGACACCCCACCCTGACCCCAGCAAGCTGCAAGGCAGAGCGGGCACCAGGCCACAGAGCTCAGTCAAGACGGACCGCACCACGGTGCCCAACTCTAGCCCCTCTGCCACCCATGCCACTGGGTCCGCCTGTGCACAAGGGTCCTTGCTGGTCCTGGGTCTGTGGGCCAGGGACCCTCTCGCCACCTGCTTATTCTGCACAGCCCGGATCTTGCCCTCAGCTATAGACAGCAAACGGAGGCTGGCAGAGCCACACCCTCACCTGGGCCGTGTACGGAGAGGGGGAGGCACAGGACAAGACCCCGCCTTCCTCGCCACTCCCCCACGTCTCTTTACGTGAGGGGCACTGCGTGTGGCCCTAGTGTATCCCGGCCGGCGGGCTCTGCGCCACGCTGACATCATGACCGTGTTATGAAGCTGCACAGCCCCCAGAGCGGCGCGGCCGCCCACCTGTCTGTGCCTGCTTTACAGATGGGACGAGCGAGGGCACACTGGCTCACAGCCGGGGTGAGGGAGAGGTTCTGAACCCTCAGCGCCCACCCAAGGGTGTCCACACTGACGCCTGGAGCAGCTCACGAGTGGGCGCAGCACCCACGCCAGCCCATACCCCTCTTACAAAGGAGCCCTTTTGGCAGAGGGCCTGGGCACGAGGAGCAGGCGGAGCTGAGGCACCCGATGCAGACTACGGGTCCACAGCCCAGCCTGGCCAGGCCGTGGCCACGAAGGCCCCCAAGTCTCTGGGATGGTGGGCTGGGAGGCGCGGGGCCAGGGCCAGGCCCCGGGTCCTGCCTCTAAGTGGAGAACGCCTGACCAAGAAGCCACAGATGGGCCACTGAGTGACACGCTGGCTCACCAGGACTCCAGGCCCTCCGCCCCCACCTAGAGCAGGGCGAAGCTACTCTGGAAGCAGAAGTGACAGCCAGAGGGAAAGGGCGCAGGAAACCCTGTGTTCCGTCCCAGGGTAGGGAGGGCCCTCTGCACAGACTCCGGGCTCTCAGTCCCCAAGCGGGGACCACGTAGCCCCGGCAGGGCCGAGGGTGTCCACGGCCACCCCACAAGGCTGAGAGGCCAGCAGGGTTAGGGTCAACGACACAAGGCCCGTGCTGATGGCTCTGTGCCCAGCACATGGCTAAGCAAGGAGAGCCAGGTGGCCAGCAGGTCCCCAGGGAGCTCCCGCTCAGGTCTCGGCGCAGCCTGGCCCCGAGAGTCCGTGCCTGAGCCCCGGTTCCGCTGTCAGTGCTCTGGGAGGGGCCGGAAGCACTAGGCAAGCGGTCTGCAGCTCTCCTGCCTGTCGCCCAGGGTTACTGGCCCAAGTCACTTTGCAGTTGAAACGAACATCAGTGGTAACACGATTTTTAATATGCCAGAGGGTACACGTGCTGGCCGGGGGCAGAGGGCAGTGAGAGGGCACCCCCACGGGGTATGGCCGTGCTACCAGCCCTTCCTTCCCCTCCACCTCTCCAGCCGGGATTTTGGACACGCACGCACACGTGCCTGGGTGTATTTCCCAAGTCACTAGGCGCCACCAGGCTCTGGACTTGAAGTCGGCCATGTGGGCTCCAGCTGCCTCAATCACACCACCACCATCTGGCCTGCGGGCATCCTGACACAGAAGGTTTCGAGTTAAAAATGAAGGTTTTTTTCCTTGCTTCTGTCAAAAAGAAAAAAAAAATAATCGAAGCCATAAAACCATAATCCCACGAGTGGCAGTTGTCTTTCAGTGTGTCCCTAAATCTCCAGGGGCCGGCCTCGCCAATGCCAGGCCCTCAGCCAGGCCTCCCGGCTCCGAGGGCCACCAGGAAGGCACGATCCTAGCACCGTCCACCCCAAGGTGGGCCTGCCGCAGTGAAGACCAGCCCCTCAGGTCAGGGCTTGCCCCAGTGAGAACACAGCTGCTATCCTGCAGTGTCCATCCTCAGACCCTCTCCCTGGACCTCACAGGGCTTCCTGACTTCCGAGAAGCCCGTCTGCCTGCCCCACAGGGGTGTGCTGAGACCAACCCCGAGTGCTACCCCATGACCTGTGCCGTCCCCCTTCGGGCTCGCTGGCCTTCACGATCTTTCTGCGGAGTAACCTGGCAGCATCTCAAACCATTTGCCCCAACAGCTCTCAGGGTGTGGCGTGCCCTGGAGGGCTCCCGGCAGAGGTGACACGAAACCATGCAGCCCACTCCACGGCCAGGCAGGAGGCCCCAGCGCTGTCCGCCTGTGCAGGACAGCCTCAGCGAGAACTGGGTCAAGGCAACGCCGCCACCTCACCAGCTGTATTTGGGTGATGGGGTCGAGTGCACGCCCTGGGCCTTGGTGACAGGTTGGAGGGTCTGATGTCCCTGAGAAAGGGCCCCCTCAGGCGACCAGGGTGCTTCGTATACATGAAGGCTGCGCTCAACAAGCAGCAGTCTGGATGGCGGTATGGACGCGATATCAGGGCACGCAGAGCCCACAGCAGCCCAGACACCACCTCGGCGGGTGCCCGTGCACTCAGGCTGGTGCACCCCGCAGGGCTGGTTCTGAGGCTGCGTCCTCATCCGTTATGTGGGGGAGCAGAGGACGCTCACAGATGCCCAGTCTCTCTCCAAAGTTCCTAAGAATGTGGCCTTAACTGCGTCCACTTGCTGTGTCCACCACCCACTAGGACAGCAGCAACCCAGGGGTCTGCACACGGGAGCAGAAAAAATGCCGCCCAGCAAACAAAAACACGACAGAACTACACTCGAACGTGAAGATGCACCGGAACTTAGTCCAGCAGGCCTGGCTGGAAGGGCCTCACTCCCCGCAGCTGCCCTCTCTGGCTACCCAGGAGCTGCTCACTGGGCTCAGGGCTCCGGCTCCCCCGCCACTCACTAGAGATGCCTTCCGGGAGGGTGACGCCGGGGCCCTCTTCTTGCCCACTAGTGGGTTAGACGCACGGAGGTGAGAGGAGGCAGCTGGGCAGTGGTGCCCTCAGGCCTGGGCAGGGCATGCACGCCTCATGGCCGCGGGCCGACCAGAGAAGTCTGGCGCAGGGACACAGGGACACGGACCGTCTTTCCCACCAGGCTACTGAACCCCAGAGGCAGCGTGGAGGGAGACTGCCCTCACGTGCCACTGCCCTGGACGTGAGGCGCCGTCCCTCCCTCCCTTCGGCTCCCGACAAAGCTGGGTGATGTGCTGCCTGGTGCCCAGCACTGAGGAGGTCCCTTGGGCTGGGCCTGCCTCCCCTCTACGCCTGACACCCTCAGTCTGACACACAGACTCCCTTCGGGACAGCTTAACCTGTGTGGCGTCAATACTGCTGACCAAAGGCTCCCGGTCGATACCTTTCATTGCTGCCCGCAGCCACAGACCCGCTGAGCGCAGGAAGGGCAGGGCGGGGGAGGGCGGCAGCGCAGGGACCAGGCCCGGCAGCAGACCTGGCACCTGCGCCCTAGGCCTCTGTGAATTGAAACCCCGTGACAACCAGCACGAGCACGCCTGCAAGAGCCCGTCTGTGCAGGTGCCGTTCCAAGCGCCTGGTAAGAAAGCCTTTCATCCGTGACAGCCGACAGCGCAGGGTGGCATTCCTACTTCACAGGTCAGAAAGCCGAGGCCGAGAGGCCACATGCCCAGGGCCACACGGGCTGAGCGAGGACTGCTGACCGCACAGTAACACCGTGCCCGCACCCCCAGGGACGGTCAGGGCTGGCGGCGCGGCACGGCATACGACCTGCTACTCCGAGAAGGCCTCTACACCCCGTTTCACAGACGAGAGAATGGGGGCTGGGATAGTGGGAGGGTTGCGGCCTCACAGTCCCTAAGCTGGCACGACTCCTCAGACAGGTCAGACCCTCTAGCTAGAGGAACCGGTTTCAGAGTGGAAGGCCCGGCAGCCGCAGACATACAAGGAAGTGGGCCACCCAAACGCAGCGACAGCCCTGCACACGAAGCCCTTCCAGGGGACCGAGTACAGCCAGGGCAGACGAGAAAGACGAAGTGTATTCAGGCCAGCGCCAGGACCCAGGCAGCCGGTGACCAGGTGACGAGGGCTCATCCCGGGGGCACAGCCGACAGCATGGCCATCTCCAGTGGGGCCCGGTTCCCATCTCGCACCTCCCCGCAGAAGCCCTCCATGGGGCTGGGTTCTGGCACCGCCTAGTGGCCCTGCAGGTGGTAGGCTGAACTGGAGGTGGCTGAGCTTGGTCAGGGTCCCAGGTGGGCCTGACAACACCCCACATGCTCCCACCCAAGACCTGATGAGCTGGGGTGAGGCGGAGACCACCACGGCACCCCAAAGCTCTCTGCACAGCTCAATAACCTTAGTAAACCACTCTGCTGGGCTCCCCGCATCAGCTGCCTGCTGTGGTCGCCCACGGGCTGAAGGACAGATCCTGGCCACCCACAAGAGCTGGGCTAGCTGGCCAGGGTATGGCCCGGGCACTGGAGTCTCACCTGCAGCCCAGTTAGACAGCACGCCCTGGTGGCCAGCAGGTGGTGTTGTGGGGAAAGTGCTGGACTCCTACATGGCTGACCACGGCTCAAGTCCCAGACCTCGAGGCTCATTTCTCGCTCTTCGGTCAAACTGAATAATAAAGTTAGATAAATTCTTCTTAAAAACAAAACAAAAAACAAAAACCCTCCCAGAAGCCCCCCTCCCACAAGAGCCTGAAGCTCAGGGCAAACCCGGAGGCCATCCCAGACTCTGGGCCTCTCCTCAGCAGCCGCCTTTAAAGGCCCCCAGGGGCCAAGGGCGAGTGGGGGAGATTTCCGAGCGGAGGAGGCGGCCTGGGGGTGCCAAACACAGGAGAAGCTAGAACGCGGCCGACTGGCTGGGACGCAGGAAGCCAGGGCGAGGAGAGAGGCTGGTGGGGGACAGAAACTGCAGAGCGAGATGAAAAGGCCGGAGTGCGCGTCTGGCAGGCGCGCGGGCTGCTCTGGGACGCGCTCCCGTTTTATCTGTCTGCACACCACCCCCCAGCAGCACGCACGCGGCTGGGTTCAGAGGAGGCGCTCAATAAATTCTCAGTGACAGGAACACTCAGAAACGTCACCTCCCCGGCTGCGGCCTCGGCTGGGGAGAGGCCGCGTGTGTCAGTGAAGCTGGCAGCGCGGCAGTTGCCGGGATCTGAGACTCCGCGGGGCGGAGATTACAGTCGGACACTGGCCTGCAGCGCTCACCCTGCAGGGCCCCAGAAGGATGGCAGGTGAGAGCCCGGCTCTGCAGACACCAGGAAGGGCGGGGGCGGAGTCAGGTGGCCGGCCTCGGCGGCCTCACGTAGCCTGTGGTTTTGGAGGACGCTGTGGTTGCCACAACAGAGGTAATTAACAGGCTACGGAGACGGCTCCTGTCCAACCCCTTCGGCTCTGGACTTCGAATAACCCAGGCTGGGAATTCCAAGGCTTCGGCTGGGGCCAGGAAAAACCGGACTTACCAGCTGACTCCACAAGCCCCTGCGAGTTCCCGGGGACAGGAAAAGGCAGCGGAAAGTGGGAGGCACCAGCGCCTGCCCCTCAGCCAGGGCCTCTGGGCTCCAAGGCCCATCTTGCTGCGGAGCACCCTAGGGTGGGTTAGGGACTCCAGGCGCAGGTCTAGAGCTTGTGGTGCAGGACCCAGGTTTCGCCACAGAGTGGCGCTGTGTGGACTCTGCTGTTCCTTGGCCCAGAAATGCTGAGCCTAGAGACAGGCCCCGCCTCTGCTCCAAAACCACAGAGAGCTCTCGGATCTGCCGGCTCTGAACTTCCCCAAGACAGCACAGGGAAGTTCCTGGGCAGCAGAGGCCTCCCAGAGGGGACAGCTTGCCAGGGCCACGGGAGGCTTCCCGAGGGGCTGGGCTTCTTGTGCACTCCTGGGCCACCCCCACATCCCTGCGCCTCCTCCCAGTAGGACACGGAGCCCAGGCTCAGTCAGGGCACCAATCACTGGGAGCTCTGGCCACAATCCAGGCGCTGTGGCTGCACCAGGCTTGGGAAGGCCTGGCCACCAGTGGCTTTCAAGCATCAAACCAGGGGCTCAGCGCTCACAAGCGGAACCCAAGCTGTGGGGGCAGCCTGTGGCCTTCCCCAGGGCAGGCTGACCCCGGGGTGTGGAGCCAGGCTGGCAGCTCCCCAGCCCCGGACCAGCATGCCCCACGGGGGCACAAGCAACTCCGAGTGTCAGAACTGCGGCTGGCTGAGCTTCCCCTTCCCCTCCTGGCTTGGGGATCAGCTACTGCTGCCAGACAGGGACAAAAGCCAACCCACCCGGGCCACCAGGACACACCCCCTCCAAGGGGAGGTCCAAGTGCCGCTGGCACCAGGCCGGGTGGCACCAGGCCCAGTGAACAGTCTTCTGAGGCGGGACTGTGCCTCTGCCGGGCTCCGGGCAGGCGTGACTCCCTGCACAGGCGGCAGCGGGATGACACAGGCGCCCGAGCCTGCCCCTCACCTGTGGCGTGAGTCAGCCTGCAGCCCATAAACACAGGGTGCGTAGGACTGACGCGCTCCCGGCTTAAGCAACCCCAGGAAGGCCTGGGGAAGACTGCTCACCTGGGGGACCCTACCTCTCCCTCAGAAGAGGCCTGGCGCAGGCCCAGGAAAGAGGGTACATTTCAAAGTGCCCCCCAGGACCTTCTGTCCCCCAGGCTCCTGGAAATCCGCTTAGGCAGGGCGCTCCCACCCAGAGCGGCTGAGCCTTTTGTTCAAAGGTCTCATACAAAAGGGTCTCTTTCTTCATCTGGTGGTCTTGCTTTTGTTTCCCAACCCCAACCTGTGTGGGCCCCCGACTACTGGGGCACAGCAGGGGTGCGTGTATCTTAAAAACACTTTCTAGACAAAGGCTAGTTTGCAAGAGCCAGATCCACTCCACTCAGGCTGGTACCCACCACCCATCTGGGGGCGCGGCAGGTGCCTCCCACGAGCTGGGCCCTCCACCCCAGCGCTCCGACCTGGGACTCTGTGCTGCTCCGCACGTGGAGGGGGCACAGGGCCGCCGGCCGCAGTGGCAGCATTTTGTCCTCCAAAGCGGGGAACCCCTTCCCCTAGGCCTGTGCTTTTTCTAATCAGCCCCCAGGCCCCCCCCCCATCCGCGCTCGGGAGGGGAGGCAGGCTCGGGAGGGCGGGAGAGCTCCCGCCCCGCCTCCACGAAGGGAATTTAATTAGCCTGCTGGAGAGGCGGGCGGGCGGCCGAGGAGGTGTCTCCGCCGCTGCAATATAATTGAATCGGCTCCACTCGGTCGGGCCACTCGCCGCCCATCAGCAGCGCGGCCGCCGGCCCCGGAGGGCTGGGGGCGGGGAGGCGCATCCAGGCGGAGCAGGAAGGGCCGGGAGGGAAAAAGGGCAGCGCGGGTTGGGGGCGGCGGATGTGCAATCGCCCTCCCACCTTCAGGGCTGGGGCAGCCATCTTCAGCAGGGGGAAGGGAGAAGTGGCGTCCCGGCGCACTCCGCCTCGGGAAGCAGGGCGTGGGGGTCAGAGACCCGCGAGGCGGCGGCCCCGCCCTCCCGGCACCCCCCCCCTCCCGCGCCGGGGAGGGGGTGAGGGGGAGGGGAGCGAGACAAAAACCCAAACCGCGCGCCGCAGCCGGCGAGCCCCTGCCGCTCCCAGCACCTGCCGCGGGGGCGCACGCAGCCCCTGGCTCCCTCCCGCGACGCTGCAAAGTTTTCATTTCGGCTCCCGCGCGCCGGTGGCTTCTGCGGACGCCTCCCCACCCCCGCCACTCCGCCAGCCCACCCGCCGAGCGCGCGGGCCCTGAGCCCAGGACCCCGCGCCCCGCCCGCGGCCAGGCCAAGACCCGCGGACGCGGACGCGGACGGGGGAGGGCGGCTTTTGGTCGCCTGCCCGCCCGCCAGGCTCTTATCGCCGCTCACACTCCGGGGGAAGTT
Organism: Tupaia tana; assembly: GCA_026018925.1. Taxonomy (NCBI): domain Eukaryota; kingdom Metazoa; phylum Chordata; class Mammalia; order Scandentia; family Tupaiidae; genus Tupaia; species Tupaia tana. The sequence goes on from JAKSZU010000018.1 coordinate 3,307,718, forward strand.
GCCCCGAGCCGTTGGCGGCCGCCCCCGCGGAACCCGCGAACTTGGAGGAGCAGAGGCCGGCGGGGGTGGGGAGCGCGAGGACCCCCCCCCCCCACGCCATGACCAGTGCGGCGCGCTCACCTTTCATGCCAGGGCCCCGCAGCTCCGCCTCGGCTGACACATGCCGGAGCCACCGTCGCTCAGTGTTTGTCTAAACTGCTTATCTCACCCGGGGCTGCTCGGCGGCGGCTGCTCGGCCCGCTGGGGAGGTGGAGCTTCCGGGGCCCAGGCCAAGAAACACCTGCTGCTGTCGCCGCCGCCGCCGAGGACACACCCAGGCGCAACGCCGCCCACTCCCGGGCCACTGGCTCGCTCCCGGCTCCCTGACCTCAGCCAGCGGGAGGTGTCGGGTTTCAGCCGCAAACACACACGGGCGCGCGCACCGACGGGCGCCCGGGAACACCCTCGGGCACACGCCCCTCCCCAGCCAGCAGGCCAGGTGAGCCGAGGACACCAGCAGGCGGGGGAGGTGCCACCGCCACTCTCCGGGGGACCCCTGGCCGGACAGCTCAGGGTTTCGGAGACCTTGGTGGCCAGGAGTGGCCACTTCTCCAAAAGAAGAAAACACGACCCCTTCCGCGTCTTGTGGCGCTTCCAGGGCGCCTAGAACAGTGCCTGGCACAGAGCGGGCCCAATATGGAGCAGATGACAAGTTCGGGGTCCTGGAGCCTTCTGCAAACCTTCTAGGCGCCGGGTACGGGCGGGGGACCTCAACCCAAAATAGGTTGTGCGTTAATCCTCCCCGCCCCCCAGGACGCCGCACCTTATCACTCCAACTTGAAGCAGCTGGATGTTAAAAACACAGGCCCTGCGCTTCTGTTTCGACCCCAAATTCTAAAAAAGCCCCCTCCCCCGTTTTAAGTAACTTTTGGGAGGCCATGTGTGGGAGGGCGGTTAAGGAGCCCATGTCCTAGAAGCTGGAGAGCCCAAGGAGGCGCCGCTCCGCCAGGGGGATCATTAAGTAGCTGGGGTTGCGGTCAGAGGCGAGCCGCCGCCTCCAGAAACTGGCAAGGCCCTAAGCCTCCGGCCCCAGCGCCTCCCCATTCCTGGCACCCCCCCCACCCTACCTCACCCAGGCACTTGACTGGAATGACTCAGGGAGCGTCCTGAAATTCCTGGGCACCCACAGGCGGCGCTGCGAGGGACTGAGGGCCCTAGCTCCCCCCACCCCGGCTCTGCCCCGCCCCCACGCGGCCCGCGGCTGCGGCGCACCCGAGCCCACCCCCCGCAGCGTGCGGCTCCAGGAAACGCGGGGTCAAGAGGGGTGGCCCGTGGGGTCCCCTGGCCTCGGCGCGCTTGGAGCCTGGGGCTCTGGCCCACGCGCGCGACCACATCTCTCCGCCTCGCTCGGGGGCGCCGGGTCTTCCCGGGGCCGTCCGCGCCCCACACTCCAGTCCACGCGCCCGCACTCCGGATGCCACTCATGAGGCCGGGGCGAACGGCGCCCCGCCCCCGGCACGCACGGCCGCCCCAGCGCCGCGTCGCGGGTTTCAACTTTCCGCCCTGTGCCACCCCGCGAGCCTGCCAGCCCCAGGCCTGCCCCGGGACATGCCCGCGCCGTGCTTGGCAGGCGCGCACGCTGTCGTCCCCGCGGGGCCCGCCTCCCTCCCTCCCGCGCCAGCCTGGATTGCGACGGGAGCGAGCTCTGGGCGCCTGCCACCCCCCGTCCATCTGTTCCCGGTGACGCTGGCGGGCCTGGAGAGTCGGGGCCCGTGCCAGCGGGTCGCAGAACCAGCCGGTGTGCCCTCGAGGGGGCGGGGGTTTGAGGCGCCCCAGACCACGCACTCCTGGCCCGCCTTGGCCAAGCGCGCGCTGGGGGGCGCAAGCGGGCCGGCCCCCCGCCTTGCACAAGGCTCCTGGCCGACCACAAACGAAAAGGGAAACGAACCGGCGTGGCCGGGCCGGGGCCGTTACTGGCTCCTACCTGCGGGCGCCGGCCGGCCTGGCACCGCGCTTCCCCTGCGCTCCCCGGCGGCGCCCCCTCCCGCGGGCCTCGCCCGACGCTGCAAGCTCACGCCCCACAGGGTGGCTCGGCGGCGCGGCGTCGAGTGACTGGCGTCCCGCGCTGGCCGGCCGATCTGCCCGACTCTGGCGGTCAAGGCTCGCAGGGGGGCGGGGGTGCCTCCACCCCTGCCGGGAGCCGCGGGCGGGGGGAGGAGAGAAAGGTGTTCGGGGAGAATTTAACAGCTGGCCTGGAGCATCAAAAACAAAACGAAAACCTCCGGGGCGTCCACTTCTTTCCCACCGGGATCTCTGGCGGCGGGGGGAGGGGACTAGCATGCAAATGCACATCTCACACCTGGCGGGGAGCTGCCTCCCACCAAGTTCCCCAGGTAACGACGCCCAGCCCAACCTCCAAGTTCTCCCAGGCACCCGGCGCTACCCTAGGTGTTCCTTCCTTGGGGACCCTGGGAGGAGTGCGGGGGGGGGGGGCGGGGGGTCAGCTTCTTCCACTGTTTTGGCAGGACCACAGCAGCCAACCGAGGACGTGTGGGGGTGGTGCGGCAGGGAGGCATTACTTGGAGAGTTTTCCGAGCTGGCCCATCTCGCCCAGCATTTCTATCTGGGTCCCCAGGGTTGTGAAGTGGGTGGTCCGGTCTCCTGTTTTGCGGATGAGTAAGGGAGGTGGTGGGCTAGAGTTGAGGTCAAGTGCCCCAGGCTGCTCACACCTGGAATGGCCTCTTCTCAGCCCAATCGGTGGAAGGGAGCTAAGAGCTGCCAGATGCCCAGCACACCACCAGGGGGCAGCAGCGAGCTTGCTATGCGAGCTGTCGCCAAACGCAGACGGCCACCAGGTGGGCTGGCGAGGGAGACAGAGGACACTCCAACAGTGCGTCTGTCCGCAGAAATCAGTAATCTGGGAGTGCGGCCTCGCAGCTGAGCATCGGGGACTGCTCCCCTGCAGGTCTGTCGTCTGACTCCTCATTTCCCACCACTTGGCTAAGGCTGGCTTCCCTTCATGTTCCTCCAGGCCTGTCCTCTCTGCTCCCCGCACCCCTCTCCCACCCGCCCCCAGCAGGCAGGAGTCCTCTCTCCTGGACGTTTGCCAGGACACCTGGCCAAGACAGGAGGTGAGGGTAGAGTGCCAGGGGCTGCCGCGCAGGGCGGACACCCTCAGGACACAGGACTGTGCTCCTGACCCCGCTCGTTTCCTTTGTGCATGCTCGCCTCCACCCAGGACCCGGCCAGTCCACACCACGCCCCTCGGACAGGAAGCAGACTGCAGCCCCCGCCTGGCTCTGTGCAGCTGCTTCATGGATCTGTATGGGCCCCTGCACACCCCAGCCCCACCCCACCCCCAGGAGCCTGCACCAGACAGGGTGAAAAGCCCTCCCTCTCCCTCACTGGGGGCTGGCTTGCAGCTCTAGAACTGAGAGGAAGCTGTATGCTGAAGCCCAGAGGGCTCTGCTACAAAGGGTGCGCAAGACGGCCGGGCCAGGGATCCACCCAACAACCCAACAAGCACCATGCCCCAGCTGTGAGCTGTGCCTCCGGGAGCCCTCCCAGAAACAAGGCTGAAATCCCAGACCTGCCCCTGGAAAGGCCAGGGGACAGACAACAGAGCGGGGTGATGCCAGCAGGCACAGCAGCGGCGTGGGGTGGGGAAGGCAGGAGGGAGGGCTGGCGCCTGCCTGGTCCCAGGGTGTAGCACCACCTAGGCCTTGCACAGGGAGCGGCCATCGCAGGGGAGGGGCCCACACGCCAGCCCGCCATTAGTCAGCGGTCAGCAGGGTGATGCAGCTCTCAGAGTCCTCCTACACCCCAACCAGCTTTTCTAGCCCCCACAGCAGTCACCCAAACTTGGACATCACCTGGGTGCCTGTTTTGGCGCAGGGCCCTGGCAAGACTGGACTTAGGCATGGTGGGAGGTGCAGGTCACAGCAGCCTCTTAACAAGCTCCTGAGTGTGCTACATGGGCAGAGACCACCCCAGGCTGGGGGCGGGGGGGGGCTGAGAAGGGCCCCCAACTGGCCCGGGCACACATTCGAACACAACCCCTACTCAGGTGGCGGCTGTCACAATACCTGGACCCCAGGGATTAGGAAAGAGACACCTGGGACCAGCAGATGGCGAAACAGTTACCTCTCTGGACTCCCACGGTTTGAGTCCTGGACCAGGTGGCTTAATACACACCAGGCCAGTGGGCCTGTGTGCCCAAAATCCTGAGAGGAGAACGGAGAAAGGATTAAGGGATTATGGTGTGGCCTTCCCCCTGGGGGTGATTTCTCGCTTTCTCTCTCTCTCAGGAGAGCACTGTCCAATAGCAAAAATCTCACCACGGGACCAGCAGTTAGCGTAATGGCTGTGTTGCTGGACTCTCACGTAGCTGACCGCGGTTCGAGTCCCAGATCCAGTGGCTTAAAACTCACGCCGGGCGCGTGTGCCTGAGTACCCAAGATCCCGAGAGGAGAGTGGAGGAGAAGGGATTGCGGTGTGGCCATCTCCCCTGGGGGGTGATTTCTCTCTCTCTATCTCTCTGTCTCTCTCTGTCTGTCTGGTGAGCGCACATGCCCTATAGCAAAAAAAAAAAAAAAAAAAAAAAAAAAAAACCTCTCCGAAAAAAAAGAAAAAGAGAAAAAATCTCACCCTGCAGGGCTAGGGTGCAGCCTGGGAGCCGCCATCCGCTGTGGGGAGGGACAGCTGAGCTGTCCAGAGCTGAGCACCCCAGTACTTACCCAGGCTCCCTGCATGGGTGATCCACCCACGCCAGGAGGAGGGGCAAACCCAGAAAGGACCCAACCCTGGGGCAGAGGCCCCCCGTGGAGATTCCTCCCCGTTCTCTGCCCTGCTATCACTGGCCCAGAAACCCTCCCATTCTTCCAAGCCCAGCTTAAATCTTATCTCTTCCAAGAAGGCTTTTCCCTGAGGCCTCTGGAATCCACTCTCCAGAGGGGCTGTGTCCCTCTCAGATAGGATCTCAGACAAGGCACTAAATAAGGGGCGGTGGCCCTGAGGGCACGCTCAGGCCAGGCCAGGCCGAGGCTGCGGGAATACCAGGTCCCCCTTACCCCGCAGCAAGCTTCCGCACCTCCAGGGAAAAGGGCCTCCGGCCAGGCAGCCCGCAGGCCGGTATAACTGCAGAACCCCCAGCGGTAAATGGGGGAAGGGTGGCTGCAGAGGGGTCAGGCTAGGCCACCCCTTCCTCTCCAGGACTGCTGTCCCGGAGAGGGTCCCAATTCTCCCCTGTCCCCCGCCAGCCACCTCAGAGGGCGGAGAACCAGGTCAGCTGCTGGGGGGACAGGAAGGGCGAGGCCCGGCAGACCCCCCCGGGTTCCTGGCAGACCCCCCCAGGTTCCTGGCGTTTCCCTCCTAGCCTGGCCGCCCGCACTTCCTGCCCCTGCGCCCCGCACAGCTGCGCTCCCACAACCCGCTCCCAGCTGCTTTGCATAGATTTTCAATTCTAATGGCCTCGCTTCCAGAGCAAGCCTGAATGGGGAAGGCGGGAGGGGCACCCGGTGGGGAGCCGGGCCAGCGGGCTGCCGCCTGTGTTTCTCTAAATACGGAAAGAGCACCCCTGCACCTCCCTCCCCCAGTCCTGCCCCCCCAGGAGCCTGCAAATCTGAACTGTGTCCCCACCTGGGAAGGGGCACCCTCCCTCACCCGCTGACCTGGGCTCCCCACCCCGACAGGGCGTCTCGGGGGCAGCTTCGGCCCAGCCATCAGGCCTCCTCCCCCAGTACCCCAGCGCTCCGGGACCCAGAGATGGGAAGCTAATTGGACAATAAGGGTGAGCAGCAAGGAGAGGGCTCTCTGGAGACAGCTGGCATCTATAAAAGAGAAATATTTGCATTTAAAACCTTTAAACTTTATATGGCTGGGCCAGGCTGAGGCAGGGTGGGTGGGGGAGGGTTCAGGCCCCCAGGCGGGCAGTGGCTGCTGGGAGAAGCCCGGGACTCCCACCCCGGGCCTATCACCACCTCCAGGATGCCAGTGGGCCCTCGCGGGCTGCACGCCCTCCTGTGTCTGAGGTCCCTGGTCCTCCTGCTGGGTCTGGCAGAGCCCGCCTCTCCGCCAGCCGCCCTGCAGTCCCAAGGGCCTCGAGTTGCTCCCACCGCCTGTGCCTCCCCTCAGAGGAGACGCGCAGGAAAGGGCACCCAGGCTGCAGGCTCCCTGGCAAGAAGACCGCTCGCTGCGCACGTCCGCGGCCTGCAGCCCTCGCCCCGCTCACCCGCACAGCAGCAGGGGAGGGCCTGAGCGCCGGTACACAGACCAGACCAAGGCCTGCACACCCGCCTGCTCCCCGGCATCCTCCTCGCCCGCTGCTGTCGGGCGGGGGTGCCAGGATTTCATTTCCTCGCGTGCCAGGTCCCACTTTCCATCTCTGAGAGAACCCGGCCAGATTTCCTGTCGGCACTCAGGACGTAGGCTGCGGAGCTGGGCTCTAGGCGGGCTGGATGTGCCCCACACACTTCAAGGGCAGAGCAGAAACTCCTAGGGTGGGGACAGCCCAAGTCGAGGGGCAGGTGCAGCTCCCAATGTCAGGTATACAAAAACCACAGAGGAAAGGGCATGGGGCCCATTTACAGCGGTCAAAGCGGGCAGCCTGTCCCCAGCAGGAAGACGGTTCCATTTCCAGACAGCCTGACCCCCGGGCAGCAGGCGCCCTGCCTGGTGTCCAAGGCCTCACCTATAAAACCGCCAGCAGCTAGTCTCACCCTCTCTGGGCACTGCCTTCGCTAGCCGCTGTTCCCATCCCTCAGCTGGCTTTTTCTTTATAAACATTATTTCTTCCATGAGTGAGAGAGACAGAGGAACAGCACCCCCAGGGGGGCCCTGACACGGGGCCCACCCCCAGCCTCAGGCAGCCCCGTATCACAGGCATGTGAGTGCCCCCTGCATCTTTTGCTTTCTGAACTCTTCTTTACAAGGTGGCCACAGCGACAGAGGGGAGTAATGAGCAAGCACTCTCGGGGGCCGGGGAGCAGTCACGTGCAATCCCGTCTCCACTCTCCTCTCTAGACTTGGGGTACACATGTGCATGCGCCTGGCAAGTCTGCCAAGCTGCCGAGTCCCAGACTCCAACAGTGCAGTCGGCCACATGGGACCCAGCTGCCTCAGTCACCACGCCTCCGGCTGGCCCACTTTTCTCACTTAAAACATCTACAGCACCCAGGCAGGCCTCCTGCAGAGACACGCCCCTAACAAGGCCCCAGGCAGCGCACAGTCGTCGGCAGACGAGGGGCGAGCTCGGCCGGCCTGCCGCACGCGGGAGCCCTGTTGCCCACGACCAGGCGAAGGAGCCCAGAGGGCCACGGCAAGCTGCACCCACAAACCGTGCGTACCCGTGTTCACCGTAGCCCTGTCCATAACAGGCAGAGGGGTCAGCGAGGTCCTCAGTGGGGACCGGGAAAACAGGACGTGGTCCATCTACTCCATGGTGTAGCACTTGGCGTGAACAGAAATGGCGCACCACTTGGGTGGCCCTGCACGCGCAGTGCCTGTGAAACACCAGGCTCAGAGGGTTGTGTGGTGGTGACTCCAGGTGAGAGCTGTCCAGGGCAGACCACAGATGAGCGGCTGCCCCGGCGGCGGGGTAGCTGGTGGCAGGGGTTAGTGGAGGGACCGTGACCAGACCCAGTGGGCAAGGGCCTGAGTTTGTACCCTGGGACCCCCGAGCATGCCCGGGCACACGTGTGCCCACAATCCTCAGCTGCCTCTCATGGAAGAAATAAGTAAACTTTAAAGATAAAATAAATAGCTATTTTATGTGAATTTCACTTCAATGAAAAAAAACCACCTCAGGACCAGCAGATGGCGTAGTGGTTATGTCACTGGACTCCCACATAGTTGTCCAAGGTTGGAGTCCTGGGCAGGATGGCTTAAAACTCATGCCTGCCTGTCTGTGTGCCCGAGAATGGGCAGCGATTTCTCCCTTCTGTCTCTGTCTCTCTGGTGGCGCACACACCCTATAGCAAAGATCTCTCTCTAAAATACAAACGTACGTACATACTCCACATGGCCGACTGTGGTTTGAGTCCCGGACTGGAAGACTTAAAACTCACACTGGGTGCATGTGCGTGCGTGCCCAAAATGCGAGAGACGGGACTGTGGTGTGGCCATCTCCCCCAGGGGATGGTTTCTCACTTCCCCTCTCTCCGTCTGTCTCTCTGATGAGCACATGTGCCCTATAGCAAACTCCCCCACCACCCAAAATAAAACCCAGTCCGAAGACCCCGCCTATCCTTGGGACAGGCCAGCAGCAGGGCAGGGCTGCAGGCTCTGGCGTCCCCCTGCTCACCCTGCTAACGCCCCATCAGGAGAGGCAGGCCCTGGAAACCCCCTTCTGAGCTGTGGCCCTTGGGCATGCAGGCTGAGCGGTCACGGGAGACCAGTCACGGGAGACCAGTCACGCTTAGCGGATTTGGCTTCCAGGGCATTTTTCCTCCTCTCACACGTACGCACACAGGCTCTGTGCCCCCCCCCCCCCCAACACACACACACACTCTGAGGCTCAAGGTGAAGGGGTTCACAGTCCTGATGGAGCGCCCTCAAGACTGCAGACCCGAGTGCCGCACCCCCCAGTCGTCCTAGGCGCAGGGCAGGCTCTGAGTGTGCGCTCCAGGCAGCTGGAGGCCGTGACACTGAAGTGCACGCACCTGTCTCCAGGCAGGGTGAGAGGCGGCTCCTGCCACCTGGCCACCCAGCTGGAAAGTGGCTGCTGTGACCTTGGGCAGACCTGGAGGCATGGGAGAGGGTGGTCCATGCAGGTGCACTAGGAAGCCAGGCCCACCAGAGATCATAGGGGAGCCCCCTGATCCTGGAGCCCCAACCTTAGGCTGCTGCGGCCCTTCCAGGCACACCTACTGCCTTCTGAGCCGGGGTGGTTCCCTCAGAGTGCCTCTCTGTGGTAAGACGCACTGGCTGGGCATGCGGGTGAGGGGTTTTCCTCATCTCAGAGGACAGCGGCAGCCCAGACCTCGGCCAGCAGAGCAGGCCCGGGCCAGCGAGTGCCTGAGGCCCAGTACAGAACTGGGGGACAGGGTTAGCAGCTGAGCCCCAGGAACTGTCCCAGAAGCCGGCAGGGCCAGGAGTCTCCACCACACCCATGCAAACTCCAAGAGGTCTCAGGACGATGTTGCTTTTCCGTGCACATTTCGAGGCCTTCAAAGCTCTTTCACATGAGTAGCTCTGAGGCCACACAGCACGAAGACCCTGTGAGCACCTCTGTCCCAGCGAGCCCCTACCCGACCCAGGCATGGCCCAGGTTCTTGGAACTACTGTCTGCTGGTGCCCACGGCACGCCAGGCACTCCGCCGGTGCCCACGGTACGCCAGGCACTCTGCTTCATGCTCTAGTCCTCACTGCAGCTCGAGACCAGGCCAGGGCCACCACTGGCCTAGGGCTGTGGGCTGGGATTTGAACCTGGAATCTTTACTCTCCAACTGTGTGCTCTCCTCTCATTCCCCACCCTCCCCTTCTTTGCACACCTGGCAACTGTCTTCGTTAATTATCTCCTGTCTGCTATTAAAACCCCCCAAAGCAAGTGGCATAGTGGCTAAGGCACTGGACTCCAACATGGCCAAGCACGGTTCAAGACCAGACCCAGAGGCTTGGAAATCAATGCCAGGCACGTGTGCACGCATGCCCAAAACCTCAAGAGGAGAATGGAGAAGGGATTGCAGCGTGGCCATCCCCCCGGGGGTGATTTCTCACTTTCCCTCTCACTGTTTCTCTCTTTCTCCTGGCAAGCCCACAGGCCCTATGGGGGGCCGTAACAAACAAAAACCCTCACACTGTCCCTTGGACAGCCAAGCTCCGGTGGCCTCTGTCACTCACACTGATGACAGAGCTGACAGGGCAGCCCTGGCTCTGGCCCGTGCCCACTGCCGGGCGACAGGACACAGGGCCAAGGCCAGGCCTCTCCTAGGAGGCGAGGGCACGGCCCTCGTCTGGCCTCGCTGTATGTGCGTCTGTCATTTGGTTGCACAAACTGGAATCGCCGAAGAGGAAAGGTTACATTAAGCAGCCATCTGCAGCGCTGGACGCTCGGGGTGCAGTTCTGGCTGGCTGCCTGCACCTCCTCTGGGTGTGCTGTCTGCCTGGCCCAAGCTGAAGGTCGGCTGTGAGGCCACGGCGCGGTCGGGCCCTCCCCTCCCCGGCCTTTCTGCAGCCTCTCTACCTTCAGAGCTTCCATCCTAAACTCCCTGCCCCTGGCCGGACCCTTGGGCCGCCCAGGCTCTGCCCAGTCCGCTTGACCTCACACCCCCGGCGCCTTCCCGTCCCTGTCCCCGGCTAGGCCAGCCACACTCTCGGCCGCTCCTGCTCCCCCCACCTGCCCTGGCCTCCACTGCCTTCCAGACACTGGCTGTCTCTGGGCGCCCCCACACGCAGGCTCCAGCCTCTTACATCTCCACCTGCATCTCCAAGACCGGACACTCCCTCCCCGATGTCCCGACCTCCTTGCACCGGTCTGGGGTCTGGGTGTGCACAAGTCAGGTCCAAGGGTCTCCTGGCTGCACTTGCCCTCCTTGCTGAGTCCTCCACCCCTCTCTGCAGGTTGATTCAGGCTAAGAACCTCTCTCCTTTCCTATTTGTTTTCTTAAAGAAGTATTTATTTATTTAATTCCATTTGTTATTATTTTTTTAATTTGACCAGAGAGAGAGAGAGAGAGAAAGGGAAAGCGAGAAAGCAAGCTGCCAGGTCCGGGACTCAAACCATGGTTGGCCATGAGAATCCAGCGCCCCTAACCACCATGCCACCTGCCAGCCCCTCCTGCTTTGTTTTTACGATCGGGAAGGTGAGAGGAGACAGAGGGAAGCAACTCCACTGCCGTCTAGAAGACTCCAGAATGCGCCACTGAGGCCAGGCCTCTCCTCATCTTGGCTCAGGCTGGCCCCGATGGGCTGGCCCCGTGGCCTGGTGGTTGAAGGGGCCAGATTCCACATGGCCAACTGCACGGTGCCATACCCTGGTGGCTTGAAAAACGCCAGGTGCATGTGTGTGAGTGCCCAGCATCTCGACAAGAGGGAGAGACAGAGAAGGGACTGCGGCGCGACCAGGGCCACGGCGTTCTCTCTGACAAACGCACCCACCCTCTGACAAGTAAAAGCTGTGCCCATTGTCTGGCGCCCGCCTCAGTCCTCCCCAAACTCCCCTGCTCACGCTTACCTCCGCCTCTGCGAGCCGGGCAGACTGCCTGGACAGCAGCTCTGACCCCTCTGGAGGCCTTTCCCGCTCCAGGGCTCGCGCACTCTCACTCCCCGGGTGCGCTCAGAGGGCCGCCCCCGCGGGCTTCTGGACCCTCGCGAGCCTGTCCGGTCTGCGGGCTCACCTCAGCGAGGCCATGAACCCTCAAGGTAACGGATTTCTTACCTTCCCTCTCAGTCTCTGCCTTTCTCCTGGCAAGCCCACAGGCCCCGTGGCAAAACACCGTAACAAACAAACACCCTCACACTGTCCCTCGGACAGCCGAGCTCCAGTGGCCCCTCGCTTTCTCACTCCAGGCGTCCCTCTGTCCCCAGAGTAAGCCCAGCTGAGGAGGGGACGTGTGGACCAGGCGCAGTGAGCTGCGGCGTTCGGGGCAGCCGAGAGCCTTCCCCCAGTCCCACGTCCCAGCGGCCACACGACAGGCATCTCCCACGGAGCAAAGAATCGCCAGGAAAACGCTCGGTTTGGGTTTTGTTTTGTTAAATGCTCCCACTTGATCTTTTTCTTCTCTCTTTCTTTTTTCGGAGAGGTTTTTTTCTATAGGACGCCTGCGCTCACCAGAAAGAGAAACAGAGAGACAGAAAGAGAAGTCACCCCCCAGGGGGGATGGCCACGCCACAATCCCTTCTCCTCCATTCTCCTCTTGGAATCTTGGTCACGGATGCACACGCGCCCGGCGTGAGTTTAAGCCGCCGGGTCTGGGACTCAAACCGCGGTCGACTACATGGGAGTCCAGCGACATAGCCATTACGCTAACTGCTGGTCCGCTCCCACTAGATCTTAAAAGAAACACACACACATACACACATGCATGCACACACATACGTACACACGCGTGTGTGAGTGCGCACGGGCCTCAGTAGCTGCACACAGCGCGGTCTCTGGCCACCAAACCAGCGCTCACACACTTTCCTCTTGGAGGAACCACAGTGCCCGCCTGCCCCACCGCAAGGCTGGCACTCAGCCCTCGGGCCCCAAGTCCCCACCCTGCTGTCCGCAGACCTGAGCCCACGGTCAGCACAACCTCGCTCAGGAGTGCTGTTCTTGGCTCCTCAGCCAACTGCACCGTGACCTTGGGAGAATCCCTGTGCCACTCTGACCCCGCCCAAGATGGCGGACCAGCAGGTGTGGAGGTTAGGGTGCTAGATCCCACGTGGCCGACGCCATGGTCAAGTCCCAGAGCCGGTGGCCGGCCACCAGCTAGTGTGTGTGCACGCCCTAAACCCAGAGAGGGTGGAGGAGAGGCAGCTGCGGGTGGCCACCTGGGGGTGCCGTCTCCCTCTCCCTCTCTCTCTGGCCAGTGCGCATGACCTAGAGCAAACAGTAAATCAGTAACATCATGAACAGGTAAGTAGCAGCCCAAGGTGCCATCCGAAGAGCGCCTTGAGCAGCCGGGGCGGGAGGGAGCTGGGGACATGCTTACAGAACACCCTGGCCACCTCCAGAGGCCAGAGAGCCAGGGCAGGGTCCCGGCTTGGAGGCCCATGGGGAGGGACCTTGCCAGGCCTCTGCACGGGAGGGTGACCACCACTTTCTGATCTTAGACAAGAGTCTCAGCGCCCCAGCCCAAGTGACAAGCCCGCCTGACTCCCAGGTGACAAGCCTGTGGGCACTGCCAGTAGCTGGGAGCTGGGCTAGCAGCAGGCAGGGACCTGAGGAGGAAGAGGAGGAGGAAGAGGGAGAGGGTGAGGCTCTGCCGCCTCCCCCACCCACGGTGGTCATTTCAGACCCAGAGACTGCCGGGCTCAAGGGCCTCACAGGCACCGCGGCCTGGAAGCCGGACTGAGACTCTGCCGCCGCACTAGCCTGTGACCACGAAACCTGACTGCACACAGAGCCACCGGCTGGGACACGGGGCCATCGTCATCTCTCCTCCCTCACCCATGTTCTAACTAGGGGCCCATATGCAGGGCCCAGGAATTCACAGTTCAAGCGCCCCGTTCCCTCTACTGCCCTTGGGGTGCTCTGGGGTTCACCCCTCAGGAACCACAGGCTTAAGTCTGCTTGCTCCGTCACCTGGTGTGTGGCATGATCCTCTTTTAAAAATCCCTGCCTCTGGGGCCAGCAGTTAGCGTAATGGCTATGTCGCTGGACTCCCATGAAGTCGACTGCAGTTCGAGTCCCGGATCCGGTGGCTTAAACTCACACCAGGCGCGTGTGCGTGCGTGCCCAAGATCCCGAGAGGAGAATGGAGAAGGGATTGCGGCATGGCCATCCCCCCTGGGGGGTGATTTCTCACTTTCTGTCTCACTTTCTGTCTCTGTCTTTCTGGTGAATGCACGTGCCCTATAGCAAAAACCTCTAAAAAAAAAAAAAAAATCCCTGCCTCTCTCCCCAAAAGAACTCGCAGGGGCATCTCCAACCTCTGATGCTGAGACGTGCTTATTGTTTTACAGCGTTTCCAGGAAGCTCCGGCCGCGAAGGGGAATGATATTCAGAGAGAATTGGGTCCCCAGTGTAAGGCAACGTTACTCATTTAGCAACTTCTATCAGCGTGCCGAGACGGGAGCAGGCCTTACCCAAAGACGTCTCCTGTGGCTACGGGAAGATTTAATTCACAACATCCAGGAAAATAATTAAGGGGGTAGAGGAAGGGGCTGTGGGCAGGGCCCCAAGGCTCAGCGGCAGTTTCTGGCCCAATGGCTGTCCCGCTACCCCTGACATCCATGGATCTGTCGCCCCTCCCGGACGGCTGGTCCCTGCTCTGCGAACACAGACGTACTCCCTGGAAACTGGATGCAGACGAGGGGGCTGGCACTCCGCAGCCCCTCTGGTCACACTCTGGGAGGAGCTCAGGCTGAACTCCAGCCACGCCACCCTCCCTCACGCGGTCTGTGCAGGGGCAGCCACGCCCGGAGTAGCCCTGCCACGCCCTCTCGGGGACTGGCCTAGGGCCCCTTCCTTGCCTGTGTGGGGCTTCTCAAGGGCCAAGGGAGCCTGGGTCCAGGCAGAGACCGGGTGTCCCTGCTCGGCCACGCAGAGTGCTCCTGCTTCTCCTTCCCTCTTCCCCATTGCTGAGGGGTGTGCGCTTGCAGAGATGCAGACGGGGTGAAGGCACCCCCACCCCAGTGTGGCCGCACTGCCAGCCCTCCTGTTTCTCCACCCCACGAGGACCCGGGGCATGCAGGCACGTGCTCCTCCACCCCGCGAGGACCGGGGCATGCAGGCACGTCTCCCAGCATGCTTTCCAAGCTGCTGGGGCCAGAATTCGCGCTGCTGCCAGCCCAGAACCGTCCGGCTCCCTTAACCACTAGGCTACGGAGCCGGCCCTCAGCGCCTTGTCCCTTCACGACTGTGTGCACGAGAGAGGAGCACCCTTCGCGGGGTCTGGTCCTGCCGCCGCCCCTCCTCCCAGCCCGCCAGCCCTCTGGATGGCGTACACTCATGCGCATGGGCCCAGCGTGTCTCGGGCTGACCGGGCCAGGGATCCAGCCCCTCCTGAGCTGTGTCCCCACTGTGTCGCAGCTGGCTGGGAGCGTGGGTGCCCCCTTCCACACGCGAGGTGCCCTGGCAAGTCCCGGCAGACAAACACTGCTTTTCACGGCGCACAGGACCCAGCTCGCGCGGGGCAGGACCCCTCGTGGCCCACTCAGGCCCCAGCGGCACACAGGGACTCAGCGAGCAGCAGTCGGCGGCAAAGAACCTACTGGGCCATCTCTCCTGGCCTCCCCTCTTCGGAGGGATGAGGACACGAGCAAGCCAGGCCCGGAAGGAGGGAGGTGGGGAGGGGAGCCTGTGCCCGCAGTCCGAGTCCTGGCCCTGTCCGTGTGCCACCCTGCACCAAGCTCAGCGTCCCCGAGCCTGGGGGACACCACGTCCAGCTGGTCCTGTCTCCACCTGCCTCTCTAGGGGGCAGGAAACCCTCACTATATCCCCCGGTCTGGTCCCTGAGTCAGAGCGGTTAAGTCACGCAGCAACGCAGACGAGAGAGGAACTCAAACCTGCTTCCCGGCCTGTCCTCCCTCCCTCCTCCGAGAACCCCGAGAAACCGACCCCGAGCCTGGCACGTACGCGTGAGGGGGGCCCACCTTCCGCTTTGTGTCTCTGTGGCTTGGAGGGAAGGTCTCCCCCGGCCTGTCCGGCCACAGACACGAGGCCACGAAGCACCTGAAACGTGGCCAGTGCAACAGGAACTGTTTTAAATCTCGTTCATCTCCATTATTCTAAAATTAAATAGCCTGATGGCCTGAGGCCCCCATTCCGCAGAAAAACAGGGCTGGCCTGCAGTATAGCATTAGGTGCTGAGCAGAGGAAGCCAGACCCCATGTGGCCAACCCAGGTTCGAACCCTGGTCCAGCAGCTTCATGCCGGGTTCCTGATGGGATGGAAAACAGGAGGAAGGGCCACGTGTGGCCAGGCCAGCCGGCAGGTGCTCTGTCTCCCTCTCCCTCCTCCTCTCCCTCTCCGTGTGTGTGTGTGCTATCATGAATACGAAAAAATTTAAGGGGCCAGGGGATGACGTAGCAGTTACGTCGCTGGATTCTTACATGGCCAAATGTGGTTCAAGTCCCGGACCTGGTAGCTTGAAGCTCATGTGTGTTCAAGATCCTGAGAGAATGGAGGAGGGACTGCAACGTGGCCATCCCCCCCAAGGAAGATTTCTCACTTTCTCTCTCACTGTCTCTGTCTGTCTCTTTGGCGAGCACACGTGTCCCAAGGCAAAACCTCTACAAATTAAAAAGAAAACTTAGAAAATAATAAAATAAAACCACCCAGCTCAGCGGCTGCGGGGGTGCTGCACAGCGCTAGAGTGTGCGGGAGGCGGGTGTGGCCCCGCTGGGCCCGGCTGGCTGGGGCTCGGGAGGGAGGAGCACAGCCTGGCGACCCTGGTCCCTGTGGTTCCCGCCGTCTCAGGTGAGATCAGCAGATCGTGGGAGTGAGGCCGAGGCTGGGCCTACCGAAGGCCGACGTCGGAGGTGTCCTCTCAGGACGACGCAGAGGGCACGGCCACCGTGCATGCACCCGCTGCAGCGAGGGAGCCCCAGGAGGCTGAGGTCGGGCCGAGAACACAGCACCGGGAGCTGTTCTGAGGCCGAATTTTCAGGCCGCGACGGGGCTGCAGGGCTGGCCGCCCCCCACGGGCCCCGTCATGGCGGCTCAGGGGAGCAAATATCCTTCCTGCAGGCCGACAGGGCAGAGGGCGGCCGAGCCAGAGACCAGAGTGTGGGAACTAGGGTGGACGACGTGGGTGGGGAGTGGGACGGACGGACGGACGAATAGGTAGGCAGACACTAGATGGACAGACGAGGGAGAGAGAAGCAGACAGATAGCAGGCCGGGGTGGGTGGGTGAGGGATGGACAGATAGACGATGGTGGACACGAGGGAGGGAGGGAGAGGGAGGGTATGGAGGACGAGTGGGTGATGGTGAGAGGGATGGCGGGCAGGCGGGTGAGAAGCCACAGCCAGGTGAGTGCGAGTGCCAGCCGCCCAAACTGCGCCCAGATGCCCCGGGGGCCCCAGGTGCCGGCGTGTTTTCGGGGAAGACGCGAGCGTTTTCCAGTGATGACACTGGGAGGCCTCGCCGCTCTTGGCCCCGGGGTTCTCAGCCAGGCCCAGGTCCCAGTCTAGGGTCCTGGGTCCCGCCTGCAGAGGGCCTCCGTACTCAGGCTGGGGTGGAAGAGGAGACGCCGGGCCCAAGGAGAAGGGAGCCCCCGGGTTTCTCTAGAAGCCCCTGGACGGTCCAGGCCGAAGGCAGACGCAGGGCTGGGGATGGACCCCGGGGCCAGTGAGCGTGGCCAGGGCCTGTGCCCACTGGGCACAGCAGAACTGCGGGTGCCCTAGCATCAGGGATGGGGGCCCCAGAGAGCCGCCTTCCTCTGGGCCCCCCCAGCTTCTTCGGATGCGGGGTCCTGTTCCCTGAGCCTCCGCACAGCCTCTGCGGGGGCGAGGGGGCAAGGCTGGGAGTGGGTGCGGCCCGGGAGAGGGCGCTGGCAGCAGCCTGGCCCCCCGTGTGTGCCGCGAGGTGTCAGACACGGCCCTTACAGACGTGAGTCCACCCTGTCCTCCCGACAAGCCACGAGTGGGATGTTCCCACTTCCCAGGAGGGGAGAGTGGCAAGAGGGTGGCGCATGCTGAGGGCACAGGGTGAGAGCCCGGGGCGGTTCTCGAGCCTCTGCTCCGAAGGCGGCAGCTGCTGGGCGGGCGTCAGCCCAGGTCCTGTCGGAGGGACCGAGGCCCGCGGGCGAGGCAGGCCCGGCCCGCGCTCCAGCCAGCCCAGGATCCACAATTCCCCTGGAGACTCCCGGCTCACAGATGGGCCTGGAGCGCGGAAAAGAAAGGAGGCCCGGCGGAGAGCAGATGGGGCGGCTGACCCGGGAGGCCGGCCTGCGGCTCCAGCCCTGCCCCCAGCCGGCTCCCCTGGGTGGGACGCAGGCCCTCCGCGGCCTCCTGCCCAGACCTGTCAGGCCGGCCCTGGGCGGCCCGGCACCTGCTGCCTCGCTGTCCTCCCCGCACACGCAGGCCCCATGGCCCGGTCCGGCCCGGTCCCCACAGCGGTACTGGCGGCGGTGGGCTCGGAGAGGCAGGCTGCCTGCGGTTTCCAGCCTCTGCTTCTGAGCCCCCGTCCCCGCCCCCACGAGAGGAGCAGCCCTGTCATCAGAACCGCATTGTTCTGGCCAGAAGAAAAAACGGGCCCAGCAGATGGCAGGTGTAACAAAAGCAGCTTGCTGTGGCCAAACCAATTATTTATCTAATTATGATTTACCACTTAACCACACGATCTTTCTGCAGAGTTGCGGGCAATTAAAGCCAGGGTGACTATGCGGATTATGCAAATGGATTGGAGCCCAGCGAATAAAATTGGAGATTAGACATTCACACAGGCAGGAGCTGGCACAGGGCAGGGGGGAGCAGGGGCCCGGGGAGAGAGGAAGGGGCGGCGGGGAGGGCGGGGGTCAGGAAGGAGGGGGTGGGGGGCAGTGATGTGTGGTGGGAACTGCACCTCCCCTCTGGGCTCCGGGCAGCCCTGGCCATGTCTCTGGGCCCCTGGGAGGGAAGTCGAGGCAGCTGGCCGGCCAGGAGCTGTAGGGAAGCGGTTTGCTGGGCCCCGAGGGGAGGCGCTGGGTGCCTGGAAGGCCTGCTGCAAGCCCAGGTCCCAAGGCCATGGCTCCACGCCTCCAGGAACCAGCCCTGTCCACTGGGTGTCTCAGAGGAGGGGAGGCAGGGGCCAGGGCCTGCATTCGAGGCCCCATAACACGAGCTCCTGCCTGCTGAGGTGCTTGGTGCCCGGAGCCAGGCCTCGGCGGGTGGGCAGGCGCAGTCCATGAGGCTGAGGGGTGGGGGTAAGGGGGCCTGGCACTCTCCCGGGTAGGGGGCGAGACGGGCCTTTCTGTCCAGCTGCTTCCCCCCCAGCCAGCGGCCTAGGGTGAGCCCACGCTTCCTGGGCCCAGGGAGACGCTGCAGGCGGCAGCCCCAGTGACCAGCCCTTAGGCCAGGACACCCAGGGTTGCTCCCAGCTCCGGGCAGACCAGGCATCTGGGGATGCCAGCCAGGTCACTTGTGGTCTCTGGGCTTAGTTTCAAAGCCAAAGGACAGAGGCAATGCACTCCCGCCTCTTCCCAGCTCTCGACACACAAACAACCTCGGTCTCCCTCCCTGTGAGAGGTGGCCTGGGGGTGGCCAGGGGTCCCCCACCCTGGCTGGTTTCTTCCAATACCGATAACAACAAAATCTTCCAGAAACCCCGTGCTGGGTGCCATTCCAAATGCTTTGGCATCTCGCCCCAGGTAAGCCTTGTGACAGCACTATGGAGTAAGTGCTGTTGTTGTCACCAACAGGCACAGAGAGGTCCAGTGACTCGCCCAAGGTCACACAGCTCACAAACAGCAAAGCTGGAAACGGCAAGCCTCATCCATTCGACTACGGAGCTCTGGGTGCCAGGCTCTGGGCCAGAAGTGAGACAGAAAAACGTGAACAGGAAGGCTGGCCCTTTAGCCTACCAGTGAGGGGAGCCAGATCCCACATGGATGATCGTGGTTCAAATCCCAGCCCCGGTGAACTGAAAGCCATGCCACATGTGCACGTATGCCCCAGATTCTGACAGGACGGAGAAACGGAGGCTGCAGCGTGACCAGCCTCACTGGGGTGCCCTCCCTCTCTCCTGCTTGCTCTCTGGTGATGTACGAACCCTCAGGAGAGGAGTGGTGCACAGAGCTGAGGAGGTCCGGGTGCCACTGCAAGTCCAAGCCCCAGGGGTCCCCCACACCAGCCCAACTGCCTGGCCAGCATGTGTCCATCTCACCGGGCACCACAGCTCTTTGGGGGCAACTCCCCAGACCGGGCAGGTCAGGGGAGACTGAGCTACCCTGGCCCCAGCGAGGTGCTGCTCTCGCTGCGAAATGCACATTCTTGTTGCCCATTCGGGGTCGGGCTTTGGTTCTGGGGGGACAGGGTAAGAGGCTGGGGGAGGCCCTGCTGAGCAACGACCTCTGGCCTACACCCAGGAACCCAGACAGGGCCTCTGCCTGCCGCGGGTGGGGCCAGGGGCTCCTCTGAGGGGATGCAGGGCGCCACACTTCCTGCTCCAAGACGGCAGGGTGGCCCCAACGTTGCCCTCGACATCAGGGAGAGGTCTGTGACCTCGGGAAGAACAGGCAGAGGCCAGCCCCAAGCGCACGCACAGCCTCCCTGGAGGACAGGGCAGCCTCAGGCATGGCACCCAGGTGCCCGACAGTGCAGTCTCGCCCCACAGATCCTGCCAACCATGGGGACAGGAGCACCCTCCTCCAGGGCAGAAACCGGTCCTGAGAGGGAGAGCAGCCTGCCGACGGCCAAGCTCAGTCACCGTGTGCTCAGGCCACCCCGGGCCCCTGCATGGCAGGCCACTGCGCCCTGCGCTCCACACAGGCTCACACCCAGCCTCTCCAAGCCCTCACACGTGTGCTCACACACGAGCAGCTCCCGCAGCCACCATGCACGCGTCCACACACACTCAAGGCCTGCCCCACTCGCTCACCTGCATGCAGTTCAGACTCACACTCACAACTCTCAATCTCACACCTTCACACTCATCCTCACACCAACACACCATCACATATGCACTCATAATCGTTTGTTCACATGCATCCTCACATGTACACTGTCACACTCATCTCACACATGTGCACACACATCCTCACATCTGCACTGTGTCACACACATCCTCACTCATATGTATTGTCACATACTCATCTCACACATGCACAGGCATCTTCACATTACACTGTGTCACACACTCTCATTTAACACACACGTGCACACACACATCCTCACATGTACAGTCATACACTCATCTCACATGCACATGCATCTTCACATTACACTGTGTCACACTCTCATATAACACGCACGTGCACACACACATCCTCACATATACAGTCATATACTCATCTCACATGCACATGCATCTTCACATTACACTGTGTCACACATTCTCATATAACACGCACGTGCACACACATCCTCACTCATATGTACAGTCATATACTCATCTCACACATGCATGTCACGTGTATCCTCACATTACACTGTGTCACACACTCTCATATAACACACACGTGCACACACATCCTCACTCATATGTACAGTCATATACTCATCTCACACATGCACGTCACGTGTATCCTCACATTACACTGTGTCACACTCTCATATAACACGCACGTGCACACACACATCCTCACATGTACAGTCATATACTCATCTCACATGCACATGCATCTTCACATTACACTGTGTCACACATTCTCATATAACACGCACGTGCACACACATCCTCACTCATATGTACAGTCATATATTCATCTCACACATGCACGTCACGTGTATCTTCACATTACACTGTGTCACACTCTCATATAACACACATGTGCACACACATCCTCACTCACATGTACGGTCATATACTCATCTCACACATGCACGTCACGTGTATCCTCACATTACACTGTGTCACACATTCTCATATAACACGCACGTGCACACACATCCTCACTCATATGTACAGTCATATACTCATCTCACACATGCACGTCATGTGTATCCTCACATTACACTGTGTCACATTCTCATATAACACACACGTGCACACACATCCTCACTCACATGTACGGTCATATACTCATCTCACACATGCACGTCACGTGTATCCTCACATTACACTGTGTCACACTCTCATATAACACGCACGTGCACACACATCCTCACTCATATGTACAGTCATATACTCATCTCACACATGCACGTCACGTGTATCCTCACATTACACTGTGTCACACACTCTCATATAACACACACGTGCACACACATCCTCACTCATATGTACAGTCATATACTCATCTCACACATGCACGTCACGTGTATCCTCA
Source organism: Tupaia tana (assembly GCA_026018925.1). NCBI lineage: Eukaryota > Metazoa > Chordata > Mammalia > Scandentia > Tupaiidae > Tupaia > Tupaia tana. The sequence continues at coordinate 3,329,250 of JAKSZU010000018.1, forward strand.
CATTACACTGTGTCACACTCTCATATAACACACACGTGCACACACATCCTCACTCATATGTACAGTCATATACTCACCTCACACATGCACGTCACGTGTATCCTCACATTACAGTGTCACACTCTCATATAACACACACGTGCACACACATCCTCACTCATATGTACAGTCATATACTCATCTCACACATGCACGTCACGTGTATCCTCACATTACACTGTGTCACACACTCTCATATAACACGCACGTGCACACACATCCTCACTCATATGTACATATACTCATCTCACACATGCACGTCACGTGTATCCTCACATTACACTGTGTCACACTCTCATATAACACGCACGTGCACACACATCCTCACTCACATGTACATATACTCATCTCACACATGCACGTCACGTGTATCTTCACATTACACTGTGTCACACTCTCATATAACACACACGTGCACACACATCCTCACTCACACGTACAGTCATATACTCATCTCACACATGCACGTCACGTGTATCCTCACATTACACTGTGTCACACTCTCATATAACACACACGTGCACACACATCCTCACTCATATGTACAGTCATATACTCATCTCACACATGCACGTCACGTGTATCCTCACATTACACTGTGTCACACTCTCATATAACACGCACGTGCACACACATCCTCACTCACATGTACAGTCATATACTCATCTCACACATGCACATCACGTGTATCCTCACATTACACTGTGTCACACACTCTCATATAACACGCACGTGCACACACATCCTCACTCACATGTACAGTCATATACTCATCTCACACATGCACATCACGTGTATCCTCACATTACACTGTGTCACACACTCTCATATAACACGCACGTGCACACACATCCTCACTCACATGTACACTGTCACATACTCAGCTCACTCATGTGCACACACATCCTCACATTTACACACACTCTCATATAACACACATGTGCACACACACATCTTCACTCACATGTACACTGTCACATATTCTCCTAGCACGCATGCATCCTCACTCACATGTACACACACACACAATCGTGCTTTGTGAATGTGATTTTCTTGGAGAGTGTGTAAACACTGGGAACCAGCCCCTTTCAGAGATGCCAGAGACAGTGGACAGCGGATACACCACAGCGTCTGGCCGGGCGCCTGCAGCTGAGGGCCCAGGCTGAGAAACGGGGCCCCACAGACCTAGAGGCACCCCAAACTCCCTGGCCAGCAGGCCCTCCGATGGGAGCCTGGGTCTCCCAAGCACCTTCCCAGGGCTAAGCTCTCCTGGGAGCCAAACGCTCCCGCAACGCCCTGAGCTCTGGCTTGGACGGTGTGCAGGCAAGGCCCAGAAGCCCCCAGGTGGCAGGGCACCGGGGCCCGGAGGTTGGGACGGCCCTGCAGGTGCTGTGGTGGCCTCAGCCTGCCCTGGACCCCGCCCGACAAAGGCCCTCCCCCTCCGGACAAGACGCCCCCTCCAGGTAATGGTCCCCCCCACCCCGATTTCGCCTGCCAGAAGTAGTTCTGATGCAACTTCTCATCAGGGCGAAGACCCAGAAGGGCCCCGTGGTCCAAGGATCAGGAAGGCCTGGATCTGTTCCCTGGGATTGGCAGACCCAGCCTTTCAGGCGCCTCGTTTGGAGCGGGCTGGGCTGTAAGTCACCCGGTTAGACTTGGCACTAACTGGCCTGGTCAGGAGCTCCCGAGGGCCAGAACGCCGACCCCACGCTGACGACCAGCCGTGAGCATGCGCGGGGGGTAGGGTGGTGGCAAGCCAGTCAGCATGGGCTGGGCCGGCTCGAGCCCAGGTACCTCGTGGGGGCACCACTTTCGGAGAAGCCAGTGGCTGCCGTAGTGGGCACCCTTCTCGGCTGGCCCCGCTGTCCTCCAGGTGGTCAGCTGGGCCAGAGGCAAGAAACCAGCAGGGAGGGAGGTCGCCCAGAGAGCCAGGTCTGTGAGGCCATGTCCTGCCTCCTGGCTTGCAGGGGGCGGGAAGGAGCCGGTGAGGGCAGGGAGGGCCAGGTCCAGGGTGGGGGCGGGGCTCTTTCCTAGGCTGCACAAAAGCACGCCAACTTCGTTACTTTCCTGTCCTGCCAGGGCGGTGTGCTCGCTGGAGGGGACCCAGCAAGAGAGAGAGGACCCCACCCCACCCCCAGAGCAGGGGAAATGGCCACACCACAATCCCTTCTCCATTCTCCTACCGGGGTTTTAGGCATGCACGCACACATGCCCAGCGTGTTTTTCAAGCCACTGGATCGGGACTCCGATCGCGATGCGGGCTATTTGGGGTCAGCAGCCTTAACCACCCGCTGGCCCAGCACTGCGGCGTGTTAACCAACCCGGACCAAGGATCGCCAGCCTACGAGCACACACGGTCCGGGTGACACCCCTAGTTCGGCCTCTACTCTGCGATATGGCAAAACCAACAAGGGGGAGCAGAGAAGTCCCCATCTCGCCCAGGTGTGCCTGGGTCTACCTGGGCTAAAGGTGTGAGGCCACCGGCATGTCCCCAGGTCCCCAGGAAATGCATGGGCCATGGCCCTCCCCTCTGGAGTCTGAACACCCGGAGCCCCACCCGACATGCACACGCTGCCGCTCGACCGACTGCTGTAATGTGTTTTATGAGCACGCAGATGGCATGGCGAGGGCCAGGGGGAAGGCTTTACCTTGGGATAAGAAATTAACACTGGCAAATAGCAAATTCACTGCATGTATTTTCATTTTCCTAATACCAGCACCATCTGCTAGCAATTGGGGCTCCACAACGCCTCTCCCCCTTTATTTCTCCCGTCCGTTCTTCTGTATTTATCTTCTCCATTTTCTGCAGCCGGGCCCTCCAGACACCTTTGAGGTGGGGGTGTAATCAGACCAGTCCAGGTTGTGCCCGGCGCCCTGCACCCTCCTGCCCGAGAGCTTTGTCTTCTCTAAGCTTCAGGAGCTAACCGTGCTCCTCACACACCGCAGCCCACTCCCTGGGGACACCCACCCAGTGAGACAGACTGCCCAGCTCTCGCTCCAAGTCAGAACCGTGCAGCAGAAGCACAGCGGCGACCCGGGACCTCAGCACCTGTGAGCTACTGCGCGTGCTGCACGTGTCCCTGAGTCGGCCCGCACCGAGGAGCTCCCCGAGTCAGCCCGCACCCAGGAGCTCCCGGAGTCGGCCCGCACCGAGGAGCTCCCAGAGTCGGGCCGCGCCGAGCTCCGGGCAAGGAGGAGAGCGGGCAGCAGCTCGAGGTCCCCAGCAACACCAGGTGAAAAGGGGCCCTCTGCAGGCAGGTGTGCAGCCAGGTCTGCAGCTGGTCTCAGAGGTGGGGACAGTCCGTGTTTTCCCCCGCGAGGCCAGGAGCCAGCAGGGGCCGGGTGGGGTGGCCTGTGAGTGGTTCTAGGAGCAGCTGCGACTCCGGGAAATGGGGCCTGGCCCTGGGACAGCTGGTGTGGCTGGAATCCCAGGAGGGAAGGAACCCTCACGGGAGCGACAGAAGAGCAAACGCACAGGGCTACTGATGACGTGAGACCCAGTCTCGTCACCCCGGGCTGCGCCGTGAAGGCAGGTCAGAGACGAGTGGGAGGGCAGGAGGCCTCACTTCCCGCCAGCACTCAGGGACCGGAGGCCCTGCCAGGGCCCCCTCGGCACCAGGCAATGCTGCAGCCAGGGGCTGACTGGCATCACCCAAACTCACCACTGAGGTCCTTCCGCCACACTGCCACATGGGGCCTTGCTCAGAAAGAGGGTCGCTAGGCCATGAGTGGTTAAGGATGAGGTCACACGAGGTCACACAGGTGGGAGGGCCCTGCTGCAATGTGACTGGGGGTCCTTGTAAAGAGGGAGATTCGGACACTGCCGCCTTGTGAGGCAGGGAGAGGGGACGCCTGGCACCCCAGGGAGTCCACTCCGCCCACCCGATTTTGGACTTCTGGGATGGTCGCCAGCCCGGGGAGGCCGTCCCTTTACTTCTGTTACTGCGCCCACGGGTGTGCGGCACTGTCGGGGCACAGCGGACCAGCCAGTCCTCGGACATCCGAATTCAAACAAGGTACTAACTCAGGCTTCCTCTCGTGACAAGGAGACCACCGCTGCCTCCCCAGGGCCAGATGGGCAAGTTACTCCTGCCGGCTGCGGCTCTCTGCCGCCCTGGCTCGCCCCCTGTACCCCACACAATCCCGCCATGATGCAGGTTCTTCTAATGCCCCCATTTAATAAGCCAGGGACCTGAGGCACAGAGAGGTCAAGTGACTTGCCGAGGTCGCACAGCTAACACAGTGGAGGCAGGATGTGACCCTGAGCAGGCTGGCTCTGAGTCAGCGCTCTGCACTGCAACCCCACATCTGACCCCAAAGCAAGCCGAGGCGTCGGTACAGCAGGCCTATGGCTCGGAGCCCGGCTAGAAACCCTCGGGGAGGGATGCCAGCTTCACAGGCCGAAGGGGCCCAGAGAGGGGAAGTGCCTTGCCCAAGGCCTGATGTGCAGATGTCGGAACCAGGAGTCCCCACGGCCTGAAGCCTGGCTCTAACAGCGGGAGGGGCCTGGACTTGGGCTGGAGCCAGGCAGGAATTCCCCCTCCTCCCCCGCCCCACGGAAGCATGGCTGGGCAGGGGCCCCTGCCAAAGCCGGAGTTTGGAGAGACTGCAGGGGACACAGCAGAGAAGCCTGCTGTCCTTGGGGACACAAGTGTCTCAGGACAAGGCTCTACTCCAACTGGGCTCCACCCTGCCGCACAGGCGGGCCCAAACAGGGAGCTGGGGGAAGCCGCCGGCGGACTGAGCCCGCTTGGGAGCCGTGGAGGGGCCTCTCTCTCTGCCCACCACTGGGCAGAACCCCTGGGTCCAGGAGGCCGGCCCCGGGCGGCTGGTTGGGCAGGCAGAGCCACCACACCACATGGGCGCACGAGGCCAGGCCGGGTCCTCTTGTCCTGCTGCAGCTGGCGCCAGGCAATGGCAGGTGGGAAGCAGCCACGCTCCCTTGGCAGCCGATCACGCTTTCCCACCTTTTAAAAAATGCCCTCTCGGGAACCAGCAGTTAGCGTGATGGCTATGTCGCTGGCCTCCCACGTAGTCGACCGCGGTTCGCGTCCTGGACCCGGTGGCTTAAAACTCACGCCGGGCGCGTGTGCGTGCGTGCCCAAGATCCTGAGAGGAGAATAGAGGAGAAGGGATTGCAGTGTGACCATCCCCCCTGGGGGGTGATTTCTCGCTTTCTGTCTCTACGTCTCTCTGTCTGGCGAGCGCACACGCCCTATAGCGAAAACCTCTCAAAAAAAAAATGCCCTCTCAACTTTTCTTGCCCATTGTAAGAGGCCATTCCAGCCTCACACGCTGAACGTGGCCGTGAGTGAGGTCTGCAGACCTCCCCTGGCCACGTCGGTGGGACTGACCACGGACAGCCCAGAGCACGAGGCCTCACTATGCCTTTCCTTGCCGGTCGTGCGTGGGGGTCGCAGGGCTGTGAGGGGATGTGGGGCGGGCGCTCCTGGCAGCCTCCACCCTGGCACGCGCCTCCTTCCGGCAGACGCCCCCCCTGCTCAGCTGGTGCTGCCCCCACCAATTCTTCCGGCCGGAGGGAAGCCAGAGCACGAGATGGGAGGATAAAATTTGATTTGAAAGAATTTTATCGTTCAGCCCAATGATGGCTTTAAATATTAAAAAGGCATAAAACAGGGGGAACGGAAAAGCAGTACCAAGTACCAGCTTCAGACGGCGTTTGCCAAACACGCTGGCATCTGAGAAAGATCGCGCGTTGGGAGGGAAAAGGCTGCAGGGGAGCCGGCCGCCTCCCATCCTGCTCCCAGGCGCGTTCAAAGCCGCATCCTGACCTCCCCAACCTTACCCGAGACAGGTAATATATCCATTATTGATGGATCAGTACCCGGAGAGTGTAAATTACTGAAACAAACACGGCATAATTAGGGCATTAGGGGAGCGTGGAGGGGAGGCGGGCTTGGCTGGGCTTCCATCTTCGCAGGTGTTCGCGGGGTGGTCGCCAGCTTCCCAGCCTGCTCCGCATATGCACACCCCAGCTAGCCAGTTCTCAGCTGGGAGGCCCAGAACGCGGAGCGAGGGCCCAACCGGCCAGGCCCTGGGGGGGGGGGGGGGCGCGCAAAGGGGGTGAAGGCAGGTCCCGAACCACGGGGGCACACGCACACAAAGACCCAGGGCCCGGCGGCCTGGCCATGCAGCTGAGAGCCCTCAGGATTTCATGACGAGAATGAAACTGATCAGCCTGCCTCCCGTCCCATAATTAGGGCCAATTGAAGGAGACAAAGAGATCTGCAGAGATCACAGCGGGACGTGGTGGTGACGGCGGCTCTGGGAGGCGTTTTGTACTCGCTGGACCGTCGCTGTCTTCACATAAAAGCTGCTGCCTCCTTCCTCGCTCTCTCCCGCTCTCTCCCCGGAGCAGAGGCCCTGGCCCCTCCGCCAAGTGCCTGTTCTGGAGGCTCTAGGGGAGGAGGGGCGGGGGAGGGTGGTCTCCTCTTGTCTTCTGCGTTTTGGTGTGGGGAGGGGACAGGGTAGGACGACTAGGGGCTCCCTGGGTGTCTGCTAGGCTGGGGTGCTCAGGCAGGTGACGACTGACTGCATGTGTGTGCGGCCGTGTGTGGCTGTGCGTGCACACACGACTGTGTGTGCGTCCGTGCGACTACGCACGTGCCAGTCCCCGTGAGCGCAGGTGTGATGGTGGGCGGACAGTGCTGGGCTGGAATCGCAGCCCCACTGAAGACGTTCCCTCTCACTTCACTTTCTAAAAGTTGGGACGGCACCATCTCCGGGGCGCAGACCTGGGAGCTGCCGGCTCTGGGGGGCCCTGGAGGCAGGCAGGGGACAGGGAGGGGCTGATGACAGCTAGGGCACACCCCACAGCAGGGCACACACAGCCTCGTGCTGGGGGTTCCAGAGGGGACCCGGCCGAGAAGTGCCAAGTGCCTTTCGTTGGCCCTGGTGTGGGAGGTGGGGGAGAGCAGGCTTAAAAGCTCGAGCCTGCCTCCCCCCAATTCCCAGCTGGAAGCCCCAGGACATGGCCCTTGCAGAAGGTGGCTGCCGGACAGCAGGGGGCGCACCCCGCTGGGAGGAACGAGGAGCTCCAGGAAGCCACCCTGCTGGCATCCCCAGGGCTGTGCCAACCTGCCCAAGCATGCATGTGTGGCCTCCCTCCCTGTGCCCACAGTAATCCTCCGACTTTACAGCAAATTATTAAAACTCACTTATATTTAATCTGCCTTCTGGAATTAATTGAATTTTTACGCTCAGCAAATGCCACAGTTTGTGCTGCCTCCCGATCGCTGGCTCGGAACAGCTAAATGACAAGGCGGCCGACCAACCGCAGGCTGTGCAGACGGCTCTCGGGGGTGCGGAGGCATTAAGAGGCGAGGGGGTGCTGCACAGGGCGGCCCATCCCCACCGACGCCCTGAGCCACGGAGAACAGCAGCTCAATTTATCAACACAGAGAGGCCTGGGCCTAGGGGGCCCTGGGGGGGACCCGGTGCAAAGGGGCCCCCAGAGGGAGGGGACACCCAGGAAGCCAGCCAGGCAGGACTCCTTCCTTCGCCAAAAGGGTCCCGCGGGTGTGTGGGCCGTGGACGCTCCACCCAGACGGGGTCTGGCCAGGCCCAAGAGGCCCAGGAACGCCTCCTCCCAGCTCTTGGCCTTTTCCAGAACCCCTCGCACAGGGGCTTCTACAGCCCAGAGCCCTGGCCAGCTTTCGCAGTTCTGCCCGGGAGGCACCGGCACCGAGGCTCCAGGGTCATGCTGGGTCCTGGCAGGCTCCCTTCTCGCTGAGACACATTAACTAACGGGGGTGCTGACACCTCGGGGGTGGGGGGGCAGTGGTGCTAAGTGCGGCCTCTTAGCCTGCCAGGTCGGGAGTTCTGAGTGCGGAGACACCCTGGCTCCCGCAGGCTGTGCTCTGCCTCCTCCCTTCCCCGCATCTCTGGCAGCCCAGAGTGCCATAGAGGGCCGGGAGATGGAGTCCCCACCCGCCAGTGCTGGTTTAGATTCTGAAGGAAGTCCACCACCCCTGGCACCCCACAGGGGTGGCATCTGCTTCCTGGATGTGCTGGCCACCCGCTTGGAGTAGGCGGGTGGGAAACGCAGCCTCCCAGCCCCTGCCCCAAAGCCTCTGAAAGCCATGGCTGGGATCAGCAGGGGACCCTACAACCCGTGGGAGGAGCCCTCAGCCCGCAGGAAGGACAAGCCCAATGACAGCCAAAGGGAGGCCTGACTCACCCAGAGCACAGCAAGACCCAGGCACCGTGCGAGCGATGCCACCAATGCCATGCTGCGCCCAGAAGACTCTCAGAGGCAAGAGCTGATGCGGCTCCGACCTCGCTACCTGGCTGTGCGTGCTTCCCCGCCCCTGTGCACACGTGCAAGTGCATGCATGCTTCCCAAACAGCGATCCCAAACTGCCTCCCTGGCCCCCCAAAACCTATTGCTAAAAGGTATACCCCCAAGGTTCATTCTGGCTTCCACATAGGCCTGGCCCTTCAAGATTCAGGGGGCTGCACGCACGGGTCCCCTGGACACCAGCCCGGCACCCACCCAGGCTGGGGCTTGGCACGCCCGTCACCAGGCATAGCCCAGCGCGAGGAGTCTCCTCTGCATCAAGGCTGCCAATCTGCGTGACTTCTCAGCGTGGGCAGTGGGCAGGAGGCTGCCCAGGAAACAGCCTCTGCCCCCGGAGCTTCCCCCGCTGGAGGAGGAGCAGAGGGGTGGAGGGCTGCCGGGGGGAGGGGAGGCAGTCAGCTGGCCGCTGCGTGGCAGGGTGGCAGGGTGGCCGTTCACCTGTTATACCTGCGATCTCAGAGACTACTTTCCTGCTGGGCCTGCAGGACCAAATTCCACAGCCCGAGGGCCTGACCCCAGAAGTTCATTGGCTCACAACTCGGACCCTGGAAGCCCAAGATCAAAGTGCAGCCAGCCCATTCCCAGCGAGGGAGAGCTCAGCTTGGGAGCTCCTTATAACGTCTAATCCTCTCAGAGCACCCCACCCCGAGGGCCTTAGGGCCTGTTTTGTTTTATTTTATTTTATTTTATTTTATTTTATTTTATTTTATTTTATTTTATTTTTTGAGAGAGATGTTTGCTATAGGGTGCGTGTGTGCTAGCTGGAGAGACAGAGAGCCAGAAATCACCCCCCAGGGGGGATGACCACGCTTCTCCTCCATTCTCTGCTTGGGATTTTGGGCACGCATGTACACGCACCTGGCATGAGTTTTAAGCCACCGGGTCCAGGACTTGAGCCCTGGTTGACCACGTGGGTGTCCAGCGATGTACTGTTACGCCATCTGCTGGCCCCCAGCCTTTGTAATCTGAATGACTTCCTTAGAGGTTCCATCTCCAATACAGCCACACCAGAACTCAGGGCTCACAGGAATCCGGGGGGTGCAAACATCGTCGGAAACATGAACCCCCTGACTGCACAGGCCCTCGGAGCCAGGCCATCGGGCCCTGAGGGACCAGAAACTTCTTTGGGCATCACTGGGCATGCATCAAACAGGGCCAGATGCGTCAGCTCCTCATGGGTAGGGGCCGGATGAGGCCTGGGGGGTGCACAGCAAGGAGGGGTCACGTTGGACAGGAGGCAGAGACCAGCCCCTCTCAGGTACTCCCCGACACCAGGGGGGCTGCCCCAGTGCTCCCACACCATGCCCTGCTCTCCTCTCCGACTGCTCCTCGCTAAGACCAGACTATGAGGAACCCCCCAGACCCCCTCTTGTGCTCTGTGCTTTCCCCACCCATGCAGGACCCCCACGGACACCCACAGAAGGGGCTAGTCCGGCTGGGAGGCCTGGCAGCGCAGTCCAGCAGCCTGGTGCCAGCGCCCGCTTTGCCCCTGCTGCTCCCACCATGGGGCCTGCTCTTCCCCAGTGCCTACCCCAGGCTCCTTCTGCCCAGCACTGCTCTTGGCAAGGAGGCCTTCCTGGCTGTGCCACAGGAAGTGCTGCCCACCGTCCCTCCCTCCCCCCAGGGCTGCCCTGTCCTGGGCCTGCTTGTCTCCTCCACCTTCCTCCACCGCTGGGTTGGGGCATGAGCTCAGGGCCTGCAGTCCTGGCCCCCCAGTGCTTGCTCACTCTTCAGTTTTGCCCTGGAGCACCTGTGCTCACAGGAGAGAGAGAAAGGGGGAGACAGCGAGAAATCACCCCCGGGGGCAAGGCCACGCTGCAGTCCCTCTCCTTTCTCCTCTGGGATTTCGGGCCCACACACACACATACCCAGTGTGTTTTTCAGGCTGTCGGGTCCTGAACTTGAATGGCGCAGTTGCCCCTGTGGGACCCAGCAGCCTTAACCTCCGCGTCCCCTGCTGGCCCCTCGGTGCTTTCCCGTAATGCCCAGCGAAGTGAGCACGCCGCACTGGGTACTGATCGATGGCAAGCTCCCGGCCCTTGGAGGTATTTTATTAAGAGGTTTTTGCCTTAGGGTGTGTGCTCACCAGAGAGAGAGAGAAAGAGACAATGAGACGGAAAGTCAGAAATCACCCCCGGGGGGTGGCCACGCCGTAATCCCTTCTCCTCTATTCTCCTATTGGAATCTTGGGCGTGTACACACACGTGCCCGGCCTGAGTTTCAAGCCACCAGGTCCAGGACGCAAACTCTGGTCAGCCATGTGGGAATTCAGCAATATGACTGCTCTGCACCTGCTGGCCACATGGAGGTATTTCACACCAACCTGGGTGCCCTTTCAGGATGGCTCCACGACTCGTGGCCTGGCCGGAAGAGGAGCTCAGCGAGAGCTGCAGTGGGGTCCTTGGGGGCCTGGGCGCCCGGACCGGGGCAGGGGCCTTCCCGGAAATCAGCCCTTGGTGGGTCTCCCAGACAGGTCTGCGCAAGTCTCCCAGGCCCCAGGCTCCCTTTGGAGTGACCTCGCTGAGTCCCTGGGTCTCCCGACAGGTCTCTGGTCCCTCTGCCCTGCCCCTGCAGTCCCGGAGCAGGGCAGGCAGCCACAGCGGCCACAGGCCAGGCCGGATTACCATACATCAGGCATAATTACTCTGCGGAAACTCACAATACAAAGCGCCCTCCCCAAGCTGGCTTCAGGATTGCCAGGGTACAAAGCGCTGCTGTGTGTGCCCTGGCCCAGCCAGCATTTCTAAAGGGGGTGGGTGAGTTTCCCCAGAAACCTCATTCCCTCCAGGCAGAGGCTCCGCCCCAGGGGAGGGACTGCTCAGTCCCCCCCAAGCCCTGCCCTCAAGCCCACTCTGGTCCCCCCCACTTCCCCCACCAAGTCCTCTCTGCTCAGGTCACTTAAGCAGAAGGGCAGAGAGAACACCGGCTCCCAGCACCCACTGCGTCCTGCCAGGGTGCACAGGACAAGATGGGACAGACCCCTCTCTGCCTGGGGGAGCTTCCGGTCCAGCGGGGAGACACCATGAATCACGCAGGGCAGGTGAGAGGACGGGGTACACGGTGACCCCAGGGCCTCCGGGAGGCGGCGACATTTGCACAGAGGCCTGCATGAGCAAGGAGCAGCTGTGCAGAGGCCCTGGGGGGGCATGAGCCGCGGGGGTGCTGCCTTTTATCCCAGGAGGCATCTGAGGGGCTCCTGCTCCGGGGCACACCAGTCACAGGAGCAGCGACTGCATGCTTGTCACACAGAACACGCGGGCGGCAAAGGCCGCGCAGCAGAGGCAGCGGGAAGCGCTCTGAGCCTCTGTCGCCCGTCAGAGAAATGGGAACCAACTGCGGCCACATCCGCTGGCACAGAGGGAATGGCCAGCGACTCGCACCTCTGCCTGCCAGGGGGAGGCCCAGGCTCGTGAGGGGTGCCCAGCCGGCAGCCAGATGTCAGCAGCACAAAGTCGAAAAACCGCGTGGGGGTTATTTATCCCTCTGGCCATAAAACCCAGGGACAGCCACACAGAGCAGCTGTCCCAGCGACGCCCTCCCAGGTGTCAACACCCAGTATCTGGGGCCGCCCTGGCAGTTCTGGGGAGAGGCCCTGCCAGTCACCTCCAGCTTGTTGGTTTCCGGCCAGAGCCAGGGCGGGAGGCCGGGAGGAGCCTTATCTGAGGGTCACAGGCCCTGCTCCAGCCTCCTGGGCTCTGGAGAACGAGGGCGGCCGGCCTTGCAGCACCAGGGGCCGGGCTGGGCGGGAGAGGAGGCTGAGCCAGGGCAGGGGCTTGGGGAAGGCACACGGCGCAGCAGGGACAGGTGTCGTCCAGCAGGCTGTCCGCCCAGGCCGGGCCTCTGCCCACAGGAGTCGGCCTCCAGGCTGCGGGAGCTTGGAAGGCAGGCCAGGCCCTGGGGGCTGCTGGGTGGAACCAGGTAACCTCGATTCCAGGCCTTTGGCTGTCCTGCTCGGGTCAGGGGACCCAGCTTCTCCCCCAAACTCCGGGCCAAAGGAGGAAAGAAAGAGCAGCTCCTGTCACAGGGAGATGGGGCACTGGAGAGCCCAAAAGGGACCTGCCCACAGCCTGGCCTCGGGGTCATGCCTACACCCTGAGGAGGGGACTGTGCCTGTGCGGGTCTCGGCTCCCTCCTGGGGTGACGAGATGGTGAACCGAGCCCACGCCGCTTCTGCACCCCAGGGGCTCACAGCAGGCACTCGACACTGGTCAGCTCCGGTCGGCCCTTGGCAGAGAACTCCAGGGTGACTTCCGGGGCTAGGGGCCCTCGTCACAGCACACCTGTTCCCGCGGCCCTGAGCCACATGCCCTGTGCCCTGGCGTGCAATGACAGCAGACAGAACACAGCGGAAGTGCCTTGAGAGCAGCACTCCAGGGCTCCCGGGCTCCCACCACCAACCTTTCCCCAGGCCCCACACCGGCAGGCCGGCAGCGCCACTGCTTTGTTTCCTGCAAGGCGAACGCGCTCGCTCGCAGAAGAGCGACAGAGAGAGAGGGAGAGGGAAATCATCCCCGGGGGGACGGCCACAGCGCACGCCCCTCGGGACTCCAGGCATGCACGCACAACGCCCAGAGTGTGTCTCTCACCACGTCACCGGGCCGGGGCTCCAGTGCACTCAGCCATGTGGGGTCCAGTGCCCGGCCTCCATGGCACTGGCTGGCCCACATCTCCACTTCTAGGGCTGCGGCTTAGAGGACACCACCTGCCACCCACCAGGGACAGGACCTCAGGCGAGCTGGGCCTCCCGGTGACGGGGCACTGGGGCAGGTCCTCTCCCCTCCTGGACAGCAGAGGCAGGGAAGGGCCCTTGGGGGTTTGGGGAAGTGCAGGTCAGGGCAGCTGCAGCCCCAGGGCACAGTCGCTTCTCCCCCTCCCTGGGCCCCGTAGGAGGAAAGGCCTTTAAGGCCCTCCTAAACCTTCCCCCAGGGCCAGCCAATGGCACGGCAGCTGCGCAGGAAGGCTCCTGGTTCAAGCCTGGAGGCCTCCCTGATGCTGGCCGCACACAGTCATGATCCCAGCTGACTGAGTCTGGGGGAGGGCAGCATCAGGTCCCTGCGAAAGAATTAGTTTTTTTTTTTTTTTAAAGAATTGTTTATTTTTTTATCATTGTTATTATTGCTTTTTAATTTCCTACAGAGCACATGAGCTCACCAGAGAGAGACAAAGAGAGAGAAACTGCGGTCAGCCACGTGGGAGTCCAGTGCCCTGGCCAGCACGCCACCCCAAGAACTGCACTTACTAAAGCTGCCCCACAGTACTCCTCGCACGCCCGCGCTGAGGGGGCTTAGTGTCTGGAAAGAAGGCGCCCCTCTAGGAGCAGGGACTTGAGGCAGGCACAGCCTGGCACCAAGGAGCCCAGAGCCCAGGCTCCTGCAGGGCCTCCGCGGGCAGGGCCCACCCAGCTCCACCACCACAGGTGACCCTGCCCGGCTCCTGGAAGTGGTGTCCAGCGGGGGCTTAGGCTGCTGTGTAAAGGCACGCTCCCCCCACGGCCACCGCGCTCCAGTCTGTTTCTTCCGTTTCCACTGTGGGGTGTGCGCTCCCTGGAGAGAGGCAGAGACAGAGAAAGGAGGGAGGTCGCGAAACCTCCTCCAGGGAGATGGCCGCACCGCAGTCCCGTGAGCTCTCCTCCACGGATCTGAGCATGAAACACATGCGCCTGCTGCTTTTTTCAGACTGCCGGGTCCGGGACTCAAACCACTAAGTCTACCATATGGGATTTAGCCGTCTTAACCACCATGCTGCTGGCTGGCCCTTGGAAGTCTTTTTTAAAGAGAGAAACTATTTCCTGAGATTCATTTATTTATTTTCAAATTCCAGTTACATCTGAGACCACATCCCTTTAAATGTGCCTTTCCCTCTGGAATTGAAGCGAGTCGGAGCGTTTGGTGATACTGCGTATTAAGGACGCACCATAAAAATAAATTGCATTGTAAAAGTGGCCTCTTAACAGACCACCTTAGCTCCAGGGTTAAATGTCTGATTTCAGACTGTTACCCACAGAGAGAGCAGATGAATCGACCTGGCCCCCCGGCCCCGCTCCGGAGGGACCCTGCCTGGCACCGAGGGGGTTAAGCCGGGCCCTGATAACGCCCCTCTTCCAGGTAATACTCCCCTAGGCTGCTTCAATTCCAGGAGGCAGCTTCAGGACCAAATGCTCCCAAAGACAGCTGTCAGACACAGCAAAAAAAAAACACAACAAAAATGAGGGAACGCACCAAATGCCAAAATATAATGAAAATTCACACAGCTAAAACAAATATAACCATAAAAAGACTGGAATCCTAGAAAAGCGATCTCTACAATTAAGCAGTTTTCTGCTATATAGTGATAATCACCTAATTATACTATTAATGACAGTTCAACCTGCTTTGAAATAAAAGGACAGTCTTCCATAACAGGATGCCAGCTGTTAGTTACAGATGTCAAACATCTTTAAAGCATTATTATTAAGGGGGAGAAGAAAACACCCTATAAAATGAACACATCCATATTCTCCCCCCATGAAAAAAAATCGCAATTAGCCGAGTGCTTTAGCAGTGCCCAAGTGAAGAAATAAAAATAAAATGTAAAAGCCCAAGGAAGAGATCAGAAGGGGCGGGGGAGAGGGGCGCCGGCACCCCCCCGCCCCCCCCCCCAGGCCGCTCACAGCGCCAGCGCCATGCTCGCAGGGTCTGTATACATTTTAACGGCATCTCTAATTCCTTCCAATGAAATAATCTCCGGAACCAGGATGTTTATGCCGGATAATAGATCTCCCAGCCACTCGCAGAACTCCCTGGGCACACAGACCTCGAGGAGAAGCAGTCAGCCCCAGTCCCACAGCCCCAGCTGGAAGCTGGCGGGCGCTGGGTTGCCCGGGGTGGCCGCCCGGGCCCCAGACACATGGCTGGCTGAGTCTTGCCAGTATTTCTTCAGCTGTGTGCCGTTGACATTCTGTAGGCCAAGGTGTAATAAATACCCGACCCTCTTCTGACAATAGGCAGACACATTTAATTAACTGGAGCGTGAAAGGCTGGGGGCTCAGGGAAGCAGCCCCAGGGCCAGGGATTAACCTTTAAAGCAAGCTGCGGGTGGGCAGGGCAGGGCAGGGAGGGCCCAGCATGTCAGCGGGTCCCAACAAGCCTTCTCAATCTAGAGGGCACTGGGGCTACCTCCCGGCAGACCTAGGTCCCGGGGTTAAGCTGCACATAGCGAGGGCCCCAGGGCCCAGTGCTGAGGAACCAAAGGAGCAGGCTCCCAGGGGCCCCCACGCGGGCCTGAAGCCCAGAAGGAATGCCCCAATCGCAACAGCTAAAGGGCCGGCGGGCACTGCGCCTTCTGCAAGAAACGCCTGCCCCATCCCAAGCCCGCTTCCTCCCACTCCTGGCATCAGGGTCCGGGCGCTCTTGGGAGGCAGGAAGGCTGAGCGGAAGCATGTGGTTTGGGGATCTCTGCCAGCAGGTCACTCCTGTGGCCTCCTGACCTGAGGCCTGGTGGAGGAGGAGGGGGCAGCTTGCAGATGGGCAGGGATGAAGCCTGGGATCCGGGAGAGAGCGGTGGTGGCAGGGGGCAGGCACAGTCTCAGAGCTACTGGAGGGCACAGGCTGGTGCCAGGACAGCCTCCCTACAGGCCCGGAGCTCGCTGTGCACCGCAGGCCAGGCCTCGCTCTCTGGGCACAGCCGTGCTGGCCAGCACCCCGGGGCCTGCTCCTGACAGCCGGCTGCCGGCTTAGAACCTCCACCGTGCCTCACTAGCTTCCTTTCTCTCCCTCGAGCACGCAGCCGGCACCCGCTCCCCTCGGACACCCTCCAAGGAACACTCAGGCTGGGGCTGTCCGCTGGAAGGACGGGAGGCCGGGCACCCCATTTCTCTTGGCCAAGGAAGGCGCCGCCTGCCCTGTTCTCCCACCACTCCCTCCTAGGGGACGGGGCAGCTTCAAGGCAGTCGGGTCTTCTTCTTTTTTGTTTTTGGAGAGATTTTCGCTATAGGGCGCATGCGCTTGCCAGACAGACAGAGAGAGACATAGAGACAGAAAGCGAGAAATCACCCCCAGAGGGGATGGTCACGCCGCAATCCCTTCTCCTCCATTCTCCTCTCGGGATCTTGGGCACGCATGCACACGCGAGTTTTAAGCCACCGGGTCCGGGACGCGAACCGCAGTCGACTACGTGGGAGTCCAGCGACATAGCCATTACGCTAACTGCTGGTTCCCAAGGCGGTCGGGTCTTGAACACACGACACGCTTTGCCCAGCCGTGGTCTCATTTTCTACGAAATTCAGTTATGGGGAAATTTTCCCTGAATTCTCAGAAGTTCCTGAGAAATACCTGGAGGCCATTCGTTCCCCACGGTCCGGTCTGACACAGCAAAGCTCGAGGAGGGGACATGCTTCCCGGGCACGGACTGGCAGAAGCCAGGGGACCCGCTGGCCACCGGCACTGGGCCCGACGCAGTGACAGCCCGGGGCTGCTATCAGGAGCTCCTCGGAGTTCCCAGATGAAACAGGACTAGAGACGGGACAGCGAGGCTCGGCCAAAGCAGTGTGGAAGGTCACCGTCAGGTGCGACCCAGCGCCTCCACTGCAGGCACACACCCAACGGACACGGACGCAGGCATCCACACAAAAACGCACATGCACGTGAGGGCCTTCGAAAGGCTCATGGAAACGTGAAGTTAAAGGAGGAGTTTAGGGACCAGCAGATGGCACAATGGTTACGTCGCTGGACTCCCACGTGGCACGTGGCCGACCGCAATTCGAGTCCTGGAGCTGGTGGCTTGAAACTCATGCTGTGCGTGTGCCCGAGATCCCAAGAGAATGCCGGAGAGGGGTCTGTGGCGTGGCCTCCCGCCCCCCCACCCCGGGGGATGATTTCATGCTTTCTGTCTCTGCCTGTTTCTCTAGCAAACACTCGCACCCTACAGCAAAAGTCTCTTAAAAAAAAAAAAAAAAAAAAAAAAAAAAAAAAAACTCTCTAAAAAATAAATAAATAAAGGAGGAGTTTATTTCAGTGCAAAACACGTTGACATCCACACGTGGTTTCTCTCGTGGTACACAGTTACCGCGAACTTGCTGGAACGCCCGAGTGGCTCCCAGCAACATTCTTCCTAACAGCCAGAAAACGCAAGCAGCCGAGTGTCGTCAGCTGACGAAGATAAACCGGTCCGCCCATCTCATGGAACCTGATCAGCGTGAGGAGTGAGGCCCTGACACGCTCCGCGGCCCGGTCAGCCTCGAACACGTGATGCCAAGCGCCAACGCTGGCCAGGGAAGGCTCCGCTCTGCGAGACCACCTACACGAGCCACCGCGCAGCGAAGCCACAGCACGCGGCCACCGTGAGCTCCATGTGGGCCAGGATGCCCAGTGGCACAGGGAGTGGCTGTTAGTGGTCACGGGGTCCCAAGAGGTTCTGGAACGGGACAGTGGTACAACCTAGTGGGTGTATGAACGAGCGCCGAATTAAACAGTCCCAGGGCCACGCGTCATCCAGGAACTGTGCCTCGATTTTTTTCCCTAAAGATTCATTTTTTATTATTATTATTATTATTCAATTTGACCAGAGAGAGAGAGAGAGGGAGAGAGAGAGAGGGAGGGAGATAAACATGGACACGGGACTCAGAGAGGAGAAAGGTCGCCATCTGTCGCCCTGGGCTCCACACAACTCTGTGCAGACATCCTGGGACAGGGTGGGGGGAGTTACGGAGAGGCTGGACACAGCGGGTCAGTCCTGCCCTGTAATCACAATGCCAGGGTTCAAACCCAGGTTCCGCCACTTAGTAGCTGTGTGCCTTTGGGCAAATCACTTACCCTCTCTCTGCCTGTCTCCTCCTCGGTAAGCGGGGCCAGTACCACCTGCCCCACGAGGGTCGGACAAGCCCACCCAAGTCCCCTGAAGCCCTCGCCTGCATCACGGTACCCGGTAGGCAGACCCCACCAAGCCCAGGGGTGACATGGCAAAACCTCCCTGTGCCGGACGCCAGCTTCGCAAGTGCACATTGGAGGCCAAGCTCCACCCTGCTCTGGGGACAAAGGAGCCCCGATGCCCCACGGCAGAGCCCTGAGGCCGGGCCCTGTGGGCACTGAGGAAGGCTCGTGGGTCCCAGGGCCCCTTTCCGGTTGTTCGTGTCCCTCGCGTGTCCAACACCTGCTCTGGGAAGGAGATGGGCATCTGAGCATCGGCCCAGGCTGGGGCGGGGTCACCGGACCCCGAGCTTGCCCTCCAGGGCCCACCCGTCCCAACCCCAGGCCCAGGAGGTGCAAACGGTCACACGGGCCGCCTCGCCCGGCCCCTTCCCAGTTCACAGGCGCTCCGCCACGCCTCTCGGCACCCACAGGCCCCGCCAGCCCGGCCACCGCACGGGACGCTCCCACCCACCCCTCCTCCGGCCTGTCCCTCTCTTCCGGCCTCCCGTGGAGCTCACGTCCCTACCCCTGTGGCTGCAGACACAGCAAGGCCCCCGCAGGCTCCCGGGAGCCCCTCAAAAAGGCCCAGCGACTCTCCCGGGCCTGGCCCTCCAGCTTTGGCCACCTATGGGTGGAGACTGGGCCGGGCAGAGGGGCCTCCTGGGAGGGGCCTTTGTCTACACTGTCCAACAGGCGGTCCGGCCACACGGGCCCCAGAGCACCGGCCAGGGGCCAGGGTGACGGAAGGACTGAAGGCAGACTTGGTCCATTTGAACCAATTTAACGTGACAGCCGCAGGGGGCTCCAGCAGGCAGCACAGGGCAAGCCCTGGCTCCTCATGCGTGGCCTCAGCTGTGGCTCTGGCAGCACCTGGCCACAGAGGCCGTGCACAGCCCAGGGGGCCCGAGGGAAGGAAGTTTCCCATTGGCTTGTTGGAAAGGCAGTGCCTTCCCCTCTTCAGCACGACCCTGGGTTAGGGAGTGGGCTGACATCTCTCCCCTCTCCACATCCCTGTCCCTCTGCCCCTTCCAACACCCACCACCTCCTACAGGAAGCCCTCCCAGAGTGCTCCAACCAGTGAGGACCTGCACCGGCACCCTTCCAGCCCAGCGGAGTACAGTCTACACACAGCCCAGCACCCCCCTGCTCGGGGGCCAGGACGCCTCGAAGGCAAGGCTAGTGACTTACTTTTGGCCTTCCCCACCCCTCCCAGGCCTGGCCGCCGCAGGTGCAAGCACAAGGCCTCCTTCCAGAGCAGAGTGAGAACGGGGCTGGCTGCAGGCTGTTAGCCCTGCACGGCTCCATCCCCGCAGGCGCGGGGCTGACCGCAGGCCTCTCACCGGCCAGAGCACCGGGAGGCAGACAGAGCCTGGGTCAGGCACCAGCGCCACTCTGGAAAGCCAGGCAGGGCCCGGGAAGCCAAATGAAGCCTCCCGGGCCACCCAAGACCTCGCTGAGGCGCGGGCTGAGATCCAGGGCTTGGTCACATGGTAGGTGCTGGTTCTCAAGGGGCCGCTGGCAGTGCACTCGCAGGACCCCGGTCAGGGCCGGCAGAGGCAGGCCGGGGCGAGGTCCCCTACCCTGCATGTCCTCACTGGCCCCCACGTGCACAGACTTGGTGGCCTCGCGCTCTGAGCTCTGAGGATCCCCTCCCCCGGTGAGGCAGGCCAACCCTGGCCTAGTGCCAAGGCTGTTCAGAACTGCCCCGGCCTGGAACCAGCCCAGAGTGCCTGGGCCCTGGCAGGCGACCTTTAGCCCCGTCTGGCTGCCCAGCCGGCTCAGCTGCTGCTTTGAGGCTCAGGGCGAGGAGCGGTTCGGCCTGGGAACCCGGGGCCACAGGCCTATCTTGGCTCTAACCCCGGAAGCCGCCAGAAACCTCGATCTTCTCTGTCCTCCTCTGCAAGGCGGGGATTGAAACCCCTGCCTCCTCCCCCAGGGCCCGAGGCAGGAAGTAGCCTGCGCACGCTCCTCACAGGGTGTCTGGGGGCTGCTGTGCAAATGGGCCTGCCCAGCTGAGGCAGGTGCAAGGTCCCCGGGAGCCCTACAAGCCACACACCCCGCAGCCAGGTGGCCTCCGCAGCAGGCACACTATAGCGGTGGGGACTGAGGCCACCAGTCCTGAGAAGCAGGCCCATGAACACACAGCTCGTCACCAGCGAACACCCCGGGTGCTGCGACGGGCTGGGGAGGCCTCAGTCCCGCGGGGGCTATTTCGATGACAGCAGCACACCCCTCGGGCAGCCCTGTTCAGCACGCTAAGCACTGCAAATATCCAAATCCTTTTAAAGCTTCTTTCTTTCTTTCTTCTTTTTTATTTTTTTGGAGAGGTTTTCGCTATAGGGCACGTGCGCTCGCCAGACAGACAGACAGAGACATAGAGACAGAAAGCGAGAAATCACCCCCCAGGGGGGATGGCCACGCCACAATCCCTTCTCCTCCATTCTCCTCTCGGGATCTTGGGCACGCACGCACACGCGCCCGGCGTGAGTTTTAAGCCACCGGGTCCAGGACGCGAACCACAGTCAACTACGTGGAAGTCCAGCGACATAGCCATTATGCTAACTGCTGGTTCCCAAAGCTTATTTATTTCGAGAGAAAGAGGCATTCCCAACGGGGCCTCCACAGTGACCCACACCTAGCCACAGCCGGCCAGGATCCTGAGCATGTGTGCACACCCAGCCACAGCCGGCCAGGATCCTGAGCATGTGTGCACACCCAGCACGCATGAGGGGGCCTCGGGACATGAACACAGGACCTTCCCACAGGGTCTCAGCATCAGGCAGTGTCGCGTTACCATGGTGCCACTATGGCTGACCTCAGCACTGAGGCAGAGTGGGGAAACCTGCAGTAAAGGCGGAGCTGGGGTCCGAACTCTGTGTGCCGAGCCGTGAGCCGTGCCCCACACTGTGCCCCACAAACCAGGAGCTCCGAGGGCAGGAGAGATGGACTCCGACCTGGTGGAGGGGGGCCCAGAAAGGGCTCGGCCTCCCGGGCACCGCAGGAGTGGGAATGGCCTGGACAGCGGTTAGGACGAGTAGGGAAGGCCAGGCCAGGAGAGGCAAGGGCCGGCCTCCAACCGCCCTGGAAAAGCCGACTTCCTACGAGAGCAGGTGTGGCCACGGGTGCGGTCTACTACAACCCAGCAGTACCGGCTGCGGTCGCATCCCAGAGCCAGCGTGTGAGACAGGAGCTCTAAGCAAGGAGCAGAGGCACGGAGTGTGTGTGTGCGTGCGTGTGGGGGGATTCTGGTCTCTCCACGCAGGGGTTACCATCCAGGAACTCCGCAGTGTGACGGCGCCTGGGGGGGTGCCGGGAACCCCGACCTCTGCTCCCCGCTGGAGCTGCCCCAGCCCTGGCTCGGTTCTAGCTATGACTGCTCTTAGAGAGACCTGAGTTGTCAGCCCCACCTACGGACAGAGACAGAGGGAGGTTGAGGGTTTCCCAAGAGCCACCGCCCTGGGACAGCGCCGGTATCTGGGTCACGAGTCTGCTCTTGCCACGGATCACCCTGCGCTGGAGTCGCCATGAATATTCATGAGCCTACCCGGCTCCTCACTTTCATTTCTGGCCCAAATTAATAATTTACCACGGAGTTTCATAAAATCAGACACAGCTCATTAGCAGCTCCCCAAAAGGCACTCTGGCTCCCCACTGCTCCCGGCAAGGGGGTCTCCCCTCTGTGACGAGCAAGGCCCTTCTCGGGGGCAACTCTGTTACTGTGACGGGATGGACGAGCTGAACCTGGGGCCCCAGGGCCAGAGACCCACCGCCAGGAGCCGCCCCACTCCCTGCCCAAGCACCAAGGCACTTCCAGGGTCCCTGCAGGTGCGGGGAGCAGGGAGCTGCCACCTCCCACCCCACAGGCTCTACTAGAATGCCACTAAGTCCCTAGCCGGAGGGCGGGGCCTACCCCCCACCCCCCTGTGGCAGCGGTGGAGGCAGAGGCAGGTCCTGTCCCCTGGTCCCTGTTTCCCTGCTGGTAGACAAAGGAATGTAGTGAGGGCTTTGTGACCTCAGGGCCAGGGCCAGGGCCCCCGGCCTTTGGAGCCCCGAGGCTGCCATGTGGGGAGGAAGCCCAAGCCACACAGAGGGCCCCAAGGAGGCGGGGGGGGGGGGGGGGGGGTAGGAGGGACCTCCTTCCAGTCCCCCAGAAAGGGCGCAGGCACGGGGGGGGGGGGGGGGCAGCGCATTCCTGACCTCACAGAGACCGAGAACCATGTTGTCTAGACCACACACGTGTTGTGAGGTGTACTGCCACCTCCTGCAAACCGCCTCCCCCAGCCCCCAAGGCTGACCTCCTGTGGCCAGGCCAGCACTGCCGTTGGGGTTAGGGTAAAGGTGGGCGAAACCTGCCTGCGGCGACTTCCCAGAAGGGAGATGGCAGAGACACCTGTCCCTGGGCCTCTAAGATCTTAAGACCTAAGATAAATGCTGCTGATTCTTCTGACACGGTTCCCACAGCAGGGGGAGGCCTGTGGCCCCACACAGCTGCTGGCCCGCCTAACCTCACCCCACCCCTGCAGCTCAATTAAGACCCAGGCGTTATCTCCTCCCCTTCTCCCTGTTCCTGCCTGCCCCTTGCTCTTGTCAGATAATCACAGGAACCAGCAAACGGTTGACACAGTTACCAAGACAACAGAAGTTAGGCCAGCAAGGAGGTCTGCTAATCCGAAATGAATTATCGGACACGGGGTGTCGGGACCAGCTCAAAGGCCCAGAGTCTGACACACAGTGCCCTCCCCGCAGGGCTCTGGCCATCGGTCTGTCACTTGTGGTGACACCGGAGGCCCGGGGGTTGGGGGGAGGCAGACAGAGAAATCTATTATAACGAACTCCTCCTTGGAAGAGGGTCTGGCTGCGCTGCCCTCCGCCCGACACTTAGGCCCGGGCTCACCCAGTTCTGCTTTCTGCCCTGGGGGTGGGGAGAGGGCTAGGTCGGCCTCCCACGGGCCTTCCCATGTCCCCTTCACCTACTCAGAACTTGCTGTAACCACGGCGCCGGGCGGCTGCTGGCCAACAGCCACAGGAGACCCCAAGCTCCTCGTGGCCTGTGTGGCCTGTGCACAATGCCTGCCCACGGGGGTGCCTCGGCCAGGTCTCCTGGACGGGCCCTCTTCTCAGACACCCGTCTGAAACCCAAGAGGGCGGCAGCCTATCTCGGGCCACTCGGCCAGCCGGGAGCAGAGGCGAGATGGGGCCCAGGGTGCTGGCCCCAGGGAACCTCTGCTCAGGCAGTGCGGCCACATCCTCACCTGGCGGGCGCCGGCACAGGCCCTGAGGGCAGCCCAGGAGCCCAGGCCCTGACCGCCTCCTGGAGCTCAGCCCCTGAGGCCCAGCCTCTCCTGCTGCGCCTCCCCTCTTACACAGCCAAGCCCCAGGAAAAGCCCCCCACATCCCGCCACCAACCCCCAGGGGACTCGTGAACATGCACCTACTGGGCCCTACCCACACGTCTGCCTCAGTAGGTCTCGGGCCTGGCTGGGGTTGACCTGCTGGTCCAGGAACCCCACTCGGAGAACAGGCGAGGCGTCCACCCACACTGGGCCTCTAGCTGCCAGTCTCAGTCCCTCACGCCTCCACCTGTCTGCTGCGGCCTCGGGCCAGATCACCTGGGGTGTCCCCTGGCCGCCTGGAACCTGCTCAGCCCAGCGGCCCGAGGGCCCGACCAAGCACCTGCCACATCACACCCCTTCCCTGTCTGGACTCAGGTGTGGACACCCTCGGGGCCTTCCCACTGCCTTACGGGGCTGGGTACCTTCCCCCTGCCCGGCCAGACTAAGGCGTCCCTCTCTTCAGGCCTCAGGACACCCTGTAAGGCGGCCTGGCCCACACCCTGGCTGCCCTGTCCCTTCCCGCTCGATCTCGTGGCTTGGCTCACCACAGGGTCCTGTTCACACCTCGAGACCCTGCAGGTGTGGTCCCATCCGCCCACTGGCTTCATCCCCATGTCACCTTACATCTCCCTCCCCAAAGCCGTCCTCCTGGCCTTCCCAGGAGACCAGGGCCACCTGCTCCGGAGCCCTGCCCCCGCCGGTCAGTGCTCACCGGCTGAGCCGGCCACCCCGCCCGATCCTCAGAGGGCCAGGTCGGTCCTAAAGCATGCTCCACCCCAGGGCCTGGCCCACGCAGGACACTGTCCACACCGCACAGGGCATAGTAGGGACGCAGGCTGGGCCGCGGCTGCCAAGCGGTAGACAGCGGGTCCCACCTGAGACGCCGTCCTGGGCCTCAGGCTCCATCCTGCCAGCTCCCTCGCTCCCTCATTCTTTTTTTTT
Source organism: Tupaia tana (assembly GCA_026018925.1). NCBI lineage: Eukaryota > Metazoa > Chordata > Mammalia > Scandentia > Tupaiidae > Tupaia > Tupaia tana. The sequence continues at coordinate 3,353,768 of JAKSZU010000018.1, forward strand.
TTTTTTTCGCTATAGGGTGCGTGCGCTCGCCAGACAGACAGAGAGACATAGAGACAGAAAGCGAGAAATCACCCCCCAGGGGGGATGGTCACGCCACAATCCCTTCTCCTCCATTCTCCTCTCGGGATCTTGGGCACGCGCACACACATGCGCCCGGCGTGAGTTGTAAGCCACCGGGTCCGGGACGTGAACTGCGGTCGACTACGTGGGAGTCCAGCAACATAGCCATTACGCTAACTGCTGGTTCCCTCGCTCCCTCATTCTTGCCTTCCCCATCGTCTGCCCAGACCCCAGCTTCCAGAAGGGAGCGTCTGCCAATCCCCTCTGGAGGGTGCCCGCAGCTGCGTACGGACAGGTGGGCTTCAAGCTCCACCAGCGAGGGCTGTGAGCTTCCCCCAGAGCAGAGGCCAGTTCAGATGTCACCTCCCCTTGGTGGCCTTTCTGGTCACTACCTCTCCTGCCAGCCTCCTCTCCCTGACAACTTGGTCTATGTGCCCAGCCCACGAGGGCCACGCGGCAGGAACAGCCCCACGCCCTGCGCCCAGGTCACAGGGTGCCTGGCTTGAACCTCACACGCAGGGGGTGAGGGGCTTCCCGAGGTCCAAGCCGCCTCACTGCACTAGCCTCCCCCTGCAGAGCTACTTCCCCCAGGGAGCCTGCCTGGACTTCCTCTGCAGGATGCTCCTGGGGATTGCAGAGCAGCCACCTTTACTCATCTCACTCCCGGTGCGGTCCTAAGGCGACTGGGAGAGAAGACACGGCCCCCTTCGCTGCCCTTGCCTGGAGGGCTCAGCGCAGTCCCGCACGGCCAGGCAGGCCTCGCCCTGCTCTAGGAGACTTGTCCTGTGTCCTGGAGGCAGAGCTGGGTCAGAGGCAGGTGTTCCGCATGACAGGCTGCACTCTCAGCCATGGCGCACGGCCTGATCATCACCGAATCCGAGAGGGGGTGGGGCTGGCTGTCTGACCCCATGCCCCTTCCAAGCCCAACCTTCCCTGACTTCCTGACCCCAGAGGCCATTAAGCAAGTGGCCAGTTGCCCACTGGGCGGCAGGCCAGGCCTGGTCAGAGGGTGCTTCCTGTCTCGCTGGGGGAAGGCGGAGGGAGCAGGGCAGAGCTGGGCCTGGCTTCACTCACATAGCCGCCCCCCACGGTTCACCGGGACTCCCAACACAGCCCAAGGGGCTGGGGACACTGCCGGCCCCAGCATGGGCTGCGCCGGGCCTGGCACGAGTGAGAAAGCGCCGGAAAAATACATTTTCCCCTAAAGACTTGTAAAAAAAATGCTCGTGGATTTTTTCCTTTTACCCCAAGCTTTCACAACACTAAATATGCCACACTTAGTAATTTTACGAGCAAGCCCAGCTATACATCACACGGTTTTATGTTCCTAAATTAACAAAAGGACTTTAAATCTATATGGAGCTCTTAAAAAAAAAAAGGAGAGAGCGCACCACGTCTATTCCTGCCCTCGCCCCAGTGCCCTCTTCCTCCTACTGTGGCCCTGCGGCTCCGGGATTCCTGCTGACTGTGCTGCTGGGCTGCTGGAGCCCGTTCGGCCTGGGAGCGGGGTGCTTCACGAGGCTCCCCCAGGAGGTGTCCCGCCAGTCCGGCCAAAGACCACCCTGGCGGTTTTGAAAGCGGGTCCTGAAGAGTGACAGGAAGGACCCGCGTGGATGATGAGGCTGCACGTCTGTCCCAAGCCGGTCTCGCCTTAGTCGAAGGGGAACGTGAAACCGACAGCCCCGCGGGGTCTCCTGGCCTCTGTGCTCTGTGCTGCGAGATGCCAGGGTAGACCAGGCGTCTCCACGGCACTCACCCAGAGAGGGAGGACCGGATGTGGGGCCGGTCCACCGCACGTGCCCTCATCCGGGGACGTGGGCGAGTGACGCCCAGCGCTCCACTCCAAGAGGCCCACGTCCAGACACAGCCCCTGCGGGTGCGGGAGGGGTGAGGGCCAGCCGCCCTTCTTACTGCCCCACCAGCAGGCAGAACCCAGGGAACAGGGTGAGCCTTTGCTCCTGGGGTGGAAGAGACCTCTCTGACTCCAGGGTCAGAGTCTAAGAGGCAGAGAAGGGCCAGTGGGCCCTGCCAGATGCCCACCCGGTGTGCGAGAACAACACGAGTGAGAACAGGGCCCAGGACAAGGGGCTGAGCAGGCCTCTGAGGGCTGGGCTGCTGGGACAAAAGGCCCCGGCCTTCCCAGCGACAGATGGGGATGTGGCGGCCCTCCGGTCCTCAGGGGGACCGAAGATTAATTAGTGACTGCCTGGAAAGTGCTACATGGGAACCCAAACGTGGGTCCCTGCTGAGTCGCGAGCTGTAAATAAGCAGCTTTCTCAATCACAACTCACAGCCCCATCGTCCTTTTATCCCACTCGGCCTCGGGCCCCAGCTGCCCCCAGCAGGTCTCGGGTGGTTCCGGAGCCCGCCCAAGCCCTGGGTTTCTTCTGACCCACCGGCCTCCCAGGCCAGGCCGGAGCTGGGCGCCAGCTCAGGAGCCACAGCAGTGCAGCACCCCTCCCGGCCTGCAGCTGAGGTCCCGGGTCTGGCCTGGCCTCCCACACCCCACCCAGGCGGGCCCAGCCTCACACTGGGACCTCTGGAGGCAGGCGGTGGGCGCAGACATGAGATCAAGGTGGCTGTCCCAGGCCGCCTGGCCTCGCGCCCCCTCTCCGGGTACCCCAGCTCTCGGCAATCGCTCTGAGACTGCTCCGAGGCGAGGCCCAGGCCTGACCAGCTATCAGCCACTCGCAGGGAAAACGACGAGGCTCTCCGGGGGAGCACTGCTGGCAGGCTGTGCGCCGCGGCCGGCTGAGCCCCAGCCCTCTCTGGGCTCGGTCTCCTCTCTGGGGGGCTGAAGCATCCTTGCAGGAGTGGACCGGGAATCCCAGTGGAGGCTGGGGTCACTGAGAGTTCAGCACGGGCCGGGTGGGGTGTGTGGATAGTGGAGGACGGAGGAGTCTGTGCCTCCAGGAACAAGATAAGGGGCCGGGAGGGCGCCACCGCCAGTACCAATGGCCAAGTCCCTCCCGCCCATGTTCGACAAATATTTATTGAGCAGGGACTCTGGAGCCAGCCTGCCCGAGGTCAAAGCCCAGCTGTGCCACTGACAGCTCACGTGACCTCAACCTCTCTTGCCTCAGTCTCCCCGGCTGTCGAATGGGCCCGGAGCAGCCCAGCCTCCTAGAGGGTGAAGCCAGCACCGTGCCTGGCACAGGGCAAGCGCATGAAGGTAGCCACTGCCTCTCCCTCCTTATTGTTATTTTTGTTTTTGTAACTGCTATTACTGGCCTGGCGCACAGCCCAGCACACGCAGTCCCCGCCTGCGTGGAAGCTCACTCGGTGGAGTGCAGGAAGGGGGTAACCAGGCGCACGTGCACAGCGGCAAACCTGACAAGGGATCCCTGGGAAAGGAAGGCGCGGGCCACACCCACCTGCCCCCGCAACTGTCCTGTGCCCGGCCCTCCCTGCGAGGTGCCCTGTGACTGGAACTGAGCAAGGAGGCCCAGTCCAAGTCCCTGGCCCACCAGGAGAGCTCACAACAAGCTTTCTGGTAATTCCACGTTGATACAAACGGCAACCGCAGCGAAATCGCAGCCTGTCTCCCAGCTCCCTCTCCACGTTTGCTTCGGCCCAGGTACTTGGCCTCGGTGCCCACAAGAACGTTCGCGCTCTCTCCTACACCAGAGGGAGGACAAACTGCCTTCATAAGTCTAGGGCCGGATAGAGAGATTCGAAACTCAGTGGCTCCATAGGGTCTCCAACCTCTCGATTTTGCCACGACAGCCAGAGGCTGCCAGCTCAGACGCTAGGGACGGCGCAGAAGTGCGCTGACCACACTTTATTTGCAACACGAGGCCGACCCCTGCTTACACAGGTACTGGCTGAGACACAGTTATGGACCCATTTACCACTGGGAAAAGGGAGGCCGCGCCGGGAGGTCCCGTCATCTGCCCAAGGTCTTGGCTCTAAGAGGCAGAGCAGGACTGCAGACCCACAGCCAGCCGCCCACCGCCCTCACCTGTCGCACCGGAGAGGCCGCACCTGCTGTCAGCAGGCCTGAGCTGCCCCTGCACAGCAGCTCTTGGGCCCTGCTCCAGGTCTGAGTGGCACAGACTCCTCCGCTGTCCACACACCCCTCTCCGGCTCGCGGGCAGACCCCAGGTCAGACGCTGCAGAGCCCCTGGTGCCAGGCCTCCGCATCTAAGGTCACGTGCCGACGGCGCCAGGCGGGCCGTGGTACCCATGTCCCTCGTTCAGGCCCGCGCTGACCGCACTCGCAGCTCCAACACGTCCAAACTGGCTGTATCGCCGGGCACCCTGGGCCCCCTTTGCTCATCTGTGAGATGGGAAGGTGCAGCTTCTGATCAGAGGGGAAGGGAGATCTACGGGAGCCTGACCACACACCTGCAGCGGGGCCTTCTCGCTCTCGGGGTCAGGGCATCGCCGCTCCGGCCTCCCGCTGCTGCTCCACCCACGATGGCACCCACCCAGGCCCCACGTGAGTTTCAGGATGACAGCATCAAAGAGCACACGGACCCCCTCTGCGTCCAGAGGCAGAGATTTACTCCCGCACTCCGGCCAGGCAGGACTCACCCCCTGGCCGTGGGGGGTCTTCGTCCAGGCAGGGGCTGCCCTTCCCACAGCTAGTCATCTCAAGCCTGACACTTCCTCCTCCACTTTCCGAGGCTCCCTGTGCAAACAGAAAATGGGTCACCTGACCAATAAGCGTGCACCAGGGCCACCCCTGGCAGGTGGAGTGGGGTGTCGATTACAAACACCTGTGCCTCCGCGCCCTGTTCCTATACTTGAGGCTCACGCTCAGAGCGGGGCCTGCAGTCTCCGAGGCCAAGGTGGCCTGGGGGGATGGGCTGAAGGATTACTACCACCACAGTCCTGGTCACCTGGTCACAGCCCTGGGGTGGGGACAGGAATCTCTGGGGTCCGGAGGCAGGGGTCTGGGGATTTCACCAGGAGCAGCAGGGCCATGTGTCTCCCTGGGGGAGAGGGCTCTGAGCTCCGAGGGCCCTGGAGAGGGGATTCCCGGCTCTGGATCTGCCACCCAGGGAAGCGGCAGGAGGGGGCCTCAGCTGGAGGCTGCTCATTTGCAGGGGTCAGGATGAACTGAGGCCCCGGGAATCATCTCTCATGAAAAGCACCCAATGGACACAGGAAGCCCAGTGCAGACTCCCCACAAGGCTCCACCACTTCCTAGTTTCCAGGGAGCTGGCCTCCGGTGTCCCTGTCAACCTGGGTCAAGGCCACTGCAGCCCACCCCTCCCCTGCACACTTCTGACAGGACTCCAGGGTGGCGTGGGAGCCTCAGCACAAGTGACAGGCCCTCCTGGACACAGAGGGAACAACGCCTGGCCGTGTGCACGTACCCCAGCAAAGCAATTCAGGGCAGGGCCTGGGGCAGCCTCTTCTGCACAATTTGAAAAGCCTCAACAGGAGGGCAGAAGCTTTCCCTCTCCTCCCTACAGCACCTCCACAGCCCTTGACCCGCACCTCCGAGGACACCCCAACTTCAACAGGAACTGCATGTCAAAGCCCAGGAAAGGCAAACTCTCAAAGGAAGGGAGGGAAAATAAACACAGTCTGTTCCTAGAGCCTGCGGTCACAGGCAAACGGCCTCCTTGACCGGGTCACGTGGGCCACCTGGGGCGGTCCTACTGAGTTGCCCCCAGGGGTCCGTGGAGGGGCAGTGACCCTGTGGGGGCGGGGGAGGGAGCCCCGTCTCTCTAGCCTCCCTTTAATTGTTCTCAAGGCTTCCGAGTACAAATAAGGGGCTCCCCAAGCTTCCTGCTGTCACCTCCCTCCCCTCTCCTCCAGGCCGAAAGCGCGACTTGCCCCGAAACAGAAAGTTACAGGGTAGGCTGCAGTCGGCGCGCAGGGAGGTTACGGAACAGGAAGCCACGCCAAATGCCCTCCCGAGCTTCCCCGGCCCCCTCCTCTGGCCGCGGCAGAACAAAACCTTCCAGGGAATCCCAGGCAGGAAGGGGGGCGGGGGCAGGCGGCCGCTCGTGCAGAGACCGCGCCAGGGGGTTGGCTGCAGGGAGCGCGAAATAAGCCCCAGGACTTGGGGGGGGGGGGGGGGGTGCGTGCTACCCGACCCGGCGGCCTGCGGAAAAGTAACTTCACACCCGGCGCTTAATTCACCTTGGAAAGCTTAAGTGCCTTGGCCGCTCGCAGCGCCGCCGCCGAGCCGGCTCCGGGCAGACAAAAGGAGCGAGACGCGCAACCCCCGGCGGCGGCGCGGCGGGGGCGGCGGGCCGGGTGGGCGCTCCCCGCCGCACGTACGCACCCACCACCCGCCGCCGGCCTGACCGCAGCGGGAGGAGCCGAGGCCGCGCACGCCCGCGGAGGGCACGGCGGACCCACCGCCCGACCTGCGCTAGGGGACCTGGGGGTGTCCGACGCGGGAGGGTCGGGGCGCGCCGGCGCCGCGCGGGACCCGGGGAGGCGCGCGGCTCGCTCACCTGGTAAGTAATACAGAGGCGGCTTCAATCCAAACATGGTTCAAATTAGAATTCCATAGTGGCCAGAGAGGGGTGAAGGAGGAAAAAATATTAAAACCCAGCGATGAAACAGAAAGCACCGTCCAATCCACGGCGCTCGGAAATGTCCAAAACAATAAAATAAAGGCAGAAGAGCGATCCTGAGAGCGACGGGAAAGAAAAATTCGGTCCTTTTTTCCCCCGCCCCTTAAGATGATCAAAAGGCTCTCTCCGGCCGGCGCCCGGCAGTTTCGGCCCCCTTGGCCCTGGGCAGATCCACGACGAGGTAACTGACGACCAAGGACGGGCCGGAGCCTCCGCGGCCGCCGGGCTCTCCGCCGCGTGTGTATTTTCTGCCTTTTGGACTTGACATGCAAATAAAAAGGGAGGGGGAGCGGCGGAGGGAACAGGCAGGAGAGCGCAGAGGAGCCGGAGGAAAAAGGGGGGAGGTGAGGGTGATGAAATTGGGGGGTTAAGATCTTCAGGGATTACTCATTTGAAAGAAAGAGGGGGGAGAGAGGGAAAAAAGCCCCCAAGACGTGCGAGTAGCAATCTCTCCTCCATTCAGCCATTTGAATGTCAAGGGCGAGGTCAAGAGACCTGTTTCCAACAGGGTTTCACGTTCAGAACCAGAAGGGAAAAGGAAGGGGGGGTGGGAGGGGGTATCTCTTGTTGCCAAGGAGAAATCGGCTTTGTTTTCGTTTCCCCTTAGCTACTGGGTGAGGAGGGGCGGGTAGGGGGAGAGGAGGAGGGGGCGAGCGGGAGAGGGGAGAAGAGAAAATTAATACCCAAACAGCCAAGAAGTACCGAGGGGGAGATTTCTTCTCGTAAATAAAAGAGGCAGCGATTGCAAACAAGTCTGGGGCAGGAGAAAGCAGGCCGTGGGGCCGGCTCCCCTCCCCCTCTCGCCACCCCCTTTTTGGGTTATCTCCCTGGCTCGGCGTCCCACCACTGACTCAGAGAGGGGGTGGGGCAGGAGGAGAAAGAACTCGCGGGGGCTCGGGAGCCCGGGCAGAAGAAGGCTGGAGAGCGGGCAGCGAGAGCGCACGGCCGTGGAGAGCCCCTCGATCAATTTTCATGCAGGAATCATTATCGGTAAATTGGAAAGCTGGCTGCCTGACAGCAGATTTGTCTCCCCTAATGAAAGCGAAAGGGTAGGGGCGCAGCGGCAGGCGGCTGCAGGCGGCGGCTCCTTCCGTCTCTACGCCGCATCTTCCAAGAGCTCCATGCTTTGCAGGGCGATAATAATAGTTTCACTTGCAAGCTTCCCCCCGCGCGGCCGCCGAGCCGGGCAGCAGATCCATGCGGACGGGGATGAGGCAACACGAGCCGGGCTTCTCTCTCCAGACCTGGGGAGGGTGCTGCTGCTGGCGGCGGGGTGCGCTCCTCTGCCCCAAAGCGGGGCCGTTTGCAAACAGTGGGCGGCTGCGGGCGCCGCCGGTCCCCCCTCCGGCTGCCCAACTCCGCGCTCTGGCTGCCCGCCCGTCCGCCCGCCCTCCCTCCCTCTCTCTCCACCCACGTCTGACAGCTGCGGGAGCTGGGAGTTCACCCTCCACCCGGACCGGGAGGAGGATCCCCAGACCGTGCCCCGGGGGCTCTGGGCCGCCTTTGGTGAAACCCACACGGGGCTGCGGAAACGGAACGCGCTCGCTGGCGGCTGGTGAGCCCAAGGCGGGAGTCGGCTTCCCTCCTTTCTTCGCCTCTCCCCCTGCCCCGCACCCCACCCCGTAAAAATCCCGGTGGCAAGTGTAATCAAATGCTTGATACTATCTCCCACACTCGCCCTGCACTGGGGCATTATCAGATCCGGGAAGGCATGCTTCCAGGCAAATAGACCTAATCAACGCTATTACTGGGATCTGCAAGCCCCGGCTGCGCCACAGTAACGACAGCCCGGCTAATTTGGTCTAAGAAAACGATCAACTGCACAGAGTGTGTGAGCGAGCGTGGAGCCTGTATCTCTCCTCCCCACGCCGCCTCTCTTTCACACCAGCTCAAGAAGGCCCCATGTGATAATTCCCCAAATCGAAGGGGAAAAAACCCTGCCGCCAAACCACATCCTGTGCCTCATTGTCCAGCCCAGCGATTTTAAAGAGACAGGATCCATTTCCCAGGGCCCGGCCCCCCTCCCGTACAACGCACGCTGCAAAGCCGCCTCTGGATGTGAGTTTATTTCCAAGCCTTTTTACCTCCTGAAGGGCCCCTCGGTGGCACAACCAGCTGGAATCACGACTTAGTGACACTAAGGGGTCACCTTTTGACCCCAGATACAATCGTGGTTTGAGCAAAAGACCTGAGCCCTCCGGCGTGCACCGCAGGGCGGGCGACCACAGCTCTCCAACCACTGCGTAACTCAGGGGTCCCCAGCGGCAGCCCCGGGGTCCCTGCTAAACGCGGCGGCTTCCCATGACTGTTGAACTCCCGGAATATGACACCCTAGGGAAAAGCTCCGGGGGTCAAGCTGATGGAGGTGTGGGGACCCCGCGAGCCTTCTGACCCCTCTGTGCCACTCACCACCGCCGCCCCCGCCAGAGAGATCGTAAGTGGGTGGGCGGAGCGCTAGCGCCGGGGAGGGCGCGTTCCTCCCGCCCGCCGCCAAGCGCTCTGCAGCTGCGGCGAGCAGGCGGCGGCTTTCTCTAGGGCCCGGCCGCCTGGGGGGCGACGGCAGCTTCTAGTCCTCCTGGCGCCCCCTCCTCGCGGGCGGCCGCGTGTGCGCAGGCCTGGGGCGGGCGCCGGGGCTGCTGACCTGGAGGAAACCAGCCGCTCCGGGCCGCCTGCATCTGGCCGCTCCGCCCCGCGTGACCCCGGAGGTCGCGCCCGGCCCTCCGCGGCGGCCCTTTGTTCCCGGGGCTGCGTGGCGGCGCGCTCCGCGCCAACCCCTGCGCCCGCGGGCGACCTTGCGGGGTCCGGCTCCCCCCCCCCCCACCTCTCCTTGCCAGGCCTTCAAGGCAGCCTCCGCTTTCACCGCCCACCCATTTGTCACCCACTTAGCACCCGCATACTACATAATGTGCACCCCCTGGGAGTAGGGGGGGTCCCAGCCGACGTGCACCCCCACTCTCCAGTTTGGAAAATCTCTGATCCCACTTAGGGGAAAAAAGAAATAAAACTATTTTTAAAAGACCCTAAACTATCAGTTTCTGTTGTCATTCTTTTATTGGTTTTTAATTCTCCGGGATTACAGGAACAGCAACAGTAATTAATACGAAACCTTCCTCTACTGTATATGCTAATGGCAGGAGCCATAAAAATTAATTTGCAAACATGTCATTACACAATAGCTGTACAGGCAATAAACCTGTAATTATGGCCAATCGCAGGCAGGGTACAGAGGGAGGGACGCTCCCCCCAATCTGCTGGGTGCCCCCCTTCCCCTGCTAAAGTGGGGAGGCTGATGCAGGGGAGGAGCTGGCCTTCCGGGGGCCACCTGTGGAGGGCGCTCTCTGCCCCAGGGCTAGGACAGGGTCCCCAGTCAGGAGCCCCAGGGCCTGGCTTCTAAGGCAGCTGCCTGCAAACAGGAGCAGTGACCCCCTGAGAGAGACTCAGACAGAGGCAAGGCGGGCCCTGGAGCCCTCCTGGGCCTGGCTGGCTGGGAAGGAGAGGTAGAGAGAGGGGAGACCCCGGGGGGTGGGGGGGGGGCAGCTCTGTGCTGACACTGCCCTGCCTGGCATCACCCCAGATACTGGCCAAGCCCGTGAGAGGGCAGCCTCCTCCGGCCCTGGATCTGGGCCTCTCAAAGCAGGATAGTGACATTTCCTGGTGACAGACCTTTGAAAGGGAGGAAAATGTGGGCCCCACCATTGGAGGGCCGCTACACCACAGCCACCAACCTGCTGCCACAACTCCAAGTGGCCTGCATCCAGGCCAGCCGGCAGGGAGGGTCTGCTGGGTGGATTTCCCCTAGCCATGGCCCTGGTAGCCGGGCTGGTGTCAGGAACCATCTTAGCCCGCATTCTCTGAGGGAGCCGACGGCCTGGCTGGGCGTGGGGCCAGCCAGCCACCAGATGCCCAGGTACCAAGTGCCCTTCCCGGACTTCACGCCGGGCTGTCGAGGAAAGGCTGGCTGTGCCCAAGCAGGCTGGGGCAGGGCCCTCTCCTTGCCCTGAGCTCACCTCTGGGGAGGGGTCAGGCTTTCACAGAAAGGTGGCAGACTGGACCACCCAGCACTGGGCCTCTGGTTGCCCCCTCAAGGCTGGGGACACTGCAGAGCACAGAGTCCGAGAGCCCACTGCCCACGCAGCAGGCCCCAGGGTCGGGCAGAAAAAAACGCACAGCTACGTCTCTCCAGGGGTAAAGCTCTGGGGGCTGAGCAACTTCCTGGGGGAACATGAGGCCCCCAGCCCTCCCCAGCTGCCCCTTTCCGTCGAGGGGCCCCAGACTCCCTCTAGCGGGAACACTGTTGCCACAGCACAGTCAGCCAAGCTGGCCAAGACGGTCCCCTGAATAAAATAAAAGTAGTCTACAGGACGTGCTGAGGACACGGGCTGGGGTGTGGCCTGGCACGTAGCGGTGGGGCCTGGGCACTCGGGGGGACCCCACGGGCCTCGCCTGCTGGAGGGGGGAGCTACCCTCAGGGGCTCCAGGAAAGGGACAGGGAGGTGAGGGTGTGGTGGCTGGCCTGGAACACCTGCTCTGGGGTCAGTGGCCTCCGTTCCCTTCTTTGGGACAATAAGGCCAGGTGAGCCCTCCGGAGTGCCCCCATGACAGCTGCCGTCCTAGCACATTTCAGAGGTGACGGCAGAGCTCGGGACAGCCCTGTGCATGAACACCAGGAGTTCCATTTCCCTAGAGGCAAGGGCAGGTCAACGCCTTGCTCAAGGGCGCACAGCCCGGAGCTCCAGAGTCTGTGTCTGAGACCTTCCAGCAGCAAAAAGTGCAGGTTTGGAGCTGGCCAGACCACACTCCAAATTCCAGCTGGCCCCACCGTGCGCATGCTCGGGCCGTGACATGGACATTCTGAGTCGCAGTTTCCTCCACGGGAAATGGGGCGAATCAGCCCTGCGTTCAGATGAGAGGAGGGGTGACAGCTCTGGCCTGGCACGGGATCTACAAACCAGCTGTAGTCGCTGCTGAGCTCTGGAGAGCAGGGTGAAGTGGTAACAGCTGCGCCCACCGCCGCCGCGCCGCAGGGCCTCAGCACACCTGGGCTCCTTGCTTTCCTGGGGCCTTATCTTATCTGGGGCCGACTGCACGCCCATGTGACAGACACTGCAAGGACCATTACCCTTGCTCACGAGGCCCAGAGAAGTGAAGTCACTTGCCCAAGGGAACAGGCATATCGGGCCCTCCCTGCGCTGGGCCTCAGTCCTCCGGTGCCTGGACTTCCTGTGACTGTCCTTAGCCTCGGGGTAGTCAAGACTCAGGGCAGCGTGGTCCCACCCCATGGCATGTACCTTTGTCAGGGAGAGACAGAGACGGGGAGAGAGAGTGAGAGATCACCCCCGGTGGGATGGCCACCCCACACTCTCTTCTTTTCTGTCCTCTCAGGATTTGGGGTGCACACGCGTGCACGCACACATGCCCGTTGTCTCTTTCAAGCCACCAGGTCTAGGACTGAAATGGTGCAGTCGGGCATGTGGGACCCAGCGCCTTAACCCCCACGCCACTGGCTGGCCTGCAATGACCGGCGTTCTTACAGAAAGGATGACACACGGGGGGACGGCCACGGAAGACGGAGGCAGAGTGCAGCCGCACGACGAGCCAAGGAACGCCCGGAACCCAGGGCTGGAAGAGGCAGGAGGAGCCTCCCCGGGAGGCTGGGAGGGAGCACAAGCCTGCTGACCTGGATCGCGGGCTCGGGCTTCCAGAACGGAGAGCACGTTTCTGCTTGCAGTAATTGGCCTCGGCAGCCACAGGACACGCACGCGCCCTGCTGCTTCTGTGAGAGGGGCATGTCCTCCATCCTGCCAGCCCCGGGAGGCTGGCCACAGTCCATCCTCAGGTCTGTAGCCTAGATTATGGTGAGCGCCCAGAGGCCCCGCTGGGCTGTGGCTAGCGGACTCTCCACTGGAGAGGGCTTTCCAGTACCCCCTGCTGCCCCACTGCACCCCCTCGAGATGGACAATTGCCAGCTGGGGTGTGGACAGAGGTCTGGCCAGAGGTCACCAGGTCTGGCCGTCGGCCTGGGGATCGGCCAGGCAGGCCCTGAGGGTACACCTGCCACCTGAGGGCTCTGCAGGCCTCACTCCCCTAGGGACCCCTCAGACCCGTGCTACAGTGCTGACAAGGAGCACCATGCTGGCCGGCCTGCCCCCTTTCCTCCCAGACTCCTGTTCAGCCGTGGGGCTGGGTGACCGGGGCCTGGCAAAAGAACATGGGGGCAGGAAGTCGCCACTGCCAGCCCGGCCCAGGGAAACCTCCCTGAGACTCAGTGTTCTCTTTGTGGACTGCACAATGGGCGCCCGCGGCCAGGACAGGCTGCAATGCGCACACCGAAGACAATGCCTCCAGCAGCCCCAGGTGAGGTCGCGAGCAGCGCCCTGGCCCAGCCCCACACCAGCTGGTACCACGTGGCCTGGGCTCGAGAGACGAACATGCACTGCGTGATGTGCATGGGCTGTCAGGGCCTCTGTCACAGCGGCCAGTGAGGTCACTGACACACACAGGTCCCCTCCCGCAGTTGGCTTTGTGCCTAGCGCCAGGCTGCACGGTTTAAGGGCAGTAACTTATTTCACCTTCCCAACAAAAACAAGTTCTCATTCTTCAGGTGAGGAAACAGCCCCAGGGAGGAAAAGTGGTTTGACCACGTCACACAGCCAGTTTGGAGAAATTTTCTGATTTGAATCCAGACAAGACAGACTCCAGACCCTGCATTTTTTTTTTCTTTTGAGAGATGTTTTCTATAGGGCATGTGTACTCGCCAGAGAGGCAGAGAGAGACAGAAACAGAAAGCGAGAAATCACCGCCTAGGGGGATGGTCATGCTGCAACCCCTTCTCCTCCGTCCTTCTTTCAGGATTGTGGACATGCACGCACATGTATCCAGCATGACTTTTAAGCCGCCAGGTTCAGGACTTGAACCGGTAGACTACAGGGGAGTCTGGTGACATAACCATGATGCCATCTACTGGCCCCAACCCTACGTTTTATTTTACTTTTAGGTTTTTGCCACAGGGTGTGTGTGCTTGCTGGAGAGAAAAAGAAAGAGGAAAGGCGAGGAGTCACTCCCTAGGGGACACGGCCATGCCACAGTCCCTGCTCTTCCATTCTCTAAGGGATTTGGGGTACGTGCGTATGTTACTGGCATGAGTGTCAAGCTGCTGGGTGTAGGACTCGAACCACAGTTAGCCGTGTGGGGGTCCGGCACTTCAGCCACCACGCCACCTGCTGGCCTAGACCCTGCATTGTAAATCGTGCCACGGAACCCGGTGTGGTAGCAGCAGCAGCTGGCAGAGGCTTAGCCCAGAAATCCTTTTTAATTAAAACCAAGACACAGAATGGACAAGAGGGTCTTCAGTCTCCTCACAGAGCTGCAAACCCGTCTGAATTAATGAACTTCTGAGAGCACCAGACACCCACAACAGGGTCCCTGTGCCACGATCCACCCACCCCAGCCCAGCCGGCAGGTCTCAGGCACTTGAGTCAGCCCTGTACAGGGGGAGGCCCCGGGACACAACCCAGAGACTTCCTCCCATGGGGTGCACTGCGTCCTGCTGGGCCACCGTCTGACCCTTCCGTTCAGGCCTGGCCCTGCCTCCAGCCACGGCAGGCTCCGCCCCAGAGAACTCCCAAGACAGACTGTGAGGTGGAGGCAGTGGCATGGCCAGAGAGCCGCCCCCAAGGGTAGGGGATGCCCGAGGAGTCCGACAGCAACCACACACATGCCGGACACAGACTGCCAAGCCCAGCCTGTCCTGGAAAAGGACCCCCTGCCACCCCTTCAGCTTCTGGGGTGGCTATTAAGGACGCCGCCGGCTCAGGCTCTGCCACTACTTCCTGCAGGGGCACTCTGCAGAGACACGCCAGCCGGCCGTGCAGTGTCCTGCTCTCTGTCCAGGGACGGGGCAGACCAACTGGACCCCCGGGACTGCACTCCAAGGGGAGGGGTGCTCTCGGGTGGAACTGACATCCGTGGGTGAGATCTCCCTGCCTACCCCTGGACCTGCCGCTCAGGCCCCTGGAGCCCACCAGCGGGCGAGGTGTTCTAAAGGGCAGCCTGGTGCATGGGCTCCCCTGGGGCCGGGCGCTGGCTCTGCAGTATACAGGCCCCTGGCACGGGAAGCCTGGGCTTTCTCAACCCTGCCTCGCACTGCAGTCCCGGGGGAGCCCTGTACTTCCTTCTGCGTGTAGTCCTGCTCACCTACCCCTCTGGGAAAACCCCAGGGCCTCGTCTGTCCTTATCTGCCCTCCAGTGGGCCCTGGACCCGTGCCCCACGTGGAGAGCAAGGAGTGGCTCCTCTGTCCTGCTCTCTACCAGCAAAGGCGTGGTCCAGGGTGTCCACCCCGGCTCCAGGCACGTCTGGGCCAGACCCTCCTTGGCTGTAGAGGCTCCTACGCATGCAGGACACTGGCCTCGACCTCCAGATGCCACAGGACAGTCCAGTCACAACAATCAGATGTCCCCAGACATGGCTGAAAACCACGTGGCATGCCTCAAGAATCCAGCTGGCATGCAGAGTGGCCGGTTTGAGCCTTACTATACCACCGACCTCGAGCAAACAACCGCACAGGAAAAGTGGACTGCCTGGTCTTCCAGCCACCTCTGCTTCTCTGAGACTCCACAGTGGGGGCGAGCTTGGCCCCCAGCCTCTGTCCCCTGGGTGCTCCTAGACACACTGCCGGGCGGGAGCCATCCTGCCGCCTAGGCCTCTCAGCGTCTCGCCCTCAGTCCGCACTCTGGTTTCTTCCCGACCCAGACAGAACCTGCCGACAGACAGGCACCTGCCACGAGTCACTTGCGCTCTGGTATGACTTGGGCTCACCCTACGTCTGGAGAACCGAGGGTGCAGCGCCATCGCGGTCCGGAACAGGACGTAACTAGAGCCATCCTGCCCACGTGGGGTGAGGACAGCGCTGTCACCGTCACGCCTCGTGTGCTAGTGTACAATTCAGGGGGCCTCGTCTTCTGACAGGGAGGCAGAGCCCCAGGCTAATGCTGGACTTGGAGGGGGTGGTTATGTGACGCCAAGGAATCTTCATTAAAAGGTGGGGCCAGCCAAGCTGCCTCCAGCCAGGTGCCGAGTGGCGTCCCCTGGGCTTCACGACCACCCGTCTCCTGACAGGCCGGACCGCTGGCCGTGACCCTGACCCATGTCCCCAAAGACCGTCTTCCCAGCTGTGTGTGGGAAGGCCATCCCAGAATCACCTCTGATTCTGCTTTTCTTCTTTCTTTCTTTTATTCATCAGAAAGCAAGAGAGAGACAGAATCCCCTCACAGCGTCTGACCACACCAGGGCCCCTTCCTGCAGCCCACAGGCCTCTGCGCACTCACACGTGCCCAGCACGTTTCAGGCTCCCTGGGCTGGGGCTCGGACCGCAGTCACCGCGGGGGATGGGCTCGAGCACCTCCCTCCTGCTGCGTCATGGCCGACCCGGTTCAGCTGCTAGTCGGGAGGCAGGGGAACCTCCACCTGTCAGCCCCGTGCACTGGCAGGTGTGTGAGTACGGCAGGGGCTGCTGGCCCAGCCAGGCCTGCCCCTGTGCAGGTGCAGTGTGGCTCTGGCCTTCAGTCCCCTCTTCTGTAGGACGCTGGAACTAAATGATCCCCCGGCCTTCCAGCTCGGCAAGCCCGTGATTAATAAAACTCAGACGCACCATCTGCTCACTCTGACATTTAAGAAACAGAACGGGCTTCCACGAGAAAGCTGCCCGTGCGGCGTGCTGCTCCCGCGCCTGCTGATCCGAGCGTGGGTCCACACCTCCCGGCAAGTCCCAAGCCGCCTGCAGGTGCGCGGTCACACATGGAGCTGGCTCCCCTCCTCCACCCCGAAGGTCAGGAGCGGGGCCTGGCTGATGGTGGGGGCCTGCCTCAGTGCACCCCAGCTTCTGTGACACCGCCTCCATCCCAGGGCGAGGTGCCAATCTGATGACGGTGCGGCCCCAGTGGCGCTCGTTCCGCGCACTCGGCACCCCCCCCCCCCACCAGCAGGGAGAGCTGCGTCCTTGGGCAGGTGGGGGTGGGCTTTTGGAGGGAAGGGTCAGGCCCACGGGCATGTGCTGACCGGCGGCGAGGCAGGACGTTGCACTGGCAGACGACATCACCCTCAGTGCAGGCTGTGCTGTTCTGTGCACACAGGCCAGCGCCCATAGCGACACAGGTCCCCACACTGCCCTGCAGCTGTCCTCAGATGGCCCTCCATGGTGCCCAGCGCCTGGCCTCCCACACCTGACTGAAGAGCAGGTCCTCAGGCCACTCTAGCAGGTGCTGACGGCCCTCTGTCCTTCCTCCCACAAGGCCCGACAAGTCCTGGTCCAGGGTCGGTTACCCCAAGAGGCTGAATCCAAAAAAACCCGACTCAAGGGACGCTCTTGCCACTGGTCCTCACTGGGCCCCCTGGTGGCCAGCCTGGACTGTCCCAGCCCCCAGCCTCTGGGCCTCCCTCCTGACGCTGGCCCCGACGCTGGCTCCTCTGCCCGGTCCTGCGCCGCCCACTGGATAGCACGGCTGCTCTTCTGGTCAAGCACGCCCTGGACACCCCGTGCCGCCTTCTGCCCCTCCACCACCCCGCCTAGACAAGTGGCCTGCGTGTTTCTTAAAAAGGCCAATTAAAGTAACTCGTGGTACCAGGTGGTGGCACAGTGGCAACGTGACCGGGCCCGGGTGGGGACAGCCCTGGGTGTGCCCTGAGTGCACTGGTGTGTGTGACGCAGGGCTAGTTGAGACTGAGGTGGGTCATGGTGTGAGGACACCTTGAGTGCGCCTGTTTTCTGTTTCTTTCTCTTTCATTGAATAAATAAATAAACTTAAAAAAAAAAATCCAAAAACCTGGATTAAAATATGCCCCCAGCTTACCAGCACCAAAGAGCTGGCAAGACTGTAAGCTCGCCAGCCGAGGGAGACAGGAACCCCTGCAGCCAGCCCAGAAGGGAGGCCGCGTTTGCCCTGAGGGTTCTGCAGAGCCCAGGAAATTCGGACTTCCCCTTTCATGGCCCTAGAGGCAGAGCAGGACAGAGGCAGAGCTTTGGGCGCTGTCAGGGTGCGGGGCTAATAGAAGACCTTCCGACCATACGCCGGGGCTCCAGGGAGCGGCCCCCTGGGAGGTGGGTGGAGGGTCGCCAGCCAGCTCTGGGACTGTACAGGACAACCAGGGTTGAGTCTCTGGGGCGGCCCAAGGAACAGGAAGCCTGAATTAAGGTGGCCCCACCTTAATTCACTGATGTCTGACTTGCCGGCAACAAATACAATTTTCCCTGAGGGAAAAGCACCTTCATCCTGGGCTTCAAATTATGCCATTAAAAAAAAGAGAAAAGTTTTAGAGACATTCTCCGAGTCGCCGCAGTTTCCTGCTTCAACAGCGCTTGAACGGGACTGGCGCTCGTCCCCCATCCCGGCCGGTCACCAACTCGCAGCGTCCTGGGACAGCTCCAAGGCCCCCGCCGCCGCCCAGCCGCCATCGCAGCGGCCTCCATGATGACCGCGTCCGCCTCGCAGGTGCACCAGAACTACCACCAGGACTCGGAGGCCACCACCGACCGCCAGATCAGCCTGGAGCTCTGCGCCTCCTACGTGTGCCTGTCCCTGTCTTTCTACTTTGCCCGAGATGATGTGACTTTGAAGAACTTTGCAAACACTTTCTCCACCAGTCTCAGAGGACGGGGAACATGCGGAGACTGATGAGGCTGCAAATCAACGAGGTGCCGCCTCTTCCTTCAGGGGAGCAAGAAGCCGGACCGTGGTGACCGGGAGAACGGGCTGAACGCACGGAGTGTGCGTTACACGGGAAAAACGTGAGTCAGTCACTACTGGACCTGCACAGACTGGCCACTGACAATAACGACCCCCGTGTGAGACTTCACTGAGACGCATTGCCTGGACCAGCAGGCGAAGGCCTTCGAGAGCGGGGGACCCTGTGACTAACCTGAGCGAGGCGGGAGCCGGGAGTCCGGCATGGCGGGGTATCTCTGACAAGCTCCCCCGGGGGACGGTGGTAACGAGAGCTAAGCTTGAGGCCACTTCCCAGGGCCACGGGGTGGCTCCCTGCTCAGCAGGGCAGAGCATGCCTGCTGGGGTTTCCTTCACGTGTCCTGTAAGTTGTACCACGACAGCCACTTAAGTTCTTAAATTTGTGCCAATCCTTCAGATAAAGAAATCTGGTGTCCAAAAAAAAAAAAAAAAGTTTCAAAAGCACCTTCATCCAGGTTTCAAATTATGCCCACCAAAAAACCCCAAAAAGTTTCAAGTAAAATGACCCTCACCCCATAAAAAATAACTAGGCACCCAACAGACCTACACTTTGCAGTTGAGAGTCAGCAGCAACAACGGCCGACAAAAGCAGACCTCAGCGACTCCAGGGCTGTGGTCGGGGACGCCCATCCAACAGGAGGGAGACAAGCCCGCGGAGAGAAGTCAGAACCAGGGAAGGCACAGGCTAACGCAAGCGCCCTGAGGACAAGGCTCGATTCCCCGCCACGTCTCCTGGAGCCAGGCCTGCCCACGCGGAAGCTCAGCAGGTAATTAAACTGAGCTGAGACCTTTGGAGGTGACACGGCAGCCAACAGGTGACCTGGTGAATCACCCCGGCGGCAGCAGGTAGGTGAGAGGAGGTGATTAACCCCAAGTTTCCCTTTGACGTGGCATTTCCCTGCATGAAGGCAGGCACTAATGAAAAAAACAAACCCAGCCACAAAACAGCCTCCTCAGAGAAGAAAAACCACCCAGAGGTGTGATGACTATTGCGAAAAGCTGAACCCTCTACGCCAAAACAAGCACCCCTGCCGCTATAATTCCCAGTTATCCGTTCTTTATTACAGCGCGGCCTTGGCTCTCAAAGCCTCTACCAGGGATCCTTTCTGTGGGGGCAATTTCGGCGCTGCAATTAGCTGAACAGGCTTCTTCTGTCCCTGCTAAAGCACTCAATTGCAGGTGTAATTAGGTTCCCTCACCCCTGAAATCTGCAGAGAGCTGCCCGCCTTGACTAACTGCACCCACAATTAAGTGCTTACGGGCATGTGGCTGGAGCCGGCAAACACGTGCACGCCGCTAATAGCGGGGGCACTGCGCGGGTTTCAAAAATAGACACTGAGTTGGAGGAAGCCGGCCTCTTTGCATTTGTTGTCGAACGGCTCTGTCCAGCCGGGAATAATGAGGAAAGACAAACACGCCAATTAGGCCAGGTCTGTAACAAACACACCGCCCAGATCCTTAATTAGCCACTTACAGGAGTGGGCAAGGCTATGGGAGGGTGGGGGAGGGGCGGGAGGCCCCCTGGGGCTGGCACCGTGCTGAAGGCACACGGGCCTGGAGCATCCAAGGGCGAGAGCCACGTTGCCCAAGATGGCAGAGCAGGCGGGAGGCCTGCATCTGGGATTTGTGGACCTCTTGGCCACTTCAGCCACGGGAAGCCCACGAGGCTGCAGAGGGCCTGGCGGGAGGGAGAGGGGCCCCAGAAGCCCCCCACCCAGGGCAAGAGGGAGGTTGGGTCAGGAAAGGCGTGAAGGAGGCCCAAATGTGTGTCCCAAGGTTGGCACCCCGGGCCGAGCCTGCCTCCCTAGTCTGTCCCAGAGCCACCTTGGCGGGCACACGCCCTTGCCTCAGAGCGGCCGCACCTGCTCGCTACTCCGCCACCCCCCGCCAAGGGCCTCGCGGGCTGGAGGAGTCCAAAACCAAGCCGCTGCCTGCTCCTAAGGCCGGCTCCCTCGACCCCTGAGACACCTGGGCTGGACCCAGGCCCTGAGCACGCTCCGGCTGCAATCCCAGCTGGGAGGGCAGACACTGCCGGGAGGGAGGGCTGTGGGATTGTGGGGAGTCCTGTAGGTCTGCCACCGCCCCAGGACCCATTCTGAACTCGCTGCCACGCTGCCGTATTGTTTCTGAACAATAACCCCGAGCGGATTACAGCCGCAGTCGGGCCAGGGGAACAGCTCCCTCTCCCCCAGGTCGAGCCACTGAAAGCTATTTGCCTTTTGCAGAGCTCAGCAGTCCCGGCTGAAAGCAAAGGGCAAAGGCAATATTTAGATCATTAAAAACCCATTGCCAGCAGGCCAGCAGGCGGCCACAGGTGGCTCCAGGGTGGACCCGCAGTGGTTCTGACCGGCCAGCACATGGTTCCTCCTCCCCCGTCTGGTCTGGGGCTCCAGGTCCTCGCCATGGCCCGCCCAGGAAGAAGTCGGGTCCAGGGTGCAATGCTGGCTCCATGGCCCCCATGAGACGCGGCCACACCCACTTCCACCCAGCTCCTCCGTCCCAGCAGCAACTGGCTTCTCTCCACCTCAGGGCCTTTGCGTGGCTGTCCCTCGCCTGTACCTGGCTCTCCTGCACCTGGCTCCCCTGTGGCCACAGCTCCCCTGCCCCGTACCCCATCAGGTCCACACTCGGACATGCCCCCCGGAGAAACCTGCCCTGGTCACCCGCCACAGCAGCACCACACCACCCTGGCCCCCTCAGCCCTTGGCAGCTAGGTTTTTGGTAGCATTTTGTCCCTGGATTTACACTTGACTTTTTTTTTTAACCATAGGGGATGTGCACTCGCTGCAGAGACACAGAGCAGGGAAATGGGAAATCTCCCCGGGGGGACGGCCATGCCACCCTCCCTTCTCCTCCATTCCCCTCCTGGGCTTTTGGGCATGCATGCACATGTGCGCTGCATGTTTTCAAGCCACTGGGTCCAGGATTTGAACCGTGTAGACGGCCATGTGGGATCTGGCTGCCTTAACCTCCACGCCACCTGCTGGCTCTGCCTTTGAATGTTTAAGGCCTGGATCGGCACCAAGGCGCTGTACCCCCAGGAGCCGGGCCGCGCTGCCGTCTGACCCTCTTCTGCCGCCCTGCTCTGAGCACACGCCCGAGAAAACCAGGATTGGGACTGGCTCTGCATGGCAGCACTTCTGGCTCATCTGTTGTCATGGGGATGGTGATCGTGGACCACCGCGGCACAGGTAACCTGCGGCCCGTTCTAGGCCTGCCGGGGTGGCCTGGGGCTGCCCTGCAACGAGGTCTGAACTGGCTCCTCTTCAGCTCATCGGGCCTTCCTGGGGCACCCTGGGCACAGTGTGGGGACAGGACTGGCCCGCTCCTCCTGGGATAGGGCCTGCTACCAGCTCCACCGTCCTGCAGGCTTCTCTGCTCAGCGGCAGTCTCCACGGCCTGGCTCCCCTGCAGAGGCCACAGAGCCCCCAGCCCCCATCCCTGTGGCCTGGGAGTACCACTGCCCTTCTCAAAGCCGGGGACAGAGGGACAGCCACTCTGGCTGGTAGGCTCCTGGGGTGGGCAGGACAGGGGCCAGATAGCCCAGGGTCACACCTGGGCTCACAGCCCAGGACTGCTCATGCCTGTCCCCCTCAGCGCCGAGTGCCGAGTGCCTATGGAAGAGCTGCTCCCTGGGAAGGGGAAACCCTCCCAGGCCTGCCGAGGCCCTCCGGTAGCCGTAGGGTGTGGCTAACGGTCCCCATATGACAGCCCTGCCTGAGCCCACACAGCGAGGACCGGAGGCCCTCCTCCTCCTGGGGACCTGCTTGGCTGTGACTGGCCCAGCCTCCAGGGGCTTCAGGAAGGGGCCGTTCCTTCTCACCCCACAGCCACACCACTGCCCAGGAACCAGGGGACCAGCTTCTCCTTTCAAAGGGGCTCGGCCCGCCCCTCCCAAGCATAGCCACTTCCCCAGGGAAGCGAGCCAGGGAGGTCCGGGGAGGGCCTGAAACCCCCTGGCTGTTAGCCAAGCCCGCGGGCGCTCAGCCGGTGACCTGGCCAAACCTGCTGTCTCCAGGCAGTGGCCGGCCCCCCTCCTCCGACACCGCCCCCAGAGATTTGCTGAGGGTGCCCTGAGCCTCTTCCTCAGGCCCTAGGGCCATGCTGCCATGGTCTCCTCCAGAGTCACCGCCCAGACGCCCTGGCCCTTACTGGCTCCTTCGTCTTTGAACCCCAGGGTCCAGGCCCAAGTCCTGGTGGGCAGCAGGTGCTCAGTGAATACACGAGGGGCCCAGGGGTGGAAGGGGTGGGTGGGGCCTAGGCTGGAGGTCCACTTCAAGCGTGTGGAAAGTGGGCCCTTCCGGCTCTTTGCTGGATGTTTTATGTCTCCTGGCAGAGTGGGGGTGGGGGTCCCCCATGGGCGCCTGGGGGGCCAGCCCCAGGCCAGGCGGTATCCAGACCACAAGCAGCTCCAGATTAGCCAGGAGGTACCCCGGGTCCTGCCGAGTCCTCCTTTCAGTGCCGTCACCCAGCCCCCCACCAGCCTTCCCTTATCAGCCCTCAGAGCCACGCCCAGGCCATGGCTTGCTTCTTACTCTTCTCCCTGAGCTGATAAGGAGGCAACCTTCACCCTCTGCCGCTTCCCCTCACTGGCCCGGAAGAGCTCCCCTTTACCAGACACAAGGGGGCTTCTGCATGATGCCACAGACCCGCAGCCCAGCCGGGAGGGGAAGGAAGTGCAGGGGCCAGGGCTCCCCTTCCAGGAGCGGCTCACACCTGCAGCCCTAAGGGGCCCCAGGCCGCAGGCAAAGACGGGGCTCCTGTTGGAAGTGGGCCCCCAAGGAGCCATGCCAGCCATGCCATGTGATTGCAGCTGGGCACTGGCTGGCCCTGACCTGGGCACCAGGATGCAGAAAAAGTCAGCTGAAGCAATAGGGATGCCCGCCCTGCCCCGCTGCGCTCCCGCAGGCACGGCCCGCCCTTCCGTGCTGTCGTTTTGGGCAGGGTCAGTCTCATCTGAAGCCTGGCCAGGGAGCTGCCCCGGGGGCACAGACTGTGGGCAGATGGGAGAGTCCCAGTCCGCCATGAGACAGCCACATGAGGAGGCAGGTCCCGCAGGCCGACGCCCCTCCTCTCCCTGGCCACGGCCCCGGACCTTCATGCACCTACACCCCAGCTAGAAGCATTCCGAGTGCCTGTTGCTCAGCAAGAGAATGGCCCAGTGGATGGTGCCAGTCCCCACCAGGGACCACAGCCCAGCAATAAAGACAGACAAGGTCCACAGGCGGAAAGACGGGCGGAGTGAGCAGCCAGCCGGCGAGGGGGGCGGCGGCGCGCCCTCCGACTTGAAAGTCCCCCGGCAGCCAGACCTGCCTCGCGCAAGCCCGGAGTGGTGGAGGAGGAGGGCGGGCCCGGATGGCTCACAGAGGCGCCATGTGTGGCTGGGAGCGGCCAGTACCCCGAGTGCCCACGGACGGGGTGGACAGCCAGTGCGGCGTGCACTTCTGACAGAAGGTTATCCTGCCTTGAAATGCAAGGAGGTTCGGACACAACACAAACACACCTCAGGGACGTCGCGCGGAGTGGCTGAAGCCAGGCGCAGACCAACGGTCCTATGGGTCCACTCCCGTGAGGTCCCTAGACAGTCCGGCTCGGTGACATGACGGGGTGGGGCTGCCGGGGTCGGAGCGGGTGTGTGCGGGCACAGGGTTCAGAGGACCTCTGGAGACAGATTGTGGGATGACTCACGAAAGTGACAATGTCCCTGAACACACACTTGACACCCACTAAGACGGCAAGGTCGTGTGGTTTTACCACGATCTTTAAAAAAAGAAGAAATAAAACATTCACCCAAGAAGATGCAGACGGGGTGGCCAAGGCCTGCCTGGGGAGGAGGTGAGTGGGACAGCGGCGTCCTCTGCCACCACGGACGGCACAGATGTGACACAGACGTACACGTGTCAGACACTGGAGAGCAAGTGGGTGCGCTGTGCTGGGTGCAAACAGCCCCTCGGTAGCTTCGGTGTGAAGGTTACAGACACTGAACACTAACCCGACACATGTCTGTTTATTTAGGGCTATTTTTACACATTGTGTACTAACAGCGTCTCCGTTAAAACACAAACACAAAAAGAATTCCCGATAGATTAGAGAACTCGAGTTCTGGCGTGTCCTTTCTGGGCTGAGCGGGTCTCTGTGCCCTCACTCTGGAGACTGGTGGAGGCTCCCTGGGCCAGGCCCGGCGCCTAGGGTGGGCCTGAAGGGGAGCTGGCCAGGAGAGGCTGGCATGGGGTGTGTGGGGCACGTTTTCGGAGAACGAGGCCCTGAAGCCGGTTGATGGCAGTTGCTAAGGCAGGGGACTCACCACTCCCTCTGCTCTGTGTGGGGACAGAGGTGGCACTGCCACACACAGGCAGCTGGCACCTCGGACCGGGGTAACGGGAGCACCCTGCCTTCGACCTGGTGCCGAACCGGGGTGGGGTTCGGGCTGCCCAGAGTCCCGGCTGAAGGACCCATTCAAGGGGACGGGGTGAAGGGCGGCAGTGAAGGGGGTCTGGAGTGAGAACACCCGGGCTCAAACCCCAGCTCCATCACCGGGACCCTGGGCAGGCATGTGCCTCAGTTTCCTCACACGTGAAGTGGGACAAAGACACCCTTCGCGGTCTGCACGTTCCGAGGGATCGCGGGCTGGGGCACGCAATCGTGAGGTCGTATGCCAGACACGCTCGAAGGGAAACGGGAAGCAGACCTCGTCCTGAGCCCTCGGAACAAGCCAACGCTGACCACTGGCTACCGTCGTCTTCTGACACCCACGCCCTGCCTCCGCCCAGCCATGCCCTGGCCCTGCCCTGCCAGGTGCCACGGGGTCCGTGTTCGCTCAGAAGGCAGCAGGCACGAGAGGAGGGTCTCCATCCAAGGAGGCCCATCTGAGCAGAGCTGGGAGTGCAGCCCGGCGTGTTTACCCTTCAGCTGTCCCTTCCTGTCCTAGGCCAGCACCTGGCCCCTCCCTGGGCCCATTGTCTCAGGAGCCAGGGCCATCCGGTCTGTCCTGGGGGAGAATAAGGGAGCCCCCCACCCCCGTGTCCTCAGACGTCCAAGTCCTCTAGCCGAAATAAACACAGCCACACACAAAGGACATCCCGGGCAGGGCGGGGGCGGGGAGGGGAGGGCTGGGCGGCCGCCATTCTCGGGCTGCTCAAGATGCACCAATGGCTACTCTTTGGTTCCGGCGCTCCCGCCCACCAGCCCTCCAGGCCCCCGGAGGTGGAGAGCCACCCAGACCTGGTCATTCAGCAGAGGCCAGAGCAGAGGCCTGCCTGGACAGTGAGGCCCGCGGAGCGGGCACCTTCCCCCACTCCGACCTAAACCCCACGCCAACGCCACCTCCTGCAGCCACCGGCACTGGCGTGCATGGACTGACCGGTTCGGAGTCTATCCTACCCGTCAGCACCACGCAGGGCTTGTGACAGGAAGAGCTGCCCAAGGCCCCATGCGAGGGCGGGTGGAGGCCAGCAGCCTGTCACCATCTCCCACTGCCCTCTACAACTCACTCCTACACCGAGGCAGCCTGCAGCCATCCTCTGACCCCCAGTCCCAGCGTTTGTAGTTTTGGGGCCACACCTGCCGAAACAGCTCTTGCAGGTGGGAGTAAGCAGCTGGACCAAGGCCCGCACCCCTCACTTGGGGTCACAGAGGCCCTGGCCTTGTGGGCTCTGGGTGCCAGAGTGGGGCTCTGACACCTCTCCGCCTGTTCCCCGCCCAGGGCCTACCCTGTGTCCCCTCTGCACCCTCCCAACCAGGCTCCAGCCCTGAAGGCCCAACCCTGGAGAACCAATGCCAGCCAGAGGTGACAGGTGTGACAGCATCGCCACGAACGCCAGTGCCCGAGGTCAGCCCCTGTGCTTCTATCAGAGCTGGGAACAGCGGGGTCGGCCAGGCGACAAGCCAGCAGGCTCGGGCCACAGGCAGGGAAGGAGGTATCCCAGCCCAGGCTCCTGGCTGCCCACTTCGGCTGGCCGTGATGTTCCTCCCAGGAGCCCCAGCTGTCTCGGAAGGCCCTCGGAAGGCTGGGGTTGTTCTCTCTGCATTCGATCCATTAACGGGAACTCAGATCCACTGGCCGGCTACTCGCTGAGGCTTCAGGTAGCAATTTTCCAACTGTGTTTCAAATTTTAATGAATGTGCTTGTCCCCGGGCTGAGCTGTGGGCCGAAATCCTGGAGCTGTGGGCCGGAGGTGCGTCACCCAAGGGGTTTGATTTCTCCAGGGAACAGCTCCGACGGAAAATGGTCCTCCTGCAGCCTCCAGGTCCCCGCCGCCCAACCCGCCGGCCAGCTCGGTGAGCAGGCTGCAAACTGTAAGATTATTAATTCTTTCCGACATCCCCAAAGTATCCTATATCCCAAGATGGAGAGCAAAGTTCAGCGCTGATAAGACTGCGTCACCGGGGAGGGGTACACTCTCGCCCCTGCCCCCTCTGCCTCCAGCTAACGTAATTCCTTCCTGATCTTACCCAGGGCATCCAGTCGGGCTGGGAGGCAAACGGGATAATCCATTTTAGAGAGATTGATCAATATCGTTAGGAGCCTTTTAAATGGTTCCACAGGCTTTGAGGAGCCAGGGCAGACGGCTGAGCTGGAAACCGGGAGGCGGGGGTGACAGGAGGGCAGGCGCTGCCTGCTGGGATTTCCAGACAGTCCTCCTGCTTCCTACCAGGCTCCCAAGAGCTGGTTCCCATCAGCGCAGCAGGCCAGGCACACGTGGGCAGGCCGTGCACTGTGCGAGGAGCTGGCTTGGGGACTGGCAGGGGGAGCCCGCAGAACTTTCATCTGTCCACGCAGGGGACGGCCCTCTGACTGGTCCGCAGCGAGCCAGGCTACAGCCACTGCTGGTGCTGCTGGCATGGGACAGAGGTGTGCCCTGACTCCTAGCTGCCCAGTGCTCTCCGCCCTGGTTTCCCGGAATCAGGACGAGGGCCTTTGGCAACACCCCCGAGCTCCAGAGCCACCTGCTTGTCTCCACCTTCTCCCAGCTCAGGGCCCCTCCCCACCCACAGACACCTGCCCACGCATAGGCTCCTCGTTCCAGCGGGACAGCCCAAGTGCTGAGGGTGCCGGGCAAGCACAGGACGGGGGCCCGGTGAGGCCTGGGACAGGCAGGACGACGCATGGCCCTCTCTAGGTGACCGAGAATGCCGAGCTGTGGCTGCAACTCTGGGGTTTAACCATGGAAGACAACACCCCACAGCTCCTGCTTTTGGAATGTTGGTAATTAAATTTTAAAAAATAACAGACTCTGTGGGGGCCAAGCAAAACAGAGCTGCCGGGCAGTGACCGAGCCATCCCAAGTCTTCCACCTGCATCTGCCGCTGAGCAGCCATGGCAGCCTCCCCAGCCTCACAGCCAAGTGCACACGCCAGCTAACCCCGTCCGCCGTGCCCTAGACGAGCCCCACAGCCGGAAACGCATGGGGCTCAGACTCAGTCTCCCCCACCCCACCTGCCTGCCCCCTGCAGCTTATTCTCAGTGCAGCAGCCTGAAGAGGCCTGGCCCACCGACGGCAGACGCGGGTGCCTCTGCCCAGAATCCTCCACGGATCCCCTGTCGGCCCGCGTCCAAGCCAAGGCGGTGCAGTGATCTCCAGGGCCCTGTGCTGTCTGCCCTGTGCCCACAGCTCTGCCATCGCTGGCGTCCCGGCCTCGGACCTGCTCCTTGCTGCCTGCGCCACAGACCCCACGGAGCACAGAGGGCGCACTAGCTTAGCCGAGACGGAGTGAGGAGCACTCACTGCAACCGGCCAGCAGGAGCGAGATCCCATCCTGCCCCGTTTCTTCCCGGCCCAGTAAAGGGGTTCAGGAGGCCTTGACCTCCTTCATCTGTTCATTTCTTGGCACTGGCCCTTCTAGACCGCCAGCTCCTCCAGGGCAGGGAGTCCATGTGTCTGGCTGCAACAGCACTGGCAGCTGGCAGCTCCCATGGCCTTCGGGCACCTGCAAGCCTGCCACCGGGGCCCCTCCCACCTCTGCCCCGCTCCAGGGTATTCCTGGTTTTCCCTCCATGATGAGCTGCCCAGAGCATGCATGGCACTAACTGCACATGTGCCTCCCTTTCATCCTGGAACCGCCAGGCAAGCTCCTATCTATCCTTCAAAACCCGGTGAGGAAAGCTCTGACCTAAGACACTCTTCGATTCTGCTCAAAGCACGCAGAGCCCCTCCTTCGGCTACCACACCGTGTACTTGAGAATCTCCAGCAAATTCACAGTAAATGTGTACTTAGAAACTACACGTGCAGGGCCAGCAGGTGGCAAGGTGGTTAAGGTGCGGATTCCCACATGGCCGACCACGGTTCAAGTCCCGGACCTGGTGGCTCAAAACTTATACTGTGTGTGTGTGTGTGTGTGTGTGTGCCCAAAATCCCAGGAGGAGCTTTGAGGAGAAGAGACTGTGGCGTGACCATCCCCCCCAGGAGGGGGTGATTTCTCACTTTCCCTCTGTCTCTATATGACAAAAACCTAAAACCAAAACCAAAAACAAAAAACAAAAAACAAAAACCACAAAAAAACAAACTATGTATGCATCTCAAATTCTTTTGTCATCAAAATAAACTTGTATTGGAATTTCATTTTTCCATGAAGTTGCTTTAAGTTTACTGATTTTTTTTTTAACAAGAGTGAGCAGCAGAGAGGGAAGACGAGCACCGTCCTCAGGGTCCCACCTTTGCAGCCCGTCCGGACCGGGCATGTGGTATTCAGGCCCACTGGGGAACCGAACCTGCAAGGCCTCCCTGGACGCAGCATCACGTGAGCAGGATGCTACCATGGCACCAGCCCTTCACGGAGCTCCCTGGCCTCCTGGCACGTCTGCACTGTCACTACGGTCACGTGGGGCAGGGTCCATCCCTCCAGACGCCCTGAGCGGGGTCGTGCACTGACCCTGTCCTCAAATGAGCCCTCCACCTTCCAGACCGGTGCAGGCTGCTGGCCCCGGAGAAGGGCAGTCAAGCCGTGCTCTCCCCCAGGGCAGCTGGATTTGGGGGTGCAAGTAAAGGAGGGGCCTTTGGAGGGTTTCTACGTTCCCCAGAGTCAGGCGGCTGCCTTCCCGCCAGCCCGTGTGGCGGGCCAGTGCAGGGGCTCCCGCTGCGCCCTCGCCCTCCACCACTTCTCGAGGTGGGCTCCTTCTCCGGGCGAATCCCTCCCTTCAGTGCTATCCCCTCCACTGCTCTCCCTCGTGGCAGGGGCCGCCTCTGCAGGGTCACCACATGGGTGCACAGGCCAGTGGCTGAGGCCACTGTGCCCGGCAAGGCTGGGAACACCGGAGGCCGGAGTCTGGGCAGCCACCCCCCGAGCAGTGAACCGCACCATCCTGGCTCCCACTCACCAGCTGAGGTCACACTCTTGCTCCCAGAGGCAGGGGGTGGGGGAAGGTCAGGGCCCCAGCTGGCGTCCACCCCACGCGCCATGAGGAGGCATGGGGCATGTGAGGTCGGGGGTGGGCCCGCACCCCCCTGCCCCCGCAAGGTCTGTACCACGGACCACATCTTTATAACACGGTTTTGGCACGTCCGCTCTGAACTAATTTAACATCCATATTGCAGCTACTTAATTAAATAGATGAACTCATTTTACATTTACAAGTCTTAATTCATCCTGAACAAAATTGGCCATGTTTAGCTCTTTATACTCTAGCAGCTCCCTGGAACAAATGGTGGCCTCCTCGCGTTAACGGCGGGAACAGGTTAAAAGCTAATTATCGGCTCTGGTCGCCTGTAAGAGCGCGCGACGTCTTTATCCATCATCGAAGCCAGCGGAGGGGCCGCTGGTGGGCTCCTCTCCCCTAGGCACGGGCAGACGGGCTGCAGGCCTCATGCCACCAGGGCCTGCTGGACGCCCCTGTACTGAGCAGCGCTGCTTGCCCTGGCCTCCCTCCTGGGCTACCACCTGACCCCTGCAGGCTCCGCCCCACAGGGCCCTGGGCTTGGGGAAGCCTTGCCTTGCGCTGCCCTGTCTCAGCTGCGAAACGTGGGCATGGGTGGCTTTCGGCACTTACGCTGTCCGAGAGCGGAGTCTACTTGTACTTTTGCAGCCCCGAGGCCCGGGACACCTGGCCTGCTGGGCTCCCGGCATCACCTCTCAGGCCCTGGCCTTCCATCTGTGAACTGGGGTCACGTGAGGGTCACTGAGCCCACCCTGGGAGCGCCAGTCCGGCACAGGGCAGTGCTCAGGCCCTCCAGCTGTGCCTGTGCGGCCCCTGGCCTAGCTCTGGCACAGGGTGGGTATGCAGGAAAGTCCACCTGGTGACCTGGAGGCCAGGTGTCAGCAGCCTGGAGCAGGGAAGGGTGAGGCTGGTGCCTGTCCTGAGGCAGCTCTGCCTAGAGTGGACTGTCACACCCAGGAGCCAGGACCTGAGGCAGAAGGTCGCCTGGTCCCTGGCGACACTGCAGGTGCCCACCCTCCCACACCCAGCAGAGCCAATCGAGCAACCCGAGGCCACCAGAGGGTGTGCACGGGGCACATGTGAGGATGGAGCCCTGCACCTGCTGCCACCGTGGGCTGGGCGGCTCAGCCGCGGCCTCAGCAAGCTGCTGCGCTGGCAGCTGGATGCCCCGGGCCAGCCTTCACTCCACTGGGTGCTGTGAAAGCGCTTCCAGGGCAGCGCTCAAGGCTCAGCAGTGCTGTGTGTGTGGGGGGGGGGGGTGGGGGGGTGGAGCCCGGACGGGTCAGGCTTGTCCAGGCCGGTCAGCAGGCAATCTGGAGACGAGATTTGAACCCAGACATTCCAGGGCAATGCCCACAGTCTAACAGACCATGCTGGCCCTCAAAGAGCATATGGAGCCCCCCAGAGCTGTGGATGTCTTAGGTCAGGCTGTCTGAGCCCCACACACGTGGGCAAGGTCCCCCCAGCCTCTCCTAGGCTGCCAGGAGTAGATCTGAGCGGAGAGCATGCTGGCCTCCTGCAGGCATCGTGAGCCAGGGCAGGGGGCGACTGGGAACCAGAGAGGCCAGGGGCTCGGTCCCAGGACCCTGTTGACAGCGGGCAGATGACACCCAAGCCAGCGGCCAGTTGTCCCGCAGAGCCACCCTGCCGGTAGCTGAGCTGCCACCACTGTGTGCTGACCCTTGGGGCCTGTTCCTGCAGCTCAGGAGTGGGGAGAGGGGTGCTAATCCCAGAGGAGGGCCAGCCCACCATCCTGGGGTGCAGACAGTGGGCCCACGGCCCCAGTGGCTCCCCTAGGCCGAATGAAGCTGCCAGCCATCCAGAGGCCAGCCCCTGGCCCTCCACGCAGAGGCGCGGAGTCTAGTGACGCAACCTGGAGGGTGGTTGCAGCAGAGGCAGGGCTGGGCCCCAGGGAGGCCGGCTGTTTGTTCAGGGAAAATGAGAAGCCAGCTGGGGGGGCTCGCTCATTATCCTTCAGTCCTGCCACGGATACGCTAAGGGCACCCCTGCAGCACAGGAGGGCGGGGGAGAGCCCAGAGACACACGGGGGAGGCGTGAGCTGTTCTGGACAAGGCCGGTGCTGTGGACTGGCTGCCTCGGTCTCCCCAGAGTGTAACCACCCTGCGTCCATATACACAGGATGCTATGAGGCCACAGATCCCCCGCCCGGCCCCCTGCAGGCCCAGGAACGCAGTCAGGCTGGAGCGACACAGACTGGCTGCCTGGCGACCTGCACGCCCAGCCTGGGTGTGACGGGTCTCAGTCAGGTGCCCCAGTGACCTCGCAGCCCTCGGCTCTCCGCCACCCTAACTCCCCCTTTCATGAGGTCTGGGAGACTGAGCCTGCAGGGCTGCAGACCCCTCCTGGCCAGGAGATCGGCCCATCCAACTCCCACGGCAGTGACCACGGCCATATGAGCTCTGAGCGTCGGAAGAAGTCCCGTTTCTAGACAAGCAAGCAGGCCCAGAGAGGCTGAGTGCCTCCCCGAAGCCACACAGCCTGCAAGAGCAGTGAATGACAGGCCTGTGCTCTCACTGTTCTGCCCCTGCAGCTTCCGCTGCCGTCTGAGGGTCCCCCAAGAAAGGCAGGTGGGCCCGGCCTGAGAACCAGCCAGGAGGCTGCGGGGAGGCAGGAGACCAGCTTCCAGCTGGGAGCAGCCCCGGTACAGGGAAGGCCCCCGGGAGTCCGAGAAGCGGTTCCTCCCCAAAGCCCAGGCCCCAGTGCCCTCCTCAGTGGGCAGGGAGACTGAAGGGCCTGTCCCCCCTGCCCACCTGGGCGGCACCTCTGCACCCCTACCCAGCCTGGGCTGGGTTGCCTTCCCCGGCCCCCCTCCCGGGTCACCCCAGCTGGCTGTGCTGCTGAGACCCAGAGCCGCCAGAGGGGACCAGCCCCTCCCCCAAGGCATCTGGAATCCTCTGGTGTCCCAGGGCCGGGCTCTTGGGTACAAACCACCTAGAGGGGGCTGCCTCCTCGCCCCATTTCTTCCCTGGGAATTGCATCAGCTCCAGCTCCCAGGGTGGGGCCGGGAGGGGTGAAGGCAGCTCCTGGGGTCCTCTCAGCCCCGCTGCCCTCTGGCCCCAGCCTGGCTCCTCGATCGGTCTTGGGGCCTTCTCCTGACCTGGGGAGTACAGCCAGCACGTCCCGCACAGAGGCCATTTCCCCAGCACCATGCCCGAGCAGGGAGGTGGGGGGTCTTCACAGACAAGACGACGTGGCGTTCTGCTGGAGAGCTGGCCCCCACAGACACGCACACGGACACATCCACGCACCCCAGCACACTTACACAAATGCGCACGTGTCCAACACCTACTCCCATGCACACACACCCAGCACACCTCCAGGGTGCTCACACAGCAACACACGGACACACACGAGCACACGTACAGGCCCTGAACCAGCCCTGGCTCCTCTGCAACCCTCCTGCCTGCAGGTACCCTGTCCTGCCCGGTCAGCCCAAACGTGTTGCTCGCGAGATGCCCAGGACGGCGCTTCCACGCACTCTAAAATCTGCCCGCGAGGCATAGCTGTGGGTCTTATGGGTGTAAGTGCCTTAGACGGGCAGGCGGGGGCTTCCTCTGCTTAGGGAGGGATCTGGGGGGACCCAGGGACAGGGAGACCCAGGGCTCAGGGAGGCTGCGTCCTCAAGGCCACGCTGGCCAGGCCACGTTCCCTTTCAGACCTGCCGACAACCCCGACGTCCGGACTACGGCTCTCAGGCCACTCCAGGCGGGTGTGCCAATGCCACCAGTCAGCCGGGGCCTGAGGGAGGCGGAGGGCACAGGCTTGGGGTGCTGATGACGGCTGCTGAGTCCCACAGCTGCCACCCCAACACGCGTAAGGAGCTGTTACAAAGAGGGAGCCTAAGACTCAGGGAGGGCTGGACGCTGGCATCAGCACCAGCCTGGCTTCCCAGAGGCCTTGGGGAGGCCCCGTGGGAAGGGGTGACGGGCTGGCTCCCGTCACCTCGCCGAGCTGGAAGATGGCCTGCTTCTGTGACCGGTGCCTCTCGCTGGCACGCTCAGTCACGGGAACACTCGGCAGTGCCAGGCCTCATTAGTGGAGGATCTTAGAACAGTGGTGTGGAAACCCTTCCCGACCCCCCGGGCTGAGCGCCAGCACTGTAGACCGTACGGGGTGAGAACACAGACGGCGAGAGGCGGGCTCCTCTCGGGGCAGCTCTGGGGCAGGCGGGTGTCCGGCCCCAGCACGCCGCCTTGGGGAGTCCTGCCCTAGGCCGGAGCTGGAACCTCTGCCTGCTCACACCGGCGCTGAGGTGTGGGGAGGCATGACGCAGGCTGCAAGGCAGGGTCGGGGCCCTAGTGCAGGGGACCTCAGGGACACCGCCGCACAGAAGCCCCAAACGTGCCCAAGCTGGTGGGTGGCAGGAAAAGCAGGGCCTGAAATCCAGGCTTCTTGGTGTCCACAGCCAGGCCCTGGGCCCGATTCCGCACAAGCAGGGGAGGCCCAGGGTGCCTGGAGGCTGCGCTGGGGGGCCAGCCCAGGACCTGAGGGGCACGTGAGCCCTGCCCTGGCTGTGCTCCACTGCAGCCCTGCCTGGGAAGGCCCAGGCCAGGCGCGGTAGGCCTGCTCTTCAGTCTGGGGCTCCAGATCTAGAGAAAGCCGGCTTCTGGCCCTGGGCCCAGGGACCCGACCTTAATCCTGCCCTGGGGCCACGGCAAATGTCACCGGGCTGCAATCAGCGGTCAGTGGTCGAGGCCCCTGGCACCGGCAGGACGGAGGTGCTACCCCAGCGTCAAGGTTTCTGCTGTGACCACCAGTCCCTGAAACCTGCCTGGGACCCAGGACACACTGGCCACGGGCTCCGCAGCCACAAGCACAGGCAGGACCTTTCGGCCCCGGGCTGGACCCGCTCGACCAGCCTGGCTGCCAAGTCACCTCCGGGAAGGTGCTGGCAATGCCAGCCTGGTTGGCCCTTGGCCTGGCGGCTGAGACAGCCTACCCCTCCCCACAAGGCTTTCTTTAGTCACGATTCAAAGCACAGGATGGGGGCTGGAGGGGGCTCCTGGCCTGGGAACGGCTGGGAATAAAAACAGGATCAGGGCCCAGAAGACCCTTCCAGGGAAGGAAGGACCCTTAGACTTTTCTGAGGCCCTCTAGGCCTCCTCTTGGGGACCTGCTACGGCGGGAACATCTGTCCCTCAGCTTCCTGCGCTGAAACCCCCTCCCACAGAGGATGCCTTCAGGCAGCAGGGCCTCTGGGAGCTGGTCAGGCCGCAGGTGGAGCCCACAGGAATGGGAGGGGCCCTGAGAGAAGCCCCTCCCCAACCTGAGGACGCTGCTAGAAGGTGCCGCCTGCACCCAGGAAGTAGCCCTCAGCAGGCACCGCACCCGCCCGACCCCAGCACCCGGCACCAGCGCGCTGAGCGGTCGGCGTCTGCTGCCTGTGGGCAGGCCCGCTATGCAGGCTCGGGGAGCTGGGTCCCACGTGGCCAGATGCGGTGGCGTGAAAAACACTGGGTACCTGGTGTGCCCGAGGGAGGGCGCAATGGGCATGGGCTATGGCACGACCGCGCCCTACCAGGGCTGCTTTCCCTCCCCCTCGCTCTGCCTGTCATGAGCACTGGCACTTGCTGGCCATTGGGAAAACAAGTGGGCCTGGAGCTGGAGTTCTGTTACGAGCCTTTCGTCACCGCAGCCCGAGTGGCCTAAGCCCCAAAGCATTGCGGGCCGCGAGGGAAGGCCTCAGCTGCATCCCTCCCCCAGTCTGGCATGTCTGAAAGGCCTTTCCCGCCCGTCACCCCCAGCCAGGCTTCCTAGGGTGCCAGAGCACCAGTATCGGAAGGAAGGGGTGCCCTGGGCTCCTCGGTCAGGCGTGACGATGGCAGAGCTCACAGCTAGCAGCTACGGTAACCCACGGGGCCACCTCCGACCCCGGTGGGGACACTGCTCCCTCCTCCGCCTGTCAGATGGGAGACTGAGGCACGCCTACACAAGTGACTGGATTTCACGGGGTACAGCAGAAAGCGGCTGGCCCCTGGGGGGGCCCCGGCGTCGGACCGGCCTTCTCTGGCCCTGCGCGAGCACGGTGCCTGTCGACGGTGCAGACCGGAGTGTGGGGCGGTGGCCGGCCTGCACGGGGCCAGGCTGGGTGCTCCCAGCCACGTGAGCTTGGCCACACCTCCACCCTCTCTGCGCTGTGGTCTGCAGGACCAGTTAGTGGGACAGTGAAAAGACCTGGCACTTGGCCTCCACCAGCCACATGGCTAGGGAACTGCCACCATCCTCTGTGTCCTGTCCCATCCACAGACAGCCCCAGTCGCCGTCCATGTTCTCTTGGCCCTGTGCACCCAGAGAAAACTGACCCCACTGGTCACACCTGCAGCCCCCCACCCTGGGTTCGCTGGGGCCTGGCGGCCCAGATGCCCAGGGCTGGGGACGGTGGACCATCGAGAGCAGCCCTGCAGGGCAGAGATAACCGACTGGCGGCGGCCGCCAGCTGCACCGGCTCCAGCTCCCGGGCCTGCAGGGGCGTTTCGGGCCAGGAGCCGGTCCCTGGCGCCCGGCGCGGGGGCAGTGGCGGGAAGTGACAGGGAGGCAGGGCCCTGACAAAGAGTGCGTCCTCTGTAAGTGGAGATAAACCTCCGAGGGGAAGGGACACTAAATCAGCACTGAGCGGACGTGCCACATGCTGACAGGGCAGAGCGGGGCCTCTCACGGCCACACGGCTTTCATCTGTCGTTATTCATGGCGGAGCGGGGCGCTTTATCTCCCGCGCATTATGTGAGGCCACGAGGCAGACACTTGCTCCGGTGTGCGCGGGGCTCCCTTGGAAAATATTAATATGTAAATGTCACTCTCCGAAGGCCAGAAATGAAATGGAGTGACCGACTGCAAGGCGCTCTGCTGGAGAGATAAAAACGGCGGAGGGAAGGCTGCAGGGTTGGAGGTGGAGACGGCGGGGGAAGGAGCGGGAGGGGGAGCGCGGATCTGGGGGCAGCCGTGGGCTCTCTCTCCCTGAGAGCAGGCGGCCGATCTGGGCCGAGCCCTGGGCCAGGACTCTGCGGCTGTCAGAGCCATGCCCCGGAGTGCTGGGAGGGGCTCACGCTGACCTTCCCTCGCTCCACTGCCCGCCTTACAGCAGGGGACACGCCAGGGGTCCGGGCTCCCTCCTCCCATCTCTCCCCAGGGAGAACAGGAGGGCCGACCTGGGGCCGTGCGTGTGCAGCCCCCGCCACTTTCCTTCTGTCCCAGCCAGGGGGGCACACGGTCCACCCCGAGACCCCAGTGGAGCAGAAGCCCTCACCCTCTGTGACAGCAAGAACCCAGACACACCCCACCTGCACAGTGGGGTAACAGTGTGGAAACACACCGGCCGCTCAGGTCAAACTGGGGAGGTGGGGGACTCAGGGAACACCCCGCTCACTCCCCTCGTTTTACATTTGCGGAAACGGAGTCCCAGAGAATGACTAATTGTCGCAGACCACCACCACCCAGCCCATGGGGCCACGCATCTCTCCAGCTCTCCCCACCTGTCAGGTGGTCTCCCCCACACGGGAAATTGTGGGCAGCCCTGCCTCCCCAGAGCCACGAAAACACAGGCCCGAGCCAGCCGGCTTTGGCACGTCTCCGCTAGCTGCCGCCCTCCCCCCTGCCCCCCACAAGCTACAGGGAGCAGCTGTTCTCTCAACAACCAGCAGCTCATGGCTACTGAGCCCCATGGGGCAGGGGCGGCTGGCGGAGAGCAGCCTGGGGCGCCGCAGGGCAGGGGTAAGGCGGGCCCTGCCACCCACTGGCACCCGGGACCGCAGAAGGTCGTGGCCGCTGGGAAACATCAATGTTCATTCGTCCAAGTCAGGCATGCCGGGGGCAGGAGGGTGGTCCTGAGGCAGGCAGAGCACACGCACACGCGTGCACACATGTGCACATCCCCACGCCCACTCGGACACGCCCACCCACACACAGGCTCAAACAGAGCCGACGTGCACACGCACACACACGTGCACACACACGGCCAAGCCTCTGACCTCCTCTGGCCTCAGCTCTCGGGATCTCTTCAGGGCTCGGGCAGACCCAGGAAGGAGGCTCCAACCTTCCCAGGCCAGGGTGGGGAGCTGCTGCTTGGCAGGGCTGGGGCTCGGAATGCCTGGGAGGGAAGGGGACGGGCACGTGGCCTGCCCTGAGCACCCGCCGTCCATCTGTGCAGAGGGGCTTCTGGCCAGGGGGCCCCGCCCAGGAATGATGTGCCGAGGCGGGCTCAGCAGGCGCCTGTGTACGCGGTGTCGGCGAGCCACCGGGCAGTGCGGGAGACGTGGGGCCTGGCCGAGGTGCGCCCACCAGGACGGCTGTGGTGCCAATCCCGCCACCCCGACTGGCTGCTCCAGGGGCTTCCCTGGGGAAATGCTGGGGCACGGGGTGGGGGAGGGAGAGGGCTCCCTCGAAAGGCGACATGGGCAGTGCTCTGGTCTGTCGCCACAAA
The DNA here is from genome assembly GCA_026018925.1 of Tupaia tana. Lineage (NCBI taxonomy): Eukaryota > Metazoa > Chordata > Mammalia > Scandentia > Tupaiidae > Tupaia > Tupaia tana. Next base: position 3,391,915 of record JAKSZU010000018.1, read on the forward strand.
GCCCTGGGAGCTCCAGCTAAAGTGGCCGGGGTCCCAAGCCTTCCTCCTCTGGGCCTTACCTAGAGGAGAGGGGCAGGGACAGGCAGGGGGAGACAGGCAAAGCCACAGGAAGAGGGGAATGGAAGAACGAAGGCCAGAGAGAGACAAGGGGGAGCCAGGTGGGCAGTGGGACGTTCCGGGATGAGGTGTGGGGAGGCCTTCACTCTGACCTCTGCACCCACGGGTGGCCCCCCGTCTCCATCCTTGCTCTTAGCAACCCTGGGATTGCCTGGGGAACATGGGGTCCTTTGAGACCCCAGGATCTCAGTGTGCAGTGGTTCTCAAAGTGGGGCTTCTCAGAGCAGCAGTACTCCCCAGGAGCAGAAATGCGGGTTCTTGGGCTGCCCTGCCCAGGGTGACAGCCCAGTGGGGCTGGGCTTCTGCGATCTTCCGCAGCCCTACCCTGGGAGGACTCTGGTGCCTGGAGGAGGCACCGAGGGCAGGGCCAGCAGCAGGGGGCTGCAGGGCCAGGGGAGCTTGGGGACCCAGCAGAAGGGTGCCCCTCTTCCGGAGGCTTCCAGAAGTCAGGCAGGCAGGGAAGGAGATGGTCTCGTGAGGCCCAGGCCGAGGGACGAGAGGAGAGGGCGCCGTCGACAGGAAGAAACTGCACGGCAGGGACAGTGCCGGGGGTGGAGCCAGGGGCCACGCACCTCACACGCAGAGGCAGGGGCACTCGGGCTCCGACGTGGCACACGCCTGCCGGCTGCGGCTACACTGCCCTTCCCCCCGACAGATGCACTGGGGCACAGAGAGGGCTGAGCCCAGGGTCACCGGCTACAAGTGGCCGACTGGGAGGGTGGGGTCAACGGCCATGCTCCCGAGCGCCATCTCAGGGACAGGGCGGGGAGGAAGGCAGGGTGCAAAAGGGGTGGGAGTCAGGGCACAGGGCAGGGCGGTGGCCAGAGCAGGCCGAGCGGCCAGGAGCAGATGACGGGGGCTGCTCCTGAGAAAGCAGGCGGGGTGAGGGCAGAGGGCTGTTTAAAGCTCCCAGAGAGCCCTGGGGTGACCCCACATGCTGCAGACGGAGGGCTGGGAGGAGTGTGGACAGGGGAGCATGAGGACCACAGCTGTCCTTCACCACTCACGAGGGCCTGGCCAGGGACCCGCACAACCTGCCCCCAACGTGGCAGGTGGGGACAAGCTGGCTGGATCGGGGTCCCCCGAGCTCGACCCTCCAACGGGTCTGCAATTAAACCAGCCTGCGCCCCCACCAGGCTCACCAGCCCCGCCCCAGTCCCGAGTGATGGGAGCGCTTTGATATCAGAGTGGACGCTAATGCGTGCGGGTGTGAGGGACCCTTAATTTATTACGTGCCTGTAATTGATGTTTATATAAAGTAGCTCTTACAGCTACTCAAAGTAGGAGATGAAAAGCAATCAATCAGCCATTTGCCTCAAAAGAGAGAGAAGAAAACACCACACATATCAAAAGCAGCCCCGAACGCCATCCCAGGGAGGGCCGGAAGAGCACTCTGAAGCTCGGGGTCCGACTGCGTGAGCAAACGCAGCTCCAGGCCAGGGCGCAAGAGCAGGGTCACGGCCCGCGCCCACAGAAGTCACAGCGAGGCTGGGGTCCCTCCTGGACTGCCCAGGGCCTGGTACCAGCCGCTGGCCTGGTCGCTTGTCCCTGCTTCCTCTGCGGCCGCCCGCTCTGCTCCTCCAGCCACAACCCCAGGACTCCAGGCTGGGTGTCGGGGCCTCTGCTGAGCCCCAGTGCCACCAGGGCTGCCTCTGCCTCGCGGTGGAGGGCTGGCGATGCGTGTGATGACTCGCAGAATGGTGGTCCCTGCCCTCTCCCCCAACCCCCCCCCACCTATGCAGCATACCCACCCTCCCCAGGCCAGCAGAGCTGGGCGGCAGAGCAGCCGAAGCAGGGAGCTGTCACCTGTTAGACCCTGTTCAAGGGCCCTGGGGCAGCCAAAACAGACCGCACAAACTGGATGGCTTAAAACCACAGGAGGGATTCTCCACACAGGCTGGAATCCGTATCCCTGGGCAGAGGTCAGGCTGTCAGCGGGGCTGCACACCCTTCAGGGGCCCTCGGAAGGCTCCCTCCTGCCTCCTCCAGCTCCCGGGGCCAAGGTGGTCCTTGGTGTCCAGACACACGGCTCAGTCTCCGCCTTCTTTGTGCCTCGCACCCCTCTGCTCCTCTCTCCCAGGACCCTGTGACAGCCCTCGGGGACCGCCTGCATAATCCGGGTGACGCACCTCACGAGCCAACACCCAGCTGCACCTCCCAAAACCCTCTTCCAAACACGGTCACGTGTGCCCTCTCAGGGGGCGTTTTTAGCCTACCACGTGTATGGGGGAGAGCCGACCAGGTTCCTGCTGCCCTGTCCCCACTCGCTGGCCACAGCAAGCCACCACTCACATTGCAGCTGTCCTTTCTACCTGCCCACTGTCCGCAGGGCCAGGCGCCACTCTGGACCAGGACGCAGCAGAGAACAGCCATCCCTGTCTCCACGGCACCTCTGCACAGTGCCAGCACTGCGGGAGAGCCATCCACACGGGAGAACGAACAGAACCGGGAGGGACTCGTGTCACGTCTCGGCAGGCCGTGTCAGCAGGTGGGCGGCAGCTGACTTCTGAACAAAGGCCAGGAGCGCCAGCGCAGAGACCTGGAACGAGCACGCCAGGCCGGGACAGCAGGTGCAAAAGCAGGTGCGAAGGCCAGCGGCCGGGGCTCCCGGAGGCCTGCGAGGCAGTGGAGCGGACGAAGGGCACAGGGCGAGGAAGCGGGAGGCTTTGGGGACCTGGGACTTTGTAGTCCTGGCCGTGACTCTGACTCGACCCTTTCGAGGGAGGGTCCGCAACACGAGGGGCCGAGGGTGCCCCACACCGGGTCCAGCTGCCCACCCCCCACCCCAGCCCCGAGCGCCCTCCCAAGCAGGAGCCTGCTGTCCAGTCTGCTCTCACATGCATGGCTGCGGGCACGGAGCAGAGCACCAGCCGTCGTGTGCAGGCCGCACACACAGAGACACACGCACACATGCACACACACACGGCATTGGTCCTGGCGGGGGGTGGGTAGCGCTGGTCCAGGCCTGTGGCTGCTGCCGCCGCAGACTCCATTAAGAATTTATCAGCCCAGAGGGCAGACGTCTTAACTCTGGGCCCGCGGCGGGGTCCTCGGCGGTGGCGGAACTTGGCTTCTGGGAATAAAATGGAAATCCAGTCCCCGAGTATAACGCCCAGATCATCCCACTAAGCACGGCAGGGCCCTGATGACAGGCAGGACAGGTGGGAGGCCTGGGGGCGCCGAGGCAGGCCAGCCGCTCTGGTGTGGAGGCGTGGCCTGGGCCTCATAAACCCTCTCCTCAGAGTCGGACTCGGTGAGGTTCCTACAGGGCCATACGTCACCAAATCCAGCAAAAATTTGTGCTAAATTGAATCAATCCATCTTGGAAATGGCTCTTGTCAGCCTCTGTCAGAAGCGCCGTCTGCGGGGGACGGAGGGATCAGGAGGGGCCTGCAGGAGGAGGGGCGGGGATGGGGCTCTCGCCTTCAGGCCCCTCCAAGGCTGCCGCAGCCGCTGTTTGGGGGAAGGGAGGGCCTTGCACACGCACACGCATCCAGCTTGCCTTTGAGGCCACGTGTCCCTCTGCCGTGCGTGCACCTGTGCACCCCGGCCGCTGCCTTTCCTGTACGCTGATCTGCAAGGCCAGGGTTCACGCTCCCTCCAGTCCTCTCAATTTAACTAGGTCCATAACCAGGCGCCCACCAAACGCCAGGTCAGCTGATGGCCGGGGAGGGCTGGAGGAAGCCACGGGCACTCAGACCGGGGCTCTGAGAAGCAGCCAGGGCTGGAAGGGAAGTGGAGCCCGCTGGACGGGAGGCCCCTCGGGAGCCAGCCTGGAGGGCCCTGAGGCTGCTGTGACCCGAGGAGGCCCTCGGCCTCGTCTCCGAGCGACCAACGCCCGCAGCTCTGGCTCCAGAGACAGACGGCACCGGACTGTTCAAGGGGCAGCCCCAGACCAACCAGGGGCCCCCGGAACTGGGCTGGGGCTTCAGAGCCACGCCCTGCCTGCCATCCCTGCATGGCCAGAACTCCCAGTCTCAGCTCTCAGAGTTGTCCCTGGCCAGGACCAGCAGTTAGCGTAATGGCTATGTCGCTGGACTCCCATGTGGTCGACCGCGGTTCACGTCCCGGACCCGGTGGCTTAAACTCACACCGGGTGCATGTGCATGCGTGCCCAAGATCCCGAGAGGAGAAAGGAGGGGAAGGGATTGCGGCGTGGCCAGCCCCCTGGGGGGAGATTTCTTGCTTTCTGTCTCTCTGTCTCTCTCTGTCTTTCTGGCAAGCACATGCGCCCTACAGCAAAAATAAACAAACGAACAAACAAAACCTCTCAGAGTTGTCCCTGGCATGTCATGGATCAATCCCTTCCAGTCACCCCGGTTTGCACACGCACCCAAACTCTCCTCCCACACGTGAGCAGCCCCACGCCCTATCACTGCGACCACCTTCCCGTCAGCCCCCAGCCATGTCCCCGCCGTGCCCCTGGCCAGGCATGCCTTCCCTCCTTGCCAGGTTCATCCTGACTCAATTCCTCCTCCCCTGGTGCCCGCCTCTGTGTTCCTCCTGTGCCTCCAGCCCCACCGGACATGCCAGTGAGCCCCATGCAGCCAGCAACCAGCACCGGCGGAGCTGCTGCTGACCCCGGGTGGCCTGCCTACACATGCTCCCTGCAGCAACTCGGTGAGGGCAGTGGCTCCGGCGTGTGTGAACGGGTACCGGAGAGCCAGCTCAAGGGCCCCAGGGTCTAGGTAAGAGGCCAAGAGCATTATGGAGCTCCCACAAGTTCCACCCTGAAGATGCAAACAGACCAGCAAACCAACCTCCTGCGGCACGTCAGGCTCACCAGGTGCATTTCCTTTGGGACTGCGTTTCTAGGTGACTAATGTCACGTGTCTGAGGCCAAGGGCCTCCCTGACACCCGCCCTGAGCCCTGTCAGAGGAGAACTTGGAGTCCAGGAAGCTCAGCCACGTCTTACCCGTCAAGGGCTGCCCTGTGGCTCCCCAGCATGCACTGACCCCCTCTTGCCACCCAGCAGAATCCATGTCCTCCCCTCTGGCCCCAGCGGACCGGCATAATGGATGGGCCGGAAGTCACCCTCAGAAGTCACGGCAAACACCATCTGGCCTGAAAGTGGGGGCGGTGGCCTCCCGGGGCCACTAACCAGCAGGCGCTGGCCACGCTCTGGTTCTCATCTGGGGGCTGCTCCTTGGTGAGTTCAGCTTCTGGAGGCAGAGGGGTGCACCCACAGATGCTTTCCTGATGAACATTATACGTCAATGACAACTGAAAATGGGAAAAGGAGGAAGAAAAATGGCACCTATTACAGGCTGATTTGTGCCCTCCCCAAATTCGTCTGCACAAGTCCTCACCCCAGGATTCGGAATGTGTCCGCATTTGAGGGCGGCCTTGGAAGGGAAATGAGGTCGTGAGGGTGGGCCCGATCCAATCTGACAGTGACCTTACAGGAGGAGGAGGGCAGGGCACAGACGCCGCTGGGAAGCTGGCCAGGGGTGGCTGGTCCTGCCACGGCTTGGTCTAGGGCTTCTGGCACCGGCTTCTGGACTCCTACAGTGCAAGCTCATGGCCCGTGGTCTTTGTTACGCAGCCCTAGCAAACCGATACAGCAAGGAGGAGGCCCTGGTCGCCAAACTGCCCTGACCCTTGGCCTAGCAGCAGACAGAGAAGCTGCCAGGATTGGGCCTTGCAAGGCTATCTTCTTCAACCTCTGACTTGGTTTCCAAACCAGATACCAAGCAGAACGTGGGGGCCAGAGACCGACAGAGGGGTGCACGAGCAGGCCGAGGAAGACAACGGCCATCTCGCCTGACACACCCATAGGCGAATGCGTGCACAGGAAACCCACAGAACGGCAGATTCAAATGTGGCCCGGGCCGGCGAGCGTTGAGGATGCAGGCTGATGGCTGTCCCGGCCCGGCAGCCGGGCTGGCCAACCCTGTCACCACCGACCCGCTCTGGCGGAACAGCAGTTCTGCACGCTCACCCGAGTGTGTACGAATCTGGCCTGCGTGTGGGCACGAGGGTGCCTGGGCTCCGGGAACCCTGCTGTGTGAGGAGGCTGAGAACGAGAGGGCGGCTGTGGGGACGCCGCTGTCTCCCTCCGCCCCACTGCGCGGGAGGTCTGGCAGAGCGAGGGCTCTGCCTGTGTCCGCTCCCCAGCAAGCCCCGGGTGCTCTCTGAACTGCGGAGCGATGAGTGAAAAACGAACAAACGAACGGACGGCAGACACGCGGGGCCCAGGGCTCGGCAGGCGGGCGGGTACTGCCAGGGCCGCACCCAGGCCGAGTTCGCCTCCCCGGTGACACACAGCCTGATCACGCCCGCCACGACCTACTGACCAAGTGCTTGGAATGTGCCCCAGGCTCTTCCCACCTCAGCCGCTGCCCCGCCCACTGGACACACTTCCACACCAGCCGCTCCAGAGCCGAGCTCCGGGCCCTGCCTTTGCCAGCCCCTCTGTGCTGGTCCTGTCCCCTTTCCTGGGCTGACCCTCCCTCTCCTCCTCTGGTGACCCCGCCTGATTCCTCAGGGCTCAGCCGACGCCAGCATCTGCAGAGCCGCCTCTACTTACAGCGCACTCCGTGTCCTCCCCCCGTGTGCCCACAGGCCCACACCGCCCCACGAGGTAGCGCACGTGGTTACTGAGACTGGAATTCTCCAAACAAAATGAAGCGAAGTGGAAAGTTCTGCCCCAGGGCCACTCTGGTTACATTCGGGTTCTGAAGAGCCACGTGTGTCTGGTGGCCACCACTGTGGACGGCTCGCCAAGGACGGCTCTGTTGGACGGTGCATCTGGAAGGTTCCGCAATGAACCCATGTGAGAGCTGGCATCTGCAGGCAGCTCCTTCCCCGCGGCGTCTGTGCCCTACCCTTCTCCTCCTGTAAGGACACTGTCAGATTGGATCGGGCCCACCCTCACGACCTCATTTTCCCTTAACCGCCTCTTCCAAGGCCGCCCTCAAACGCGGGCACATTCTGAATCCTGGGGTGCGGGCTTGCACAGACGAATTTGAGGAGAGCACAAATCAGCCCACATCGGCGCCATTTTCCTCCTTCTCCCATTTTCAGTTGTCTCTTCTCCCCTCTCAGAGGGCCCTCGGAACCCGCCCCCACAGGAGGCCTGCAGGCCGTCACGGCTCAGCCCGGCACTCCCGCGTCCCTTCTGATTCTCGGAGGGGAGACCCCGAGGACCCTGACGTTGCCCCGTGAGGGCGGGGGTGCCGGACCCCAGCTGTGCCCCACTCACATCACCCCGTGCCCTCCCAACCTGGAAGACAACTTTGTCTTCACCGCCAAGGACACCGAAGGCCTCGTAAGTGGCAGAGTCAGCTTTGAAACAGAGCGGGGCCCCGCGCCCCTCAGTTTGAGCCCGTTCCTTTGCCGGAGTGTGGGGAGGACGCCATCTGGGACCCTCCCTGGCACCAGGCAGGGCCCAGGCCTCAGGTGCACTCCCTGTGAAGACCAGGCCAGACCCAGGACATGAAAGCTGGGCTGGGAGCCTCCTTGGGTCCCCTGCAGGTGGCAGGAAAGGCCTGGTGACACCAACATCCTGTCGTGCCGGGTTGGCTCCTGGCCGCAGGCTTCCTGTGGCGCCCCACGTGGCTCCGCAACCTCAGTGCAGCCGGGCGAGCAGGCCGAGTCCACCGGAGCCGTGAGGACAGGCCGGGGCTTGCGTGAGTGATGGGAGGCCGGATCAGCCTGGTAGCCCCACACTGGGCGAGCCCGTGGGTGAACACAGGCACGTGAGGGATGGGCGTGTGTGCATGTCTGTGCGCCCGGGTCATATGTACACGTGCATTTGTGAGGGAGCTGGTGAGGACAGAGGACTTCTCTCCCCACGACCCAGCGTCTCTAACTGCCCCTGGACCTCTGTCTTCCTGCATGTTTGTTTACCCAAGGAGGAGGCGCTGGCGGAGCAGGGAGGGTCAGGGCCCAGGCTAGCTGGCCGGGAGCCCGCACCCCTGCCTCTGCACCCCTCTTTCTAGGACATTAAAAACTCCTGGATTGCTCAAGCCAGCTGGAGTCACAGTCTTCTAAAAGCTGTGGCTCAGGTACCCTGAAAGACACATTGGCTTGGCACCCGTCTCCAGGCTCACGCCGTGTGGCCCTCCACCCTGAACCCAGGAGCCACGGCGTCGGGCAGCTCCTGTAGACGTCTACCTAGACACCTCGGATAGCTGCAGGCCGCTGGCAGGGGTGAAGCCACGCACCCAGGTCCCGGAGTGGGGACTCCTGGGCTAGAGCTGGGCCTTGCACAAAGCTTTGGGAAGGCTTCTACCAAGAGGCCTTTAACCGAAGGGCCAGCCCACTCCCCGGAGTCCACGGGAAAGGAGGAAGGTCGCGCCCGGACACCCGGGACGCTGGCTGGCACGGGCTTTGCAGGCTGGCGCTTTCTCACTTGCACCCTCCCACGGCTCCAAGGGAGTCCACAGCCCTCGGCCCTCTCCAGTGCCTTCTGCTGAGCAGGGCACCTGGTTCCCCTGCGCTTGCCCTCCGTTTGCCCCGGCGGTGTTCGTGTGTATCCTCCCAAGTCCTCCCACCTGGTGGGGATCAGCATTACATCACAAGGGAAGTGCAGGCGGCACAGAGAGGCAGAGTCCCGCGTGGTCAGAGGCATTTTCTGCAGGGTCAGCAGCCTGGGCTCCTGCGACCAACATGTCCGACCCTCCCTCCTAATGAACGGGCTGGAAGAGTGACCATCCATCTCTCGCACCGCCGGCCCTAATTAAGCACCAGCGAATTCCCCAACCTGGCTGCTTGCCGTCCCCGGCATAATATGTTATTTACCTGCAGCTAATAGGTTCACGGGTAATGATAGTCTTGTATCAAATGACGGCCGTTTGGCTTCTGACAGTTTTAAAGACCAGTCTCGGGGACACTACAGCTTCTAATTACAGGGTCTGTTGTCGGCGAGGTTCGGCTCGACACCACCTCCTTCTCCCCCGGGTGACACTTCTGTCCAGATAGGAAATTTAAGCTCAGCCCCGACAGTTAAGGTTAAAAATACTGCTCGCTACGAGGCAAGGGCTCATAATTTGGGTCGCTGCCGTGTTTAATTAATTGGACTGCGGCAATCAGCACTCCGTGGGCATAATTACAGGCAGGGCGAGAGGCCCTGCTCCCCTCGCCGCGTCTTACAGCTGTAATTTCGCGGAGGCGCTGACCTGGCTCAGAGCGAGAGGCCCCGGGTCCTCTCGAGGCACGAGGTACTTCATTAGGCGGCCATAATTTGTGAGGAGGGAGACGGCGAGCCCAGCGCAGGGGCAGGTGCAGGCTGGGAGGTGGGCCAGCTGGGCGGGCTCCCCTAGGTCACCCTGGCAGCTGGAGCATGCCGAAACCTTGACATGCAGCAAAAACAAGCGACCCTGGGCGCCAGAGCAAGCCACGGGGAAAAGAGAACCCAGGCTTCACGTCGGGCATTCCCCCAGGCTGGCCTCCCCGCCACTCTGCACACAGGCCAGGCGAGCTCAGACCTCGGGACCTCTGCACGGAATGCCCGTACCCCAGGGCCAACCAGGCTCCTCCCCACTCTTTATTCAGGTGCCAGTTCAATGCCACCTCCTCCGAGGGGCCCTCCCTGACCTTACTCATCTCCCCTGCCCACAGAGCCCACCCAGGTCCTTGCAGCCACAGGGCATGAGCTCCATGCTGCCCTTTCCTGCCTCAGCCCATCTGCTCCTCGGGCTGCTCGGCTCGGCGGGGCCCGGAGGGCCCACACAGGCAGGCTGCCCTCCCTCGCACTCAGCGCCTGCAGACCACGGCCCCCCTATACCACCACTCGTAGGACCTGCACTGCCAGCGAGGATGTCCCGGGGCAGGCAGCCAGCTGAGCCCCCCGTGGAACAGCACGCTGCCCGGACCTAGCCTGGCCTTCCCGGACATCCAGTGGGGCCCACGCCAGGTGTGCCCTCCAGAGAACCACCCCTGCCCACCTCCACTCTCCTCGCCCACCCTGGGTACTTCGTCCTCAGGTGAGCTGGAGGACACGGGGAGGAGGCGGGGCCCGAGGGTCACAGATTCCCACTCCAAACCCACACGCGGGGCAGAGGGACAGCAGCGGGCGGCGGGGAGCCTGCTGCTGGTGGTTGTCACCCAAAGGGGGTGTGTCGTGGGCTGACAAGTCCCCCCAAGATACGCTGAGGTCCTACCCGCCGGCACCTGTGACTGGGACCTCGACTGGAAACAGGGTCTCGGCACAGGTACTTAAGAAGAGGCCACGCCGGAGTGGGGGACCCTTATTCCCACAGAACTGGGTGCTGCTAAGAAGAGGGAAGGCACACGCACAGGAAGAACGGCCACGTGATGACGGAGGCTGAGGCCAGAGAGAGGCGGCCACAGGCCAAGCACACGGAGGGCTGCAGGCCCCCCTGAAGCCGAGCGGGCAGCGAGGAGCCGCCTCGGAGCCTTCAGGGGCACCTGGGCCCTGCACTGCCCATACCCTGGTCTCACACTTCTGTTCTCTGTTCTCTGGAGGAGTGCCCTGGTGTTGTTTAAGCCGCATTTGGGTGCTTCGTCTCGGCAGCCAGGGTGCTGACAGGGCACAGGGAGGGGCACAGAGGGGCAGGGCAGCCAGCACCATGGGCAGCGTGGCCAAATCCACACTGCCCCCCACCCCCATGCGTGGTTCCCATGGAGCCTGTGGGACCTGGGGGGCACCAACGCCTGTTTATTAAGACTCGAAGGCTGGGCTGCACATCTCAGCGGAGAGCTGCTTTTGAAGGGAGAGTGATTTATTTTAGCCAATTACTGGTGCACCCCCCTTCCCCAGGACCCCACATAATTGATTGAAACCTATTGAAAACAAATTAGCCAGCACCAGGAAGCAAAGATCTGTTTATCACTTCTCCTGAGGTTCGCAGGGAATCCAGTGAACTGCAGACCCGTTCCCCTTCGCTTTCCTCCCCCGGGTGGGGGGAAAAGAACAGACCTTTTCCAGAGCCTGAAGGCCCTCCGCACCCGCAGCCTGTCGCCAGTCCCTGTGGGGCGTGGGGGGCTGTCTGGAGGGCACCCCAGGTGCTCCGCTGCGGGCCGGGTAGGGTGGTCCTGGTTCTCTTCTGCAGAAACCAACATCTCACCCCACTGACATGACAACCTCTCTTCTCAGAGTGCCCCGGCATGGGCTTCCTGGGGTCTGAGAGCAGGAATCTCCAGGGGTCTCGACAACCTGTCTTCTGCTTTTCCAAAAGAATCCTCTTCGTTTCCACACTGTCAGGGCCACAGGGCTCTTCTCCCCCAACCCTGCCAGCAGCAGGTCTTGTTTTATGTTGGGGGCACCCAGCAGGTGCAGGTGGGTGGGGTAGCTCTAAGTGGCACTTTCATGCCAACTCAAAAATTATTTTTAATTGTGCTAAAAGACACAACAAAATCTACTGTCTTCTAGGCGTGCGGTCTTGCGGCGTCTCCGTGTGTGGTCCCGCGGGGTCTCGGTGTGCCGTCCCATGGGGTGAGTGTGCGGTCCCATGGGGTGAGTGTGCGTCCCTGTGGGGTGAGTGTGCAGCCCCGTGGGGTGAGTGTGCGGCCCCTTGGGGTGAGTGTGCGGTCCTGTGGGGTGAGTGTATGGTCCCACAGGGTGAGTGTGCGGTCCTGTGGGGTGAGTGTGTGGCCCTGTGGGGTGAGTGTGTGATCCCACGGGGTGAGTGTGCGGCCCTGTGGGGTGAGTGTGTGATCCCACGGGGTGAGTGTGCGGCCCTGTGGGGTGAGTGTGCGGCCCCTTGGGGTGAGTGTGCGGTCCTGTGGGGTGAGTGTATGGTCCCACAGGGTGAGTGTGCGGCCCTGTGGGGTGAGTGTGCGGCCCTGTGGGGTGAGTGTGTGATCCCACGGGGTGAGTGTGCGGCCCTGTGGGGTGAGTGTGCGGTCCCACGGGGTGAGTGTGCGGTCCCACGGGGTGAGTGTGCGGTCCCACGGGGTGAGTGTGTGGTTCCATAGCGTCTCGGACTGCGGTTCCGTGGGGTCAGTGTGTGGTCCCGCAGCGTCTCGTACTGCGGTTCCGTGGGGTCTGTGTGTGGTCCCGCAGCGTCTCGTACTGCGGTTCCGTGGGGTCAGTGTGTGGTCCCGCAGCGTCTCGGTGTGCAGTCCTGTAGTATCAAGTGCCTTCGCATAGAACTGCGCTTCACTCACACACGAGAGAGAACCCCCCAGCGGGGCCTGGTCACACTGCCGTCCTTCCTCCTCCAACTCTCCATCAGGATCCCAGGCATGCGCATCTATCATGTTCTCTGAGCTGCCAGGACCAGGATGTGAACCCTGGCTGGCCACATGGGACTGGCCTGGTACCGGGACTCGAACCCTGGCTGGCCACGCGGGACCAGCTCCTGCCGTGGGATATCACACCTGGAGCTACCGCCCGCGCTCACCTGCGTTTTTAAAGCTTCCTCCCGCGGGCGTGTGGCCCGTGTGACCTCTGCCTGGCACTCCTTACCGAGGCTGGCTCTGAGCCGTCCCTCACGCCACTCGTCCGGCCTCTGCTGTGCCCACCTCACCTGCCCTGGCCTCGCTCTCAGGCCGCGGGCTGGCACGTCCCAGTCTACTCATGCACGGGCCCGCACAGGGCGCTTCCTCCCCTGCCCCACACCCGCAGCCTATCTCCCCGGGTGCCCCATCAAGCCTGGACTCCTAGAAAAAGCCCCTCCCTCCAGCAAGTGCAGGCCACGCCCTGGCCCTGTCCACCTCCCCACTCAGTCTGGGGTCCAGCTGCCTGAGCTACCGTTTCTCCCTCCTGCCTCTCCCGACCTGTCACCTCAGGCAGGTCAGGTGCCTGCTGTGGTAACCACACTGACCCAGCTACTCTGCAGGCAGCGGTGACCAGACATGCACTGTCCCTTCAGCTGGAACCAAAGCCAGTAGGCCTACAGCCGTCCCTGGCTCACTGCCTGACTGCACAGAGGAAGGCAGAAGCCCCTGGGCTGCCACGGTCACCGTCATGGAGCCTGCTGCAATTTGTCACACGTCACTGTGGCCAGCAGGAACAGCCAGGCTGAGTACAAAGGGCTTCTCGGTGCACCTGCGGGCAAGGGTCCCTCTGCCCGGACACTCGCCTTATCACCGCATTAGGGGCTTAGACAGGCAGAGGTGTGACGTGAAGGCAGAGCCTAGGGGCCTGAAGGACCCGACCCAGGCTCCGGCTTTTTGGGGCTCACATCTGTATGTGTGGGCACTGTGTGCATGTGTGTGGTGTGTACTGTGTGTGACAAGTGTTTGTGTACATGTGTTTAAGCACATGGTGTGTATTATCTCTGTGTATGTGTACATGAGACATCTTCAACAAGCTCATGAAACATGTATTAAAAATTATGCATCGAGGGGCTGGCAGGTGGCGTGGTGGTTAAGGCTGACTACGGTTCAAGTCCCAGACCTGGTGGCTTGAAATTCATCCCAGATGTGTGTACATGCATGCCCAAAATCCCAAGAGGAGAATGGAGGGGAAAGAATTGCAGTGTGGCCATCCCCCTGCAGGGTAATCTCTCACATTTCGTTTCTCTCTGTCTCTCTGGTGAGTACATGTGCCCTTTAGCAAAAATCTCTCAAAAAAAAGCATAGATTAAAAAAATATTTTATAAAAAAATTTGCAAAAACAATGTGTACTTTAATTCCAATTTTCTATGAACGTTGAAGCCCCCAGTATATATTTACATATGTGTGCCCTGTGTATATCCATGTGTATATATGTGAATTTGTGTGTGCATGGAAGGTGGCTGTGTGTGGTGCTTATATGTATGCATGTGTATACCTGCATGTTATGTGTGAGCGAGGCATGTGTATGTATGTGTATACATGTGCACCTCCATGTGTCTCTGAGTCTGTGTATTTGTACATGGATATATGTGTTTGTGCACACACATGTATAGACATCGGTATGTTTGTATGTGTGTATGTATCTGTGGATCTGTATTTGTATGTGCACATATGTACACATGTATCTGCATCTGTGTGTGCATGTGTTTGTGCATATTTGTGCATCTGCAAGTGTGTGTGTCCATGCATATGTACATGTGTAGGCATGTGTGTATGTTCATCTGTTTGTACGAGCATGTGTGTGGTCATGCATTTGTACGTGTGTGCGTATGGCTGTGCGTGTGTGTGCGCATGCATGTTCGTGAGTGGCCATGTTCTCACACAACCGACTGCGAGACCCTGGGCCAGGGCAGTGTCCACCCGCTGGGCTGGGCCATCTGTGGAACAGGGATAGCAAGCTGCCTGCTCACGGGGCTGGGACAAATGCTGCCACAGCGGGTGCTGAGGACCCAGCTTGGGGAAGGACTGGGGGACTGTGGTGTGCGCTGTGCTGGGATCCCCAGGTCCCAACTCAAGAAGGGTACAGGCTATGGGTTGTGCCCCCAAAAGAGGTGTCCACACCCCACCCTAGGGCCCTAATGGGACCAGTTTGGGGACTGGGCCTTTGCAGGCATGATGAAGATGCAGGGTCACCACCACCCAAACTACACCCTGAAGTGGAGGCCTGGTCATCACCGGCAGGTGCCTGTGTGGCTGCATTTTGGGAAATACATTTCAATTAGGAATACTGGCTAGGGCCTGCAGGAGGCGTGGTGGTTAGGGCACTGGACTCCCAGATGGTTAACCAGGGTTCAAGTCTGGAACCTAACTGCTTGCTTTCTCACTTTCCCTCTCTCTGTCGAGCACATATGCTGCATAGCAAATTAAAATAATAACGATAGGGGCAGCAGGTGGCATGGTGTTTAAAGGCGCTGGACTCCCACATAGCTGACAATGGTTCGAGTCCCAGACCTGGTGGCTTGGTTTCTCACGTTCTCTCTTTCTCTTTCACTCTGCCACTCTCTGGTCAAATGAAAATAAAGAAAGAAAGTTAAATAAAATAATTATTTTTAAAAAAGAATCTAGGGGGACCAGCAGGTGGCACGGTAGTTAAGGGTGCTGGGCTCCTACACGGCTGACCATGTTTTAAGTCCCGGACCTGGCAGCTTGCTTTCTCACTTTCTCTCTCTCGCTCTCACTCTGTCCCTCTCTGGTCAAAAATGTAAAAATAAACAAATAAAGTTAAATAAATAATACTTCTTAAAAAAGAATCTAAGCAGTATTTAAAAAAAATAGTAATAATTAATAAAATTGAATACTCTTTTTAGGGGTCTCTGCCTTCGAGTGCATGTGCTTGCTGGAGAGAGACAGAGACAGAGGTCAAGTGAGAAATCATCCACAGGGGATGGCCACGCCACAATCCCTTCTCCTCCTGCGATCTTGGGCATGCACAAATATACGCCCACATAAATCATTCTTTAAAAAGAATATAAAAGAAAAGGAATACTGGCTAAGACAGTAGCAGGGTGTGTTTAGGAAGCACTGCCTCTACTCCAGGCAAAGGCTGAAGAACCCACCCACGTGACCTCGTATATTCCTACCACCTGGCAGGTAGCTGTGCAAGCCCATGCCACAGAGGAGGACGCTGAGGCCCAGGCTGAAGCCCCTCATCCCAGGTCACACGTGTGTGGCAATTTGGGAATCCCTATGGCAACACATCTCCCGACGAGAAACCAGGAGACAGGGGAGGGGGCTGTAGTGACAAGACCCCTCCCACCTGCCTTCTCTGCAGACCGGGCAGATCCCCAGGGGAGGCCCACAGGGCAGTGCTCAGTGACAGCTACAGTGAGACCAGAAGGGCCCAGGGACAAAGGGGGCTGTGAGATACCCACGCCAGCACCGCGGCCGTCCCGCGCCC
This sequence comes from Tupaia tana, assembly GCA_026018925.1. Lineage (NCBI taxonomy): Eukaryota > Metazoa > Chordata > Mammalia > Scandentia > Tupaiidae > Tupaia > Tupaia tana. The sequence continues at coordinate 3,407,679 of JAKSZU010000018.1, forward strand.
CCGCAGGCCCAGTGACAGTGAGCAGTGAAGGACGCTTCACGGCCGCCCCGCGTCTCTGGCAACAGCTTGTCCTTGCTCTGCATCACATGACCGCCCAGCCACTACTCACGCACTGCAGGGAAGCTGGCCTCGAACGAAGGTTCTGGATCTTTCTGAGCACTGGCGTCGCTGTCTGCCATGGCAGCACAGTCCCAGCCCTCCTCCCAAGAGGTCAGTGTCTCCCGTTCCAGGTCGCCCTCCACCTGCACAAACCGCCAGCACTAGCACTTGGCAGGCCAGCCTCTGACCTGGGCGGGCGCCGGCCCGCAGGCTTGCAGACAGCAGCGGAGGCCGGCGCAGCCAGGCCCCTCTCTGGAAGCTTCCGCAGTGTATTCATTGTTCTGCTCTCTGGGAAGCCTCGTCCCTGGCACTGTCGGCCCGGAGGCGCCCGGTGGCGTCCGCGGTGCGAACACCATCACTCACGCGGCGTAGACCTGTTGTAACAACGCGGCCCGGGCGCGGGAGGCGGCCCATCACTCATCCTGACGACCGCTGGCCCTGGGAGGCCGGGTGGCGGGAGATGGATGGGTCTGGGAATTGCCGCCGGCTGCAAAGTGGGGACCTCTCACCTCCGGGGAACGGGGTCAAGTCACTGTCACCGTCGGCTGGGCCTTGGGGAAATGGAGCGGGAGACCCCTGCTCCGGGCCGTGCCCCCGAGCCCCCCAAGCATCTGGCCGTATTCTGTGCCAGGGACCCTGCGCTGGCCTCTGGAAGAATCGATCCCCTGGGGCCTCTGCGGACGCTCCAGGCCAGTGCCGGCTGTGGCTTTTGACAAATGATGAGTCTGAGGCCCAGGACGTTCGATGGATGACCCGGGTCTCAGACTCCTGCGTCCTGACTCAATGGCCGAGCACCCAGAGGTCACAGATGCAGCCTCCCTTCCCCCGCCTCCAAGAGGCCCCCTGAGGCCTTAACACCCTTTGCACCAGAGGGACGTTTTCCGGCATATTCTCAACAGACTTTCCAGCCCGGGGCAGGCCGGCCTTTTACCAGGGGTCCAAGGCAAGGGTCCAGGGACCCTAGGCTTAGCATAGCAAGGGTTCCCACTCCGGAGCTCGCCTGTCCCCGGTGCCTTCTGTCTCAGAAATACCAGGGGCAGGGTCTCCCACGGCACGCGACAGGCTCTGCGCTTCCAGGAGCCTTGCCCGCAGTGGGGGGCGGCTCCATGTGGGCCTCGTCCGTCCTTCCTCTCTTCCTGAAAGGGCCCAAAACACCGAGGGGCCACGTGAGTAATTCAGTGCTGGAAAGTGTCCTCTGACCACAGGGGGCTACTGCCTGACCGAGACGCTCCGGGTTGGTCGAGGCCGCAGCCTGCACTGTCTGGAAGCAGACCTCCCCGTGGCCTGCCCTGTCCGCAGGCAGCCTGCCGTGGGGCCCCCACCGAGGCTCCTCGCCCTCAGGGGAGGGTTCCTCATCAGAATGGGGGGTCACGTGTGGTGAGCCCCAAAGGCCTTCCAGCAATCCGAGTCTATACTGAATTCAACAGGGTCCGCCAAGAGGCCGAGTTCACATGGAACCCAAATAGGGTCTTTGCAGGTGTCATGGCTCAGCAAGAGGCCGCCTGGAGTACCGTGGGCCCTAGCCCCAGTGACCGGAAGACACGGGGGGCAGGGCACGTGCCAAGGGACGCGGGATCCACCAGAACCCAGGAGAGGCCAGGTTTATTGGAACATGCTGAGGCAGGCCTGGGACCTGCACGTCACTCAGCTCCCTGGAGATCACGTGGCCACCCCCCACCCCCAGACCTCTGCTCCGCTGTCCCCCACAGCGGCCTGGCCCCTCCACATGCCCAGGGCGCTCGACCCTGATCCGCTGCCTTTCTCGGCGGCATCGCCTCGGTGCAATCATATTATCGGTGCTCATTATGTCCCGGCTACCCAGACCCCACACAGACTGGCTGCTCCTGCGGGGCAGCGGCCTCCCTCAGCTCTGGCTGTGTCCCCAAGCCCAAGCACACAGCGGGTGCTCAGAGATACCGCGGAATAAGCCCCTGTGCCATGGACGAGGGCGTCGCTCGGGCAGCCTCAGGGAAGAGTGGCACTGTGAGGTCACGCCTATAACCCTCAAGGCCAGGTCCCGCCGGGAAGGGAGAGGGGAGCACGTGCCCCACGGCTGAGGGGACGGCCGCTGAGGCGTCGCACCTGGGCTCCCGCCCCGGGCCTGCCACGCCGACGCTGTGCAGCCGCAGGTGAGCTGCTGCGTGTCTCTGGGCCTAGCTCCCGACTGTAAAGTGAGGCCGTGGAAGGACCTGCCACGGCTAACTACCCCGAGGATGAACGAGGCAGCCCGGGGAGGCCTTCCGAGCAGGGCTGCATTTAGAAAGCTCCAGGTGGTGTTTGCGTCTGGAATTCTTGGGAAAGATAGTGAAGTGTGGCAGGGGGGTGGGGGGTCTGAGTATGCAGGGGCGGGGGCGAAGCCTGCAGGGAGGGTGAACAGCACCTGGGCCCTGGGCACTGAAATGGGGGCCCCCCAAGACCTCTGCCTGGGCTGATCTGGGAGGCCCCCGTAAGCACTGAGCTCTGGACTCAGAGGGCAGGTTATTTACAGACCACACATCCTGGCCTGACCAGCCAAAGGGCTGGTTCCAAGGAGCAGGAAAAGCAGGTCGCCCCGGCCAGCCAAGCCTGTCTGGCACTGGTGGCCTCCCAGGGGCGGGCGTGGCCACCGGGCATAGCCAATGGCAGCTGGCTGCCCGGGCCTGGGCCCTGGGGGCTGGCTCCACCCGCTGGCTGCTCAGGTGAGCAGAATCGCAGCACAGCCATTACCGGCTGGCAGCCCTGGCCCAGACAGTGTCTCTCACAGAACGGGCGCGGCCAGGCTGCGCCCAGCCAGCCTCAGTGGGACACTTCACCTTGGCCCTGCTCAGGAGGCATCGAAGGCTGCCAGAGAGGCCTGGACATGGCACTACCCTTCCGGGGAGGAGGAGCCCGGACCACGGTCAGCCCAGCTCCCACCCTGGCTAACAGCCACCTGCGCCCTCGCTGGCTCCCCTGGGGCCAGGTCCGCGGCCAGCCTTCCCTGGATGTCCCCTCCAGCCCAGTACCCTCCAACGTCGGGCCCCTCCAACTGTCACTCACACACCACCTCCTTACCGAGGCCTTCCTGAGCCACTCTCCTCTAAGACTGCACCTGTCTCCCACTCTAGACCCCCAGTCTTCCTCTGTCCCCTCGGCACCTGTCTCCCACTCTAGACCCCCAGTCTTCCTCTGTCCCCTCGGCACCCTGAGTCTTCTAACACCCACCTGTGCTGTTTGCGCTCTGAGCAGGGGCTGGGCGGCGCCACCGTACCCCCAGGGGCTGCAGGTGCTAGACGAACGCCCAGCACAGAAGCGCCTGGTCCTGGGTCCCCCTGCTCCTGGCCCCAGGGCCACACCCAGAGAGTGGCACTCACGTGGAACCACCTATACGGGGGCCTGGCATCCCTGGCGGCAGGAAGGGGAGGAGCAGGGCTGCTGCGGTGGAGGTCGGGGTGCAGGGTCTGGTCCGGGGGAGGCTCGGCAGCAGCTGAGGACCGTGCCCTGCAGCAGACCGGCCACATTAATCTGACCATATATACACGTGCTAATCAGCTGTGACCGCGGCACCCAGCTCAATTCGAATTGATTTACCGAGCCTGGAAATGGATACAAATGTGATTAAAGGCTTTTTATTTTACATAGGTTCTCTATAAAATGATTTAAATCAATTGCCCGGCAGGCCCCACGCTATTACCGCACAGGCCACTCTCACGTCGATGGACCCGGCGCTCCGAGCCAGAGTCGGGTGTCGGCAACACTCCCGCCTGGCCGTGGGACCGAACTTGGGGTGGCCACCTCCGCTCAGCGGTGCAGGGTGCCCCTCTGAGGCTGGCCGGGCACCTGGGAGAGGGCAGCAGAGCCGGCAGGCGAGGGGGCAGGCCTGCAGCTAGGCCTGTCGCCATGGCGACAGCCTCCTGTGCTCCTCCAGTCGCCTGCCTCCTGCCTGCAGGCCCCCAGCCCAGGAATGCAGCTGGGGTCCTGCCTGCAGGGAGGGCACAAGGGAGCAGATGGCACCTGCTGGGGCAGGTGAGGACACTGAGGCCAGAGTGCAGGAGCCACTAGCAGGGTCACAGATGAGTGTGTGTCTTGGGGACACAGTCACCCATGCCCCTGGTGGCTAGGCGCCCCCAGACTCCAGTCTCCTGGCCTCCTGGGCTACTCCCTCCCTCCACAGGGCCTTGCCCACCGCACAGATGCCCGCCCACGGCCGCTCACAACACGTCTCCCCAGTGAGCACAGGAAGTTGGTGTGCTGGAACCGTCTGTGGCGGGCGCAGCGATGCCCAGCACCGAGGGAGTGCCAGCAACGCCGGCCGGCATGCTCCAGCGCCTCCCCCGCCAGTCCCGGGCCCCCCTGGGGCTCCAGCGCGTGCTCCTTCCTGCCCCGCCAGCTCCCGGAGGCCCAGGGCCCCCCTGCAACTCCCCTTCTCACGAGGACAGATCACCAGGCCTGAGGCCACCTACTCTAAGCCGACCTCGCCTCACCTCGCTACAACCGCAAAGGCCCTATTTCCAAGTGACGGTACATCCCGAGGGGCCGAGTGGACGTGCGCCCTGGGGGACACTCTTCACCCCGGTCAGACGGGTCCGGGGACACAGCTGTGACGGGTCATCGTTTTGAAAGGAGGGTCTGGGCCCCGATAACTAGGGGCGCCGGGCTGCACACCTGGGTCCTTGGGAGCACGGTCCCTGAGCCTGGAAGAGGCAACGTGTCACCTCCTGTCCCTGCCCAGAGGCTTCCAGCCTATTTGAGAGCTGCCAGGGTAGTCGGCCCCTTCAGGGCCCACGACAAGCTTGTGGCGTCTCCCGGAGGCCAGAGCAGTGTGACATGACAGTGCGGGCCCTGTCCAGGAAGGCCACTTCCGCCTGCCCGATGACTCACCGGGCAGGACAAGCTGGCCAGGGCAGGGAGGTGGCTTTGCTTCACTCTGAGCTCTGCGGCCTGGTGGACGGCTAGCCGGCCACAGGCCACAAAGTCCTGGGTGATGAGCAAAGTCGTGAGTATTTTTCTATGTTTTTCTATTCCAAAACGCATCATGACTTTTCTGACAACCCAATAAAATCAAAACTAAACTCATTAGCGTTAAATAAAATGTAAAGTTCCACCTCTCAGTTGCGGGGCCGCCTGGGCCGAGTGGCGTGCACACGGACAGTGCAGAGGGGAACCTGCCTGTCACCCCAGGGCCCCGCTGAGCAGCCGCTGCGGGCGTGTTTCCTTGCGTACTCTGTGACAAGCGAAAACAAAAAAGGAACACCAGAAGGACGCAACGACTAAACACGAAAGCTAGCCAGGGCTGCCACTCCCAGTGACCCAGGCTGCGGGAGTCGGGCCCCCACTGCTCAGCCCTCCCTCACGACCACACCACGTGCCCTGTCCAGGGCCATCCTAACCCAACCCTCCACCACCGGGAGGTCCTTGCGTAATTTTCTGGGCTTCTCACACTTATCCCAGAGGAGAAGCTCCTCTTCAGGGCCTCCGACACTGTTTTTCAGTTCACGAACTCCTAGGCATCCTCCAAAACCCAGGGCCAACTTCACGGCCTCCACGAACCTTCTCCCATAACACCCTTTTCTCTAAGTTTGTTTTGTTTTTGCCATAGGGCACGTGTGCTCACCAGAAAGGGAGAGAAAGTGAGAAACCACCCCCCGGGGGCTTGGCCACCCCGCAATCCTCTCTCCTCCACTCTACTCTTGGGATTCTGGGTACACATGCACATGTGCCCTGCATGATTTTTAAGCTGCCAGGTCCGGGACCTGAAGGGTGGTCGGCCGTGTAGGAGCCCAGGGCTTTACCTGCCATGTCACCTGTCGGCCACATCATCTTCTAAAATGTTTCTGTGAGGGCACATCTGCTTGCCAGAGGGAGATGGGGTTGAGGGGGGAGTCAAAAATCACCCCCAGCGGGGATGCCCAGTCTGCAATCCCTTCTCCATTCTCCTCGCAGGACTTTGGACTCGTGTGCACACGCACATGCACACACGCCTGGCATGGCTCTCAAGCCACTGGGTCCGGGCCTCGAACCCTGCTGTTGGCCGCCTCCTACAGCATCCTGTCCTTCCCTCTCGGGCATTTCCCACTGTGGGCCTGAGCCCGAGCCGTGAGCCTTTTGTAACTAACAGCTCAGACTTGGCAGGGAACGTGGCGTCCAGACAAGCCGGGGGGAGCCGTCAGAATTCGCTAGGGAGCCCCAGAGTGTCCTGGCTGGGCGCGGGCAGCAGCCTGGAAGACACGTGAGCTGCACCAGGACACGCCAGGCAGAGACAGGCCGTGCCCGAGTACACAGTGGGAGCTCAAGAGGGGGAGGGGGAGGGGCAGGAGTCCGCGGGCAACGAGGCTCCGGGTGGGGGACGGGGAGCTGGAAGGAGCGTCAGGACAACACGGGTGGGAGGCCCATGTCTTCGGGAGGACGCCAGCCCTGGAGACGCCATGGACCATGACCGTGCAGTCCCCTGCATCCCCCCGCTGCAGAGGCCCAGCTGCTTTGAGCACAGGGCTGGTTCCGGTGCCACCCTGCCTCCTGACCCCACTGCAGCTGCCACTGCTCTGCGGAGAGCAGGGGTGGGTGGGTCGGGGGAGCTGCCCGTGAGACAGGTGGGCATGAGGTGACTGGGATGTCGGTGCCCACTCACCAGGCCCTGCAGACCCTCAGGCGGGAACCACAGCCGTGGGCACAGCTTAGCCGAGGCCACTCAGAATGAGCGCCATGCTCCTGCCCTGGGCGTGGCTCTCTGCTGCGACCCAAGGCCACCGTGAGGCTGCGCAGCAGGGCGATCCCCACCCCGGTGCAGCCCGGCCTGTGTGTGGCTGGGGTCAGGCGGCCCCTCTGTGCCTCAGGCCCCGTCTGACGCACAGTGACAGAGGGGGCGACGAGTTCCTGTGTGCCCGGCCACAGCCTCGGCAGGCGTCGTAAACTCAGGCACGGGGGGCAAACCAGACCACGAGGGCTGAGCCACACCCGTCACGGCTGGAACCACTGTCCAGTGCCCAGGCCGCCGTCCCACAGGACAGCGCCAGGAAGGCTTCCCTGCCCCTGCATGGCGTGGCCCGCCCTGTGGCAGGCGGGCGGACGCTGTGGCACGAGCCGCTCCGTGCAGGCAGCCTCCCTGGAGGAGGTGGCGCATCACTGTTACCGTCCGGTTCCCGAGGAGACGACTGAGCGCCCCGTCTGGCTCTGATCTCCTCCCCAGCGGGTGGAGCCTACCTCACACCAGAGCACCCCAGAGCACCCAGAACCTGCTGGAATCTCCGGACACTGTCTCCCAGCGTGGCTCAGGGCATCCCAAGATAGAATCCCTGGGCCTCGGGAAGTACGGGCAGACCCCGCGTGCCTATGTGCCCACGCCACCATCAGGCGTGGAGAGAGCACAACGGCCGTCGGGGAAACCCACACGCCCCTCGGAGCGCCTCAGCCCCGCGGCCAAGGTCAGCTCGTCATGTCTAGCGCCTGCCGGGGAGGCCCAGGCCCGGCGGGGAAAGCTGGGCCCCGGAGCCCTGCCCAGGCGGTCGCAGAGCCCATGGACACGCTGAGAGGGGCAGCGCCCTGCAGTGTGGAGGGCTGGCGGGGCAGAGGGTGCAAGACCGGGGACTGCGCTTGGCAGGGGTGAGGCAGGGCCAGAGAGGGCTCCCGTGGAGCGGGAGTGAGGTGAGGCTGGATCGCGGGCGAGGGCTCCCTGACAAGAGCAGAGCTCTGCAGCTGGCCCGCCGGCCGCAGGGAGCCACGGACGGTGTCACACGGATGCAAGGCCTGTCAGTTCAGAGCCTGACGTTCATCCGCTTCATGTCTGAGAGGCCAAGGTGGGGGGCTGCCCGAGGGGGACACGAACACGGGGCGCCCAGGACCTGAGACTGTGACAGCAGGAGTGTACACATGGGAGTGCGTGTGAGGGTGGTGAGTGAGTGCGTGTGTATGTGTGTGCGTGTGCATGTGGTGTGGAAGTGTGTGTGAGGGTGGTATGTGTGCGTGTGTGAATGTGGTGTGTGTGAGTGTAAAGGTGTGTGTGTGTACGTGAGGGTGGTTGGTGTGTGTGAACGTGGTATGTGTGTGAGGGTGGTACGTGTGCACATGTGTGAGGGTGGTGTGCATGTGCATGTGTATATGTGTATGTGTGTGAGGGTGGTGTGGAAGTGCATGTCTGAGGGTCGTGTGTGTGTGTGTGTGCGTGCAGGCATGTGTGTGTGAGGGTGGTGTATATGTGTGGTGTGCGTGTGTGAGGGTGGTATGTGAGCATATGTATATGTGTGTGCGTGTGTGAGGGTGGTATGTGAGCATATGTATATGTGTGTGTGTGTGTGAGGGTGGTATGTGTACAAGTGCGTGTGTGCGTAGGCATGCATGTGTGAGGGTAGTGTGTGTGTGGTGTGCGTGTGTGAGGGTGGTGTGTGAGTGCATGTGTATGTGTGTCCGTGCATGAGGATGGTGTGTGTACAAGTGTGTGAGGGTGGTGTGTGTATGAGTGTGTGAATGTGTGTGAGGGTGGTGTGTGTACGAGTGTGTGAATGTATGTGAGGGTGGTGTGTGTACGAGTGTGTGAATGTGTGAGGATGGTGTGTGTACAAGTGTGTGTGTATGAGGGTAGGGTGTTTGTACAAGTGTGTGCATGAGGGTGGTGTGTGTGTGAGTGTGTAAGGATGATATGTCTACAAGTGTGTGTGAGGGTGGTGTGTGTGCGAGTGTGTGGGTGTGTGTGAGGATGGTGTGCGTGCGAGTGTGTGCGTGTGAGGGTAGTGTGTTTGTACAAGTGTGTGCATGAGGGTGGTGTGTGTACGAGTGTGTGCATGAGGGTGGTGTGTTTGTAAGAGTGTGTGCATGAGGGTGGTGTGTGTACGAGTGTGCGTGTGAGGGTGGTGTGTGTGTACGAGTGTGTGCATGAGGGTGGTGTGTGTACGAGTGTGTGCGTGTGAGGGTGGTGTGTGTACGAGTGTGTGCGTGTGAGGGTGGTGTGTCTGTATGAGTGTGTGCATGAGGGTGGTGTGTGTATGAGCGTGTGCATATGTGTGAGGATGGTGTGTGTACGAGTGTGTGCGTGCATGCATGCGTGTGTGGTGGGAAGGGAGGCTGTGACGCGGGGGGCAGATGTGGGGAGACCTGGCTGGGTGGCGGTGCCCCCACTACTGCGGGCGGCTGTCTGTCTATCCGTCTGAGCGAAGGGCCGTGCCGGCCAGCAGGTGTGGGCAAGGCTGGGCCTGGGGTGCGCTGCCACCCCCAGGCGCCCCCCCAGGGCTGCTCCAGTGGGCACCGGCGGGAGGACGGCTGCGGCCCGCCATCCCCGGGGAGGGTGCCATCGGGCTCCTGGAGCGAGGCAGCCCAATTACAGGGACGATTACGGGCACAGTGATGCACGGCCAGCCACAGCGCCCGCCTTGCCAGTGACAGGCCGCGGGCGGCTCTAATCCGGGAGGCCCCAGCGCTGACAGTGCGGGCAGGCTCATTAGCTGTAATCCATCTGTCCTAGATGCTGCGGTGGCGAGGAGGACGCCCTCCCAGGCATGCGGGAGGAGGGTGGGCGGTCGCTGAAGGCGCAGCCCGGCCCCCCTTCCCTGCTGGGGAAGATGAAATACAGGCAGGGGTGAAGGCACAGGGGAAGAGGACAGAGCTCCCCCCTCCCCGGATGTGCCAGCTGGCCTGGGCCTGGCCCTCCCTGCCGTGCTGTGTGCCTGTGGGCGAGGCGCCTCCCCTCTCTGGGCCTGTGGTAGCAACTGGGCACAAGCAGGGGTGGGGGGAAGCCTGCGGGACGCGGGAAACCACGGTGGGGGCCCCGGGTGCGCCTCTGGGCTCAGGCTGTCGCTCTGCTACCAGGGGAGCTGAGTGGTGTGACGGCACCCAGAATGTTCCAGACGGTTTTCTGACAGCCACAAATCCTGCCTTTGTCTGTGGCGGCGGAAGTGGCCCCACCACACCATCTGCACCAGGGCGGCAATGTGGCCCCGGGACCTGGCCCGGGCTAGGCCCTGAGGGACTGAGGCTGAGCAGGGACTGAGCAGGTCGAACTTCAGGCCAGGCTGGGGCAGGTGCTGCGTCGGGCGGCGCGCGGAGCCTGCCCCGGGCTGGGCACAGCTGCTGGGCAGAGAGCAAAGGCCGTGACCCAGGGGAGCTCGGGGCTGGCCGTGGAGCCAGCGGCCGCCGCCTTTTGAAGGGCAGCTGGGCTGTGTGGCCTGGGAGGCTGTTTCCCCACTTGTGAAAATGCAGGAGCAGCCCCTCCGTCGGTTACGAGGAACAAGAGCCGGCCGGGGTAAGGCAGGTTCTGACGGGCCTGGCACAGGACAGGGGTGGACCGTGCTCGCCACCTGCGCTGTGGCCCGTACCCAGCTCCCCAGTGGACGACCACTGCCACGGTTTCTGCGGTGTAATGCCCCTGCGCGTTATTCACGTATTCCTCCACGTTAGTATTTTGTTTCCAGAGAAGAAATTTACATCATTTTTTTTTAATTGCCAGAGGGTGTGTGCAGTTGCCAGAGAGACAGAGAAAGAGAGAGCCCCCTGGTGGGTGTGGCCACACCGCAATCCCTTCTCTCCGCCCCTTCTCCATCCTGTTAGGATGTGGGCAGGCACACCCACGCATCCAGACTACTTTTCAAAAGCTGCTGGGGCCGGGATAGCAGCCACGTCGGCCACGTGGGCTCTGGCTGGCTTCCCTAATGACGAGGCCGGCCTAACATCACCTGATTTTCAAATGCTAACTTGTGTCCAGGAGCCTGTCGGTCACGAGCAGCAGTGGAAACCCAGACCAGCAGGTGGCATGGTGGTTATGCTCTTGGGCTCCCACGCCGTTGACTGCGGCTTGAGTCCCAGATGCAGAGATTTAAAACTCACGCCGGGCGCGTGTGCGTGTGTGCCCAAAATCCTGAGAGGAGAACGGAGGAGAAGGGATTGAGGTGAGGCCATCCCTCGCTGGGGGGTGATTTCTCGCTTTCTGTCTCTGTCTCTCTCTGTCTCTCCAGGGAGCACTTGTGCCTTATAGCAAAAATCTCTCTATTAAAGAAGAGATGGAAACCCAGGACCCTATCCTGGCCAGAGGCCCCACCCTCTGCTCTCTGGACTAGCAGCGGGTGGAGGGGCATGGGACCCACGGCAGCTGAGCAGCCATGCCCGTAGGGAACATCGGAGGGGAGTCAGCTCCCACAGGGCCATGCGCCTCCACAGCACAAGACGGTCTCAGCACCTAAAGCCGGCAGATGTGGGACATCCCTGCTGCAAACCCCTGGGCTTCCAGGGAGAAGCATCGATCCCCAGGGGCCTCAGAAGTGGGAGCACCTCTTAACCCCACAGGAAAACACGGCAAGCAACAGAACCAGCCTCACGAGCCCAGGCGCGGGTGAAGACCCTGCACCCGACCCCTAGCTCTGTCTCGCAATCTCCCCAGCCTCAGCTTCCCCACCTGAAACGCAGTGACCCACACATGACCCCTCTCCTGGAGGGCTGCCGAGGGGCTCCGACCAGCACCCGGGTCTGGAAGCCCCCGGACTGCCGACCACAGGGTGGGCATCTGTGCGGGGCCGTGCCCGTGCGGAGGCCCGGAGCCTGCGGGCAGTGGGCAGCAGGACAGCCACCGAGGCTGCCATCTCCCTGGCGTGCTTCAATTATTCAAACAATAATCACACCCTTATTTAAAGTCTAGTCTTGCATCCGCCGCATCCCGGGGCGAACACCAGAGCCCGCTGGTAGATTTACACGGGATCGGCTCCCTCTCAAAGCCAATTAATTAAGCAAACACTGTTGCCAGTAGGTTCTCAGGTGTGCGTCCGGGAGGCCCACCGTCTCAGCCCGCCGCCTCGGGGACACTCGATCCCATGGGGCATGCCAAGTGGGCGGGGCAGTGCTGGGACCTGGGGACGGCTGTTCCCGGAGGGCCGACTACGCAGGGCTGGACAGACCCATGGGCGCTGGGCGGTCTTCAGACTCACAACAGCCCTTCCCGCAATACGCAAGTGGAGAAACCGAGGCACGGAGACGGCGAGTCAGAGAGGGATCCGCCTCCCCAAACTCCCATCCGCCCGCATGCCGCCGACTCCCTCCCCATGACCACCAGACCACCGGCACCACAGGTGCGCCGAGGCACCCGCGTCCTGTGGCTCCTTGGTGAGGGCTCCACTGTTGCACTGTCCAGAGGAGAAACAGGCACACAGAGGTGGGACGCTCAGGGTCACACGGTGGCGAGGGCTGGGGAGCGGAGCCCTCCGTCGGGCCCTCTCGCTCCTGGAGCCCACCTTTTCTTTGGGGGGGATTTTTGCTATAGGGCACATGCGCTCACCAGAAAGACAGACAGAGACAGAGAGATGGGAAACGAGAAATACCCCCCGGGGGAATCCCTTCTCTGTTTTCCTCTCGGGATCTTGGGCACACACGCACATGTGCCGGGTCTGGGACTCAAACCGCAGTCGACTACGTGTGAGTCCAGAGACATAACCATTATGCCATCTGCTGGTCCCTGGAGCCCACCTTAATGATCACCCACCAGGCCTCCTCCAGGAGCACGTGCTTTCTCTGTCTCTCCTCACCTGGCGGAGGCGGGTACCCCGGATCTAGCACGGCCCTTGGGCAGTGGGTTCTTACAGGTCCTGGTAGGACCCGCGCCAGCCCACCCACTGTCTCCTATGGCCCCTGCCCTTCTCTCGGCTACGGCCACAGCCACGGTGCAGACAGCACCGACAGCTCCCGAGGCCTCCTGCAACCACCCGAGCCTCCGAGACCGAGGCAGGAGGCGCTGTGGGCAACTGCAGGGCCATCCACAGTGGGGACGGGAAGGCCAGAGGCTAACCACTCGGTCCGGGCACAGGTCTCCAGGGCTCCGCTGGGGCCTTCCCCGCACCGCGCCCCGGGCCTGAGAAGCAGCCTGGCCTGGCCACAGCCGCGGCTCTGCACGGTGGCCGCGGGCGTGCACACGGGAAGGCGGGGAGGCCTGTGCCCGGCTCTGCCCTTCCGGCTCTGCCCTTGCCCAGTGTGTGCCCCTCTGCAGATCACAAGGAACATTTCTGGCCTCGGTTTCCTCAAACACACACAGCTGGGCGGTTTAAACGCACCTTTCCTGTGCTTCTCCCATGCCCCCCAAGTGCCTGGCACAGGACGAGTCCGAGAGCTTCCTTGCCCTGGCACAGTGTGTGGCCTCCAAGGTTAGAAGGAGCTGCCAGACTGCCCACGCCCGCTCCTCCCAGCTCCCGGAAACGGACCAAACCATGCACTTCCAACCGCAGGCCAGGACCGGCCAAGCCCGGCACGTGACGGGAGAACACTCCGGTTACACCAGCACCTCACACTCCCTCGCCCCACAGGAAGAGAAGGCGCCCATCCACAGAGGGCCAGCCTCAGCTCCTCGGTGAGGAGCCTCATCTGGATAGCCCCTTCCTCCCTTCTCCTTCAACCGCCCTCACGCACCCAGCCCTCGGCGCCTGCACCTCCTCTCAGGGCACAAAACCACGCACTGGGCTGAGTGCGCCCCTCAGAGAGGGAGGGGCTTAGCACCCTCGTGTCACAGAAAGGCAGACCGAGGCCCAGGGGCGTGGACCGTGGGCCGAAGCTGCACACCCAGCCACTGGCAGGAGCAGGGCTTGAATCCGGCAGGCCTGGCTCCAATCTCAGCTGCCTCGGGCTAGCAGGTGTGGGGACGGGGGTGAGGCTTGGCTGTTTCTGGAAGAGCCAGTGTCAGGACTGGCTGGAACTGGCTGAACAGCGCGGAAAGCGAAGGCAGGAGGCCAGCCGGCGGGGGGAGGTGGGGTGGGGGGGGTGGGGTGGGGGGGGAGACTGAAATCGGAGCAAAGGCAGCTTGCGCTGCTGGGGGCTGTGGTTTCCCTACTGCTCCCTGGGGCCTGCCAGCTCCTCGTGCGGAACCCAGCTGCTCCGTGATTATTATTTCAGGAGCGGAGGAAGGCGCTGGAGGGCTCCCTCCCTCAAGCTGAAACACCAGCGGGGGCGCGGGGCCTCGGGCTGCCTGACAGCGCTGGCCACCCAATCTGCCCCACTCTTCCTGGGGCCTCCCCCCAACTGCACCTGCTGTGAAAAGGACACCTCAGTGGGTTGTCCCTGTAACCAGACACTGAGGAGGCCGAGGAACAGGTCCCACTGCGCTGGTCTGCCCTGGGTGGCCAGGAAGGCCTGAGCTGCAGGGCTTCGCACACGGGGAAGGAGCTGCTGCCCCTCGGCCACTGTGCCCACCACCTGCCACGGTGGTGAGGACCAGGGAGGCGGTTCAGAAGGCAGCCCCAGGGAACTGAGTGGTGTGGCAGAGCTTCCAGAGGCCACACCCTAACGCCATCCTGGCAGTGAGCTGAAAACCCAGTCTCCAAGCCAAACACCAAGCCCTGTCCAGCCCCGCCCAGGGTACCTCCACCCCCACCCTGACACCTGCTTCCCCAGAATGTCCTGGATCGTCATGGGATCAAACTGCCTGCAGCCTCCTCCCAGCAATGCCTCAGTTTGCTCATCTAAGATGGGACACACTGGGGGGTCGTGAGCACTCCAACTACAAGCTCAGGGCTGCCGGGAGCCTGTCACTGCCCTGCTACTGCCCTGCCACCGCTGTGTGTCCCCAGCCCCTGTGGCCTCTGCTTTGGGCCCTCCTATCTGGACCTGGACTGGGTGCTGCAAACCACAAGCAAGCACCTGGCCCGAGCCTCGCCTCCCCAGTCTGCTCCCGTGACCATGACGGGCCCCACGGTGTCCCCTGATAAGGAGCTCAGGCCAGCGCCTGGTGCACAGTGCCACTCAACCGTGAGGAGACCCCCGCCATCCAGACCCCACGCACTGCGTACCGGCATAAACAGGAACCAACGGTGGGCCCAAAGCACGGCGGCTTCACGTCCCACAGGAACGACCAGGACCCGTGACGGCAGCACCGCGCACAGCTGCCCACCGAGGTCAGGCGCGACAAGGTGCTCAGTCCCCCGCGGAGTACCGTTCTGCTCTGGGCAGGGGTGCGGCACGGACACAGCGCGGAGCCACACGTGTCCGCTCTGAGAGGACACGGGGTTCTGTCAACGGGCACGTCTGGCACAGGCTAAGCCACGCGGCAGAGGGACCAGCGTGGAGGGGAGGGTGCGGTGTCAGGAAGGCACGCCTCACCTCTTGGGAGCCCTGCCCAGAGGCCGCGGCCTGCACGAGACCAGGCGCTGCGCAGGTGCTCAGGCTGCCGCGAACACAGCCACGTCCACGGCCGAGCCGCGCTCTCACAAACATGGCTCCTGAGCAAAAGCACAGGCTCCCCGTAGTGGGAGCCAGGTGGCCGTGGTGGACAGACGGACACCTGCGATCCTGGCCTCACCGCCTGCCTATAAAGGCTTTGGCCACAGACACTGTCCACTGCCCCCACGCCACCTGCCCCAGCCTCTGGGCCTGGCCACAGTCGTGGTGGTTGGCTCTGCTGGGACAGGGTAACAGACTTGCCGACACGCTCGTCTACACTCGCGCTTCCCTGCACACTACCCTGCCTTGGCTGCCGGGTTTCCAGGAGGTGGGGTGCAGACCAGGCTGGGGGGTGCGCAGGGAGAGACACAGAGGGGCTGAGATGGGGGATCAGCAGGGACTGTCAGAGTGGGCCAATTAATCTATCGGGGATGTCATTACAGGCACAACTGATCGTCCCTGGGCCACATTGGCTGTGCCACGGAGGACCTGGGGTCGCCCCGACTGAATCAGGAGATAAAGTGCGGTGTCTGGAGAACAGAGGCGAGGGGGAGATTACGGCGACACTCAGACGCTGAGGTCCTGGCCGCGAATCCGTCAGCGCCGCGGGGTCCGTCCAATGAATTAGAGGAGATAAGGATTGAAGGGTGGAGTAGTAAAAGCAACATTCATTTCGGAAAGTGGCACAAGGACTTGCGGCGTCTCGCTCCCCAGACCCGCCCAGGGGCCTTGGCTTCCAGGCAGAGGGCAGCTTGGAGGGGAGGGGAGTGGACAGGGAGGGAGACAGGAGGGGGTGGTGGAGGGGCGAGGGAGGAGGAGGAGAAGTAGGGGTCAGAGCAATGGGCGTTCGGGCGGCGCTCTCCCCACGCCCCCTAGGTCCGGTTGATCTGTCGGCACAGGCACTTGGGTTTCATTGTGGGAATGTGGCAGAGAGAGAGAAATGAAGTGTGGCTCCCCACGTGGCTGCCACAGCCCGCCAGCGTCCCCACCGCCCCTGGCCCACCTCCCCCAGCACCCCCCGCTGTCCCCCAGCTCCCAGGAAGGACAGCTGCCAGGTGGCAGGCTGGGGTGGAGAGCGGAACGCAGGGTGGGCTTTCGGGAAGATGAGGACCAGAAATCAGCGTCCACAGGGAGGTCAGAGCTGCCCTGAGCCTGCCCGCCCTGGGTGGAACCCGACCCAGGCCCCTGCCCCCGGCCGACCTCTGGCCAGGACGGTGCCACAGCCCACCTGCCAGCCTCTGCTTCCGCACTGCCCGTGTGCGGTCCTGCAGCACCGTGAACCGTGAGGGAGGAGGCTGGAGTGCAAACCCCCAGGACCCTCCTGACCCCCCGCAAAAGCCTGTCCTCGCTGTCCCAAAGCGGACCTCAGGGCGCACACACCTCTTCTCCGTCCTCCTCCCGCCCTGCGCCCACCCACACCGGTGTCCAGGCTCAGGGCCTGTCAGCTCGCTCCCAGCTCTGCCTGACCAGTTCCCGAGGTCACTTCTCAGGCCTCCACAGCGCCTCACTGGGCTGAACCCCAGACTGGCCCCCAAAAGGTGCGTCCCAGTCTACTCCTGAGCCTTATTTGGAAAGAGGACTCTCGCAGGCCAGGGTACGGACCTGGGAGACCCTGTCCAATGAGTCCTCAGAACAGGGTCTGTGAGAGGCCACGCGTGGCCCGGCCAGAAGTGAGCCAGGGGTCAGGGAGCACAGTAGCCTTGGGCGGGGGCATACCAAGAGCCCTGAGGACATGTGGCCCCGGCGAGCTGTTGTGACCCAGCCACCCAGTCCGCCGTGGCAGACGCCAGCTCACGCTCTTGCCAGGCGACCCGGGAAGGGGCCTCCCACCTTCCCCTCCTTGCTCGGCCTTCATAGAAGGATCTCGGAGAAGGAAAAGGCCCCGGACAGGCAGGGAAAAGCAGGAATCCCATTTCCCTGCGGGAGCTGGTGTCTGAGGACAACGGCAGGCTCTCAGCTCTGCAGGGGAGTCCGAGGTCAGGGTGACCCACGTTCCCCGACAGCCCTTGGGGGTGCCTGCCCGGTCCAGCTCTGGGGGCTCCCGCGACCCTCGGCATCCCTTGGCTTCCAGACGGACGCACTACTCTGACCTGTCTCCGTCCCCATGGCCCAAGGGTCTGTCCCCAGTCACGGAGGTGCTCGGTAGCATGGCGTGACCTCACCCTGCTTGATTACATCTGCAAAGATGCCATTTCCGAGGGGGCTCACAACACAGGTGCCGGAGACAAGGACCCCATTCAGCTGCGTCACCCATGGAGGCCCCTGGGTGGCTGCCTGAATTCAAACCCTTGCTCCTGAGAGGGGGTGTGTGCAAGGGCCCACCTCTCTGGAAACACCCTCGCAGGCAGCCTCAGGCCCCCCACCCTGTGACTCATGCTCCAGGCCTTGACGGGCTTGGAGAGAGCGGGTGACAGAGGCTTCCCCACACCTCACTGGGCTAGGCCAGGTCTCAACCTCAGCTCGAAACTGCTCCCCAGAGAGAGCGGCCTGCCCTGCCCCAGCCAGCTGGGCTGCCCTGCTCTGCTCTTCCTCCTGCCCGCTCAGTCACTCACGGTCCCAGGTTGACAATGTCCCTAGAGCGAGCCCCCAAGGGCCTCTGCAAGCGACCACACTTGGAAACAGGGTCTTTGCAGAGGTCACTGAGAGGAGGGGGACCAGCTCCAGAGCCAGGTGGTTGAGCCACTGGATCGCCCATGGCCGACCTCAGGTTTGAATGTCCCAAGAGCCCCGGAGGGCACGTGGCCCTGGTGAGCTATTGTGACCTAGCCACCCAGTCCGCCGTGACAGATGCCAGCCCACGCAAGGGCAAGCTCTGCTCGGTGACCCCGAATGCCCGGGTAAGGAGCTGAGAGGGGACTGAGCGTGACTGTCTGCCAGGGGTGCTTTCTCACTTCCCTCTCTCTGGCAAGCCTGCGCTGATAAAAAAGGCAACGGGGTCCAGCAGGTGGCATGGCTGACTGCAGTCTGAGTTCCGGACCTGGAGACTTAAAACTCACGCCGTGTGTGTGTGTGTGTGTGTGTGTGTGTGTGTGTGCTTGTGTGCACGCCCCAAATCCCAGAACAGAGGAGACAGGGTTGTGGCATGGCCATCTCCTGAGGGGTGCTTTCTTTCTCTCTGTCTATCTCATCAGCAAGAGGATGTGCCCTAGAGCGAAAATCTCTCTCTCAAAAACAGATGAGGTCAGAGTGGGGAAGGGTGGGCCCTAAACCCGCGGCTACTGGCCCCGTAAGATGGGGTGAGCACCTCGAGACAGGCACACAGGCGGGAGGCCGCGGGGAGACTGCGGCAGAGACGGCGATGCAGCCTCAGCCAGGAAGCCCCGGAGCCCCCAGGAGCAAAGGCAGGAAGGAGCCCCCCAGCCTTCAGGGGAGCAAGGCCTTGCTGACACCCCGCTTTTGGACATCCAGACCCTCGAGCTTCAGGCCACGCAGCTCGTGGTGACCGGCATGGCAGCCACGGGGAAGCAGCACACGACCCCGGGCACACGTCCGCCCCGCCCGTCTGTCACGGGAGGAAGGGTGTTTCTGGCTCCTGCAGGTTGAGTGTGGACGCTGCTCAACACCCACATGCAGGAGAGCCCCGTCAGGGTGGAGGCCACCCCTCCCTGGGACTCTCCTCCAAGCAGCGCTGTCCCGGCTGGCCTGGGACGCCCAGCGAGTGTGGGCGGCATGGTGGCCTGAGGGCCGGGTGCTGGCACTAGGTACCCAGCACCGCCATCTGCATTTCAAGCTGCGCTGACCGAGATGGGAGCTGCGGCGTCCTCAGATGCCCACTGCTGGCCTGGAGCGGCCCTCGGCGCCAGCAGGAGCCGGCCACCGGCAGCCGCTGGAGCTGGGGCCGAGGGCCGGCCTCTCCATTCGGGTCAGCTGGGGCTGGGGTGCCGCCGGGCAGAGAGCCCAGAGCAGGCGGGGAGGCCCAATGTGCCCCTGTGATGTGGCCAGGCTGGCCAACGTGCCCGGAGCTCTGGGCTGGCAGCAGGAGCCCCCAGCCCGCACCAAGCTTCAGTGGGCCGCGAGCCGCCAGATGGCAAGGCACAGCGTGCTGGGCGTAATTGCTGCTCAAAACCCACCGGCTTTTAGTTCCTGTTTTGTCGGGTCCACTTGGGCTCTCTGCTCCCTCCTAAAGAAGCCAGCAAACTGCCGCTGTTCCTGTCTTAACTGTCTCTAATTAAAAGAAACGCTGTGGGGTCACCCGGGTTCTTCCACTCTGACGCCCAGGGTGAGGAGGTCTGGGAGCCCATCTTGGCGGGGCCAGTCACCCCAGCCCCCCGGGGCTCAGCACCCTCGCTCTTCTGCCCGAGTGCCCAGGGGTGCGGCCGGCCTGATGCACTCGGCACTCCAACACGGGGTGCCAACGACGACCAGGGGCACCGGCCCCACCCACGGCAGCGGACAGCACGTCCCGATGCTGTGGCCGGCTTCAGCGGTCTGAGCCGAGCAGACCCCAAGGGCATCCCCACCAGGAAATGACCAAGACCCCACCTGCCCACAGGGCCTCTCCAGGCCAGCTCCCCCCTGCCCAGGGCCAGCGAGTTCCCTGAGCCGCTGCCTGAGCACGCAGCCCAGAGGGTTGCTCCTGGCCAGGCCCCTGCTGGCTCAGGTTCTGAGCCCCTGGCCGGGGCAGGAGGGATGGATGCCCTGGGCCCAGCACCTATGCGTGAGCCTTCGGGGTCCCTGGGGCACAGATGGTGGCCCCTCAGGCCTGGTGTGGGCAAGCACTTTGAGGACGGGGCCTGGGCATGCCCTGCCTGGGGGGCTCTGCTCCTCTCCGCGCAGCGCCTCGGGCCTCCTGACCTCCCCATCTCTGCCTACCAGGGACCCGGAGGGAAAGTCCCCTCCTTCCAGGACAGCCGTGACCTCTCCTGCCCACAACAGGAGGAGGTACCAGGTCCTGGCGGGGCTACCCCACCTTCCTGGGGTCCTCAGGGTCCATGAATGAGCGACGGCATCTCTAACCCCCGCACATCCGAGGCGAGTGAGGGGACCGGGTGGCACAGCGCCCAGGCCGCCCTGTGGCAGGAGCGCGCCGTGTCCGTTCCGGGGGCCAGGATGCCAGCTCGGAAGGTGCCTCCCTGCCTCCTCCAGCTTTGCAGGCCCCTGCCTCCGCCCTCAGGTGGCTGTCCCTGCGTGTGTGTCTCCTGCAGTGCCTAAGGGCACCTGTCCTCGATTAAGGCCCACATCCCGGGAGGATCCCACCCCAAGCGCCCTGGTCCTCCGCGTTCCCGGCCAACTCGTGCTCACACCACCCGGGCCCACTCTTAGATGTCAATGGACAGGACATGACGGTCACTTCTGCCCACATCTGTTCTACAGGGGACCACAGCGAGGGGTGGGGAGGCCAGGCCTCCCTCTTCCAAAGCTCTCCAAGGTGGGGGGCATGGAAATGGGTGCAGGAGGGCTTCCTCCACAGGTGCAGGGGGCCCCAACAGAAGCTGGTCTAGCCCTTTAGGGAGTTAGGGAGGCCTGGCCCCAACAAGGGACACCCTCCCCAGGGTCACACGTTTAGATCTGGGTTCTTCCGTTCCCCTGGCCTGCCCCATGCTGGTGGTCCAAGGACGCCCCAACACAGACACATTGACATGCATCGGAGAGCCAACGGGGTGAGAGGCAACCCGCCAGGCGCCCTCTGTCCAGGCTTCAAGGTGGCCACCGCTCTTGGGAGGAAACCAGGAGTCACTCCAGGGGTCACTCCAGAAATGAAAAAGGGCTAGGCAGAGAGGGAGCCCTGGGAGAGAGGAGGCGGGTGCATGTCCCAGACCCCACACCCGCCCAGGTGCACTCTGCCTCCCGGTGTCCTGTGCTTTAGACGCAGAGAGGAGCGGACCTTACCGAGGAATCTAACCCCCCGGCTCTGCTTTAACATGACGTCACTTCATCCAGAGCCCTGGGGACGTGGTGGTTTTTTCTTTCTTTCTTTTTCCTTAGAGAGATTTTTGCTATAGGATGCATGCACTCACCAGAGACAGAGACAGAGAGAGCGAGAAACCACCCCCTAGGGGGACGGCCACGCTGTGATCCCTTCTCTTCCATTCTCCTCTTGGGAGAGGAGAGTGTACATGAGCCCGGCATGAGTTTCAAGCCGCTGGGTCCGGGACTCGAACCACAGTCAGCCATGTGGGAATCCAGTGACATGACCACTACGTCATCTGCTGGTCCCAAGGGGACATGGCAGTTTTAAAACACATCCACAAAGTCTTCAACACTCTTCCTACCGGGAGGTGGCACTTCTGTCCCCTCCCAGAGCACAAGTGGCGTCCTGAGACCCCTGAGGCTGGTGGAGACAGGCCGCAGCCTGTGCCAGTTTCCCTGGGACACCAGCTCTGGGGCTTCTGGCCACGGGTGCATGTCCGGCTGGGACCACTGTGTGTGGAGTGGCCAGTCCAGCAGCTCTGGCCACACGTTTCAGTCTTCCCAGCGTACACGGGACGTGGGAGGGGACGGCTGACAAGACGACCCAAACGATGTAACCATCTAAGAACACGGCAGGAGGGACCCCAACCGAGACCCCACTGTGCCCATGCACAGGCCGCTAAGTGTGGGTCACGGGAGGAAGTGACTGTCGTGTGGCAGGGCGTCACAGAGCAAGAACTGAAACAGAAGTGCTACTGTCTCCTTTCATTGCACCTGGAAGCTGAGGCACAGAGACGTTAACGTCTTGCCCAAAGGCACACAGCCAACAAGAAGCAAATCCAGACTGCCCGGCTCCAGACCACATCCCTAACCGCGAGGCCAGGCAGGATGGAGACACGGGACAGTGCCAACTAGCTAGGTCCCGCTGCATGCCTGGTCGCTGCAAGCCAGCGCCTGGCCCGGGGACCCAGCCATTCCAACTCCCAGCCGGTCCCACTTGACGGCCTCTTTCCACCTGCCGGCCGAGGTGCAGAGAGGCGTATGGCATGTACAGCTTTGTGCTGGGGCGGCACCCGAGAGTGGCTTCTCTGGGTTACTCACTACAACCTCCGTGCACAGCAAGGCCACCATCGTTGCCACCCTGGGCACGTCTCCACCGCTGGCAGACACACGGCCATCTGGCCCCTCTGCGGGGTTCAGATGCCATCCCCACCTCCCGGCCTACTCACCTCTGGGGACCCACCAGCTCAGCTGCCAGTGTGTGCCATGGGGGCCCCCTGGAGGCCATGGCACCCCAGGGGGCAGAGCCTGGCCTAGGCCCATCGGCACTGGCAGTGGGTCCAGGGCCCAGCGGCTCAGCCCACCAGCTCTCAGGGGCTTCCTGAGACCACTCCTGCTTGGGGAATACCAGGCTTGCGTGACCCACCCGACGGCCTCCTACCCCCACACACTGACGCTCCCCTGCCCGGCAGGCCAGGCCAGTGCATAGGGCCAGCCACAGCAACCTGCCCTGCCGGGGACGAGCCTCGTCTTTGCAACAGCTGAGCACGCCGCCCTTGGGCCTCTCAGGGTTGGGTGCGCACCGAGGAGCTCCACCAGCAGGGCACGGGGCAGCAGTGAACGCCCGAAGTCCCCAGACTGACTCAGAGTCAGCTAGGCCCAGGACCGCGGAGCAAAGCCCTCGCTGTACATCTAGAAAGATGGAACACACGCTCATCGGTCTGGTCACCCTTTACTCGTGCGAGAAGCACTTGTTGGGCACCTACTGTATACTCAGCACCTCAGCAGGTTCCAGGGTGACAATGAGAGGAAACAGTTACAGAGGTGTAGGTTACACCAGGAAAAATACTACGGGCCAGGAGGAACGGGGAGGCAGGAGAGATACTTATGGTTGGGCAAACACTGGATGGCTTCTTGGAGGAGGCGGTGTTCAAACCGCACCTTGAGGCACAAGGAAACCGTAAGAGCAGTATGCAGGGATTTCTGGGAGGAAGGAGAGACAGTAGCAGCTGACACTTGCTCACCTGGCTGCCCACAGTCGTTCTTAACTGCACCAACACACTACCAGGGCAGTGCCACTGTCCCCGTGCGTCAAAGGGAGAATGTGGCACAGAGCAGGGGCTCAGGGTGGGCACTCTGCCCTGCTGTCCGGCACACCTCGCTCATGCTGGGTGGGAAGGGCCAGGGCAGGGCGTGCGGTAGCTGGACAGCCCGAAGAGGCCTGGGCTCCCAGTGGTAGGCAGGGCCCGAGGACAGCAGACCCAGCGTTTCTGAACGCAGGCCTCTGGGTGGGCACCGCTCTGCCCGTGCCCCAGCGGCCCTTGGCACAAGAGCGGCCCAGGGCCTCACCCAGGCGGGGAGCCAGAATGGCAGGGCGGACGGAGTGTAACCACACGCTGCGGGCCAGTACCCCATCGCCCCGGCGCACGCCCAAGGCTCTGAGCTCCCTGACTCCCGAGCCCGACCTGGGACAACTGAAGCTCCCAGGCACGGCCCAAGGTCACACAGCTCCTGAGGGCCCTGTGGGCTGCCATGGCCCGGGGCCAGCTGGGCGCTGTGCTGATCAGAGGGCGCAGAGGTCAAACCTGAGCAAGGAGGGCTTCGTGGGCTCACTTAGCTGCAAAGGGAAGGCCCTCTCTCTAAGCCGCCACCCCCACCGCAGCCCCCAGCAAAGCGCTGGCAAGGCTAAGCCGACGGCTGACGGATGGGGATTTGTTCTAAGCTCTTTCTACCCACTGGACTATAATCACAACTGCTCCGACCTCTCCTCACAGACTCCCCCACCCTGGCCTTCAAAAGGCAAATGGCTTTCAAAGCTCCCTTCAATCAGGCAGCCAGGTAGACAGGGAGGAGGAAGGGCTGGGGGCGGGGCGGGGCAGGGGAAGCCGCCCCTCCCCCGTGGCCTCCCTGGAATTAAGGGAGCAGGTGAGACTGGCCTGAGGTCCGGAGGGTCAGCCCTGCCTGGAGGCCACTGTCCCCGCCCACCCCGTCCTCCACCGCTAGAGCCACCCAGACCAGCTACCCTCGGTGTCCTGGCATCACGGCCACTCCATCACTGCTGCGTGCGCCCCTCACACCAGGTGACCTCAGTGGCCCCAGCCTCTGGCCTGCAGCAGGCTCTGTGACACTTTCGAACCTCATTGCACTGCAGGGTCACTGCCTCGCCGTGAGGAAGCTCTCCCACCCCCACTGGCGATGGCCACTCTGGGCCCGGGGATGAGCAGGTGGCCTGGGAAGGGGAGAGTGTGGGGAGCCGGGGTGGAAGCTGCACAGCGCCCAGGGTCCACCTGGCAGGGAAGAGGCGGAGGTTACACGCGGCCTCTGGCCTTCCCTCCTGGCTCTGCCTCCCCGTCTGCCCAGGTGGCAGGGCCCCGGCAGGGTGGCAGCCACCCCAGGTTGCTGAGTAACTCCAGCTGACACCCGTGGCCACCCTCCCACCCTAGACACGCCACAGGCACAGCCAGACCCGCAGGCAGACCAAGCAGCGTTTCTACTTAAAAAAAAATCGATGCTGCTTCCAGAGTTGACAGGAGGATGCAGCCACCAGGGTGCAGGGAGCCCCTGTGGCTGTGAGGTGACGTGGGGCCAAAGGTCGAGCTGGGGCACTGCCCCAGAAAGTGCCATCCCTGGCCCTCCCCTCCTTCCCCCTCACTCCGTGCAGGGCAAGGCAGGGGGAGAGCCGGGCACTTACTGAGATCCTGGAGCAGGGATGACCAGGTCTTCATGCTGAGCATGCTGTGCCCCCCCGCCGGGCACGGACGGGGCTCTAGGAGGGGCTTCCCGACTTAGCGGCGACGCGGAAGGTGCCTAGGGCAGGAGCCTTCAGAGAGCTGAGTGCCCCTCCTGCCCGCCGGCTGTGCTCCGGGGATGGGTGCCAAGGAGGTCTAGGGGTCAGGGGACAACGGGATGTTCCTGGAGGGTCACAGAGCAGCCGGGGCGTCCCCACGCCATGTGCCACGCGCCCAGCCCGCTACGCCCCCGCTGCCGCCGCGCGGAGCCCCGAGGGACGGGGCGGGGCGCTGGGGGCCAGAGCAGCCCGTCACGCCGGCGCCCGCCCCTGCGCCCCCGCGCCCCGGCGCCCGCAGCTTCACGCACCGCCGGCCGTGGCTGCGCGGCGCCTCCAGCAACCATCTTCCCCTCCCGCTCGGCTGGGGCGGCGCGCCTCCGCCCGCCCGCGCCCGCCCTCCCTCCCCGTCCCCGCCCGCGCTCCCGGGCAGCCCCCGCTCCCCTGCACTTGATAACGCGCTTGTCAAGACTGCTGAGCTGTTCCTGACCTCTCCCCCGCCGCTGCTAATTAAGGCTCCGCCGTGACAGTTCAAGTGCCGAGCATCAAGTTTGCAGAACCAAAGCCTCTAATTGGGGCCGCTTTTCATTCTCCATCCCGCGGGCTGGGGCTCCCCAGACCTGGGCCTTGGCGCATTTTTCTTTTGTATTTCTCATCAGGGACGAGAGGGCGGGTGCGGGGAGGGGTGGGGGGAGGCGCACCGGGAGAGCAGGGCAGGCAGCAACCAAAGGCAGAGGGGAGGCAGGCAGGTGGGGGCCGCCCGAGGAGCCTGAGGTTCCTGGCCCCTCTGCTAACCCAGGGATTCGGAGCTCCCCGCCCAGGGCTTCAAGGCGCTGGGCCCAGCGCAGCGCAGGTAGCTGAGGGGCGCTCCACCTGCCCGGCCTGGCACCCCAGTGCGACTGGCAGGGAGGGGCGGCCGAGACCTGGCGGCGGGTAGGGCACGTGGAGCCTGCGTTGCCAACAGCCCGGCAGAGCGATGAGGGCTGGCCAGCGGGGAGGTGCGTGCAGCCTAGCGCCCCAGCTCTCCCAGGGGCGCTGCCGCCTCTCCTTTCCAGATAAGTGCTGGAGAGAACCAAGGCTCTTAGTGACTCTTCAAGCTGCCTTTCTCCACCGCCGCCTACTAAATCAAGCCGGCTGAGAGCCACTGGCGGGCGGAGGGGAGAGGGGGGGCAGGCTGCTGGCAGGCAGGCTGCAGGAGTGCGCAGGGGAGGGCCAGAGGGCTGCAAGGCTGGGAGAAAGGTGGGGGAGGTGAGCAGGCCCGGCCTGGGGGCTGCAGGGAGCTGCGAAGGGGGAGGGCTGGGAGCAAGCCCAACCAGAGCTAGGAGGGCCAGTGTGGCTTCCAGGGCCTCAGCTCAGAATCCGGAGCTGCAGCAGGGATTATGGACCCAGGCCATCAAAGACTCCAGGTGATTCTCATTAAGTTGGGGGTCAGGGCTTCAGCGGAGCCACCACCCAGGGATTAGTGTAGAAACAACTTCCACTGAGGGTGTCAATTCTAGCGGCAGGTTCCAGCCACCTGGGCCTCTTCCCCACCCCCTCCTGGGCTGCAGCGGACCAATGGCATCACGCCTCTGGGCGTGCACCCAGGCCTCCTCTTCTTTGGCTCCCCAAAGGGCCTTTGTGCCAAGTCCCAGTTCTCAGTGGGGGTGGGGGTGTGGTCTGTTCCCCAGGGCATGTCCATCAGCCCTTTCTGATTGCACAGCTTGGGGGGCAGGGTGCCACTGGCATCTGGGGGTGGAGACCAGTCTAGCCCAAGTGTCAGTGATCTGAGGGCTGAGAAGGCTGGGTGGGAAACGCCTCCGCGGTTCTCACCTTCCAGGGACCCCCAGAGCTCCCCTGGTCAGACGGGGACTGCTCAGGTCAGAGGGCTTCCTCTGGAGCCCAGCGGAATCTTTCGCGACACTCCTGGTCTCCTCTGGAAGGGCCCACACCCTCCCTCCCCGAGTTCCTCTGCTCAGTCCCATAACCAGCCCTGGCATGGACGACTGCCAGCGTC
This sequence comes from Tupaia tana, assembly GCA_026018925.1. Lineage (NCBI taxonomy): Eukaryota > Metazoa > Chordata > Mammalia > Scandentia > Tupaiidae > Tupaia > Tupaia tana. The sequence continues at coordinate 3,434,477 of JAKSZU010000018.1, forward strand.
CTTCCCAAACGCAGGACCACGGGCCAAGGCTGCTCCGGGCTGCTGGGCCATGGCCTTCCTCCTCCTCCCCTCCTGACACCTCTGAAGAGGACACTGGGCTCTGCGGGAGAGGTCCCGACTTCCCCCAGGTCTGCTTGTCATTTGCTTCTGAGACTCCGAGAAGAAGCCCCCGGCCACCTCGCCTGTCAGGCAGTGAGCAGAGCAGCTCGGGTCCCAGAGTCGGCAGCCCAGCCCCCACCCATGAGGACAGGGCAAGGCTTGGTCGTCACCACTGCTGGACAGGACAGTCAGAGGCTTTAAGGCAGTTTCAGGCTGGGGCTCGCAGGTGGCTTAGTGGTTAGAGGTGCAGGACTGCAATGTGGCCACTGCGGTTTGAGTCTTGGACTGGGCGGCTGGAAACATGCCAGGCACCTGTGCATGCGTGTCCAAATCCCAAGAGAATGGAGGAGGAGGGATTGCAGTGTGGCCATCACCCCTGGGGGGGGGTGGTTTCATGCTTTCTGTTTCTCTGTGTCTCTGTCTCTCTCTGGCAAGCGCACATGCCCATAGCAAAAATCTGTCTCAGAAAAAAAAAAAAAAAAAAAGAAAGAAAGAAAGAAAGAAAGAAAGAAAGAAAGAAAGAAAGAAAAAGAAAATGTCAACGTGGCCCCAACCCCACCAGTCCTATCAGAATCCCGAGGGGTGGGACCCCAACATCAGCATGTCTGAACTCTCCCCAGTTGGTTTCAGTGCGCACTCAGGCCTGAGCACCACGGCTGCCATAGCGAAGGTCTCCCCTCCCCCCTGCAGCTGTCGGGGGAGGGGGGCCTTATCTGGGCGAGGGGCATGGGCTGGAAGGGCAGCCAGGTACAGCCGGCATCGTCCCTGGTCATTCTGTCCTTGCCAATCCAAGTCCAGGAACTGGTCAAGGTATCTCCCCTGCCCACCCCACCAGGAAGCCAGGATGCCAAGGAACTGGGGGGAAGTCTTTGCCTGGGAGGAGACAGGGACAGAGAAGGCTAAGCCTCAAACAGGAGCCAGGGGTGTGGGCCCAGTTCCCTCTGGGCTGCCAACTACCCAAGCCAGCTTGGTTTCCCCAGGCGTCATCAGTCTCCCATAAAGAAGGGGTGAACGCTCTTCAACCCCGCACGCAGCAGGAGTTTGAGACCCACAGGAGAGGCAGCTGGGCGGACAGACAGTCTTCTGAGGCCACATGAACTTGCAAGGCCTCGGCACAGGCTACCTGACTCATGATGGTTCGACTCCAATAGTTCAGCTTACACTCTTTCCACTCGCGATGATGCAGAGGCAATACGCGCTCAGTGGGAAGCACACCACGCGTGCCCGCGCGGCCGCTCCGCCTCTCACTTTCCCTGCAGCACTCCGTACGCTCTACGGACCCCCAGCGGCTCAGTACAGACGGCTTTGCGCTGGCTCACGCCTGCTCTGCGCACGACGCGGGGAGGCCAGGCTGCGCCACGACGTTCAGGGGCTTAGGTATGTGAACTGCAACTCAGCCTAGGCAGTTTCGAACTTACGATGGGTTTACCAGGACCTACCCCCTGTCAGGCAAGGAGCATCTGAGTCCCCATCAGTACGGTGGGCACGGTAAGCTCAAGGACCCCCTGGGGTCCGCACCCTCTAAGCTATCCCCTGGCAAGGGTTAACAGCTCCCAGGTGTGCACCACCGAGCAGGGGGCAAAGGGCAGAGCAGAGTGGCGAGCTGAGTGCCCTGGCCACCCGGGGTGGCAGGGCAGCTGGGTATGGTGACAGGAGTACCTGGGTGAAATGGCAACCCTCTCTCTACTCGTCAGCAAGCATCTGGGCACCAGATGTCTGCCTGGAGGAAGAGGCATCTTCTAGTTTGCACAGAGGACCTGTGTGGGCTGGGGATGGCTCTGCTAGAGACAGCCTGCTCCTTCCCCAACCCTGCCCTCCTGGCTGCAAAGCCCTGTCCTTAGGGAGTCCCCCCTTGCTATCTGAGAATAAAAACGGGGCTTACAGCCAGCCTCCCAGGAAGGCCCGGCTCTGAAAGCCACAGGAAGTGACAAGAGCCACTGCTTCTGGTGCAGGCGGAGGCCGAGCGCAGACAGGCACCAGGGGCAGCGGTGGGCAGGCTGTCTCCCTCGGTAAATCTTGCGCAGCTCCTGCCCGGCTGGCTGCCATGCACTCGAGGACTAAGTGCAGGCGTCAGTGAAGCCACCAAGGAAGCAGAAGCCACGGGCTGTGCTGTCCCAGGCCCAGCGCTGAAGATGGCAGCTGCTCTGTGTCTGCCCAGGGACCTGAGGGAGGTGGCAAGGTTTCTCAGGGCAGGGCACTGACACCTCCGTGCTGAAGGACAGAGGTGCACAGGCTCCTGGGAGCCCGGAGCTGGCAGCCTCTCAGGCTCCCCAGGGCAGCTTCGCTGTAGTTAAACAGGGGCCCGTGCGCTCCAGCGCTGTCCCGAGAGCCTCCCTCCGGCTCCAGGTCCGGAACTTTGGGAGCACCAGAACTGCAGCAGGGCTTGGCCTCCCCCTCCCCCCCCCCTCCCCCCGCAGTTCTGGTTCCTTTCTAGCCTGGGGCCCCCCTTTGGCAGCCTTGCTCTGGAGAGGCAGCAGCCCCACCCACAGCAGGCCTCACAGGAGCCCCTGGGCCCTGCTGCCCGTGCCCAAGGCAGCATCCTCCCTGCTCCCGGCCTCCCCGGAGCCTGGCCTGCCCCGTGCCCAGGGCACATCCTCACGTCGGGGCATCTGCTCCCTCCCTGCCCTCCTGCCCAGGCAGCCTCTGCTCCCCGCCTGCCCGGAGCCTGGCCTGCAGCCAGCCCTCCCCGGCTCCCCTCTGAGCACCGCCCCGGGAGGCCTCTCATCTGAGCTGGTCTTCACCCCATGTGGCCTCGCAGCTTCCACTCTTGCCTGTGCCCTAGTCCGGCCTGACTCTGTGCCAGGGAGCACGGTCTTCTTTGCTCAAACAACCCCGGCTTTCAGCCAGGAGCTCCGTGGGGTTCTTGAGCTGGAGGGGCTCAGGGATGGCTGGCCCAACCCGGGCCCTCGGAGGCCAGGTCTTCGCAGCTGCAGCTAGAAGGAAGCCCAGAGCAGACGGTGGGTCTTGGGGGGCCCCAGGCAGGCGTGAGCACCACCTTGCTTAGGTGACAGGAGCTAGAGGTGCAAACTGGAGGGTTCCAGGTCAGGCGCAGTGGCCATGCCCCTGCCTGGCCCAGCTCAGGAAGGGGGGAAGCCCACATCCTCCTCTCTCTGCCCTCCCCTGCCCTGGCCTCCCTCACTCTGGTCTGACCTTCAGGATAAGGCTGCAGGGCCCACCCTCCTCGCCCAGCAGCTCCCAGCATGCTGCAGCCCCACCTCTGGGCCCAGAGGAAAGCTGGGGAGAAGCCCCCCGGCCCTGGGCGGGCAGCGACAACACGAGCCTCTGAGGCTCACTGATCAGAAGCCACTGTCAGGCCCACAGGCAGGTCTGGCAGAAGCCGCGGTCAGCTGCTCTCTCGGAGCGTTTCTCTGACTCAGCAAGGGGCCCTGCTCCGTCCTGCTGAGGGCAGCTTCTCTGTAAAACAGGCCTGGCCACGTCTCTCCTGGGGGCCCTGGCACTGCGGGGGGTGGGCACAGGGCGGCCCTCGGCATCCGTGGGCTCTCAGCAGGCCTCTCGGCCATTGCCACCCACCCTGCCGCAATTCTCCTACCCACAAATGCTTCACTGAATCTTCTTAGCACTCAGCTGCCTCGTGTCCTTGCTGGACAGGGACAGGAAGAAATCACGGGCTCACGTGCAAGGTGGAGAGCCACCACCTCCTCCCTGTCCTCGGGGCTCAGGAACCTGCGGCGGGGCCCTTGTCCCCCCCAGCTGACCCTCCAGCAGCCCTCTGTGGACACAGGCGAGTGTGAGCCTGAGCCAGGCTGGGAGAGAAGGCTGCACGCCCAAGGTCAGACCGGCTCCACCACTTGGCTGCTGTGTGTCCCCAGCAAGTCACGTCTGTGAAATGGGGATCTATGAGGACCTCCCCTGGGTGTACTGGGGATGACACGTGTCCACACCTGTGTGTGAGGCACACAGAGCATGGCCCGCGGGTGTGTAGGGGGGTCCCGGGAGGAAAGGGCGTCTCAGCACGCCGGCTCCTGGCAGGCGTGAGTCAGAGACAGACTGCGTGCGGACAGGGCTGCCTGGGACGGGTCGGGGATCAGGCAGTCCTGCGCACCGGCAGTGGCCTGCGGAGAGGGGCCCACGGAGAACCGGTCCCCTGTGCCTGCCGCTGCCCTGGCCCACACTTCATTACCCCCTGCCCCGTGCCCAGCCGCACCAGACAAGCAGGGGGCCCTGAACAGCAGAGGCTCAGCTGGCCCCTCGGGTTTTCGGGAGACTGTGTGGGAGCGTGGGTGTCTGACCCCAGTCCACACCGAGTGGTTGAGCTTCCCAGTCTGTCCCTCGTGGAGGGGACACGTGCTGGGAATGATGGCACGGCTGCCGTCCCCACGGTGGCCCCTCCGGCCGGTGCTGGTGCAGACCACGGTCCCAGGGGACGCCTCCTGGGCGCACAGCTTCCGCTGACAGAGCTGGAAAGCGAACATAGGCGCCCGGCAGAACTGCGCCCAGAAGGCCCGGCATGGACCCACTCCCTCTGAAGACCACTGTGCCTGCAGAGGGCTGAGCTGGGCCCAGAGAAAGCCCTCCCCCACACGATCCTGCAGGTGGTCACGGAGCTCAGCTCGAGGTGAGACCATGGGCTAGGACGGGCACAAAGCCAGGGATAAGGGACACAGAGCGGGCAGCCTATGGCGGTGGAGGCAGAGACCGGACTGCTGCCTCCACCAAAGGACGCCAAGGGAGGCTGGGGTGCACCCCTCAGCCTCGGGCAGGGCCACTGGGCCGACCCTTGGCCGTGGACTTCCCCAGGAGAGTGAAGTGTGAGGGCACATGTGAGCTGTTGGGAGACGCCGGGTCTAGGTGGCCATACCGTAGCCCAGCAAACACACAGGACACCAGTGTAGACGGTCTGGCCAGGGAATGGGGCTCGGCATGCCTTCCCGGCCCCATGTAGCTGCGGAGGACACGGGGCTCCAAGCCAGCCTGGCTGGGCCGCCCTCCTGGCCTCCAGGACAGCCACCCTCAGAGTCGCTGCCTGAGACGCTGCTAATGGTGGCCCACCCACTGCAGCACGGTGCTCACACAACCCTCGGCCCTGCCTCCGTGACCCGGGGGTCTAAGGCCTGGCTCTGGGTAAGGCGACACCATACAGGCAGTGCACGGGTCCTGGGGAGGGCGCAGGAGGGCGATGTGTGCCCAGGCGCCATGACCACCTCCCTCGGAGGCGTGAGCAGGCATGTGGGTTTTGGGGTACACACAAGGGGCCTGAGGCAGCCGGATGCTCAAAGGGGCAGAGGGCTTTGGAGAGGGGCACCCCAGCCCCACCACAGCCACTGAGGGGTCTCCCCAGGTCGGGGTGGGGTGTGGCCTTTTCGTGCATATAAGGAAAAAAGGGCAAAGAGACGGCAAAACACCTCAGCAGGGTCACTCACAGGATGGCAGGGGTTGGCCCTACCCGCCCTGGGCTCCAGGAGCCACTCGGCCCTAATCGCCTCTGGTGGGGCCTGCCCTACCTCGCCGCCGGCTCCAGGCTGGCAGTAGGTGGGCTCACGTCTGGGCAGGGCCATGCCCTCGGATGCAGCCCAGCCCGCGTCCCTGGCACGCACTGCGCCTGGCACTGGGCCTCTGGTGCACACGCAGGGTGCCGCATCAAGCCTTGAGGGGCGCTGTGCAGGGGGAGGCAGCTCGGAGGGCTGGGCCAGTGCCAGGGCCCCCCAGCCACAGAGGGCTTCACTGCAGACCCCCCAAACCGCTCCCTTACACCCGTCAGCCAGTGCCCAAGCTAGACTCTTCTTGCAACATGAGACTGGGAGAAAGTGCTTAGCAGTTTCCCCGACTCCACGTTTTATACACGGGGGCTTGGGCCTAGGAGGTTCTGTACTCCATCCCAGATCGCGCCTAATCCTGCTGTCTGGGCCTCAGTCCGTCTGTCGGTCGTAGGCCGCAGCATGGGCACCTGGCGGGGACAGGAAGCTGTAAGATGCAGCACAGCTGGCTGGGGCTCCCAAGAAGACCTGGGAGCTGTGGGGTGGGGCGGGGGCACCGAGCAACCGGGTCCCCCTCAGGGCTCTCCATGCCCCCAGCACTATTCTAGCACATGCCTGGCAGAAGGAAGGTGTTCAGCAAACGTTTGTTAGCAAAACAAACAGTGCAGGAAAAATGCCGGATGGCCGGATGGCCGAGACCCCAGGGCCCGCCCGCCAGGTGTTCCCTCTGGCAACGTCTGTGGGAGGGGCCCAGGCTCAGACCTTCTCCAACCTGCCACCAGTCTTTAAGGAAAGGACAACCCAGGTCTTCAGATGGTGCCAGCCTGTGTCCTCGGGCCTCAGGAGTCAGAGGAGGAGGAGGCAGCACTCATCCCGGATTCCAGAAGAATCCCTGTCCTTTAGGCCAGGAGCTTCCTGGCTGAGCTGGAGGAGTTTTCAGGAAATCCAGTGGCCTGGCCACCATCCCAAATCGACCAATCAGAATCCCTGGTGGGGTTGTGGGCTGGGCACCAGCATCTCTTAGCGCCTGTGGCTCGGACAGCTCCGGCGCAGGGCGGGTGGGGAGCTGGTAGGAACACGTGGGGCCCAGACCCCAGGCTCGCCACCCTCCGCTAATTGCCATCCCCTCCCCCAGCATGTCCCAGCTCGCGAAAGTTGGGTAAATAAATACATAACCGGGCGGCAGGGCCATCAAACACCATCACATCAGGGATGCAGGCGTCGAGCTGCTCGGCTCTCAAAACATCATCGGTTTAATGGCAGGGCCTCAGCGCAGACCAGGGTGGCTAACTGCTCCCACAGTCCCATTCGTTTTATCGTGGGTTCTTTTTTTTTTTTTTTGGAGAGGTTTTTGTTTTGTTCGCAATCCCTTCTCCTCCATTCTCCTTTTTGGGCACGGGGGCTTTCTTTCCAGCGACATAAAGAGTTCGTTTTTTGCCTTTTAGGGTGCATGCATGCACTAGACAGGAGAGAGACAGAGACAGTGAGAGGGAAAGTGAGAAATCACATCCCAGGGGAGATGGCCATGCCACAATCCCTTCTCCTCCATTCTCCTCTCAGGATCTTAAGCACACACGCACACATGCATGCACACACGCACACATGCACACATGACCGGCATGATTTTGAAGCCACGGGTTCGAGACTCCAACTGTGGCTGGCCGTATGGGAGCCCAGTGATGTAACTGCAATGCCATCTGCCGGCCCCATTGGATTTGTTAAAACCCGAACATTTGCAAGGCCATGGGTCTCTGAGCATGGACCCAGGTGCCTCTCCAGCCAAGGTCGAACCTGATGCTGAGACACAAGCTGAGAGTGGGGACCCGGGCTCGGGGCTCTCTGGGCAGAGGAGGGCCTAGCCAGAGGCTCTCGGGCAGTGACCTTTGGGGAGAAGCCAGACAGCTCAGACTACACCAAGGACCTGGGGGAAGGGACCGAGGGGCTGAGACTGGCCCGCCCCTGGCACCGAGCTGAGGGCCCTGGTGCACACAGGTACAGCAACGAGGCAGTGGGGAGATCCCTCTGCCAGAGGCAGCTCAGCTCTGTAGTTCATCTCTACAGGAAAACGGTATTGTTATTGTCGTCACTGCTATTGTCATCATCAGATTTTCAAAGTGGTTCTTCAATCCAACCCTCACCGACCTCTCTTTCTTTCTTTCATTTTCTGCTATAGGGTACATGTGGTTACCTGAGAAAGACAGAGACAGAGAGGGAAAGTGACAAATCACCCCCAGGGGGATGCCCACGCCACAATCCCTTCTCCTCATTCTCCTCTTGGGATTTTGGGCACACACACACATGTGCCTGGTGTGGATTTTTTTTGAGAGGTTTTTGTTATAGTGTGTGTGCGCTCGCCAGAAAGACAGAGACAGAAAGCAAGAAATCACCCCCCGGGGGGATGGCCACACTGCCATCCCTTCTCCTCCATTCTCCTCTTGGGATCTTGGGCACGCACACACATGTGCCCGGTGTGAGTTTAAGCCATCAGGTCCAGGACTCGAACCACGGTCGACTACATGGGAGTCCAGCAACATAGCCGTTACACCAACTGCTGGTCCTCTAGTGTGATTTTAAAGCCACCAGGTCTAGGACTCGAACCACAGAGCCAGCTGTGTGGGAGCTGGCTGCGTTAACCCCCACGCCACGGCCGGCCCTCTTCTTGTTTAATATGCCATAGAGCCCGTAGAGCCCATGCACACACTGGACAGTGGGGAAGACAGAAAGAGGGGGAAGGCCCACCCCACAATCCCCTCTCCATTCTCCCTGCTGGGATATTGGGCACGCACACACACACCCCTAGCCTGTTTGTCAACCCGCTGGGTCCAGGACTCAAACCACGTGGTTGGCCAGCTGCTTTAACCACTATGCCATAGGCTGGCCCCAACCCTTCATTTGTTCGTTTCTTCTATGAGTGAAACAGAGATAGAGAGACAGGTCTTGATGCCGTGAGCCACCGCAGCCTCCGCGGGCCAGGTCCTGGGCTTGCACGCTCAGGGCCCTCAGGGAGGCGTCCGGATGCACACCCGAAGCTTCTCCGCCCGCCTCACAGAGCACTGCATTTCACTGCTGTGCCGCCAGGCCCCCAACGTGCATTTAAGGACGCAGGAGCAGAGAAGGCCACCAGTCTCGCCAAGGTCACCTGGCCACAGTCCCAAGCAGGCTCTGGCCTGAGAAGCCCCGGCTCTCAAGTACTTCCCTCAGCCACCCCTCAAACGCGACACATGCTCACTGGTCACCGCGGGGCAGGCCGGGCGGCTGCTGCAGGCCGCGTGGCCAGGATCCAGAACAAGCAGGAGCTGCCACTCGCCCCTGCTTCCGATCAGCCTTCCCCGCCAGGGCTCCTCGTGTCACCCGACCTTATGTGAGTTGTTCCCAGGTGACCCTCGGCTGAAGGTGGCATGCAGGGCCATGACCACAGCCCGATTCTGCAGCCAGGGCTCCTCCCCGCGGCCGGGCTGCGGCTGCTGTCCCAGGGAGGCCCTGAGGTTTCCCAGCCACCCCGGCTTTGTTTTCCCGGGCTCTTCCAGGCCCAGAACCATCCAGAAAAGTCGGTTAGGCCGGAACAGCTGCCTGGCGCCTTCTGAATGCCTCAGATGTGGCGTGCGGTGGGAGCCCCGAGCCAACACGCTGCCACTAGGTGAATTGAGCGCCATCAGAGTCACAAAGACCAATTAAAACAGAGGAAAAACAGCCTCCTGTCCTCCTGGCACCCCGGCCAGCTGCTCCCTGCTCCCACCTCGCTCGGGCTTGGTTTCCAGCCTGGCTCCCTCCTCCCGGCCACCTGCCTTTGCAGAGTCAATATTGACACCCCACCCCCCTCCTCTTGGCGGGCAGGGCTGAGGGGGTGTGGCTCGGGAGAGACGCAAACAGCTCCTGGATTTTCGACTCAATGACTGGGAGCAGATGAGAAGTTGCCTCTGTGACCTGCTCGGGGGTTCACAGCTGCACTTCATTACGGCTTTCCACGAGGCCCGGAGAGGCTCGGCCCCGAGGGCTCACCTGTTAGCCGCAGCTGCTGCCTGCTCCTTCAGAAGTGGTGGTTTCCTGCCCGGGGCTGCAGGGCCAGGGACCTGAGGCCCCCCACTGCCCCTGCCAGATCGCATTAACTTGGAAGGCAGTGGAAGAGGTGCCAGATCAGTGGGCCAGGCAGAGGGAATGGCCAAGGCCGTGGTCTGGGTCTTACTCTCTCCAGAAAGTGCCAGGAGAGGGGCACGTCCCCGAGGGCCCCTTGTGTCTCGGCCCAGTGTCTGGTGCGCAGGGCTAACGTGCACGTGCGAGCCTGGAGCACCTCCGGTCCACAGCAGGTGTGTGCTCAATGCCTGGCCCTCCTCCCTCACGGCTGGCCCCTGAGCTTTTGAAACGACGAGGTTCCTACCTGGGTTACTCAGGGAGCACAGGCCGCGCCCAGGGGCCCTCTCCTCTGGCTGCCCTCCGGGATCCTCCAGAGAGCTTCTGGGAGGTCCAGAAACCCAGCTGCACCAGGGATCCCTGAGGCCGGGCCCAGGTTCGTTTCCAAAGCCCCTGAACGGTGTGGGTACAATGTGAGACACGCAGCCTGGGACCTCGGACAGGGAGGGTCCTGCTCAGTGACATTGGGAGGCAGGACTGGCAGAGACGCCCAGAGCGGATGGCACTAGAGGAGTCAGCCCTCGCCAGCCCCAGGCTGCCTGCCCTTGCCCGCCAACTCTGCTTCTCCCTCTGCCGCCACAGTCTGCCTCCACAGTCTGCCACCAGGTCCCCAGCACTGACGACACAGTGGGCCCTGAGGTCCAGAAGCTGTCTGGAGTCCCACCCTCTAGGAGCGCGCATGCCGGCTGTCGGCGAGAAGCTGTGTGGCTCTGGGCCGGTCACTGGTGCTCTTTGGATCTGGGGACGAGGCAACGGCCCTTGCATTTCTTTCATCTCTGCTGTGTGTCCCGAGTTGCCTGTGAGCTCAGGGAGGGGCTCCATCCATGTTCGAAACCGGAAACCTGCGTGAACCTTCAAGGGGCTCAGAGCCCGCAGGGCCTTGGCCATTCCATCTGGAAAGTAGGAAGACGGACCCACCCTTGGCCTGGCTGTGTAGGCAAGCTCCTGGCCCCGCAGTGGTGACAGTGTGCACGGGCACTGCGGTGCCACCTCCCAGGGCCATCCTGTGTCCTCTGTCCTCAGCCTGCTCCCATTGGTTGGTTCAGCAGCCCTACGGTCCCAGTGAGAAAGCTGAGGTCCAGGGTTGTAGCCACCACGTGCTTTCTGGGCCTCCTCCCAGCACCTCTGGACCACTGGCAGCTGGGCATGGCTGGAGCCAGGGTAGTCCAGGACCCACCTGAGTGGGGAGCGGGCCCCCTGCTGGTGCCCACTGATGTCGGGGGCAAAGCTGGCAAGGTGGGTCTGAACAGGTTCCTGGGGACTGGGAGGGCCCTGGCATGGGAGCCCGGGAAGAGGCTGAGTAGGGGCCGGTGCCCAGGGCACGCTGCTCCGAGTCCTGGCGAGAACAGAGCAGCAGCTGAGACACAGCCCGTGAGCAGACTCCTATCTGGGGAGTCAGGGAGCGAAGCCAGGGAAGGGCTGTGGGGGGCGCACACAAGGAGGGAAGCGAGGCCGTGTGCAGAGTGGCGGGAAAGGAGGTCGGGTGAGGACAGCAGAGGCCTGGGAAGGGCCTTGGTGAGCATGTTTGGGGAAACTGAGACTTGAAGAAATAACCATGCTGCCCATGTCACCCAGGAGGCCAGCAGGACGGAAGGCAGGCTACCACCGCCCTCTTCCCTGCCTGTTTCCCGGACTTGGCGCACAGTAGGTCTTCCATCGTGTGGACCGAGAACGACGTCAATAGGCACCTACAGAGAGCCCCCCCCCCCCCCCCCCCGCTCTTTGTCTGGCCCCCATTCCTGGTCACAGGCCAAGGCAAGGCCTCCAGTGAGCTCCTGGCATATGGGGACCCTCTAACAACCACAGGCACCCACATCCACTGGCACCTGCCAGGTGCTGAAAACAGACTGCCGGCTCCAAGCTGCCCCACAATGCTGGGGTGATGTTACGGCTGTTCCCGCTCGACAGGTGGGGAAACCGAGGCAGCCTGTGAGTCAGCGGGGCCTGCAGTCACGTAGCTGCTCAGTGCAGACCCGGGCGGAACGGAGCTCCCGGCCATGAGCAGGGGCCTGTGTCCTCCCGGGAACGGCCCCCTTCCCAGATCTGACCCACACGGCTGTCTGCCTGGTGGCTGCCGCGGCCAGGCCAAGCTCTGAAAGCAACAGTACCGCCGTACGGCTGGCGACGGTGGCGCAGAGCAGCAGCTGATATTTACATAACGCTCGCCATATGCACAGCCAGGCAGGACTCCAAACGCACCCACACAGCCACTGCCCACGGGCCCTCCCAAGCCTGGCAGGTAAGCGCCATTACTGGCCCGTTTCACAGATGGGGTGCTGGTGGCACAGAGAGGCTAGGAGACCTACCTAGGACACACAGCTATCAGGTGTCAGCACCCAGACTTAACCTGTTGGCCTGACTCCAGTGAGCTTCGAGGTGGGCTTCCAGCAGAAACCCCTCAGGGGTGGTGTGGGTGCAGGGGCTGGCGGGCATGGGGCCAGCATGGGCAGGGGGTGCAGGGGGAGCTTCCCCTCCCAGCAGGAGAGCACAGCCACGCCGGTGCACTCCCTGGAGGCCAGGCCTTGCAAGGGAAGCAGAAATCTGTCGTTAACACCGCGCCAAGCCCAAAGTGGCTGCTCCCGGACTGCAATCCAATAAAGCGCGGCGAGTCTATTTATCATCCTCGGGGCTTTTTATCACAGCGCAGATGGCTGCTACCTTCCCAGGGCTCAGCCGCTCGCTGCCAGCCGCCCGCCTCGCAGAGCTCAGCTCAACAGAGTCTGGGCCTGCACCTGCGGCGGGCCTGGGGCCCAGCTGCCTCTGCCGGGAGGGAGAGGCAGCCTAGAGCTGGCCCCGCCCACCTCCCCTGTCCCCTGTCCCCTGTCCCCTGCCCCCGGGGCAGCCACAGTGCTCCCCTCTGCAAGCAGCGTGGCAGCCACACCTGGCGTGGAGCCTCTGGTTACCCCACATGACAGGTGCTCCTGGGACGGGAGAGACGGGGAGGTAGCAAGGAGCCCCATGAGGGGAGGTGTCGCACCCTGACCCCTACTGCAGCTCTGAACAAGGGGGCCTGGGGGAGCCCCTGGAGACTCAGCTGGAAGGTGAAGCCGGGGAAGATCCGAGGCGGGAGTGAGGGAGAGACGGCCACGGTGGTTCCTGTGTGTGTGGCAGGGACGGCGGCATTAGAACTGCTCGGGACACGCACACCTGGACCTCTGTGACATCGGCAGCAGGGATGCGACACGCCAGGCAGAGGGCACCCCAGGGGGTGCAGGTGGGAACCCAGGAGTCGCTGAATCCCAGCCTCCACCCCGACATCAGATATAGCCACTTAAGAGTCGGTGGGCAGGGCTGGGATGGGTGTCCCCGTGCTGGAGGTACCCGGGCTCTAGGCCCTCCCAGTCAGCCACGGGAGGCAGCGTGCAGCCCGCGCAGAGCCCTGGCAGCAGCGTGCGTGAGCGTGTGTGCACGTGTGAGTGCATGTGTGCAGAGGCTGAGGGTTTACCCACCCAGTCTGCTGAGGCCTGGGAACCACTGGGCACTGGGCACAGCCCAGCCGGCATGTCACGGCTTTTGCCCTCTTGGCTGCAGTCCAGTAACCTCCGCCCTGTCCAGGGTGCCAGGCCGTCCAAGGCGTTGGCTCTCCAAATAACACAGCACGGCCTCGGCACCACGCCCTCAGTCTGGCTGCGCCGGCGATGGCATCAACCTCTCTCCTGCCCCCTCTGGTCATCCCTGCAAGATTTGAGGCTCTGATGACCCCGAGAAAAGGCCTCCATAGAGCAGAGGTGCCATCCAGGACGCCCTGTCTACGCTCCAGGCTGTCTGGAAAGCCCGCTCCTCACTTCCATCTGTGCCAGCTGCCCTCCGAGCCCTCTGTTCTAGGGGCGCCCCTCTCGGCCGGCCCGGCCTCCTGCAAATGGAGCTGGGGAAAGGGGGCCTCCAGTGGCCCGGTCCCACTATCACAGAGCAGGGAGCGGAGCCAGAGGCCAGGAACCGGCAGGGCGACCTGCCTTGTGCTGTCCCCGTTGGCCATCTGGCATTGTGAGACTCTCCTTGTCCAGGGATCCCCCCGACAGGGTGGCAGACAGGACAAAGAGGGGACACGGCATTCCAGCATGACCCTAGCCCGCACCACGGGGCCTCGGCTCCAGCGCCTGCACGCTGTGTCCCTCCGGGGTGCCTGTCATCGCGACGCTGACGCTTCTGCCCACGATACAGCTATCACCTCTGCGAATGTGCCAGCGACCAGAGGCAGGGAAGCAGGAACAGGGGGGCAGAAACTGGCCTGAGGTCGCAGCTGGAGCCGGCGGGACCGGAGCCCTGCTCTTCCCAGGCTGCATGGTGCTGCCCCAGGGCTGCCGTGGACACTGGACCGACCTGAGCATGTGCAGGCCGTCTCCTGGACATCTGAGCAGGACTCCCTGCCCCCTCTTCTCCCGGGCAGTGAGGCCCTCCGGTTTCCGGCCTCTGTCGGGGCGGCTGTGGGGCTCTCAGGCCACTCGTCGCCAGAGGGTTCAAGGCAGCGCTCACACCAGGGCACGGCTGTGGCCCTGGAGATGGAAGAGGGCAGCAGGAGGGACCCCAGGAGGAGACAGCCTTCAGGGCACCCACGGCTTCAACCCCTGTGGAGCAGGACTCCTCGGTGTCCTCAGAGGGCCCCTGTGGAGCTGTGAGCAGAAGGCTCTGCAGGGAGGCGGGGAGGCGGGGAGGAGGCCCTCGTGGTCGCCCGGCACCTCTCTGGCCCTTCCTTAGGCTGCGTGACCCTTCTCCTCTTCTCAGCCTAGGAGACGCCTACACTCCCCGGGACCAGCTCACAAGCCCTATTGTATGACACAGTCCCTGGCTGCAGTGATTCCCCGCTGGGCTGACTGTGCTCGACACAGGACAGACGGCAACACCTGGTGGCATTTTTGGTTGTCACCATTTGGGGGGCATCCAGTGAGTGGAGGCTGCGGTGCTGCTCAGCGTCCTGCAGGGCCCAGGACGGCCCCCCACAGAATGGAGGCCCAGACATGAACGTGTGGCGGGGGGAGCCCGCAGCCCCCCCCGGGCCCCGGAGTGGGGTGCAGTTCCCCAGTGAGTGCACACTGCGAGTTGCCGTGCGCGCGCATAGGTATGCTGGCCTGCGTGTGTGCACACGCATGTGCACATGCACGTGTGTGTGTGCTGGGCAGAGGCCCCGCTCAGGTCCTCAGCAGCCCACCCCGCTGGCTCAGGCTGGGATTACAAAGCACCTCGGCATGGTGCCGGGTGGTGCACCCGCCCGTGTGCAAGAGACAGAGAGAGATCTCCCACCCGCGAGCCCCTCTGAACAAAGTACACCCTCTACCTCCCGAGCCCACCGCCATCTGTCTCTCCCCCCCCCGCCCGGCCATCTGAGCCGTAGGGGGGCACCCAGCCTCCGGCTGTGAGGGCCAGATGGCAGGAATCAAGTCCTGGGCTCGCCCGGAGCTGTGGCCCCACCCTCCCTGCCACCCCCAGCCCTGCCCGCCACCTGGGGCACAGGGCAGGCCACCGGGCTCCTCCCTGAGCCTCCCGCCTGTCCTGACCCCTGTCCCCAGGCCCACCTCCTGTGGCCTTTTGCCTCCGCTGCATAAATCACCCTGCAGGTCAGCGCGGGTGAGGGAGTGGGTGGGCAGGCGCCTCCCTGGGACTGCAGATGCAGTGGCTGCCTCTGACCCCTGGCAGCCCTGGCTGGGACCTCCCGGGCCAGAGGGCAGGTTGGAGGTCCCAAAGTCCCCCTGGGCTTTGCAGACAATCTTGGCTGGGCCCAACAGTGTGGACGGTGCCCCCGGCCCCAATCAGGGGACCCGGTCGGCAGTGCAGGCCACACCTGCCCCGGTGGTCCTCGTGGAGGGCAGCAGGCAGCCACACCGGGAGGCCTCAGCAGCTGCCGGCCTGGCCAATCCCTTATCTCCCACCTGGGCCTGGCGGTCAGTGCAGGAGCTGCAGGGACCCGCCCGTGGGCAGGGTACAGGTCTGAGCCCTGCCCCACAGCCAGGCCTCACGGTCTTCCCTTGTTTCTTCACACCAGACCCGGACCAGTGGCCTAGTTCATACAAAGGCCTGAGGCCCCAGGTTGCCAGTCACTCGCTGCTGTGGCACGAGTGGGCCCCGAGTCCCCGTGTTAAAGCGTGGGGACCGCTGCAGCAACGTCAGGAGAGGGAAGGCTCCATCCAGCCACAGGCTTATGAGAAGGTGCCTGGGATCAGGGATCAGGCCAGCAGGGTGGGCCCTGTTAGGTCCTGGTGGCTTAGGAGGCGTGGGTGGCACAGACACGCCCTGCTCCTGCCTTTCCTCCTGTGACACTGGTGCCCACTGTCCAGTCCCCACTCCGAAACCACACGCTTCCAAACTCATGAGCTATATAAGCCACTGTGTTTCAATTTTTTTTGCTGTAGAGTGTGTGTACTCGCCAGAGACAGAGAGAGAGAGGGGAAGAGGAAAAAACTCAGCTCCCAGGAGGATGGCCACGCCTCATCGCGTCCCCGCTCTCTCGGGTGATTTTGGGCGCGCACACATGCCCGACACATTTTTTTCAAGCTGTCGGGTCTGAGACTTGAACCGTGCTGTCAGCCATATGGGATCCAGTGCCTTAACTACCATGCCACCTACTGGCCTAAACCGGTAGCCGCACAGTCATGCAGTTTCAGGTCATCGGTTACTAAGCAACCAAGAACAGACTAAGACACACGCACATTCTACAAACAGCGGCCGCAGACAATGTCCGGGACACGCAGCTCCAGACCTGCCTGTGGGGCTCGACTTCCGGAGTCTCCCGTCCTGGAGGAAGAGCACGTGGAAGGGATCGGTGGCCCCGAGGCTCAGTGTCCGCACCGTAAAGGAGGGTAACTGCTCCTGCCTCCTAGACGGCTGAGGAGGAAACGAGGCAGTGCCGGCAGCCCGCTGCCCCGCCAGGCCTCAGTAGCCAGCAGCCGTGACTGTCCCTCAAAGACCTATGTGCAAGGGGGGTGTGGTGACCAAGAGGAGCCAGGCGGAGGCCACCCCACCACCCCCGGGGACCAGGCGCCCACGTGTCTGCAGTGCAGTGAGGAGTCTGAGGCGAAAACAGAGGATCTTACTGGGGGACACAGACTCCCTCTCCCTGCCCCCCCCCCCCCACTGCCCGGGACAAGCCTGGGACAAGACCTGGAATGGATCTTTTTATAAAATTTACGAGAGAGCGAGCGCCCCCAGGGGTGACCTGCGGGGTCACGTGGCGACCCTGCCCCACCTCTCCAGCTGCTCAGGGTGCTGGGCACTCCTCACATTCACCTGGTATGTTTTCCAACGAGCAGGGGCCAGGACTTGAACTGCAATTGTCTACGTGAGACCCAGCTCCCCATGCACAGGGCAGGACCTACCAGCCCCTGGGGCTGGACCCCGAATGGTGATACTAGTAAAAGCGACCTCCATCCCTGACTCCCAGCCCCCACGGTGCCAGGGAAAGCAGGTGCTATCAGAACCTAGAAGTTTCAGAGATGTTCAGAGGCTTGCCGAAGGCCACACAGCTAAAGGGTCAGAGGACGGAACCTCGAGACGCGCTCCGGCCCTGAACACACCCCCTGCTGGTTCTAGAGTGCTGACCAGCCTCACTGACACCCCCACCACGATTCGATGTGAACAAGCCCATCAACTTTATAAGGTGGGAGATGAGGACGGACAGGGCTAGAGGGACAGGTGGTTTGTGGCAGTGGGGCCTTAAGCCTATCCCTCCAGCAGCCCCCCCAGGTGGCGTGGGTGCCAACTCCTCACTGTCTACTTCCTAGCTCCTCCCAGACACCAGAAGGCTGCCTCCTTGCCGCAGGAGGCCCCAAGTCTGGGCAACACTGGTCTTTCTAGAAATACAGACCGAGGAGGGGAAGTGAGCCTTCCAGGAGGCCAGTCTCCATGTACATGGGAAAGGGCCTGTAGGCTCCGGCCCTTCCCTACCTCCTCTGGGGGGCCCTGTGACCCCAGAAGCCACCTCAGTGATCCCAGGGAGGTGTCCACAGGGAGGGAGATCAGATGGCCACAGCCGTGGAAGGGAGGAGCTGCCGGGTGTGTGTGTGTGTGTGTGTGTGTGTGTGTGTGTGCGTGCGCGTGTGCGCGTGCGCTTCCTGGGGGCAGCCTTAATGGGAAATTTCATGGGTGTGGTAACATGTGAGTCGAGGCTGCACTGCACCCCCGCCCCACCATCTGCTGGGGCCAAAAGCCGCGGGGGAGGGGCCCCGCCAGGCTGGCTCTGCAGGGACCCAGTCAACGGCTTCCCAGCCACTCTGGAAGCTGATGTCCCCCGCCCATGAGCTCAGGGTTGGCTGGGCCTCCCAGGCAGGGGAGCCCCAGGCCCAGCCCACACAGGGCCTGCGGGTTCTCTCTGGCACAGCAGGCCTCAGCGGGGGTCCCAGCCCAAGAACCGGGCGCCAGGCCAACCAGCCCTGCCAGACCACTGCCGCCCCCTCGGGCGGGAGGCCGGTGCCCATGGGCCGCTGGGTTTGGGCTGTGCCAGCTGCTGACACGCTGGGAGGTCAAAGCCTCGTCCTCTGGGGACTCTGGGGGTCCCAGCCTGAACCTCAGAGTTTCATTCTGCTGCCCCGGAGGCAGGCAGGGCTGCGCCCCAGTACAGAGGGAGTTCTGGCGTTTTAGGCAAGGAGAGCCCCCGCCCCTTGCAGACCTCGGTCAGCCTAGTACTCGGGTGGGCGGCCGGGGGCATGCTCTCTGGAGCACAGGCCCGAGCCGGGCGGTGGGCTGTCTGTGGAGCTGAGCGGGATCTGCTGTGGCCGCGCCAGCGTCCGGAGCTTCCTGTGCAGTCTCCTCATCTGTAAAACAGTGAGAAAGCCACTTTCCAGAACCCTCCTGTGCTGGCAAGGCGCTTCTCAGAGCAGGGGCGGAGAGGCGTCACAGGTGAAGACTTGGGGGAGAGACAGCCCCTCATCGACATGGAGGTAGGGGGTGGTGACCCCCAACTCCCACGCTTTCTGGAAGGCTGCTGTGGGACAGGGTACTGAGGCCTGGGCCTGGCAGCCACACCTGGGGGTGCGGCGTGGTCACGCCCCACTGGCTGGCTCTCGAGTACATGGGAGACCCTGCTGGCCTCAGCTTCCTGCCGGGGGAAATGGGGCTCAGGCATGAAAGGCCCCCACGGGTATGTGGCCCTGGTCACCCCTGCGCCAAGGCCTCACTGCAGAGGCAGGAACAGGTTATGTAGGAAGAGCCAGAGCCGGAGCTGGGTGGGCAGTCGGGAGAGGGCTGTGGCTTCCCGTCACAGTGCCGGCCAAGACAGGCTCGCTCCTGCTCCCCAAGATACTCCCCTGAATCCAGACTGCTCTCTACACCCCTGAAGACAGAGGGAATGGAGGCTAGGGCAGCGGGGAGGCATTACTCCCCACCCTTAGCCTCGGCCCCTCCTGCAACACAGGACCCACCCCAGAAGTCTGGGCTGCAGGCGCCGTGGGAGTCCCAGCACGGCGGGGAAGGGAGTCCCAGCACGGCGGGGAAGGGGTATCTACTATGCTCTCAGAGCTAGGCAGGAGGGCCCGGCCAGGCCCACCCCCAACACACACCCTGAGGCTGCCCCAGGGAGCCCCCCTCCCTACCACGGGCAGCCTGGCCCGGAGCTCCAGGCCCCGCTGCCAGCCCAGCCAGTTAGGGCCCCCCTGACCCGGGCGGGGAACCGAGGGGAGGCAGGGCCAGCCACGTCATTTACAGGCCTCAACACAACATGGAAATGTGAGGCCCTGTTCAAACACCATGAAGAGCACCCAGGTGGCAAACCAGGGCCCTTCTGAAAGCGGGGCCAGTGGGACTGCAGGGCTGCACACCCACGCGGCCCCCTGCTGCAGGTCAGGGCTGACACTGCAGGGGTTGGGAAAGGGCCCATCCAGAGGCCCGCGTGCACGGCCCAGCCACCGCCCCCCACCCGCCCCTGCCTGGAAGCCTGCTAACCAGAGCCTGAGCAACTCCCTCTGCTCTCAGCTCCTCGTCGGCCAAAATGCAGTCACAGCCCCGCTAGCCCCTCCCCACTGGACAGCTGGGGGGACTTAAAGGACTCGCACCTCCTCGTAACAGGCGGTGCAGGGTGTGCAAGGTAGTGTCCTTCTCAACTACTGCCAGTATCCACCCCATCCTCCTATTCCTGGGTCCCCAGGAGGGGACCACCAGCTGATCTCTGGAGCCACTGTGTGTCGCAGGAACACCCTGTAGTCCCCAACTCTCCTCTCACAGATACCGTCACTGCGGTCAGTCCCTCCCACCCCAGCCTCGGCCTCTCCCCCAGTGAGCGACTGGCCACGGTCTTTCCCACTCCGAAGCTGCAGGGTTTCTGCTCAGGTTCCTCTTTCAAGAGAGCTACAAATAATAATAAGGAGTTACAAAGCCTCCTTCCCCTCATGGGGCCGCAGATTTCTTCCTTCCTTTTAATTACGTAGCCAACATCCGTCCATCCAAACTGCCTTGTCTGTTCTACCAACATCTCTCCACCTACCCATCTGTCATCCATCCGCCCATCTTCCGGCCAACAGCCACCACATACACACACAGCCATCCATTCACTCACCTAGTCTGTGTAAGTCCAACACCCACGCGATCACCTCACCTCCCCATCTGTCCACCCACCCACCATCCTGTCCACCCACCCACCATCCGTCCATCTGTCCACCCACCCACCATCCGTCCGTCTGTCCACCCACCCACCCACCATCCATCCACCCATTCAACACCCACCCATCATTTGTCCACCTATTCTCCAGCCAAAACCCACCTATCTAACACCCACTGTTTACACACAAACAGCTATCCAGTCATTCATCTTCTCATGCAAGTCTCCATCACCCAGCACCCACCTAATCACCTATTCATCCAGCCATCCACCCATTTACCCACCATCCGTCTATCCACCCACCACCCACCATCTACCTACCAACCATCCACCACCATCTACCATCCACCCACCATCCATCCATCCACCCACCATCCATCCATCCACCTACCACCCATCCTTCTACCATCTACCATCTACCCATCCACAATGCACCATTCACCCACCATCTACCTACCAACCATCCATCAATCATCCATCCATCCACCCACCACCCATCCATCTGCCATCTATCGATTTACTATCCACCATGCACCATTCACCCATCATCTACCTACCAACCATCCACCTATCACCCATCCATCCACCCACCTACCATCTACCATCTATCCATCCACCATGCACCATTCACCCATCATCAAACCAACTATCCACCCATCATCCATCCATCCATCCATCCATCCATCCATCCACCCTACCATCCATCCATCCACCCTACCACCCACCATCTACCTACCAACCATCCACTCATCATCCATCCATACATCCACCCTACCATCCATCCATCCACCCTACCATCCATCCATCCACCCTATCACCCACCATCTACCTACCAACCATCCACTCATCATCCATCCATCCATCCATCCATCCACCCTACCATCCATCCATCCACCCTACCACCCACCATCTACCTACCAACCATCCACCAATCATCCATCCATCCATCCACCTACCACCCATCCATATACCATCTATACATCCACCAAGCACCATTCACCCACCATCTACCTACCAACCATCCACCCATCTGCCCATCACCCATCCATCCATCCACCTACCATCCACTCAGCCTTCATCTGGACATAGAGACAGAAATGAGTGCCAAGCAGAAGGGCCCTAGCACCTGCTGGGAGCCACGTCTTGTGGGCAGCAGTGGGCGCTGAGGCCGCAGTCACGGGCAGGGTGTGCACCCCTGCATCTCTGCACTGTCAGAGGGCAGAGCAGGAAATTTGGGGAAGAACTGAAACAGCGAGTAAAGGACTGAGGTCAGTGACATCTCAGTTCTGCTCTGGCTACCTGGTGACCTGACCCCAGGGACTTAACCTCTCTTTGCCTGTCAAGTCAGCACAAGAGCTGTCTCTTTAGGGTTTTTAAAGACTAAACAACAAAAAATCATAACCCGAACCAAGCAGGAGAGTCCCGGCCGGTGCGGAGCCCAGGCGGCTCACGCTACCTGCTCAGCCCTCGCAGCCCTCTGTTGGCCAGGGCCCCCACCTGGGTGGGCACCTGCGCCTCTCAGAGTCCTCTGAGTCCCGTTCTCAGTTTCCCCACGTGAGAGTCCCCAGAGGAGCCCACCGTGGGTGGGTCCCCAAGAGACCTGGAGGAGCACAAGGGGGCCTTCTGGCCACACCCCACCTGCATCGAGCACCCCGGAGGCCCCGGACCACAACATGGCATGTTTCCCGCGGAGGAGGAGGCCGGGGAGGCGCAGGCCCAGTGAGGCGGGCCCAGGCCCTCGTCCCCGCGTCCTCGCCTGTGACCTGGGGCATTTACGAGCTGCTGGGGGCAGTGGAGAGAAGGGGAAAATGCCGATGCCTGAGTGTCCCTTAGCAAGTGCCTGTTGTCACTGGGATAGCAGAGACCGAGCACTGCGGAGGCCCCCGGCAGCGAAGGTGGTGTGAGACACACCCCCACGTGGCCAGGCCGGACGTGCAACATGTGTATGGGGCCTTCAAAATTTGTACTCAAAGTACAGGTTTATTCTGGTGCAGTTGTTGTATTTATTTATTTTTAGATTCGTCATAGGGTACGTGAACTTGCCAGAGGAAGACGGCGAAGAGCGTGAGAGCGGAAAGCGCCCACGGGGCGAGGCCACACCACGCCGCGTATTGGGCATGCACACAGGCATGCATGTGTGGCCAGCGTGTCTCAAGCCACCGGGTCTGGGACTTGAACCACACAGCTGGTTAGGTGGGGTCCTGCTGCATTAACCACATGCCACCCGGCTGGCCTAATGTGCAGAAAATCGTGAAGCCCATGCATATGTTCTCATGACACGCATGCTTCATGAACTTCCAGAAGCCTCGCACACGTGCAGGCAAAATCCAAAGGGGACACGCAGACATGAAACAGCCGTGTGCGCTTCCGGGGTTCTGGCCCGGAGGCAGCAGAAGGGCAGCGGGAGGCCAAAGCTGGGTCTGAACCTCCCTCAGCTCACATGGTGGAGGCGGCTACGGCTGTGGCTGGGCCCTCCTCCTCCACCTGGGTGTGCCCGAGTCAGCCAATGGCAGAGTGCTGGAAGCATGGCAATCCATTCTGCACGCCTAGAACCTAATCTGATGGCGCTCGGCGGGCTTTATTAATAGCTTATTAGTGGGTAATTCACGCGTCTTGATGAGAAATCATCCAGTGGTAGTCTGTGGAGGAGGGCTGAGAGACGAGCGGGGGCGGGGGTGCCACCCCCAGTTTGCTTCCCAACACCTGCCCAGGCGACAGTTCTCCCAGTCCCACTGCACAGCGGGCACGGCCCCCTCCCCCAAAAGCCCCGCCACTCATTAATCTCAAGGAGCTTTCTGCTGCGTATTCTTCCAGGGCTTTCGAACTGCTTGCTAATTGCAATTAATCACTTACCGAAACAGATGTCAGGAACAATGGGCAAGGGAAGCCTGGAGGCTTGATAGAGCTGTCAGGAGAGGGTGCGTGGGTGGCTGGGGGCCCGCAGAGCCCTGGGCCCGAGTGCCAGGCAGAAGGGCCCCGCCCAGGTGGCTTAGGTGGGGACCTCGTGCCGAGGCAGGCCCCAGGGTCACGGCCACTGTCATTGGAAGCAGAAGCCTTAAGCCCCCCAGGCCAGGTTGGGGGGCAGCAGGGGCCTGGTGAGGAGGCGAGCTCTGCCAGAGCCCAACAAGCACTCGCCCAGCAGTGACGTGAGAACTGCGTTGAGATGTCAGTTGGCGACATTTAAAAATCAGATATAACCAAAAACATTGGGACTTCTGGCTTCTTTGGAAATACGAAGATTTCACCCCACGCCATCCTACGGCAACCAGGGCCTAGGACCAAACTCCCCGGCTGACGATGCCGCCAAGAGCTGGATTTAGCCAGACTCCGCTCCTCCCGCCCCCAGCCAGGCTGGCTGAGGGGTTTGAACCTGCCCTGGAGGCTCCTGGCCTTAGAAGTCAATTGGGGTGGGGAGGTTGTGACAAAGCATGAGACGTCTGCCCCGGAGGCTGTGGTTTGCAGGTCTAGCTGCTAACTCTAACCTTGACCCTAACCCTAACCCTAACCTTGACCCTAACTTTAACCCTAACCCTAAACTTAACCCTAACCTTGACCCTAACTTTAACCCTAACCCTAAGCTTAACCCAACCTAAACCTAACCCTAACCCAACCCTAACCCTACCCCACCCCAACCCTAACCCAACCCTAACCCTAACCTTAACCCAATCCTAACCCTAAATCATCCTAATCCTAACCCAATCCTAACCCTAACCCATCCTAACCTTAACCCTAACCCAACCCTAACCCTAACCCAACCCTAACCCAATCCTGACCCGTGGGGATCACGTGGGGACCTTCAGCCTGGCCCTCTGCACTTTGTCCTCAGGTGGGGTCTCTGGGTGATGGTGGCATTTCCGGGGAGCCTGCTGGAAAGGCAGGTGCTTGGCCCCGGCCTGCAGAGGCACTCGAGTGGGCTGCGATCAGCCTGGTATGAGCCCTCCGGGGGTGCGTGGTGCCCACACGGGCGTCCCCTCTGGAAAAATGCCTCCGACCTCACCTAAGCTGAATGCCCAACCTCCACCCTGGGCCAGCCAAGCCAGGTCCCCAGGAGCAGTGGCCAGGTACCCCTCTCTGTACGATTCCCGAGGTGATAGGCTCAGGGGCCTACTGAGAACCACTGCGGGGTGAGGCCAGCAGCTACTCCCTGGCCTGGCTTTCAAGGCCTACTGCAGGTTCTCTGGGGGGGAAGACCTTCCAATCACCAGGCCAGGCCTCCCAGCACCCCCACCCTCCTGCTTGAGCCCCTCTGGGAGTCCTCTAAGGCCCCTGAGCTGTGTGGCCTTGGGCTGGTCACCCAACCTCTCGGTGTGGCCTTCTCTCATCCAGGACTTGTGGTGTTAGGCGCCCAGCGTGTGGCAGGGAGCACAGATAATGGCGTGCGTCTCACGGCGTCCTTTGTGGCTAGACTTCACCCTGCACCATACTCATCTGTAAGGTGGGAGGAGCGATGGGGGCCCGGGAGGCGCTAAATGCCAGCTGGTCCTGGGGCACATGGAGCCGGCTCGGGCTCCCAGGGCGAGAGAAACGCAGGGAGGGTGGACAAAGCCGCCAGCTTGCCCTGCCACATGTTCTACTGTGCACCTACTGTGTGCTGGGCCCTACTCGCAACCCCAGGAAGGACACCCTAAGGAGAGCAGCCTGGTGGGGCTGAGAGCTGGCAGGAAGACAGGTGGTCAGAACACACACCTGAGCACCTGCTGGCTGTGACCTGAACGCTAGAGGAAGATGGGGCAGGGAAGGAGGTCGGAGATCCCGGAGGGCGGGCCAGGCGGGGAAGGAGGATGGAGGACAGGGAGAGGGGCAGGCCAGGCAGGGAAGGAGGATGGAGAGCCCAGAGAGCCCAGAGGGCGGGCCAGGCGGGGAAGCTCTCTGAGACCACACAACCAGAGGAAGGGGCTCGAGCCATGCACACACATGCAGGCAGAGAAAAGGCCAGGGTGAAGGCCCAGCCAGTCTGTGGACGAGGAAGGAAGCCCACGTGGCTGGACAGAGGGAGCATGGGGACCTCAGGACATGAGCCTGGTGGTGCGAGGGGCCTGGGAAGGGGCCTGGGAAGGGGCCCACGGCCATGCTGCACCTGGCCACAGCCTCGGCCACCACTGGGCGGACATCCCAGGACTGGAGCCCAGGGTATCGACTCTGTTTTTTCTTTTTTAAAAGAATTATTTACTTAATTCTATATATTATCATCATTATTTTTTTTTTTGGGGGGGGGGAGAGGTTTTTTCGCTATAGGGCGCGTGCGCTCGCCAGACAGACAGAGAGAGACATAGAGACAGAAAGCGAGAAATCACCCCCCAGGGGGGATGGTCACACCGCAATCCCTTCTCCTCCATTCTCCTCTCGGGATCTTGGGCACGCACGCACACGCGCCCGGCGTGAGTTGTAAGCCACCGGGTCTGAGACGCGAACCGCAGTCGACTACGTGGGAGTCCAGCGACATAGCCATTACGCTAACTGCTGGTTCCCCATCATTATTTTTTAATTTGGCCGCAGAGAGACTAAAAGTGAAAGAGAGAAAGCGAGCCACCAGGTATGGGACTCAAATGCAGTGGGCCATGTGAGAGCCCAGCACCCTAGCTACCACGCCACCTGTGGGGCCCTGGACGCTACCTCATGCCCCCAGTGACATGGGATCTGGGCGAGGACCCAGGGACACCTCGTACGCCGACGCACGCTGGTCACAGGGCCCGCTTCTACTGCTGCTGAGCCCCGGGGACACGGCATCCTGGCCCGCACTCAGCTTCTAGGAGGGGCGTTTCTGCCAGCAGTTCGGGCCTCCGGAGGAAGCTCTGCCCAGGCCCTTCGGGGAGCACATGTGCTCTGGGATGCAGCACGGCTGTGTCACACACTGCCACGTGTGCTATGTACATGCAAATGACAGAGTGAGCCGGCCACACACACTGCTCTCAGATGTGACCTGGGTGCCCGGGAAGGCGTGTGCGCCCTGGGCTGCCTCCACATGCGTGCTCTGTGTGTGCTGCGCGCAGCTTCGGGCAGGCACCTGCACGGCTGCCGTGGGCATCTGCTGCTGCAGGTCTAGCGTGAGCGACACCCTGGGTCTGGTGTGGGCCGCGCTGCAGAGGGTGGTGTGGACATGCGCATACACGTGTGCACAGCAGGCATGGGGTGCAAACGCTGCTCTTCCCCCCGCCCCGGACAGTGGCCGTGGCCCAACAGCGGGGACAAGGACGGCCTCCTTGGCTGCGGTCGGCACGGGCCGGCACCTGTCTGCGGGGAGACAGTCGATTTGCCCCCTAATTGCCAACATCCTCCCAGCACACACCTCCCTGTTGGGTGCTGTACCAGAGGGGTGGGTGGATTCCAACAGGGGCCGACTCCCGGGGGCCTGGGCGTGGCCATGCCTGTCTGCAGGCATCACCCTGGAGGGCGGCTCTCAGGGTCAGCCCGCAGCCTCCAAAGACCCCACAGGGGCCCCCGACACGGCTGTGGCAGTGGAGGGAGTGGGTTTCTAACCACTGTACATGGGGCAGTTCGGGTCCCTGCCTCAGCGCCCAAAAGGCAGGCACTGCTGTTGTCCCCGAGGCACAGCATGGCGCGTCACTCACCCAGGCACAGAGCCCATGAGTGGCTGACTCGGACCGGGCCTGGGCGGTCCGGCCCCCGCAGCGCCGCCCTCAGAGTGCTCGGCAAGGCCCGAGTGAGCCTGGTGGTGCGAAGGGGCCCACGGCCACGCTGCACCTGGCCACAGCCTCGGCCACCACTGGGCAGGTGGCCGGTTCTTGGGGCCCCGGCCTGGTCCCGAGGAGACGCCCTCCGAGTGGGGACTCAGGCTGGCTTTCTGAGAATCGGGGCAGGCAAGGACACGGACTGCCTCTTCGGTCGGTTTTGACATCGATGCCGAGCCTAGATGTTCGTGGGGCACTGGGTCCACGGACACACACTAGTGAGGCCACTTCCACCTTCCCTCTCCTCCCGACGTGCGACCAGAAACCCCACCTCTCTGCGTTGTTTCTACCCGGCAGGGCTTCTCTGAGGCTGGGCTGGGCCGGCACCGAGGGCAGCCGCGGTCCCTCTCCCAGGCCCCGGACTCACTGTGCCGGCGCTGAGCATGGGGAACCATGTGCAAACCATCAAAGGGCCGGCCCCTGGGCCCCTCGGGGACCCTCCTGGGAGGGGACAAAGACACCACCGCTTGGGCCCACGCCCGGCCCCTTGAGGGCCTATGGGTGGTGGGCTCCTGGGGAAGGGGCACCTCGTCTCTGTGTGGCTGCCGAGCCCCGAGCCCGCGCCCGCTCACAGGTGGGAGGAGATGGGGCAGGAACCTGGTGGCCCACTCCCAGTGAGCGGACTGAGGTCCCTGGCCCCTCGGCAGAAAGGGGAGCGGCAGGACTCAAGCCAGTACCTGCGGGAGGCGCTGCAGCCCGTGTCCCATCCTGCCCTCCCCGCCTCTCTTCAAGTGCTTCTCCCTAGAAACTAAACCGTGTGGGGCTGGCAGGTAGCATGGTGGTAAGGTGCTGGACTCCTTCATGGCCGACCGTGGCTCAAGTCCCAAACCTAGTGGCCTGCTTTCTCATTTTCTCTCTGGTCAAAATTTAAAAATAATAGTAGAGAAAATAAAATAAATAAATGAATAAAAAGAGAAAAGAAAAGATGAGACATGGGCCTGTGAGTGACCTCAGTGGGCTAAGCCGGGCCAGGGCACCCCCACATGATCGCAGCGGTCTCAGGGCAAGGGCATATTTTTCTGTGGTTCATTCACTCATTTATCCAGCGACCCATCCATTTACCCATCCACCATCCATGCGCCATTTACCCATCCACCATCCATG
The DNA here is from genome assembly GCA_026018925.1 of Tupaia tana. NCBI lineage: Eukaryota > Metazoa > Chordata > Mammalia > Scandentia > Tupaiidae > Tupaia > Tupaia tana. The sequence goes on from JAKSZU010000018.1 coordinate 3,462,451, forward strand.
TGCCATTTACCCATCCACCATCCATGTGCCATTTACCCATCCACCATCCATGTGCCATCCATCCGCCCCTCATTCACCCATCCACTGTCCACTGCCCACCCATTAGCTAGCCACCGTTCATCCATCCATCCACCATCCATCCGTTAGCCATCCACCATCCATCCATCCATCCATCCACCGTCCATCCATCCACCGTCCATCCATCCACCGTCCATCCATCCATCCATCCATCCACCATCCATCCATCCATCCACCGTCCATCCATCCACCATCCATCCATCCATCCATCCATCCATCCACCGTCCATCCATCCACCATCCATCCACCATCCATCCATCCATCCACCGTCCATCCATCCATCCATCCATCCATCCACCGTCCATCTATCCATCCACCATCCATCCATCCATCCACCATCCATCCATACATCCACCATCCATCCATCCACCATCCATCCATCCATCCATCCATCCACCGTCCATCCATCCATCCACCGTCCATCCATCCATCCACCATCCATCCGTTAGCCATCCACCATCCATCTGTCCATCCATCCACCATCCACCATCCACCATCCATCCATCCACCATCCATCCATCCATCCATCCATCCATCCATCTATCCATCCATCCATCCACCGTCCATCCATCCATCCATCCACCGTCCATTCATCCATCCACCATCCATCCACCATCCATCCATTCATCTGTTAGCCATCCACCATCCATCCATCCATCCACCATCCACCATCCATCCACTGTCCATCCATCCATCCATCCACCATCCATCCATCCACCATCCATCCATCCATCCGTTAGCCATCCTCCATCCATCCATCCATCCACCATCCATCCATCCACTGTCCATCCATCCATCCATCCATCCATCATCCATCCCCCTACCCATCCACCATCCATGCATTTCCCATCCATCTACCACCCACCCACCCACCATTCATTCATCTACCCATTTTCCACCTATTCTTAGAGAATAGAGGTCTTGAGTGTAGATTCTGGGGCCGGCTCCATAGCTGTGGTTTAGGGAGCTGGAGGCCATATGGCTGACCACAGTTCGAACCCTGACTCCAGTAACTTGCAAAACACTCCAGGTGCATGTTTCAGCACATTCCAGATCCTGGCTTGACGGAGAAATAGAGAAGGGACTGCAGTGTAGCTGTGCCTCGTTGGGGGTGCTTTCTCATCTGCCAGGTCCCTGTCTCTCCCTCTGCCAAGTAAAAAAAAAAAAAAAAAAGTGGAGCCAGACTGTCTGCAGGTAGGACTCTGGCCCTGCCACCGAGTGGCTGAACAACTGGGTTTGCAACCCCACCGCTCCACGCCTCGGTTTCCCCACGTAGAGGCGGGCGATGGTGAAGCGCCAGGGGCCTCATGGGCCAGTCCGACTGCTGCCTGCCTCTCGCTGGCTGGGCTCCTGCACGGCCGCAGCTCCCGCACCACGCGGCCTCAGTCGCCTCATCTGCAAACGGGAACAAACTGGCTCCTTCCCGGAGGGTGTGCGGAGGTCGGGGATGAGCTGCTCAGTGCCGCCTGGGGAGGGGGGCTGCCGCAGTGTCGCGGGGGTGGGAGAGCCTCTTCACTGCCCTCCTCCTGCAGGGCTCTGTTGGGGTGTACTGGGGCAGCTCCAGCGGGCGTCCTGCTGTGGGTACATGAGCCCCCGGACACCGGGAGATTTGCGCTGTCCCACGAGCACCGCCCGTGCTGCCCCTCCACCCCACCCTCCTGGCCCAGCCCAGTCCTCCTCTGAGGTCGGGCTCGGGTCCCTCCTCCCCCGGAGCGTCTGGCTCTTTGCTGGCCCTGGGGTGCAGCTGCTCCCTGCGGCTTCGACCTCTGCCCATGCGTACGCCCCCTATGGCCTCCCGACACCTGTTCATGTGCCCCGTGTTAAACTCTCCCTGGGAAGTACCCGGGTGGCCCTTCGCTGTGGCTGGCCCCTGACTGAGACAGCACGGAGCAGGCAGCTGTTCCGCAGCTGTGACGGAACCGGAGCAGCCGGGGCCACGGAGCCCACCGAGCCCCACCCGGAGCCCTGGGTGCGTGGCGCCCCGCCCGGCCCGGCCCGGCCTCCTCGCACGTGCTCTGGCCAGGCCCCCGCCTGCTGCTCCAGCTGCCGGGCACGCGAGGCGCGCTCTGCCTGCACCCGACGAGGCCCTGACACGTGTTAAAATAAATATTCCGCAAATATGATGTTCCATATGTATGACTCCGTGGGGTGATGATTTTTCCACTGATCGCTGTAAGTGACAGCTGTGCGGCAGCGCCGGGACACGGGCTCTGCAGCCCTCGCTGCGCCACTCGGCGGGGGCGGCGAGGGGGCACGCAGCGCGGAGCATCTGGCGACTCGGGCGTGAGGAGCCCGCACGCCTGTCAGCGTCGGCGCGGCGCATTAGCGATTCTGAGGGACGCTGGAGCAGGTGTTCCCAAGCTGCCTGTTCGTAATAATTACCTCTAGATTGTTTCAAAGTATTTCAGCAAGATCCTGGAGGGCCGGGAGACTCGCAGGGGGAGCAGGCTGGGCGCTGGCTGCCCCGCCCGCCTCTCAGATGCCCGGGGCTGGGAGGCCTGGCCTGCAGGGCTGGGTGAGTCCCACTGCCCACGGCTTCACATGTGGCCCGTGCCCTAACGTGTCTGGGCCAGTGGTTAACAGCAACATGCCCCAATACTGTGACCCCAGAGGTTTCCCCAAGGCCCGGCCCCGGCCAGGAGCCCCGAGTCTATGTATGGCCTGCCGCAGAAGGCAGGGCCAGGGGCAGGACAGTTACACGGTTTGGACAGTGCCCTCTGGCCTTGACTTCTGAGCGAGAACACTGGGGCGCTGGCACCGGGAGGTGGTGGCCTTTGTCCCCGGCCGGCTTCCAGTGTTCAGAATGCAGGTGCTCAATCAGCCCCCCACAAAGGAAGCAACAACAGACCAGCTGAAGAGCGGGGAACGGAGAATGCAGACGGTCACCATCGGGACGCGAGCCGCCTTCCTGGCTCAGAGGAGCCCAGGGTACTCGTCTCCCAGTACTCCCCGGACCCTAAGATCACTCTGCATCTGGGCCGCAGGGGGTGCGAGTGGCTCTGGGCTCGCTATTGTCGCAGGTGGGGCCCCACCAGGACACCATGGAAGGGGGACACTTCAGCCCCTGGGGAGTGCCCCAGGTCAGCCCTCCCAATGGGCATGAGTGCCAGGGCCAACCACCGACGGGGGTCCGGGGGCTCGGGGGCTCCCCCTGACAGCACCAGGCTGTGTGGGCTGCCCCCCGGACCAGCTGGATGGAACCTGGGGGCCTGCCTCTGCCTCGGGGGTGTCTGTGCCGGTCCGGAAATGGCTCCCAGTGGGCTGTGGCCTGTGTCTTCCGGCCGCTTCCAGCCCAAAGGGTGAGAGCAGTCCACTCTTCGGGGGTGGGGTGGGGAGCGTCAGATGGTGCGAATTCAGATCCTGGGGAAGGGCCCTGCTCTCCCTTCTGCTCTGCCTGTCTGCCAGGTGGCGGCTGGGGCCAGCCGCACCTGAGTGCCCCTCGGGCCGGGCTGTACTGGTGAGGGCTGGGAGCGGTGATGTCTGCAGCTGCCGTTTAAAAGCCAGGCAAGTTCAATATTAGCTCTGGGGTTTGTGCAATCTGTCGCCAGATAAAGCAGCCAGGCAGGTGAGTGAGCGGTGCCCTGCCCTGCCGCGCTGGAGCCCAGAGTGCCAGGCCTGGTTAATGAGCAGCCTCGGGGCTCCCACGGCCCTCCTCCACGGCTGAGCCCAACCATAGGGCAGCAGTGCCCACGCTGCGGAGCCCGTGAGGTTCCTCTCGCCGTACTCCACGGAAGTTCCCGGGTGGCCTCCCAGGCCCTGCGCGACCACCCCTCCTCGCCGACTCCAGCCTCCTGGGCACCCAGGCACACTCTGGCCTCAGGGCCTGTGCACCCACAGTGCCTCTGCCCAGAAGCCCCTCCTCCCGCCTGTCACCTCCCGGGGCCAGGCCGTCCCTCGGCAGCTGCAGCTCCCCATCATCTGTCCCGAGCTTCCCTCCACTGTCTGCCTTATTTTTTTGGCCAGACCAGGGCCAGGCACGGCTCCTCCTCCCGCCCTGCCCTCCCCGGGAGCAAGCGCCATCCCTCATTTAGTGGCTCGGTGGGGGTGCCCCGCCAGCTCCTTCCCCACGGAGCCTCTTACTGTCAGTCTTGCCGGGAGCCTCGCCTGCTCAGAGGACCCTGGCAGCACCCCTAGCGGAATTCATCTTTTATTCATGCCGATCGCGTCCGCGGGATTGCGTCTGGGGCACAGTCACTTAACCCATTAGAACACGCTGCTGCTGCGCAGGCGGGACAACTGGGCCTCGACGGGCTCGGAGGGTCCGCCGGTGGGCAGCCTGGGTTCGAGGCCCGTCCCTCCCGACGCCAGGTTGTCCAGGGGCCCGTGAGTTCTGCACGTTTACAGAGCACGCCCGGGAGGGCGCCCGGAGGAATCCAGCCCGGGCCGCAGAGCCCTGAGCGTGGCCTGCCCGGGAAGGCCTCCTGGGTGAGCCTTACTGGTCCTCGTAGGACAGAAGCCCCGAGCCAGCGCCCCGAGCAGGCCAGGAACCACCCGCCGGCTTCTCCACCCACCCCCCAGACGGGAGGGAGAAGCATGACGCGCTGTAGCTCACACCCCTCCACTCTGATGGACACCCCCATCTCACGCCCTCCACGCCCCCAGGTGGGACCCGCACAAGGGCAGTGAGCAGGAGCCGCCGGTCGGGAAACCTGCCCTCTGCTGCTGGCTCAGAAAGCAGTCGTCCTGTTTGCTGAGTCAATAAGCAGTGAACCAGCCGGCTGCTCCGGGAGACCTGATCGCCCGCTGTGCTGTGCATCCTCGGGCCAGGCCCAGCCCTCTCTGAGCCGGAGGTCCCTTTCTGTTGAAGAAGAGAGCTGTTCTGTGCGCTTCTGTGGGGCACGTGGTTCCAGGCTGGGTGTTTCCAGAGATGCGGTGGATGGGGTGACCTGCAGGAAGCAGGGCCTGGCAGGAGGCCCTGGGCACCCATGCCCCCAGATCCCCTCCGAACACTCCTCCCTGGACCCAGGTCACTGGTGGGGTGGGGGGCGTGTCCAGGAGGGACCTGCACCCCCTGCCTGGCCCTGCCCGCTAGCTTCCCGGAAACAAGCCGATCCCGGCGCTCACTGTGTGCGGGGCGCCCACGGATCCACTTCTCAACCTTGGCAATAATGCAGGTGGTTATTCTGCTTTACAGACCAGGAACTGGGGCCCAGAGGACTAAGTGACACAGGCGGAGAGTAGCAGAGTGGGGACAAGGCACTCTGACTCCAGAGCGCCCCCAGGAGGACAGGGCAGCCTCACACACAGAGGGTGCACAGTCCTCGTGGCCATGGCTGACAGTGGCGCCCCCTGGTGGAGACCTGTGACACTGCAGCTCCAAGCTCCAGGCTGGGGGCACCTTGCACTCTGGGGGAGCCCTTTCTCTGAGCTCCTGAAGGCTGGCAGCGGCTGACTGAGGCCCTCCAGGAAACAGTGGGGTTCCAGCGTCAGCGGCTGCTTCCCTGCTGCTCACTTCTGTCCCTGCCTGTCACTGCAAAGAGGCGAGGAGGTGGTCCCCAGCCCTGCAGCCTCCTGGGCTCACAGCACCGGGGAGCCCCTGGGGCCTGAAAGCGATTGGGGGTGGGGGTGGGGGGAGGCGAGGAAGAAGCGAACCCTGCTGGGTCCCTGGGCCGGTGTCCTGGTGCTGTCACACCAAGTGGTCGCGTGGGGGCTGGAATCGACAGAAACGGGGCCCTCACGGTCCTGGAGGCCAGGAGCCCACAGCCAGCTGTCGTGGGGCAGGCACGTGGGGGTCCCCGGGAGGGCCTCCTGCCAGTCCAGCACGCCTTCATGCTGTGATGCTCCTGGCTTGCAGATGCTGTCCTCCCATCTGCCAGGTCAGCCCGTGGCCCTCTGCGTCTGCCTGTGTCTTCTCCTCTGCTCATGGGGACACCCGTCACTGGACTAGGGCCACCTGCTCGGGCATGGCCTCGCCTTCACTAGTCACGTCTGCAAAGACCGTTTTCACGGCAGGACACGTTCTGAGGTTCCGGTGCTTGCATGTCTGGGGGCCCCGCCTGACGCGGGCACCGTCCACGTGTGGCAGTGACTCGCCCCGATGGCTCCCCACCCAGCACCAAGGCCCTGCTGCCTCCATGGCTTTGTGCCTCAGCCTGCCTCGCGCATGTCCTCGGGGACCTTCGTCTGCCTTTCTCCCGAGAGCCGGGCTCAGTCATCACCACTCTCAGGAAGCCCTCCCTGAGTACAGGCTGCATTGAAGGCCGTCGGGCCCCCCGCCCTGTGCTTGCTCCGGCCAGGTGACCAGCAGCGGTCTAGTGTCTGTCAAGGGAACAGTCAGCTCCTCGAGGGGGGTGGAGGGGTAGGGGCGGGGGAGCAGGGACTTGTCCTGGTGGTTTGGCATCCCCGGCCCTCAAGCCAACTCCCAGGTCACAGGAGAGCGGCTGGTAAAGGGTGACCGAGCAGCTGGGGGCCTCAGTGTCCTCCCCGCTCAGGTCTACCCTGCTGTGCCCTGCCCCGGCCGCCCCACGCCCAGGCCCTGGGTGGGTCCCGCTGGGCACTACAGCTGCAACCCCGTGAGCCCCAGGCCGCTCCCACGGGCCGGGGCCGGGGCAGTACCCGGTGTCTGCACAGATCCCAGGCGGGCATGCGAGTGTGTTCTAAACCCAGGCCCACGCTGGACGGAGGTCCTGGGCTCCAGCCCTCAGCGAGCCTTTCGGGCCGGGCGCCCGCACTGCTGTCCCTGCTGTGACCAACGCAGTGCCAGGCGCGGGCTGGACTCCGGAGATCCCAGGGGGCAGCCCAGCCTCCCAGCCTCCATGCCCTCTGGGCCTGGAGGGCGCCCACAGTCTAGCTCTGGTAGCGACTTCCCAGCCCCCAGCCCCAGTGGCTCTGCACAGGCTCTCGGGCGGCTCCTCCCCAGTCCCCGGTCGGGTGAGGGCCTGCTCTTCCGCCCCAACCTGCTCCCCCAGCTGCCGCATCAGCACACCCGGAGGTGATCTGCGGCCTGCTGCTCGGGCATCCTGCCCCCGCTCCCACATGTCCTGCCAGCCACGGCTCAGAGCTCCCTCTTCCAGGCAGCCCACCTGCCTGCTTCAACAAGCTGTCATCTCTTGCCCAAATGGCCCCCTGATCGTCCCCCATTGGCTATCCCTGACACAGTGACTGGGGACGTAGGGTCAGCACCTGGAGGGGCGGGTGGGACTCTCTCCTCGGCCCTTGGCGGTGCCTGCCCCCACATCCTACAGACAGCAGTGGCTTCTCTGTGGGGAGATCAGGAAGGCTGCTGGCCTGTGTGTTCCTGACCCTGAGAAGAATGGAGTGAAGTCAGAGAGGGCTTCCTGGAGGAGGTGGGGATGATCCAGATGGGCAGCCAGGGACTAGGGCGTGGGGGTCAGATAAAGAATGGGAGTGGAGGTGAGCGCTGCGCTGAGAAAGCTAGGAGCGAGCCACGTCGATCCCGGGGGGCCATGTCTGGGATGGCCCTGGGCCCGGAGGCCAAACCGTCCAGCCCACCTCTGTGACTGTGTGCTTACCCTGCCGCGGGGCAGCCAGAAAGCCTGTCCGGCACATTCCAGCCCTTCCCACCCAGTCCCACTGAGTCAGACGGTGGGGGCAGAGCCCAGCAGTCTGGGGGACTTTAACACGCCCTCCTGGGGATTCTGGAGTCTGAGAGCCCTGATCTGGCTCTGCTGGAGTCTTGGGACTCTGGCACCTGCGCCCCACCTATGGCCACTAGTCCGGGGCCCGGCCCTCCACACCAGGAGTGTCACCCAGACACAGGCCGGCTGAGTGCCTGCGCCAGCCCGTGGAGACACTCTGGATTGGGCAGGAGGGGGGCTCCTGCATACGCGTGCCGGTCCTTCCAGACCCCGAGGTTGGAGCGAGGAGCAGAGACCCTGGCCTGGACGAGTGGGGTCAGAGCACAGAACACAGATGCCGAGGCACAGCGGCCGAGCTTTCTTTCATCGTCGGAGGGTGCGTACCTGGCCAAGGACAGAGACAGAGGCCGAGAGTACCCCAATGGGGAGTGGTCACGTGGCTACTCCTCCATGTCCCCATCCTGCCAGGATTTGGGGCACGCATGCATACGTGCCCTGCATGGTTTTCAACCTCTGTCAGCCACGTGGGATCTGTCCCCCTTAACTACGTCACCAGCTCCCTGAGCTACACAAGCACTGGGCAGTGGGCCAGCCTCACACTCCGGTCTCATGCTAGACTCGCGCCCAGTGGCTGACCGGCTGCCGAGCTGGGCTGGCCGTACCCCTGGGGAGGCCTATCTGGCTGTTCTGACTGGGCGGCGGGTCACGGTAGACCCCTGGCAGTGGGTCGCGGCCAGTGCACAGGCAGCCCCCACCACCGGGGACAATGGGAGCCGAGGACCCGAGTGCTGGGGGAGACCCTGGGCTCCAGGGAGGTCTCGGGCCTCCAGTCCACCTGACAGCAGGAGCCGGCGACGGCCTCCACGTGCCTGAGCCAGGCTCTGGGGCTCCTAGCCAGGAAACCTGGTCGGCTGCTCCAGGGTCCGGCGGAGTCTCGAGTACCAGGCAGGCACCACTCGCTGTCCCCTCAGCCCTGTCCCTCTAGAGAAAGAGGACATGGCCCTCCAGGCCTGGCAGGGTGGAGCGTGATGCCCGGGGCTGGGCCGGCGTGCACCGTCCTGTCCCCCTCACACGCCTGCTCCCGGCTGGGCTCCAGACAGAACAGAACCCCGCATTCCACCTGGAGACGCAGGCGGCCCCTCGGGGCTCCCAGCTCCCGGCTCCAGGCTCCGAGCCCCCTCCAGCCGCTCACTGACAAGCCCCGGTTCCAGGAGCGGTTCATATTTAATAACGCAATTTATATTCCGCTCTCAACATAAACTATTGTGAAGGCGCTCTAATGTAAAAATACATCTGGCTTGTCGATAGTTTATCTTCCGGATCTGCATCTAAATCCCTGGGCCTGACTTATGGCTGCACCACTGTCTAATGAATAAAAAGGTGCAAATTATAGGCCCGGCTTTAATGCTCATCATAAAATTAGACGGTAGTTGCAAAAGCCGCATTCTCCTGCCCACAGCGCTGGACGGCGCGCCATAAATAAAGTGCATTTAATGTATCCCAGGGCCGCGCAGAGCCGGGACGGTGTGTTACTGCTCGGCCTTCGACGGGTCCGCCGCGAGTTCAATGAAGTGATAAGGGATCCATCATGTGAATTTATGTTAACTGTCTCCTCGCAAAGCCATGGCCTCAACACTGTAAATAGCCCACAATCCTTCTAGCAGGCCCGCCTGCCAATAAAACTGTCACCGCAGCCTGGCAGCAAGCACCTTCAGGACAGGGGGACAGCGCTGCGTTCTGGCCGACCGAGCTGCGCCTCCCACCCTCCCGGCTCTGCGCGGCTTGACGGCTGCACAGGGAATGAGCCTTCTCACAGTCATCGCGGGCCCCACGGGGCACAGGGCCGGCGCCGGAGAGGGTCTGCCTGGGCCCTGGCGGGCAGGCCCTGGGCTGAGAAGGGCCACATGCCTCGGCCGGGGGCAGGCCCGGGGCCCGGGTGGGGACCCCGGTCTGCGCCCCTCATCTCCGGACGGCGTAGCCCTGAAGCCCCGGCTATGGGCTTCCTGGGCAGGCAGTAACGGTCACTCGCTCGCTCGCTCACACCGAGAATGGAAACTGCGTCCAGCACTTGCCCCATTCTGGGCTACGCAGGTGCAAAGAGGACATCTCCCTCTGCAGGGAGACCCGAGAGTTGAGAAGACGAGACACACGAACACGAACACTGAGGCACGCTGCTACCCACGCACCTGGTTCACAGCCACCAGCCCGTCTCTGAGCCACGGCACGAGCCCTTGGCCGTGGGTTGTAACTGAGCCCCCAGGAGGCCGTGACACCAAGACACTGAAGAAGAAGCGCGGGAGCACCCACGTGGAGGAAGGCTTAGCGTGTGCCCGGGGTAGGTCGGGATCTAAAATGTGAAGCTTGCACTACAGGCCACAGGTGTGCAAATCCAAGACACGTGCAGCTGCCCACGGGCCACTGAGGCAGCTCCCGAGATACCAGCTGCCCCGGCGGGCAAAAGCGCTGGTCTCCTGCCGCCGTCCCAGACGCTCCACACCCCTCCCTGCCCCGTGTCAGCCAGGGCTCACATGTGGCCTGTGGGGTCTGTCCAGAGCCTCTATTTTCTGTTTCATTGCAGCCGTTCTGAATGGCCATGCTGGGGCCAGCTCTCAGGGACAGCCTGTCCATTACATGTGTAATGGACACCATGGTAGATAACACGTCTGGAACATGTGCGCTAACACCATTTTTTTGTTTATTGCGCTATACAGTAAGTGCACTCACCAGAGACAGAGACAGGGAGAAAGAGAGATATCACCCCCAGGGGGATGGCCATGCCACAATCCTTTCCCCTCCACTCTCCTCTCTGGATTTTGGGCATGCACATGTGCCCAGTGTGATTTTAAAAAATTATTTATTTAATTTTATCTATTATTATTATTATTTAATTTGACCAGAGATAAAAGGAAAGTGAGAAAGCAAGCCGCCAGGTCTGGGACTTGAACTGTGGTCAGTCGTATGGGAATCCAGCACCTTAGCCACACTACCTGCTGCTCCCAACCTGGTATGATTTTCAAGCAGCACTCAGTCGGCCATATAGGATCCAGCCACCTGCTGGCCCTGCTAGAAATGTGATCATGGTGGTACAGCTCGACCCCAACAGGGAGAGTGCGGCGTTGAGAGACCCTTGCCGGGAGCTCTGGGACCGGGTGGAGAACCCTGCCCCACAGCCTGTCTCTGACACGGCGGACATGAGCCGCCCGGTACGTGGGCACCGGGGTGCTCAGCAAGCCGCAGCCCCCTCACACAGCGCTTGCCTGTGAGCCCACCGCCTGCCCCTCATCCTAGCAGGTGGTCCTCCCTGTGTGGCCACCGCGGCCACCCTGTCCCTGCCGAGTGCCAGGCCTGAGTCTGCAGCACCTCAACCACCTGCCAGGAAGCCCCGGGCAGCGGGTAGGACCTCCTGCCCCACGGCCTTGGGGGCTGGCTCGGTCGCCTGGCCTGCTACCTGACTGGAAGGAGGAACAGGGACCCCCCCTTGGGGTCAGAAACCAAACCAGAGCCCCCGGCGCCCCCTCCGGCTGTGGCTCTCTGCTCCGGGCCACCTGTCCCACCCACTCAGATGGCCTGAAGACGCCCTAATAATAGCAGTGCTAAATCCTCCTGGCCAGTTCTGCTCCATTTCTATAAATAATGTAGAATCTTTTTATTTACTGACAGGTTGTAAAAGTATCCGGGAGAACGACGTGAATTCAGGAGCTGCTGAATAATGTAGGGCTCCAGGCGGGCTCCCTCGGGCTGGGCACTCCCTGCCGCCCCTCCGAGACGCACCCCTGACCTGAGCCGCACTTCCTCCGGGTGGGATTCTGCGGTTCAGCCTCCACACTGAGGCCGTGGGGGTTCCGGGGGCTCCGGGCATGGTCTGCGGATTTGCACCTTCACTGCCCCAAGATTCAAACCGGGCCCAGGCCAGCAGCTCCTCTGGCAGACGGACAGATGTGTGGTCAAAGCCAAGGCCCAGAGAGACTCCTCCCAGGCGCATGCACATGTGACACACACACACACACTCACTCACTCACACACGCATGCATCCAGACACAAGCCCACACACAAAACCACAACCACGCATGGACACACAGAACACACACGGAACCGCCAGACACCCACGCCGGCTTCCCCGTGTCTCTGAGGAACTAAACCTCCGCAGGGCGGGGAGGGCTGACAGGGCCTTGGGTGGGTAATTCCCGATTGTTCTTGCTGTGGAAGAACGGGCATTAATTACTCAAGCTGCCGGCTCAGTGGTGAGGGCGCGGTGGTTAGTGGTCCATGGCGGCTCCCAGCGGCCTCACCGCTGAGCGGGTAGTGTCTCCCTGGCCGGCAGGGACCCCGTGGCAGCCCAGCGAGGGGCAGTGAGGGCCGACAGGCACAGAGCCCTGCCACCACCAGGCCTGGTCCGCGAGCCGCGCACGTGCTCCCAGCTGGTCCCCGACTCGGCAGGACGCAGCCCGCGAGCAGGGAGCTCTGCACCCGCCCACGCACAGGGCAGCACCTGGCACACAGTAGGTGTTAGTCAGCGCCGGGGCCTGCCGTCTGCCTGTGGGAGCGGTCAGAAACCAGGCAGCATCGTCCAAGGAGGGCCAGGGTCTTCCCAGGGGCCCTCGGGAAGGAGGATGAAGTTCAGGGTGGGTCAGCCACGGCAAGGTCCTCGTCCCGGGGCTGCGGGGCGTGGGAGCGGCTGCGTCACGGCTGCTCTTGTCGGGGTGTGCTCAGCATGTCACAGTGAGTCTGTGGACAGAGCCCCACCTGGGAGCCCACGTTTCTGCAGCCTGACTTGGGGCGGCTGGAGGGGGCTCAGCACCGGGACCTCACAGAACCAGCAGCTCCCTGTGGGCACACAGGCCAAGAGCTGCCTGTCATGGAGTCTAAAGGGCTCCAACAGCAGCACACATTCACACGGACACCTGTGAGGTCATGTGTGTGCGTGTACACACACCAGACAGTGCAAGCACGTGCATGCACACAATACCCACGTCACACACACTGCACGCACACTCACATATCTGGGCACGCACACACCTGTACCTACACGTACATATGTTCCAACCACTGCACCACCAAAGTACACCCCAGGCACGCTTACGCACTGTGCACATGCACATACTACATACAGACCACGTTTGCCTCTACACAGACACACCATGCAGGTGTATGCACACTCACACACGGACACTGCACAGGAAGCGCACTGGCCCATGCCCAGCGTGGCCTGCAGGCCCCGGCTCCCTGTCCACACTCCTGTGTCCAGGGGGCAATGAACCTGCCCCAGCGGCCCTGCGAGGCCAGCTCGGTCACCTGACCTGAAGGAGGGAACACGGGCCCCCTTGGGGTCAGAAACCAAACCGAAGCCCCAGGGAGGGCTTTTCCAGCTTCAGGGCCTGGGCGGCGTAACTTCAGCGGCCCTCTGCTCCGGCGCACAGGCGTACCACGGCGTGGATCCCTCAGCGTGGCCTCACTCGCTCTCACAGCTGGGGAGGCTGAGGCCCGGTGCACGCAGCAATCTGCAGGACTGTGTGGGGTGGTCCTTGCCCAGGCGAGGCTGCGTGGTGTCTTGCGGCTCCACCTGCGTGACTCCCTTGGCTCCTACCACGGCCTCGGCGGCAGCAGGTGCATCCTCACAGACAGGCCGGGCTTCACCCACAGACGAGAGCAGTGGAGTGGGCCTGGCCCAAGCTGGCGCTGCCCCCTGGCCCTCCTGACTTGGGAAGGGGCCGCGGTCCTGTACTGTGTGGCTCCTGGGAGCTGGGCGGCCCTCGGCCCTCTCCGCCTGCATACATCGGCGCCGCTAGCCCGCTCTGTACTGGCCTGGGGGCGCCCGGCGCTCCGCACAAAACTCCCACGACCGCCCAAGCCCGCTTTCCGGACAGGGAGACTGAGGCCAGAGAGCCCACACCCTCACCGGGGTCTGACCTGCCGCCTGGCCCAGCACATGCTAGAATGCCGAGGTGTGCCCACCTCAGTTCTCACAGCGGGGACTGCACTCCCCTGGAAGCCTGGGAGCCCTGCCCAGAGGCTCTGGGCTAACGGGCTGCGGGGCAGAGTCTGACCGGGGGCTCGGAAGAAGGTGCTAGGGTGGTCCGAGTCTCACCCACGCTCTGTGAGGGATGGAGGAAGGTCCCAGAGGAAGTGCCTAGCGTGGCTCAGACCCCACGGGGCGGGGTGAGGGGCCCGCTTCCCTGTCATTTCAGTCCCAGGGCTCGAGGCCCCCGTCCCCAGGGAGGCCGAGAGAAGGTGATCCAGGTGTGAGGCTCGGGATCCTCAAGAGAGGCCAGATGGCTGCGTGGTGGCAGGTGCCACCTCCCCTACCGCCAGGCGCTCCGGGGAGCCCGGGGCTGAGTCACGCCGAGGGCTCCCTGCCCAGAAGGTGACTTTGGAACCTCAGAAGCTGGGGGGGTGGGGGAGGCTCTGACTCATAACCAGTCCCTTGACAAACGCGGGCCACCAGAGACGGCCCTCTCGGAGCAGGGAGGGTTCAAGGCGACAGTGGCACTGTGCCCTGAGCCCAGCCCAGGGGACGCATCGCCGGCGGGAGAGGCCAGCATGGCCATGCTGCAGGGGTGGATGCCCGAGCCGGTGGAGCACGGTGTGGGCCCACCAGCCCGCCGGATTGCTGTGTGAGCCCTGGGAGGAAGGGGAGAAGGGCCCCGCTACGCCAGGCTGAGAAGAGACAGCTGAACCCGACCTGGTTGGTGGGGACAGTCTCCTGGTCTCCTCCCCAGAATGTCCCAGGAGAGGGGGAGCACGGGGCCGGGCCGCCTTCCCCCCTTCCGTCCGCTCCTGCCTCTGCTCCTGCCTCCCGCTGTCCCCTGCCGCTGGCCGCTCTCCGCCGCCTCTCCCGCCCCCTCTCCGCCCCATCGCCAGCTCTTCCTCACACTCCATCCCAGTCTCTCGCTCTGACCTTCCCACACCTTGTGAGGTCACAGGCCTCCTGGAGAGGGGACCCACACCAGGAAACAGGCATCATCCCCGCGGCAGCCACAGCCTCCCCAGTGCCACCTCAGCCCTGCCGGCCCAAGTCCCCGCTGGGCCGCGGCTCCAAGGGGCAGCCTGCAGCGACAGCCATCCCGAGGACAGCTCAGCCCGCCCTGTCGCAGCAGGAGGAAGCTGCAGCCCAGGCCGTCTGATGTCCCCAGCTGGCGCCGGCGTGGTGGGCAGCCAGCCCCTGGCAGCGACCGGGCATCAGAGGCCTTGGCAGACGGCAGGGCGGAGAGCGCGCGGGGGCGGGCGGCTGGCCAGGCACCCAGGACAGTGGCTCCAGCTGGAAGTGGGCGCTGGGAGCTGGGGGACGTGCCTACTGCTTCCTGTCCAAGGATGACACACGCCCGGTGCCAGTCCCCTGTGCATTACAGGCTGGGGGGCAGGGCCCTGAGCGGGGAGGGCGGGGGGGAGAGGGGCAGGAGCTTCCAACTGCCGGTGAGCTGTTCACAGGGAGAGGGCCCAGGAAGGGGCTGCCTGGTCTGCAGGGCGCTCTCCGCAGCCCTGGGGTTATCCGAAGGCCATTCTAGGGACAGAGGAGTGAAACTGCAGACGCAAGCGCGGGCCAGGACGGCCTGGGGCCTCGGTCTTCTCTGGGCAACCCCGGCAGCAGGCACTGGCTAAGACGTCCCTGCAGCAGGGGGCCGGCGCTGGCCGGTTCCTCTCTGCCCTCATCTATTCTGGGCTCGCTCTGCTCCAGGCCAGGCTGGGAAAGGGGCCGAGGCCGGGGAGGAAGCGGGAGGAGGCAGGCGGGGGATGATTTAGATGCTGTTCTGGGCAGGCCCCCGGAGAGCATGGGCAGCAGAGGGCGGTGGTGACAGATGGAGGAGCGCTTATTAAGGCTGAGTCAAAGATGCAAAGGGCTTTCTCAGGAGTCCTGGTGGGAAGGGAGGCCTGGAGCCACCACGGGGAGGGCTGGGCATGGTGCCCAGCCAAAGCCCACGCCGCATAGCTGGCCGCCGGCCGCCGGCTCCTGGCCGCGAGGAGGGTGTCTGCAGCCTGGCCGGGCCTGTGGGATCTGAGGCTCCAGGTTGGGTCCCCCTCTACCCTGAGCAGCCTGGGCCCGCGCTCCAGCCTTAGTCCACCCACTGTGGAACGGGGGGCTCCACCGAAGCTCTCAGACCTCTGAGCCGGGCACAGGCCTGTGAACAGGGGCCACGAGCCTCCTCCTCGCCTCCCCCTGTAACGCGCTCGCCGCTGCTTCGTCGCCACTGCCTTGAGGGCCCAGCAGCTGGGTCAGGTGTTTCTGGACCTGGTACAGACTTTGCGCACCCCATTCTCTGGGTACAATGGAGGCCACTGGCACAGGCAGCTCAGAGGGGTTCAGGGCATCCAGCCTCCTTCCCAGCCGTCTCCTGTCCCACGTGGCCCTGGCCTCCACCTTCCCACTTACAAGGTGCCCAGGCCTCTGTCCTCCCCATCTGCGTGCTGTCCCCAGCTGAGAATGTCCAGGTGCCTCCCTATGCTGGCCCAATCCCACATGTGTCATTTGAAGCACAAGTGACGTGCCACTTCCTCCAGGAGGCCTTCCTGGCTGCCTCCAGCCTACCAGTTGTCTCTCTCTCTGGGACAGTCCACCTAACCTCAGCGTGGGGCTGTGAGCCAAGAGTCTGTGCCCATGGAGCTCTGGCTGGCGTGGATGGGATGCTCGGTCCCCAGGAAGCCTGGCCCGCTGGAGGCGGCAGAAGCCGGAGAGGGAAGTTTGTTCTGCAGCAGGAAAGGAGATGGTCTCGGGAGACAGGGCGCTTCTGCGGCAACGAGGACACTCCAGCCCTGAATCCCCGGGCGCTCGGAGCACGCCTGGCTCCGCGGGGCCTGGGTCTGCGGCCAGGCTGGAGGGAAGGAGCCGCTGTGTCTGGACTAAGGTGCAGCCCTGGGACGGGCACGGGGAAGGTCCAGAGCTCGGAGCCCCCAGGAGCCCCCCAAGGAGCTGCCCGCTCATCAGCCATGGGCTTCCAGGCCGTCCCAAGCCGGCTTCCTCCTCCCATTTTTAAATTTGCGCTTGGTGGGGGAGGGGGCGCCCCGGGGGACGGCCACCCCACAGTGCCTTCCCTCCACATCTCCCTTGTTGGGATTTTGGGCACACACACACGTGCCCGGCGTGTCTCCAGCTGCCAGGTCCAGACTCGAACCGCACAGCTGGCCACGTGGGATCCCGCTGCCTCGACCACCACGCCACGGGCTGGCCCACACCGTCCTCTTAGCGGGAAACACGCAGCCCCCAGCCTGCTCCATTACCCGAGAGCGCTCGCTCTCCACCCATCGAATCAGACCGGTGTCCTAAGGGCCGCAGCCCGACAGGTATTAAACTTTAATGAGCGCTAATGGCTTTGCCCTACTTTGGAGCAGCCGGCCTGCATTTATGAACATTTAATTTCTCAGGCCTTGCCCTCTCCCTCCCTCTCCTGCCGCCCCCGCTGGCTCCCACCTCTACCCCCACCCTCTGCCCTCATGGATGGCTGTGGCCCGGTCAGCACGAGGCTCAGCCTCGGTGTCCTCCTCCGGGGATGAGCAGGACTGCTGTCTGTGACAAGAAGCAGGGGCAGGGCCTCAGGCTCCAGGTAGACGAGCAGAGGAGTGGCCAGGCCCCAGGCTCCACACTGCCCGCACCCCTCACGCCCAGCTCCAGCCCAGCCCCTGCTCCCCTTCCCTCCTGGGCCTGCTTCATGCCTGCAGGGCCCTGGCTGGCAGCCAAGTCCCTGCTGCCCCCTGGCGGCAAGAAGCCTCACCTGCCCGTGGGGGCCAGAGGGACCACAGGGCCCAGGCCCAGGCCCAGCCACCCGCTGGGGGTCATAGGAGGAGCTAGAAGGGGTCTTGGACAGAGGAGCCCAATCCTGGCCAGAATCCCTCGACAGTCAGCACTTTGGGGCTGGGTGCCGCCTCATGTAGTGGGTTCCTGCCTTTGCAATGCCGATCGCACAGCAGCCTAAAGACTGTTCTGGAAGTTCCAACCTATGTCTATCAACGGTAGGGCTCTTTGGGCCTCAGACGTCATTTCCACAAAACAGGATCAACAAACACCCTCACAGCTGCCAAGACAGCGCTGGTGGGGCGCCCACCGCGAGCAGGTCGGTGCCAACAGCACGTGACAGTAGACCCAGCCACCAGCCCAGTCGGGTGACTTCGCCTGCGGCTGGCAGGCCGCTGGGGCGGGGCCTGAGTGACCGTGGCCGATCCCTGCCCCCGCTCGGCCAGAGGCCTCAGGAGCAGCCGTGGTATTTCCACGGGGCCTAGGGCCACAGTGGTCTCGGCCCTGAACCAGCAGCCTTCACCGGGCCCGCTGACCCCGCCGCCCCACCAGCCAGCCTCCACTCCTGTCACGGGGAGGAGGCCGAAGCCCAAAGGGTCAAGGAGGGTGGCCGAGCGGTGCCCGGGTTCTCTCACTGAGACATGTCTCTGGGGAAGGAGATGTCACAGGCGTTCCAGCCCAGCCCAGCCGAGGCCAGCCAGAGCAGACACGGTCACCTCCTCAGCCTCGGCGCCAGCATCCCGGAGGTAGGGCTCCCCAATGCTTTGGAGGCCAAACGCTGGGTTCCAGTCCTTTCCACAACTTCCTGGCGTGGTATCAGGATGGGCCTGTGTCCTTATCTGCGACACGGGGACAGTGGGAAAACCGACCCCCAACAGAACCGCCGGAGAAAATACGGGACACCAGTGAAGTTTAAATTACAGATAAACAACAAATACTGTTTTCGATACAACAGCTTCATTAAAAGATAATCCACATTCCACACAATGGGCCCACTTACAGCTCAATGGCTTTTAGTAGTCACTGGGCCACTGTCCCCATGATGGAGTTGGGATGTATTTGCCACCGCTAATAGAAGCCCTGTACCCGACAGCAATCTCTCTCTGCCCCCACCCTCAGCCCTGGGCAATGGACATGTTAAAAGCATAAGTATATCCCAATGTCCCCTGGGACACACCTTCACAAAGCTGCACTGTAATGGGGTGTCCTGTCTGTTCTCTCTGAATCTGCCAGGCCTGTTCAACTCCTGAACTGACCAGGGACTGGTACTGTCCCTGCCACGTGCACAGTTGTTTTGTTACGGCTTTTTGCATGGTTTTAATCTGAGAAGATTTCCTCTAGAAGCCGACCCTGAGACAGGTGGAGTGTAAGAGCGTATCTGGGGTGGGGATCCGGGCGGTGGGGGAGGGCTGTGCCGGGGGGCCACGGGGTCCCGCTGGCCAGTGCTGCAGCAGATCTGGAGAGCCGTGTCCCGGGGCGGCTGAGAGCCCTTCCCGCCCTGCTCGGGGTGGCTGGGGGTGCACCCCTGGGCACTCGAGTTGCGGCTTGCCCTGGGACAATACTTTCACCCTCCAGCCTACAGACCAGCAGCCTCCGGGCTCTCCAACCACCTGCAGGGGACCGGGAAGTCAGGCGGAGAGGGTGCGGCTGGGGCCAGAGCAGCCGCCGCAGTGAACACAGGCAAGAGCGGGCGGGCTGGACAGGCCACCACGAGCGCACGCCCACCTGGACCCGCGGTGTGGACTGGCTCAGAAGTCGGGTCTGTGCAGATGAGACCGGGCGAAGACGACGTCATACTGGACTGGGACTGGGGTCCTTGTCCAGAAAAGAGGGGCCTGGACCCAGACGTGAAGAGGAAGCCGAGACGCTGGAAGAGGTGGAAGGGCCTCGCCGAGCCCCATCAGGGAAGCCTGGCCCCGGTGGCACCAGCGCCCAGGCTCTGTCCCCAGAACCACGAGGTAACAGCGTCCACGGTGCAGGCGTCCCAGCGCGGGCACTGGTGACCGTGGCCCCAGAAGGGGAGCGTGACAAGTCACTCCGCTGCCATGCCCCAGTCTCCTCAACTGACAAGAGGCGCACAGGAGTCCCCTCCTGGGGTGGCTGTGCATCAGACGCCCCGCACCCAGGAGGGGGCAACCCCTGTGCCACACCACTCACTGCGACTCTCCTGCTGCTGCGGGTGCACTGTCCCCCGCCTGTCTGTGGGGAGCTGACAGATCAGACCAGGGACGGTCCCTGCCGGGAAGGCTGGCGCCTGGCCCTGTCCACCCCGGGGCGCGGGCCACCATCAATCCCCGGTGCCTGCCCAGCCGCTTGTCAAGCTGCCAGAACCACGCATCGCCCGAGCGCGGACACGAAATGCGATGTCTTAACACAACCCAGGGGGCTCTGCCGGGCGGCCGCAAGGGAAGCGACTCAGAAGCCGCCGGCGACACTGGCGCCACGCCTCAGCCCTGTGAACCCCCGCGCCGTAAGTCCAGGGCGTGAGCGGGAGTGGCCCGCAAGGGTGAGGTATGGCAGACGCGAAGCCGGGCGCCTTTACTGCTCTGCACGCCACCCAGCGCCTGCAGGACACAGCCCGACCCTAGCCTGTCACACTGCTGGATGGGACGCAGAGCTGGCTCGTGACATCGGGGCTCCGAGGGGCCCACTGCGCTCGCCAGGCCCTGACTCGCCTGCACACCCACCCGGCATGGTGCCCCCACTCGGCGGGAATCAGACCCTGACCCTGGGGCCAGAAGCAAAGTGGCCCTCACCCCCCTTCTGCTGGTCATCGCCCCTCAGTCCTGCGAGGGTGTCGTCCTCCCGCCCAGGCCAGGTCCTGCCGGCCGGCTCACCAAGGGAGGCAGCAAACCTACTGCACGCAGGAAATGTGCCAAGTGCCGGGCACGGACACACACACACGGGCGCCCCCAGGCCTGACCTGCGCACGCCTCTCAGCCCATCCCCACGCGCGGCCGCGGCCTCTGCCCTCTGCCCTGCGCCCTCAGGCTTCGGCAGGGCTTAGCTGCCCTCTGGGGAAGACGAGGCAGAGCCTCACTCCGTGGGCCTCCGTGTCTTCAGTGCTCATTCCACGCAGGAGCCGAGCTCAGCCGTGCCCAGGCCGTGTGCCCGCTATGTCCCCTGTGGGCCTCGGGTCCCCCTCTAAAATGGCACACAGGAAGGGCCTCGTGACGTGTCAGGGTCCTGCTTCCTCACAGGGAGGGCGAGTCCCGGGAAGCTCGGTGTGTGCCCCACCCGGCCCACGCGAACAAATTCTGGTAAGCCCCGGCAGCTTCTCGGGGGTTCTGCCCACTGAGGAAGGCTTGAGTGACGTGCAGCCAGCCCCGCCCTCCCGGGACCTGGCTGGTGGCCTCAGACACCCAGAACCTTCTCTTGAATACCAAGGGCCACTGCATGTTCAGAGTGTGTCTCAAAACCCTTCTCCACCCTGTGGGACTTAGGCACACTGGGGTCTTGCCTGGGGGTGCTCCGTATAACCCCCTTGTCCCCCATTTGTCCTGCCCACACCAATCACCAGCCACCCACCACCTTCCCCTCCCATCTGTGGTCAGAACTAGGCCAGACAAAGGGAAGGAGCCCGGATCTTGCTGCCAGCCTCCCCTTCCTGCCTGCTTCTCACCTCGTGTCCACCTAGTCATCTGTCTACCCGTCCATCGTCCGTCTATCCACCCATCCATCCATCACCCACCTATCCGTCCATTGTCCGTCCATCCATCTGTCCATTGTCCAGCTATTTGTCCATCCATCCGTCGTCCATCCATCCATCATCCACCTATCCATCCATCATCCAGCTATCCATCCATCGTCCAGCTATCCATCCATCGTCCAGCTATCCATCCATCGTCCAGCTATCCATCCATCGTCCAGCTATCCATCCATCGTCCACCTATCCATCCATCGTCCAGCTATCCATCCATCGTCCAGCTATCCATCCACCTCCATCCATCCATCATCCACCTATCCATCCATCGTCCAGCTATCCATCCATCATCCACCTATCCATCCACCTCCATCCATCCATCGTCCAGCTATCCATCCATCGTCCAGCTATCCATCCACCTCCATCCATCCATCATCCACCTATCCATCCATCGTCCAGCTATCCATCCATCGTCCAGCTATCCATCCACCTCCATTCATCCATCCATCGTCCACCTATCCATCCATCTCCATCCATCCATCCATCGTCCAGCTATCCATCCATCGTCCACCTATCCATCCATCTCCATCCATCCATCCACCTCCATCCATCCATCCATCGTCCACCTATCCATCCATCTCCATCCATCCATCCATCGTCCAGCTATCCATCCATCTCATCCATCCATCCACCTCCATCCATCCATCCACCTCCATCCATCCATCCATCGTCCACCTATCCATCCATCGTCCAGCTATCCATCCATCGTCCAGCTATCCATCCATCTCCATCCATCCATCCATCGTCCACCTATCCTATCCATCCACCTCCATCCATCCATCCATCGTCCACCTATCCTATCCATCCATCCATCGTCCAGCTATCCATCCACCTCCATCCATCCATCCATCGTCCAGCTATCCATCCATCGTCCACCTATCCATACATCCATCATCCAGCTATCCATCCACCTCCATCCACCCATCCATCGTCCAGCTATCCATCCACCTCCATCCATCCATCCATCATCCAGCTATCCTATCCATCCATCCATCGTCCAGCTATCCATCCACCTCCATCCATCCATCCATCATCCAGCTATCCTATCCATCCATCCATCGTCCAGCTATCCATCCACCTCCATCCATCCATCCATCGTCCACCTATCCTATCCATCCATCCATCGTCCAGCTATCCATCCATCGTCCACCTATCCATACATCCATCATCCAGCTATCCATCCACCTCCATCCACCCATCCATCGTCCAGCTATCCATCCACCTCCATCCATCCATCCATCATCCAGCTATCCTATCCATCCATCCATCGTCCAGCTATCCATCCACCTCCATCCATCCATCCATCGTCCACCTATCCTATCCATCCATCCATCGTCCAGCTATCCATCCACCTCCATCCATCCATCCATCATCCAGCTATCCATCTATCGTCCAGCTATCCATCCACCTCCATCCATCCATCCATCGTCCAGCTATCCATCCACCTCCATCCATCCATCCATCATCCAGCTATCCATTCATCGTCCAGCTATCCATCTATCGTCCAGCTATCCATCCATCGTCCACCTATCCATCCATCCATCATCCAGCTATCCATCTACCTCCATCCATCCATCCATCATCCACCTATCCATCCATCCATCGTCCACCTATCCATCCATCCATTGTCCAGCTATCCATCCATTGTCCAGTTATCCACCCATCTCCATCCATCCATCCATCATCCACCTATCCATCCATTGTCCACCTATCCATCCATCATCCAGTTATCCATCCACCTCCATCCATCCATCCATCGTCCAGCTATCCATCCATCCATCGTCCAGCTACCCATCCATCTCCATCCATCCATCCATCGTCCACCTATCCATCCATCCATCATCCACCTATCCATCCATCCATCGTCCAGCTATCCATCCATCCATCGTCCAGCTACCCATCCATCTCCATCCATCCATCCATCGTCCACCTATTCATCCATCCATCATCCACCTATCCATCCATCCATCGTCCACCTATCCATCCATCCATCGTCCACCTATCCATCCATCCATTGTCCAGCTATCCATCCATCATCCACCTATCCATCCATCGTCCAGTTATCCATCCATCTCCACCCATCCATCCATCGTCCACCTATCCATCCATCCATCGTCCAGCTATCCATCCATTGTCCAGTTATCCACCCATCTCCATCCATCCATCCATCATCCACCTATCCATCCATTGTCCACCTATCCATCCATCGTCCAGTTATCCATCCATCTCCTCCCATCCATCCATCGTCCACCTATCCACCCATCCATTGTCCAGCTATCCATCCACCTCCATCCATCCATCCATCGTCCACCTATCCATCCATTGTCCACCTATCTGTCCATCGTCCATCATCCACCTATCCGTCCGTCATCTTCCTATCCAACCGTCCACTTGTCCACCCATCCGTACACCATCTGTTCATCCATCCACCTAGCCACCTGTTCACTGTCCACCTATCCTCACATCTGTCCACTCGTCCGTCCACCGTCCACCTGTCCTTCTACCCATCCCAATACCTTTCCTGCCTGCCTTTCAGCCACCCACCGACCCGCATCCATCCTTTCATCCCCACGTGCAGGCATCCCGTGAGTATTTCCCAGCACTGCCCACCCTGGAGACGCAGCAGTGAGTGAAACGGATGTACAAGCACTCCTGAGGACTGTGTTCCAGCCAAGGGAGAAAGACTAGGGGCGAGGCGGCAGCTCCATGGCAGAGGTAGTGTGCTGCTCGAGGAAGCTGGACCCCACATGGCAGCCACGGTTCCAACCCCCACCCTGTCAGGCTGAGCCACACACATCCGAGTACTCAGGACCGCAGGAGGGACTGCAGCGTGGCGGGCCCTGAGGAGGGTGCCCGTGTGCTCGCATGCACTCTACATGAGCAAAACGAGACCGAAATGAGACAATCTGGGGTGTCAGGGCGACGTGGGTGCGTGGGGTGGTCAGGGCGTCATAAGTGCAGGTGGTTCCACTGGGGGGGGCAGTTAGACCGGGTGACCTGGGAGGGTCTCGCCAGGGAGGTGACATCAGAGCTGAGGCTAAAGGTCAGGAAGAAGCCAGCTGTGCAAAATCCGAGTGAAAGCACATCGCAGGAAAGGGCACAGCAGGGCGAAGGCCCGCGGCCAGACCATGCAGGAGGGAGCCAGAGAGGCCCAGACTGGGGAGGGTAGGAGCAGGCGGGCGTGGTGGGGGTGCCGTGAGAGCGAGGGCTCGGGTGCCCAGGTGCTGACGGAGCGTCTGCCCTCCCTCACACAGCATCCATGCGCACGGCTGGCCGCCTTCAGCTACCGGGACCAGCAGAGCCACCCAGAGGCAGAGGCTGCTGGTTGCACAGGGCCGTCCCCCTCACCCGTGGGCCCTCCGTGGTGCCTGAGCCTCATGCAGACTGCCAAGGCCTTGGAGGAGGGGGCCTGGAGACCCTGAGTGTGACACTGTGTGGCCAGGGGGGCCCTGACACCTCCCAAAGCCGACTGGGCTACGTCAACAGCCAAGCTGCTCCAAAGACGTTCCAGGGACATTGCCGAGCCCTGCTCTCACCCATCACCCATCAGAGTGACATCTGTTACTGAGAAGCCCAGGAGAAGGTTCCAGAAGGAGTGTTCCCGGAGGGCGGCATTGGGTGGGGAGCTGTTCCCAGCACCCAGCCAGCTGGATCGACCTTCCCGGACACTGACGGCACAGGGTCCCCTCCATGGCCTTCAGTAACAGCAATCCACACGTCACCGCCCCACAGGTCGAGCCAGCGGCTAGAGTGCGACCTCCTAAAGGCCCAGCTGAGTCAGCGGGGTTGGAGTCCAGCTCTGCACCTCCGCCATGGGGACAAGGAAGGCAGTGACAACAGAGCGCCCTTCCGCAGTGCTTGCTACCCGGCCAGGACGTTTATAACGCGTGTCACCATTAACCCCCAGGAGCCAGGTTCTAAAGACTGTCATGTTTTACATACGGGGAATCGAGGGAAGAGAAGGAAGGGACTCACCTATCTGCACAGCAAATAAGATGACGGGGCTGGGATTTGAACCCCGGCAGGCATAGGCTTCCGACCCCCCCCCCCCCCCCCCCCAGTCAGCTGCCTCTGCCCTTAGCCCTAGGTGGGAGGGCTCAAATGTGGGGGCTTGGGTGACTGTAGGATTCCAGGGCATTGCCAGTCCTGTTTTCCCTGCTGAGCCCGGACGGAGGCAGGGGTGTGCAGAGACTCCCCAAGTCACTCGTGGGCACACAGGAGCTCTTTGAGCTGTGTGCCCTTAACCCTGCCCTGTCACCACGAGGCCTTGGCCAGAGTGGCGAAGCCCAGACGGGTGGCACAGTGACATGCCCTGAGTGCAGCCCAGGGAAGGGGTGCTCCCCCATGGGCTCTGCAAGTTCCGTGCCTCTCCGCCCCTCGGGTGCAGGGCCTGAGGCCCAGTGTGGAGCTGGAGCGGAGCCACCCTGCCAGGGTCACCGCGGTCACCTGTACAGCTCCACCCCGTCCGGCTCTCTCCGCGAGGAGTGATCTATGACCCCATTAGCACGGAGGCCTCCAAAGGGCTCCAGGATGGATTACCAGCTGCCTCGCCAGAGCGGGAGGCACGAACACGTGCAGGTGAAAAATGAACTTCATCAGACTCCGCGGGGCTCGGGACCATCCGTCAGCGGCAGCCAGGCCCCGGGGGAGCACACCCTTGCCGGATGGGCGGGCGCTGCAGACCCCCTCAGGGCGCCCTCTCGCACTGGCCTCCTGGTGGCTCCCCACGGCCAGGGAGGGCGGTCTGCCAGGAGGGAGGCCTCACTCTGTGCAGCACTGGGTCTCTGTCCAGCCATCTCTCCCCCCAGATAGTGACTCTGACCGTGGGGGCCGTGCCCTACCCCCGGGGGAGTCCCAGCTCCATGAAGATGGTGCCGGGGCCCGGGGAGGCGGAGCAGGACCTGGCCTGCACACGGACACGCAGACACCACCATGCACCCCTCTCACGTCCTGCCCCCAACCTGGACAAGTGACAGGCTGGAGGTGCCTGCCCCACAACACCTGCCACGGTTACTGTCTGGGCACCGTCCCAAGCCCTGTGCCGCCGGGCTGAGGGTGGTACAAAGCGCTTCCTTGGCGAGAACAGGCTTGTCTCCCAGCTGGCAAAGCGGCACAGGGCCCAGGCAGGTGCCAGGGAGCCAGCGAGGCTTTTATGACAGGAAGAGGCTCTGGAAAGCTTCTGGCCCCTCGGAGGCCAGGGCAGGCGGGAGCAGCGTGCCCAGCATAGGCCCAGCTGGGTCTGCAGTGGCCACTGTGAGGCTGGACCTCCCACCTGGTGGGGAGCTTCCAGAGAGCCCGGGGCACAGAAATGGCCGGCAAGGCCCAGCCAGGCCCGGCTGGTACCCGCTCCCGGGCTGCCCCTCAGGCAGTTTCAAGGCCCTCCAGAGCGGGCTTAGCTGGCTGCCCCACACGGAGGCTCTGCAGGTGCACCACCAGGACACTCCACATGCCTGGCCGGGCGGGCGCTCTTCGTGAGGCCTAGCTGGTGTGCAGGGCAAGTGGGGCCGGGGGTCAGGGACGGAAAGCAAGTCCCCTCTCAGGATGGTGACAAGACCACTTGCCGAGCCCCACGATTTTCTCGTAGCGCCCCATGGCATTGGCGCTACCGACGGCTCTACCATAGGCACGGGTACGGGAGCTCAGAGGGGTCAGAAGAGTGCTCCGAGGTCACACAGCAACTAAACAGCAGCAGTGGGAGCAAGCCGGGGCCCCTGTGCCCACCTGCTGTGCCAGGCCTGGCAGCCCGAGGCCACCCTGTACCCTAACACCCTCACGGGGTCCCAGCCAGCAGGTGTCAGCGCCTCTCGTTCCGCTCAGAAAGGGCCCAGGCTGGCTGATCCCGTCGGCCTTGTCCACGCCGGCACACCCACCCTCGCCGAGCCCTCGCACCTGTAAGGGCAGGAAGGCCAAGGAGGGTACTCTGGGAATGACAGGGGGCAGGCTGCACCGTGGGCACAGGGACAGCAGCGTTACCGCGTTCTGGGGGACCTGATGGAGTCTGAAGCAAACTGTGGTGGCTGCCAGTCCTGCGAGGTATGGTCAGGGCTGATGGTGACAGCCTCTGGGCCGAGGACACACCCTGGGGCCGCAGGCACAGCCAGAACCAGCGGCCCACTGTGTGCCTGGCTCTCCAGGCCACAGGACTGTGCCTCAGTGACATTAACGGCAGAGCCCCGGGGCCAGCGGCAACAGCACCCCCAATGCCCTGCACTGTCCCTTCTGCCCCTGCTCGTCCACCCACGCAGACAGACGCCCATGGGGCACGAAGAGGGCACAGCCTGGGTGTGCGCGTGTATGATGGCTGTGCTGCGCATGTATGCGAGCGTGTGGCGGGCCACCCATGTGAGATGGCTGTGCGTGTGCATGTATGCGAGCGTGTGGTGGGCCACCCGTGTGAGATGGCTGTGCTGCGCATGTATGCGAGCGTGTGGCGGGCTACCCATGTGAGATGGCTGTGCGTGTGCATGTATGCGAGCGTGTGGCGGGCCACCCGTGTGAGATGGCTGTGCGTGTGCATGTATGCGAGCGTGTGGCGGGCCACCCGTGTGAGATGGCTGTGCTGCGCATGTATGCGAGCGTGTGGCGGGCCATCCATGTGAGTATGTGCTGTGCGTGTGCATATATGCGAGCATGTGGTGGGCCATCCATGTGAGTGTGTGCTGTGTGTGCGCATGTATGTGAGTGTGTGGCGGGCCATCCATGTGAGTATGTGTAGTGTGTGCACATGCATGTGAGTGTGTGGCGGGCCATCCGTGTGAGTGTGTGCTGTGTGTGTGTGTGTGCAGGTGTCCGCTATGTGCGTGTTAGGCTATGTGAGATGCTATGTACACGCGTGCATGCACCAGGGCCAGGAGGTGGGACCCAGCGTGCCACAGAAGTCCCAGGTTGGCGAGTGGAGCCTGCTCTGCTCCAATGGCCGGGGCAGATTCAGGGGGACGAGGCCTGCCCAGGCACCTGCCCGACTGCACACGCTCCGAGTGCTCCTAGTCTGCTCCTGTCCCCACTCTGCCCATCCAGGCACCCCTGGCATCTGGGCTTGGGCTCCCAGCCTGGGTCAGCCCACAGGCCTGGGGCAGGGCTCTGTGCTCTCCAGGCCTTCCCGTGGGAAAATGAGGGGCTACAGTGTCCCGTGGGGTCCCTGGGCGTGACCAGCAACAGTTTAACCCAGTTCTCCCCAGGGGGCAACTGGTCCCCACAGGTCCTGGGAGCGAGGAGCTCACACCCAGAGCCTCGTGTGTGGGGTCGATCCTGTCTGGTGACCACAGAGGGTTCCCTGCCCCCCAGCCAGGGTTTGGGGATGAAGGAAGGGCCCCAAAGGCCAAGATAAGGTGGGACTCACGGGTGACAAGAGGGGCCCTGGGCAGAGGAGATACGCCCTCGGAGGCCGCCTGCACCCACCCGGCCCAGCGGGAGAGAGATAACCACACCACACACTGTGGCCGCCGGGTGGGGCCTGCTGCTGGAAGGGCTGCAAGGGGCTGCGGCCCGCCTCACGCCAGTCAGCCAGGAAAGCCTGGGCCGGGACCTGGACACTTCGGTTCTCCTGGGCTCAGGCTGTGGCAGGAGCTGGGGTCTAGATTTGCTACTCCCGCCACTGGTTCCCCCAATTACTCCCCGCGCGGAGGAGGGACAACAGCAGAGGGGAGTGGCGTGAGGATGCCCAGACGGCTGGGGACATGAGGGATAAGAGGGACCAGCCCCGTGGGCCCAGACTGGGTCTCCATGACAGTTACTGCCCACATCCGTCCAGAGGGCAGTCCCTGCAGGGCGTGCTAGGCGGGTGGTGTGCCAGGCACACGGGCTGCTCGTGGTCGTAAAGCAGGGGTGGGCGTCACCACCATGTGGCTGAACACTCCAGCTGCCTCCCAGGATGGGGCCGGCGATACAGGACGCCAGTCTGAGAAGCAAGCCCAGGATCTGGCTCGGCTACACCGTGGAGGAAGTCCTGCCGGCCAGTGTGGACCTGCCTCCTTGGCCCTCTGGCTCTCAGTCCTTGCCCCTGGCACCGGCTAGGGAGTGGGCCTGTCACCAGGAGATGAGGCCTTCCAAGGGAGAGGACCATTCTCCTTAACCCGTGTTCCCAGTGGGGTGCTCATGCCGGTGACAGAGCCCTTCCTGGGGACAGGGCTGTCTGCACAAGGCCCAGGCTGAGGCTGAGCCAGCTCCCAGGAGAAGATCTGCAACCCTCCCTGCACCAGGATGTGGGGTAGCAGACGGGGCTGCAGGCCAGGGCCCACGCCTCCGCCAGCCTTCCACGAGGGGACCCTCAGCCCTGGTGACCGAGAGGGAGGCCTCTCCAGAGGGAACTCACACCTGGTGCCAGCCACCCCTTGGGGACAGGGAGGTGGCCCAGCCCCTGCCAGCCAGGACAGAGGAGAGGACAAGGCACTCCGCCTCCCTGTGGCCGAGAGGTACGGTGCCCCGCTGGGCCGACGCGACACAGACGTCCATGGGAAACCCCGAGAGATAACCCTCTGTCCTCCAAGGTTCAGACACGGCTTCCTGTGAGCCGGAAATCCCCCTGGCACTTACGGCCCACCAGGACTGTCCTGCCACCCACACCATTCACACGTCACCCCAACATTCCAGGCTTAAGATCCAAGGTCGAAATGTGGTGGGGGGAGGTGGGCTGGGCCACTCCAGCTCAGTGCCCCCACGCCAGCACCGCACAGCAGCAGGAGCAGCCTGGGACGCCAGCAGGCCCCGCAGCCCTGGCAGTGGTGGGACCCACAGCTTCCACGCCTCTTCCTCTGTCTGCCCGCCCTCCCCCTCACGGCCACGCCCCTCTCCCAGCTGCCTTGCAAAGCCGCAGCCGCCAGCTCTTTGCCGGGCACATGAGGCACTGAGGCACCGGTGGCTTGGCAGAGCCAGCACTGAGGGGTGCAGCCGCAGCCCCGGCCCTCCCCCGAGTCCTGGGCTGGCCTCCAGCAACTGGCCGCAGTGGTGACAGCGCACCTCCCACGGCTCTGAGAACAGAGCCAGGCTGTGCCCGTGCGTCCCCAGCACGGACCACACACCCAGCGGGCAGGCTGTACCTCTGACTGCGCCCAAACCTGCCCTTACGGAGACAGGGCGGCAGGCCAGCTCACCCAGCCACCCTCCCATGGGGGCCGGGGGTCCGAGGATGGGGGGTCTCAGCTACAGCGACAGTAACCCTGGGGCAGGGCATCGGCGCTCACTGTGCACCGGGCACCGTGCCGAGACGGGACCCAGAAGCCTCCCCGTGCTGGGGCCCACGCTCCTCCACGACCCCCACTGTACACATGGGGAGCAGGGCTCGGAGGGCCGGGGAGGGGACTCCAGGGGCAGCCGCACACGGCAGTGCTGGGAGACGGGCCGGGACGCTGAGCTGTGGGGACACCGCGAGGTGCTGCCGCCAGCACCCCCTCCACAGCGGGCTGCACCCCTGCTCTCACTTCTCTCCCCCGCTCTTCTCTTATTTGACGAGAACGATAGAAACCAGAGAAGTGGCACGTGTGTCCTGGTTTGCCGGGGACCGCTCGGCTCCCCATCCCCATAATAACAGGAAGCACAGCACCTCCCGTGCCCGAGTGCCCTGGCTTAGACCTACCTACAGCCAGGAAAGCTCTCTACCCCCCTGAGCTGAAAAGGGGTGACAGTGAGAGCAAGGGGAAGGCCTGAGCATGGAGCAATCCCTGGAGGCTTCCAGGAAGAGGTGGGGAAGGCACGACCTAGGCCAGTGCTCACCTTCGTGCCTGTGATTTGGGACTGCCTGGGGGTGTGGGGAAGCACAGGCACCGGGAGCCCGCAGTTTGAGGCTGCGTGGGCAGGGGCCCACCGGTCGGCCAGCGGAGTGAGGAAGAAGCCGAAGGACAACGGGAGCTGAGGGGACCGAGGAGCAGCTGGCCCCCAGGGCCGTCGTGCGCGGACAGGACACGATGCTGGCAGGCCCTGGGGCCACAAATGCCACGTGCCAGAGAGATGGAACAGAAAGCCCTGAAGCCCCTCCCAGTTCCGTGACCGGCCAGGTCTGGGCCTTGCTGGGACCTGTTCCAGCCGGGGCTCTACGCCCACTCCAGGACCCCGGGACCCAGCCCAGCCCAGAGCTGCACCCGCACCACCTCAAGCACACGGAGCCCCCAGATGCCCGTGTGGCGGCTACCCCCGCCTGCCCTGGCAGCACAGCCTGTCCCAGGCCGGAACACCAGAGCCTGTCCTGCAGCTGACTCTGGAGAACCTTCTGGATTTCTCAAAGCTTAGCAAACGTCTTTCTAAGTGAGGCTGGACTTCCTGTATCTGAGGTCAGGTCCCACTGGCTCAGGACAGCAGCTCCGGGCCACACGGCCTCAGCCCTGCCTCCTGCTCTGCCATCCACGTGACCAGCTGGGCACCCATCGTCACGTCACCGACTCCACGCGTGTCCTCACCTGCGTCACAGGCACCAACACGCTACACCGCGGGGTGTGAGGACCCGGCAGGCAGAGGTGAGCCCCGTGCCCAGCTGTTCCAGTCCCTGCCACTGTTCAGACGGGGCCCAGCCTGGACCGGAGGCCCAGGAAGCCCTGCCCCTCCACAGACTCCCCGCAGGCCTCACCACACCTGCCTGCTTGCTGTCACGCATGGGGCACACCCTGCCACGGCGGTAGTTAGGAGGACGGGTCCTGCTGGCCGCGGCCGGAGCCAGCCAGAAGCGGGTCCAGACCAGAGGTGCATACGTGCCACACAGGGAGCCGGGGCGCCAGGGCTGCAGCGTCCCCTCGGAGGCGGAGCCCCTCTGCTCGCTCCTTGCACCCTCTCTACTGCACCTGCAGCTGCGGTCGGCCTGGCTCTTCCCTCAGCCCCTCCTGCCCTTCCCCTCCCACTTCCAGAGCAGCAGGTAGTTCGGGAACCACGTCATCCAGGTTACAGACCCAGCTCTGTCCTGGGCAGGGGGGCAGCCTCAGTTTCCCCATGGTGCCCAGGGACCAGCAAGCAGGAGCAGCAGACACTCCTGAGCCTACCCTCTGGGCCAGCCCAGGCTTCGTAAGGCCACACAGAACAAGGAAGGTGTACGGCAGGGGCCGGGCGTGTCCCCAGGGAGTACCCCCACGGGCTAGCAGTTGGAGCCTCGAGGCACCACCATGCCCCTTAGAGTCCTCAATGCCTATGCTCGAGCCCCTGAACTCAGACCAGGGCCACCATGCCAGCCCTGCCCGTCCCCTCGGCCAGCACACCACCACCGCCATGCGCCACGGTGCCCCTGCAGCCTCACGGCTCGGCCTTTGGCCCCTCCCTCCCACTTGTCTCCTCTCCTGGAAGTCTGGGCACCACCCCGAGACCCACGCACCCTCTCCTCCCAGCCCTGCAAGGCCGTCCCTGGGGACTCACCTAGCAGGCGCGCTTTCCACTCGGCGCTCTCCTGGTCCATGAGCCTGGCCCTCAGCCCTGGCCCCCCTGCCTGGCCACCTGCGAGCAGCGCAGGGGAGGGTGAGCGGGTGGAGCCGCCAAGCTCCCCGTCTTGGCCCGTTGCGATTGAGTCTCAGGCACAAACGCTGGGGCACAGCTGAGCGAGCCGAGCGTGCGAGCCAAGGCTCAGGACAGAGCAAGCCACGGCACAGCCGCTCACAGGCCCTCCCCCGCCCTCCAGCCTCCACCCTGCCTGGCACGCTGCACCGTGAGCTGCACACCAGCCAGGGCGGCCCAGGGCGGCTGCAGCAGGGAGGCGCGAGGCCACTTCCGGCCTTCCCTGTCAGCCCTGGCTGCGCTTCTCCATAGCACTGGAGCTGGGGTGTCAGAGGCCCTGAGGAGCAGAGATCTCGATCCCAGGGGGCCGCTGGAGAGGCTCCCCAAAGGGCACCCCATTTGTTCACTGAGCCCAACGATGTTGCCGAGCCCCTGCCCACCCCCCGCCCCAGAGCGCTGCAATGCCGCCAGGTGGTCAGGATCGCACGGCCAGCTCGGCTCGCCGGGCCAGGACAGGGGCTGCGACAGGGCAAGTGTGGGACGGAGGAGGGGTCTGGCCCGCCTGCAGAGCAGGGCGAAGGAGCTGACCGCCATCGGTCTTGGCTCTCAGGGTCTTCTTCCCTAAAGGACCCCCCCCTACCTTACTAGGGTCTGGATGTCCACTGTAAGTGCACCTCCTCCCTGTCGCCCTCCTGGTTTACACTGGGCTCTCTCTGCCAGTCTGCCCCTAGGTTAGGGTCCATCTCAGTATAACTGGGGACAGGCGACCTGCTCGGGGGCTGAGGTGGGGCTTGGCTGCTTTCTGAGGGAAGAGGGGCCCAGAGGGACGCCCAGGCGCCCAGTGGAGGGCCCACGGCTGTTTCTCAGGGCACGCTGGTAAGAAGCCAGGGGCAGTGGCAGCCCACGGGGCTTTGGCTATGTGCCTGGGGCTTCACTACGCCACCTCCTGGGGAACCACGCCAAACCACACGGAGAGTGTCCTGGGACACGCACACACCCAGCCCTCCCCCCCCACCCCACACACGGCCAGCAGGGTGGCCGGGTTGACAGCAGCCATCCCAGTCCTACACGCAGTCACGGAGCGTGTCCGCAGTGACGAGGCAGGCCGTCATCACCCCACCCAGGCTGACCCAGAAAGCTCAGGGGCTGAGCCCGGCCATCTGGAGGGCAGTCCTGGCAAGGGGCCGTGGGAGTGCCCGCAGGGCCACTCCTCAGTTACGAAGACGAACCCCAGACCCCACGGCAGAGAGCGCTGCCCGTCCAACCCAGCCAGGGGGCCCATGGAGCAGGTTAGATGGCGGCCCTGAGGTGACCGCGCCTGGCCTGGAGCTGCGAATGCGCCACTTTGGAAGGACAAAGGGCTTCACACATGATTCAGCCGTGGGCCCCAAGGTGGGGCGAGGACTTTGGGTTACCTGGTGCGCCCTGTGGACTCCTCACAAGGGAGCCAGGGGTGGGGGTGCACTGGCAGAGCAGTGGCCGGGCTGCGTCTCGGGAGACCCACGCTGGTCTCTGACCACCTGGCCCAAGAAAGAACAAGCATCTGTCTTTTTTTTTTTTTTAGAATTATTTTATTTGACTTTATTTATTTATTTTTCATTTGACCAGAAAGGGACAGAGAGAGAAAGAGAAAGTGAGCAAGACGCCAGGTCCAGGACTCGAACCACAGTCAGCCATGTGGGAGTCCAGTGCCCTTAACCACCACACCGCTTGCCGGCCCCAGGCTTCTGTCTTAGGCTACGAGGTTTGCGGTGCTGGTGATGCAGCCACAGGGGCCCGCTGTGAGCGCAGACTGTCCCGGGGCAGCGGGAGCTCAGGATGTGCATGCCCCTGTGCGCTGAGTCGGTGCCACCCACCCTTCTGAGGGCCACAGACGCCGAAGGGGGACCCCCAGGTGAACGTGGAGTGTCCTGACCCTGATCTGGTCTCACGGGGACCCCGGGCAGCAAGGGCTGCTGGCCTCTACTGTCTACGCGGGTCCTCAGAGGCTTTGGAGTTAGGCTGCTCTGAGCAGTGGTGGGACAGGGACCATCCCGGCCAACTCCCCACACCTCACTACAACCCTGAGAATGTCCAGTTGACACTACGCTGGGCCCTGGAGAGAGAAGGAAGGTTCTGGAACACCACTCTGGGCCCAGGGAATTCAGGAAGATGCACACCCCCTCTGCTTATAGGAACCTCATTTCCTGGTCACCTCTCCCCAACTCGGCTAAGGCCCCCCAACACCCGCTGATTGAAGGCTGGTGTTCACGCAAGACACGTTTACTGAGCACTGACCCCGCGCTGTGCAGGGACTAGAGAGACAGGGACAGAGGCTCCAGGCCCTGTGGACAGGGCAAGCCCTAGTGAGGGCACCAGCAGCCTCAGGGCCTTTGCAACGGAGCTCTCAGCCCGATGCCACCTCCTTAGCGAGGCCATCCGTGACCAGCCTAAAGTGACGCCCTTCTCTCTCCACGTCTCCTGGCCCTCGATTTCCTTCACGGCCCTGAACTCACACCCACTGGCTTACTTGTGGGTTACCTGCCTCCCTCTTGAACGAAAGTTCCCAGGGCAGAGGTGTGCGTCGGCCTGGTGCACAGCCGTGCCCTCAGCGGCCAGCCCAGTCTCTGGCGCACAGTAGGTGCTCGGTAAATATTTGTGCCCAAGCGCACAGGCAATGGTGGTGCCGAAGCAGAGCAGGCGTGCGAACGCACACTCAAAGCCGCCTGGGGGAGACACAGCAAGGGAGGCGCCCAGCCGGACCCACACTGCTGAGGGCTGGGCCCCGACGCCAGCCCGGCCACAGCGGGGGAAAGCGACTGCAATGCAGTGAAGGGCGGGGTCCTGTGCCGGTGACAGGGCCCCCCCGTGGCCTGGGACCACCCCACCCTATCCTCCAGAGTCACCGCTGCAGCTCGGCTCAGCCTGCTCTTTCCGAACCCTCTCTGTCTCTGGGGCGAGAGAGACTTCCGGGTGAAGTCTCAGTCCTGTAGTTACGGTCCTCAGCCGCAGCCAATCAGAGCCAGGACAGGGTGCACCCCGCGACTGCCTGTTTTAGGGCGCCTCCCCTAAAGTCGGTCTCGCCAGCGTTTGAAAGACCTCATGATCCCGCCCAGAGCCCGGGCGACCGTCAGTTTCAGGACAGGGGCCCTGTGGCCCTGTGGCCCTGTGGCCCTGTGGCCCTGTGGCACTTACGTTGATGTTTGCCTTGTTTTTCAACTGCCCGGTTAAATTCTCTTTTCACGACAATCTAAGCCAGTTACAGACACACGGGCACACGTGGGCAGAGGAAGCGGCGGAGAGGACCAGCACGGGGTGGGTTGGCACGGGGGAGCGGGCGGGTAAGCGCAGCAGGGCCTTCGGGCCAGTGGCTCCCGGGGAGAGGGAGATGTGGGCAAGGGCGTCCCAGGCCGTGGGCTGCATCTCCTGCCCCGACTTGCGGGCTGAGTTCCGCTCCATTCCAGGAAGCCCCGGGAAGAGAACCAGCCCTGCCGGCAGCGGACGGCCCTGAGCTGGAAGCATTGGAGGCAGGCTAGGGGCGGGCGTGGGGGTGGGCGGACGCTGGGAGGGGCAGGCCGGGGTGCGGGTGGGGGGCTACGGCAAGGCCAGCACCCCCACCGCACCCCAGCAGCTGCGTGGTGGAGGGGCAGACGCTCCCCGGGTGCCTGGTGTCGGCGCAGTGCCGCAGCCACTCCAGGCAGGCCTGCCAAGGACTCGGCACGGAGCCAAGAACCCAAGTGCGGCCTGCCTTCCTGACGGGGCCCAGCCGGTGGAGCCCACGTGGCCAGCACCGAGGACACAGCGCCGTCCCAGGGCCAGGTTCCTGGTGGTCAGTGCCCACTTTTGCCGCCAGGACTGCCTCCCACGTCGCCACGTGCCCGGCTCTGCTCTGAGCATGTGACGCAGACAGACCCTGAGTCCTCACAGCAAGCCCTTCTACGGATGGGGAAACCAAAGTACCTGCCCGATGTGAGGCTCGGACGGGGCAGAGCCGGGCTCCGACCTCGCAGTAGACACCCTCCCCACCGCACCCCACGGAGGACCCACACCAACTCCCGGCTAGGAAGGAAACGCCCGGGGCAGGCGGGCAGCTCCCAGGGCACCGCTCGCAGTCAGCTTCCAGCCAACTGGGCTGCCACGGCCTGCTGGCCCAGGGACGCTCCCCACAGTCCTCAGCCTGGGAGGCCACGGCTGCCGGGGGTCGGGCCTAGGAGGTGCTGTGCACAGGCCGGCTGAGCTGGAAGGCCCTGGGGACGAGGGAACAGCCCTGAGAGTTACCTGTGAGGCGGCTCCCTGGGACACTGGGGAAGACGTCCCTGCCCTGGGACCTGACGACGCCCTGTGGGCAGACCTAGGAGGAGCCGAAGACCAGGCCTGCTCCCTGAAGTCAGGCACGGCCTTGTCCAGGGTCTCCAGGCCACAGTGGGTGCTTGGCGGGAGCAGACCCAGGACAGGCAGCTGGGACAGAAGCCACAGAGCACCTGACAGGCGGGCCAGCCCAGCACCCCCGCCAAGCAAAGCCACACCTCCGAGGAGCCGAGGAGCCGGAGCTGGAGCCGGAGCCGGTTGTTACACCGGCTGTCTGCCCCGCCTTGTTCTCTGCCACCCACCCCAGCCACATCGTCTCTGTCATAGCCATATCATGAACCACGTTAGAAGCACTGTCACAGCTCAGAAATGACACCCAGGGCCCAGGTCACAACTACAGCCACACCGACCGCTGTGCAGAAGCTCCTTTGCAGAGCCCTCGGGGGGTGTGCCCAGACCTGTGCGGTGAGCAACCTGCAGACCGCACGGCGGCCCTCAGCACCGGGTGCTCGCTCGCTGTCGCTGACCCATGCCACCCGCAGGGTTTTTGTCACTGTGCCTGCTCGGCCGCCAACCCCAGGGAAGGTGGGTCCTTGCAAAGACTGGTTACAGTTGACTTGGAGACTTGGCCCTGGGTACGGGACACAGGCCCTGCCCCACCCCGCCTGCCTCCTGTCACCAAGCCACTTCTCTCAAGGAGGTTGCGGACGGCACAAGGGTAATTGCTCCAGGGAAGCCCTTTCCCATCTGCTGGTGATAAATCAGGGGTGTCCTCTTGCTGGATTTTATGCCGTGTACAAGCGCCACATGAGAAATGTGTCTTTGTTTGAGCATAGGCTTAAGAATATTGGAGAGAGCCGGGGCGAGTGCTGGCCCCAGGGCGAGTGCTGGCCCCGCGACAGAGGGCGGCCTGCAGCCTGGCCTTTCAGGCCCTTCTCCCTCAGCTGGGGACTGAGCAGGCCATGAGCTCACACGGCCCTGGCTCAGCCCTCGCAGTACGGCGAGAAGGCCTGGGAGGGAGTCCGTCCCTCAGGGCCTGGAGCTGTGCCCAGCCAGAGACCACCCCCAGGCAGGCACTCCCAGGGCAGCACAGAAGAGGCAGAGTGGCCCACGTGCTGAGAGCTGACCGGCCACCTGGGCTCTGCCTGGCAGTGGCTCGACCCTGGCCAGGGAGGTGCCCCACCTGACTGACCTGAGCCAGAGTCCGCCAGGCTTGTGGGATGGCCTGGGCATCGACGCAGAGAAAACCCAGTGCCCTGAACCTCGCCGCCACCTGCCAACACACAGCCCTGCCCAGAACAGGCAGGGGCACAGCCACGTGCCCTGCGGTTCCAGGCCTGACCACCGGGCCCTGCACGAGGCTCCATCCCTACAGGCCCCTCCTTCCAGGCCCCTACAAGGGCTCAGTCAGACGTGCTGCCCAGCAATGCAGCCTACCGGGTCGGGTGCCCCGGGAGGCCTGGCCCAGGGCTGTGCGTGTGATGGGGGCACATGCATCCACACACGCATGTCTCACCCAGATGTGGGAGAGGCCTGGAGCCTGCGTGTCTGTCGGAGGGTGTGTCTGTGTCTCTGGACCTTCGAGCATGTGTGTGTACATATCACACGTGTAACGCCGTGAGCACGCCTGGGCTCTGGGTGTATACTGTGCACGACACATTTGCTGTACAGGGTCCAAGCCTGCCCCTGCATGTCCCTGCCCTGTGTCTGTACCTGCACATGCACTACACGTATGTCTACCCAGTCCTGTGTGTGTGTGGTCTCTGTTCATGGACCCATGCATGCAACGACGTTGGTGTGCATTCACGGTACGGGTCTGTGTCTAGCTCATGTGTCCGTGTGCTTACATGTCCACATATGAGTTTTCATGTATCCAGGCTGGGATCCATGTGTATGCATGTCCACCTGAGTCCATGTGTGTGCCATGCCTGCATCTGTTTATGCATCCGTGTGTGCCATGTCTGTGTGTCTACACCTGTGTGTCTATGCATCCATGTGTGCCGCGTCTACATCTGTGTGTCTATGCATTCGTGTGTATGCCATGCCTGCGTCTGTGTGTCTATGCATCTGTGTGTGTACCACGCCTGTGTCTGTGTGTGTCTATGCTACTGTGTGTGTGCCACATCTGCACCTGTGTGTGTGTCTATGCGACTGTGTGTGTGCCACATCTGCACCTGTGTGTGTGTCTATGCTACTGTGTGTGTCCCACATCTGCACCTGTGTGTGTGTCTATGCGACTGTGTGTGTCCCACATCTGCACCTGTGTGTGTGTCTATGCTACTGTGTGTGTGCCACGTCTCCATCTGTGTGTGTGTCTATGTTACTGTGTGTGTGCCACATCTGCACCTGTGTGTGTGTCTATGCTACTGTGTGTGTCCCACATCTGCACCTGTGTGGATGTCTATGTTACTGTGTGTGTCCCACATCTGCACCTGTGTGTGTGTCTATGCTACTGTGTGTGTCCCACATCTGCACCTGTGTGTGTGTCTATGCTACTATGTGTGTGCCACATCTGCACCTGTGTGTGTGTCTATGCGACTGTGTGTGTCCCACATCTGCACCTGTGTGGATGTCTATGCTACTGTGTGTGTCCCACATCTGCACCTGTGTGTGTGTCTATGCTACTGTGTGTGTGCCACATCTGCACCTGTGTGGATGTCTATGTTACTGTGTGTGTGCCACATCTGCACCTGTGTGTGTGTCTATGTTACTGTGTGTGTCCCACATCTGCACCTGTGTGTGTGTCTATGCGACTGTGTGTGTCCCACATCTGCACCTGTGTGTGTGTCTATGCTACTATGTGTGTGCCACGTCTGCACCTGTGTGGATGTCTATGTTACTGTGTGTACCACGTCTGCATCTGTGTGTGTGTCTATGCTACTGTGTGTGTCCCACATCTGCACCTGTGTGGATGTCTATGTTACTGTGTGTGTGCCACATCTGCACCTGTGTGTGTGTCTATGTTACTGTGTGTGTCCTACATCTGCACCTGTGTGTGTGTCTATGCGACTGTGTGTGTCCCACATCTGCACCTGTGTGTGTGTCTATGCTACTATGTGTGTGCCACGTCTGCACCTGTGTGGATGTCTATGTTACTGTGTGTACCACGTCTGCATCTGTGTGTGTGTCTATGCTACTGTGTGTGTCCCACATCTGCACCTGTGTGGATGTCTATGTTACTGTGTGTGTCCCACATCTGCACCTGTGTGTGTGTCTATGCTACTGTGTGTGTCCCACATCTGCACCTGTGTGTGTGTCTATGCTACTATGTGTGTGCCACATCTGCACCTGTGTGTGTGTCTATGCGACTGTGTGTGTCCCACATCTGCACCTGTGTGGATGTCTATGCTACTGTGTGTGTCCCACATCTGCACCTGTGTGTGTGTCTATGCTACTGTGTGTGTCCCACATCTGCACCTGTGTGGATGTCTATGTTACTGTGTGTGTGCCACATCTGCACCTGTGTGTGTGTCTATGTTACTGTGTGTGTCCCACATCTGCACCTGTGTGTGTGTCTATGCGACTGTGTGTGTCCCACATCTGCACCTGTGTGTGTGTCTATGCTACTGTGTGTGTCCCACATCTGCACCTGTGTGTGTGTCTATGCTACTGTGTGTGTGCCACATCTGTACCTGTGTGTGTGTCTATGCTACTGTGTGTGTCCCACATCTGCACCTGTGTGTGTGTCTATGTTACTGTGTGTGTCCCACATCTGCACCTGTGTGTGTGTCTATGCTACTGTGTGTGTGCCACATCTGCACCTGTGTGTGTGTCTATGCTACTGTGTGTGTGCCACATCTGCACCTGTGTGTGTGTCTATGCTACTGTGTGCGTGCCACATCTGCACCTGTGTGTGTGTCTATGCGACTGTGTGTGTCCCACATCTGCACCTGTGTGTGTGTCTATGCTACTGTGTGTGTCCCACATCTGCACCTGTGTGTGTGTCTATGCTACTATGTGTGTGCCACATCTGCACCTGTGTGTGTGTCTATGCGACTGTGTGTGTCCCACATCTGCACCTGTGTGTGTGTCTATGCGACTGTGTGTGTCCCACATCTGCACCTGTGTGGATGTCTATGCTACTGTGTGTGTCCCACATCTGCACCTGTGTGTGTGTCTATGCTACTGTGTGTGTCCCACATCTGCACCTGTGTGTGTGTCTATGCGACTGTGTGTGTCCCACATCTGCACCTGTGTGTGTGTCTATGCGACTGTGTGTGTGCCACATCTGCACCTGTGTGTGTGTCTATGCTACTGTGTGTGTCCCACATCTGCACCTGTGTGTGTGTCTATGCTACTGTGTGTGTCCCACATCTGCACCTGTGTGGATGTCTATGTTACTGTGTGTGTGCCACATCTGCACCTGTGTGTGTGTCTATGCTACTGTGTGTGTGCCACATCTGCACCTGTGTGTGTGTCTATGCTACTGTGTGTGTGCCACATCTGCACCTGTGTGTGTGTCTATGCTACTGTGTGTGTGCCACATCTGCACCTGTGTGTGTGTCTATGCTACTGTGTGTGTGCCACATCTGCACCTGTGTGTGTGTCTATGCTACTGTGTGTGTGCCACATCTGCACCTGTGTGTGTGTCTATGCTACTGTGTGTGTACCACATCTGCACCTGTGTGTGTGTCTATGCTACTGTGTGTGTGCCACATCTGCATCTGTGTGTGTGTCTATGCTACTGTGTGTGTCCCACATCTGCACCTGTGTGTGTGTCTATGCTACTGTGTGTGTGCCACATCTGCACCTGTGTGTGTGTCTATGCTACTGTGTGTGTGCCACATCTGCACCTGTGTGTGTGTCTATGCTACTGTGTGTGTGCCACATCTGCACCTGTGTGTGTGTCTATGCGACTGTGTGTGTACCACATCTGCACCTGTGTGTGTGTCTATGCTACTGTGTGTGTGCCACATCTGCACCTGTGTGTGTGTCTATGCTACTGTGTGTGTGCCACATCTGCACCTGTGTGTGTGTCTATGCTACTGTGTGTGTGCCACATCTGCACCTGTGTGTGTGTCTATGCTACTGTGTGTGTACCACATCTGCACCTGTGTGTGTGTCTATGCTACTGTGTGTGTGCCACATCTGCACCTGTGTGTGTGTCTATGTTACTGTGTGTGTCCCACATCTGCACCTGTGTGTGTGTCTATGCTACTGTGTGTGTGCCACATCTGCATCTGTGTGTGTGTCTATGCTACTGTGTGTGTGCCACATCTGCACCTGTGTGTGTGTCTATGCTACTGTGTGTGTGCCACATCTGCACCTGTGTGTGTGTCTATGCGACTGTGTGTGTACCACATCTGCACCTGTGTGTGTGTCTATGCTACTGTGTGTGTGCCACATCTGCATCTGTGTGTGTGTCTATGCTACTGTGTGTGTACCACATCTGCACCTGTGTGTGTGTCTATGCTACTGTGTGTGTGCCACATCTGCACCTGTGTGTGTGTCTATGCGACTGTGTGTGTGCCACATCTGCACCTATGTGTGTGTCTATGCGACTGTGTGTGTGCCACATCTGCACCTGTGTGTGTGTCTATGCTACTATGTGTGTGCCACATCTGCACCTGTGTGGATGTCTATGCTACTGTGTGTGTGCCACATCTGCACCTGTGTGTGTGTCTATGCGACTGTGTGTGTGCCACATCTGCACCTGTGTGTGTGTCTATGCTACTGTGTGTGTGCCACATCTGCACCTGTGTGTGTGTCTATGCGACTGTGTGTGTGCCACATCTGCACCTGTGTGTGTGTCTATGCTACTGTGTGTGTGCCACATCTGCACCTGTGTGTGTGTCTATGCTACTGTGTGTGTGCCACATCTGCATCTGTGTGTGTGTCTATGCTACTGTGTGTGTGCCACATCTGCACCTGTGTGTGTGTCTATGTTACTGTGTGTGTACCACATCTGCATCTGTGTGTGTGTCTATGCTACTGTGTGTGTACCACATCTGCACCTGTGTGTGTGTCTATGTTACTGTGTGTGTCCCACATCTGCACCTGTGTGTGTGTCTATGCTACTGTG
Organism: Tupaia tana; assembly: GCA_026018925.1. Taxonomy (NCBI): domain Eukaryota; kingdom Metazoa; phylum Chordata; class Mammalia; order Scandentia; family Tupaiidae; genus Tupaia; species Tupaia tana. Next base: position 3,505,203 of record JAKSZU010000018.1, read on the forward strand.
TGTGTCCCACATCTGCACCTGTGTGTGTGTCTATGCTACTGTGTGTGTCCCACATCTGCATCTGTGTGTGTGTCTATGCTACTGTGTGTGTACCACATCTGCACCTGTGTGTGTGTCTATGCTACTGTGTGTGTCCCACATCTGCACCTGTGTGTGTGTCTATGTTACTGTGTGTGTCCCACATCTGCACCTGTGTGTGTGTCTATGCTACTGTGTGTGTACCACATCTGCACCTGTGTGTGTGTCTATGCTACTGTGTGTGTGCCACATCTGCATCTGTGTGTGTGTCTATGCTACTGTGTGTGTGCCACATCTGCACCTGTGTGTGTGTCTATGCTACTGTGTGTGTGCCACATCTGCACCTGTGTGTGTGTCTATGCGACTGTGTGTGTGCCACATCTGCACCTGTGTGTGTGTCTATGCTACTGTGTGTGTGCCACATCTGCACCTGTGTGTGTGTCTATGGTACTGTGTGTGTGCCACATCTGCATCTGTGTGTGTGTCTATGGTACTGTGTGTGTGCCACATCTGCACCTGTGTGTGTGTCTATGCTACTGTGTGTGTCCCACATCTGCACCTGTGTGTGTGTCTATGCTACTGTGTGTGTGCCACATCTGCACCTGTGTGGATGTCTATGCTACTGTGTGTGTGCCACATCTGCACCTGTGTGTGTGTCTATGCGACTGTGTGTGTGCCACATCTGCACCTGTGTGTGTGTCTATGCGACTGTGTGTGTGCCACATCTGCACCTGTGTGTGTGTCTATGCTACTGTGTGTGTGCCACATCTGCACCTGTGTGTGTGTCTATGCTACTGTGTGTGTGCCACATCTGCACCTGTGTATATGTCTGTGCTACTGTGTGTGTACCACATCTGCACCTGTGTGTGTGTCTATGCTACTATGTGTGTGCCACATCTGCACCTGTGTGTGTGTCTATGTTACTGTGTGTGTGCCACATCTGCATCTGTGTGTGTGTCTATGCTACTGTGTGTGTGCCACATCTGCACCTGTGTGTGTGTCTATGCTACTGTGTGTGTGCCACATCTGCACCTGTGTGGATGTCTATGCTACTGTGTGTGTGCCACATCTGCACCTGTGTGTGTGTCTATGCGACTGTGTGTGTACCACATCTGCACCTGTGTGGATGTCTATGCTACTGTGTGTGTGCCACATCTGCACCTGTGTGTGTGTCTATGCGACTGTGTGTGTGCCACATCTGCACCTGTGTGTGTGTCTATGCTACTGTGTGTGTGCCACATCTGCACCTGTGTGTGTGTCTATGCGACTGTGTGTGTGCCACATCTGCACCTGTGTGTGTGTCTATGCGACTGTGTGTGTGCCACATCTGCACCTGTGTGTGTGTCTGCACCTGTGTGTGTGTCTATGACTGTGTGTGTCCCACATCTGCACCTGTGTGTGTGTCTATGCTACTGTGTGTGTGCCACATCTGCACCTGTGTGTGTGTCTATGCGACTGTGTGTGTGCCACATCTGCACCTGTGTGTGTGTCTATGCTACTGTGTGTGTGCCACATCTGCACCTGTGTGTGTGTCTATGCTACTGTGTGTGTGCCACATCTGCACCTGTGTGTGTGTCTATGTTACTGTGTGTGTCCCACATCTGCACCTGTGTGTGTGTCTATGCGACTGTGTGTGTGCCACATCTGCACCTGTGTATATGTCTGTGCTACTGTGTGTGTGCCACATCTGCATCTGTGTGTGTGTTGCGCCAGCGTCTGTGTGTCTACGTGTCCATGTGTGCCGCGCCAGCGTCTGTGTGTCTATGCGTCTGTATGTGTGCTGTGCCTGTGTCTACGTGTCTGTGCATGTGTGTGTGCCAGTGCCTGGGTCTGCCTCCAGACGACCTGGTACATGGACCTGGTACAGACATGCCTGTGTCCGTCTCTGTACACCCATGTGCCTGAGCGTGCTCAGCCCTGTGCCTGTCCCACCGCCAGCTGGCAGTGCACAGCTGGGCCCAGGAGACTGCGCTGCCCACCCGCCGGATGCAAGGTGGCAGGTGTGTAATAAACCATCAGTCACTGTCACGTTTCCCAGCAGCGGCCGCCCGGGTGGGGCCTGGCTGCAGGACGCACTCCTGGCGGGCCTCCGCGGGAAGCTGCCCCAGGCCAGTCGGGGAGCAGCTGGCAGCCGCAGGGCTTGCCCCCCCCAGCTCCCAGACAACTGAAGGGCAGGGGCTCCCAGCCAGCCCAGCCTCTGCCTTGCCAGAGGGACCTTCAGACTGTCCCCATGACCTCTGCACCCTCTTGGCTCCCCCAGACTCTCAGGGACCCTGAAACACACAAACACAGAGGCCTCTGGAACAGGGGCTTTGCAGAAAGGACTCTCTGATGAGACAGGGTCCTCTCCAGCGACCCTGTGACCACTGGCACCAGGGACTCAAGAGGGACCAGTCCTATCCCCAAAGGTCTTCAAATGGTTCCTTACTAGACACGTCACCTTGAAACTTCAGAAATGGTGACTTTTAATCTCCGGGGAGCAGTGCTGGTGTGCTGTGCTTGACTGGGGGTACAAACCCTGCTTCCCCCACTTGCCGCTGTGTGCCTAGAGGCAGACGGCCCGCCCTACCTGGCCAGCAGGAGGCTGTGTCACTAATGTCGGTGACAGGCACGGAGACACAGACGGGCGAAGTTCCGGCTCTCCTTCTGCCCCTGGTTCCCGTCCAGCTCTTGGGCAGGGTCGCCTCATCTGACGAGCACGGAGGCCGGGGAGGACCCCCTGCGAGGCACAGGGCAACTGACTGACTTGCCAGAGCTCCCTCAGCCCAAAGGAAGTGACCACTCCGCAAAGCAGCCCAAGCCCACTTGGAAAGTCCTCGGGGGCTCCCCTGCCCCGCCCTTCCTACAGCCTCTCGGACCATTCCAGGCAGACCCTGCCCACAGGCCAGGGCACGCGGGAGAGCCGTGGGAGAGCTCTGTTGAGGGGTGCTCCCCCGGCCACGAGCCCCCAGGCGGGAGGGGGCGTGCTGGCGCTCAGAGGGCCCATCGCCACCGTGGGCACCGTCTGCAGCAGGACAGGCCTGCAGGAGGCGGCGGGAGGCAGCCTGGCCTGGGGCAGGGAGGCCGCGGGGCTGCCCGGAACGTCCTGAGCAGAGCACTGGCGCTAAATGACCACATTGCCTGTGCCAGCGGCCGGCAGGAGCTCTCGGGCACCGAGGCCTGAGCTGAACTCGCGGGTTCTGGTCGATCCCACCCTGCTTTCTGGGCCAGGCATGTCCACGGCCTTCACACCCCCTTCTCAGACAAGGACACAGAGGCAGGGGTGCACTCGCCCCAGGTGGGGGACAGGAAGGGAGGTCAGCCCCTTACTGCCTGGACACCCTCAGAGGGCTCAGTGGCTCACAAGTGCCTGTCGGCCAGGTCCACCCCCCTACAGCACAGCCCCGGCTCCCACTCGGGGTCTACTTCACAGAGAAAGAGGTCAGGACGGGGGTGTCTAGAGACAAGAGGGCAGGCCGGCTGTCCCCGACCTGCCAGTCACTCCCCCAAACCCCCTCACTGGCTCCTGGCTGGCTGCCCACAGTGGCTGGCATGGGGCAGGCCTGGGAGGGGCACTCAGGCATCCAGTCCTTGCAGGGCAGTGACAGGCCGCAGGACAGACAGCCAGGCCAGGCCAAGGCGGACTGAGCATGAGGCTGTGCACAGCCCAGCCTTCTCCTGCCCCCTGGGGGCAGGCACAAGGTTATTTGTGCCCTCCACCCAGCCAGCCACGGGGGCCTGGCACTTGCTTAGGGACGGACCCACCGCCCTGGTGCCATCTCGGCTGCACGTGCTAACTAGGGGCCCCTGATCTGAGGCCCCTGGGGGACCAGCCACCTCCAGACAGGCACAGGACACTCCCATTACCTCGCCACCAGGGCCTTGCAGATGAGAGTACAGCTTAAGGGTCGCCTGGGCCACAGAAACGGGCTGAATCAGGTGTCCACACACACGGAGTCCTGCCGAGGTCCCTTCTGGGCCCCAGGGCTGCCTCACCCATGGTCAGGGCACCATGGCCCCGTAAGGGCCAACAGGTGGGCACCGAGGGCCATGGTGGAGGTGGGTGTATGGGGCTGGCTGGGTGGGAGAAGGGGCCGGGCTGGCCTCCCCAGCCGACTGTCCGCGGTGACGCACGGTCAGCAGGTACAGCAGTGTGTTCCCACTGGGTCACCCAGAATGACCCATCGGGTCCAGGGATGTTCGCAGCGTCGGGTCCGGGGATGCCCGCGGCGTGACTTTAGCAGTGAGGACATGAGGGAAGACGGACGCACATGGGCACGTGTGCACAGGGAGCGAATGTGCACGCCCGGACACGCATCGCAGACCAGGGCAGTGACAAACAGCAAGAAGAAATGCAGTCCTCCCCAGTGGTGGCACGGACCCGAGGTCAGCCTTTCAGGGCTCCACCCCTGTTGGGACAACCGACCCCAACCAGACCCAGAGATACGAGATGAGCTGGCACCTACCTGTGCCCAGGGGGTCTGCTCCATCCCTGTCCTGGCCGCTCTGCCGCCCCTGTGCCGGCCTCCGCTCCTGGGTGCTCCTGGGGCCTCTGGGCAGGCTCTCTGCTGGGGCGCCCGGCCGGGGCTCGGGCTCTCGGGCTGGAGGGTGCACGGCTGTGGTAGCCTCCGACGGTGCAGAGGGGACCTGCGAGGAAAGGAGGCATACACACGGTGAGCCTGGGCCACGCCAGCCTGGTGGGGAGGACACTGGCCGTCTGCACCAGACGCCACCCCTCCCCAGCGACGGGCTGGATCCTGAGGCATCTCCTGGCTTGACAGTCCCACACTGGAGCTGCCCGAGCCCCCCCACAGGCCGGGCCCACCCCACCTGGCCCTTGCAGCACGTGGGGACGAGGTTACTCTGTGCTCCTCACCCAGAGAGCCACTGCAGCCTGTGCTCGGCATGGGGACTGGGAGGACCGCCCTGCTGCCACCTCAGCTGCATGCTGCACAGCAGGGGTGGGGTCCCTGACCCGAGACCCCTGGGCTCAGTCGCCCCCAGATCAGGCAGCCAGGAAACGCGTGAGTCTCCTCTCTGTCACTGCCAGCTGAGTGGCGCTGGGCAAGCTCCTCACCTCACTCAGCCATGGAGCCCCCAGCATGCTAAAGGAAGGTTGTCACTGTCACACCTTGGGGTGTGTTCTGGGGGGCCAGGACCGCACACAGCTCGCTTCACCTGCTGACGGTGACCACCACAGGCATGCCTGGGTCTCACCTGTCTCACCTCTGGCTCCCAACACAGATGTTCTAGGTCCTTGCCTCAAGAGGGCCCTGTGGGAGGGGGTGCAGGTGAAGCAGAGCTCCTGGGGACCAGGCACCGCCAGCTGCTGGCCACTCATGGCCATGTCCCTCCCGGGGGCTGCCTCTGCCACGGGAGATGCCCCCCAGTGGTGAGACTGCCAGGGCACAGCCAGGCCTCAGTGCACCTTTGTGGGTTCTGAAAGTGCACCCTCTACCTGCTGGGTATGCTCAGCCAGTATGGGGACACTCAGGCTCACACGGGGACACAGGGACGCTCAGCCCCACCCCGGGACAGCCAGCCGGGCCGGCAGAACAGGCCGGAGCCAGCCTGTGGTAGGCGCCCGGGCTCACTTCCCCCAGGCAAGTGTGGCAGGTCGTGATGATGGAAACTGCCCGTCCCCGAGGGCCACCCTGTCCTCGGCCCTACAAACTTGGCAGTGCCTCGCCGCAAGTCAGCCGAGATCACAGGAGGGACACGGCCAGGCTACGGCTCAGCCGCAGAGGCAGGCTTTCCACCCGACCCACCACGAAACCGACCACTTCAGCCATCTTCACGTGTGCGGCTCAGTGGCGTGAAGTCCGCTTGCAGTGCTGTGCCGACACTGCCATTTGTTTCCAGAACTTTCTCACCAGATGAAAACTTCCCCACTAATTACCCCTTTCCGCAGCACCGGGTCATAGGCAGGGGTCTCCGGAGGCCTTTGCAGGAGGCTGAGGCTCTGCGAGGCCACCAACTGCAGCCACTGGGGGCCGGTCCTGTCGGGGACCCCCGCGTCCCGGTCATGAGCTGGGGCACAGCGCAGCTGCCTGAGAGCGACCCTGCTGACCCAGTCTCGCAGGGTTAGTGCCGTAAAACCCGAGCGCCGGGCGCGATGGATGTTCAGAATCCCTCTGGCCAGCGCAGGCCCCGCCCGCCCTGCATGGGAGAGGCATATAAATTTACCGTTCGTTTCCGGAACGCTTTAATTTATGGGATCCATATGGTGACACTGCCCAGACCGCAGCCCCCGCAAATCCCACAGGCGTGCTGACGGCTTAGCTGGAGCCAGGAGGCGGCACTGGGGCCAGTGCACCCGGCCCGCTCACTCGCTGGTCCGGTCCCTGGTGGGGCCTGTGGCTGTCAGCATGCAGGGCCCCTGGAGCCCCTGTGGAGGGTTTCCCGCCCTGCTAGACAGGCCTCTGCTGTGACCCTGCCCTCAGCCGGCGGGAAACTCGGCAACAGGACGCTCGAAAACCAGGTGCAGGGCTGTGGCCACAGCTGGTCCCGGGGTGCCAGGCCAGCCAGCCCGCAGGTTCCTGCTGCCAGGGCGGCAGAGGGCAGCACCCGGTCAGCCAGGCCACGTGAGCCCGGAGGACAGGCTGCCAGGGAGCCAGGAGGGCTGCACCGCACCCCGCCGGGACCCCAGTCCACACACAGCTTCTCTTCATGGAGCTGGGGGACGCCTTGTGGGGTGGGGTCGCCCAGCAGGGGTGCAGGTATGGGGACAGGAGGTCCTGCACACACTGTGGTGCCCCCCCCCCCAACACCGCTCCACTGGGTATGCCCAGCAGGAAAGAGGCACGACAGCAACCCCACCCCGGGACCTCTGTGCAGGCCCAGGCTGACGCACCTGCAGGCACAGACTAGCAGCGTGGCTGATCCCCCCGACAGCCCCTCACTGACAAGGACACGGGGCAGGGACCCCTGTGAACCGGAGCTGTCACTGGCGGTGCAGGGACCCGGACTCCAGCAGTTGTCTGTGACCTTGGACAGCAACCGGGGACAACTAGGAAAGAGAAGGTGACGGGGAGGAGATGGCTGGTGCTGAGGACAAGCACTGTGGCAGGTCAGAGCCAGGCAGGCAACCAAGGGCTGGGCAAAACCAGGCAGGCTTCCTGGAGAAGGAGGACTTTAAACTAGGCCTCAAGAAGAGCAGGACTTGAAAGGGAGCAGGGGCAGGAGGGACAGCATTCCAGGCTGGGAGCCTGGCCAGGTAGGCTGCCGGGGCAGGAACACACACGCCCGGCCTCCCACAGAACACGGCGTGCCCCACACAGCAGGCGCCCGCTGCACGCTGCCATGATGGGCTGGGCCCCTCCTTGGGGCTCACAGTCCAGGACATGTGGCTGGAGCGTAAACTGTGAATGAGGACACTGAGCAGTGGGGACTGGCACGTTGGAGGGATCGTTCCCTGTCTTGCCAGATCTGATTTTCAAGACGCAGGAATCTGTTCTTAAAAACAACACTCTCGGGGCCAGCAGATGGCATAACAGTTATATCGCTGGACTCCCACATGGCCGACCGCAGTTTGAGTCCTGGACCCGGAGGCCTGAAACTCGTACCAGGCACATGTGCACGTGTTCCCCAAGTCCTGACAGGAGAACAAAGGGATTGCTAAACTGTTTCGACAGTGCGGGAATTCATCTGGAAGCAGTGCAGCCGCCTTGGCACCAGCCTGGCGGTCCCTGCATGTTCACGGAGCTCCCGACAACCCACACTTCCCCTCCGAGGCGTGTGACCAGGAGGCTGGGGACGCAGGTCCGCACAAGTCTCGAACGACTGTCCGTGGGCTCTCAGTCCTGCAACGAACGAGCCCTAATCCACGACTCGCGTGCACTTGCACTCAGGCCCTACCCTGGTCGCGGCTCTGGGTAAGGACGCAGCCCCACAACACAGAGACGTGTGGGCCTGACACCCTGAGCGAGACCCCGAGCTGCGTGGGACCCTGGGGTGTAGCAAGCTGCTAGATTTGGGGCAGGTCCCCAGCGAGGACAGGGACAGCCTGCGGGCGGGGCTCCCCCTCAGCCCCTGGCCCAGCACTCATGGGGCACCACTGTGGGCCAGAGGCAGAGGGGCCCGGAGCCCACCCCTCCTCACGCCGGCCCCGCCCACCGCTGCGCTCTGGTGACTGAGGGGCTCCGGCCCCTTCGTCAGCAGCTCCCCAGAACTCCCGGGGGTAGGGGGCAGCCGGCAGTCAGGGGTGGGCGAGGCTGCCAGACCGCGGGTTGTGACGATGGATTAGCTTGTGCTTAAGCACCGTCTTGGAACCGGAGCAAAGCTTCCTAGCCAGAGAGTCAAACAGGCAACGAGCCCTTCCTCGCCCTTCAAAGGCCGAATTTACGACAGCGCCTGACTAATAAAAAGCAGGCCCTTGAACCAGTTTGCTCGCTGGGCTCTCTCCCAGCCAAGGTCCGTGTTAATTTAAAGTCCCATTATGCCTGGCCTGGGACATCCTGTTCTCCCCATCTCCACCCAGGGGCCCTGGAAATGGCAGCGTCTCAGAGCATGCAGGGGCCCACGCAGCCTGGCCCTGAGGCACGAAGCTGGAAAAACACGCTCCCTGTCTGTCTGCGGGCCACGCCACACCGCCGAAGCTGGAGTCAGTCACTGGGGAAGGGCAAGGGGATTCTCCAGGGTTCCTTAAAATCGAACGGGGTTCAAGGCCCGAGTCGCCTGCCAACACTGAGCCTCGGGACACTTTCTCCAGGACAGAGTGGGGGTGGTGATGCCACGGCCCTGCTCCAAAGTGTGTGTGCGTATGTGTGCGTATGCTCACTCATCAGTGCGTGTGTGCTGCCAGTACTGTGCATTTTACTGACTTCATTACTCTGTGAGATCCCGGGGTTTGGGAACCCCTGCTCTGCTATTTAAGGTTTCACTGCGATAGAACCCCCTCATTTCAAGTGCACAGTTCATCAGTTCTTAATACAGTTACAGATGGGGCCAGCAGCTGGCATGGTGCTGGGGTGCTGGATTTACCATATGGCCCACCACGGTTCAAGTCCCCGACTCGGCAGCTTGAAAATCATGCCGGGCATGGGGGTATGAGTACCCAAAACCCGAAGAGGAGAATGGAGAAGGGACTGGCATGGCCATGGTGTGGGGTGTGGTTTCTCACTTTCCCTCTCTGTCTTTCTCTCTCCAGCGAGTACACGTGCCCTTTGACAAAAACCTGTTTTTCTATGCAAAAATGTGTCACGACCTGTCCCCGACCCGGTTACGCAGCTGTGTAGCCACCACCACAGCTGATTTTAGAGCATGCACATAGCCCCAAAAGCAAGCCCCCCCCAACCCCGTGCCCAGCAGCAGCCCCGGGAGTTGTAATCTACTCTGTCTTCATAGACCGGCCTACCCGGGACATCTCATGTACGCGTAGTCCTGTAACATGTGGCCTCTCGTGGGCCTTCTTCGGTTGTAGTGTGAGACTGTGTTTTTTAGAGAGAGTTTTGCTAATAGGGAGCATCTGCTCACTGGAGAGACAGAGACAGAACGTGAGAAGTCACCCCAGAGGGCATGACCACCTGCAGCCCCTTCTCCACTCTCCTCTCAGGATTTCTGGCACCACACACGGAGTCTTAAGTCACCAGGTCCAGGATTCGAACCGCAGTTGACTACATGGGAGTCCAACCAGTTATGCCATCTGCTGGTCCCAGAAACCATGTGTTTTTAAGCACAATAACCATCCCAGTTCGAGGACCCACAGTGGCCCAGAGATCTCTGGACAGAGTCCTTAGGCTTTCTCTCTAGGAGCGTCCATAGCAGGGCCTGGCCATCCGAGGAGGTAGCTCCCCGCGCTCTCACATGCCCAGCTAGGCCCCAGCTCCCAGCTCCCCTCAGGGGCTGGCCAGCTCCCCAGGCCGGATCTCAGCAGAGTGGCTCAGCCCTGGAGGCTGTGGGCTCCCCTCCACCGAATGGCAGATCACGCCACGCCTGCCTCGAAGGCTGGCAGAGGAGCAAATAGCGTCTGCCAAAGCCCCGGGCACGGGGGCTGTTCCAGGACAGCAGCCAGCCTCGGGGACGAGGGGGAGGGGCTGTGGTGGCACCGGGGCCTGAGTCCGAAGGGTCTGCTCTGGGAAGGCCATGGCCGGCGGGGGCGGAGCTGGTGTGCCCTCGCACCCCTGGCCTCCAAGGGCAGGACCTCTTTCCCCAAAGTCGGGGTGGGGTCAGACATGAGCTCTGCACAGCCCAGGGCCAGGGGTGGGGACTGCACTCCCCGCTTTTCCTGATCAGCCCTAATGTCTGTCTGCTGAGTGAGCGCGGTGTCCTGGGGCTCGGGCCTGACCCGGAGTGAACCAACGCAGCCCAGAGTCAGGCTGCCGCTCGCCGGCTGGGGGTCAGTCCTGCCTCTGGAAAATGGGCTGGTACTACCTGTGCTCGGCCCGCAGAGCACCTACTGTGCTCTGGGGCCGGCTGAGCCCAGACGGAGGAACCATGTAGTCCCCCAAGGCCGGCCATAACCCCTCGAGGCGGAAATAGGTCGAGGAAGCGAAGCAGGCCAGAGTGCGTCCTGTCAGGGCCTCGGCCCCGCACGTGCTCCACCCTCGGGGGCTGCCTACACACCCGCGGGCAGCTGCCCGGGCCCTTGCACAACTGGCAAAGCACAGACACCAGTGCCCCGAGCACCGAACTCATGCCGGGCCGCCAGTGCGTGGCAGAGGGAGGGGCCTGCTGGGCTGTGCTGTCACCTCGAGGATGAGGCCGGGAGGAAGAGAAGGGAGCACGGAGCAGGAGGGATGCACTGGTGTCGGCAGCAGCGTCTCAGCCCTGCGCACCCCGTGCACGTGAGAAGCCCGGGCCTCCTGGGGGACGGCTCAGCTGGCCAGGCTTAGGCGTGGCCGAGGAGCACCCCCAGGCCTCTGCCACGCTGGGGACAGGCAGGCCACAGGATGAAGCCACCCTGGGAGGGAGAGAAGGGCTGGTTCTGCCACCGCAGCCTCACCGAAGCCCACCCACCCACAAAGACACGGCTCGACCTGCTCTGTGGGATTTCTCGTTCTGCACTGCCAGCCGGAGCGTTAGAGACTGAAAGCCAGTATTTTACGCCCCTTAATTCCTTCTAACAGCTCCGCGGTGGCGAGCGGAGGACTCCAGACACTGCAATAAAGAGAGCGAGAAGCCCCGGGTCAGGGGAGACTGGAGATGCCGAACGCAGAGTCCCCGACACGCAGACGACTGAAGGGTTATTACTGCGCGGTGCGATGGGTGTAATTGCCAAGTTATTAGATATGGCGCACACAGGCACCAGCAAACGAGCAATCAGGGGTAATTACGCACGCACCGCCCCGCAGACCGGAGGAGCTGGGCTGCACATCTGTGGCTACAATTAGGGCGCTCCGACTGCAGCACACCGGCTGGGGTGCAGAGCCGAGGCCAGGTGGGTCACGTTTCGGCCAAGGGGGCCGCAGCTGGGGACTCACCAAGCTCAGGACTGGAGAAGCAGGCACCCACGGAGCCAGCACTGAGGATGACAGAAGCCCGAGGATGCATGGCCCAGGACTGAAAACGAAGCACGGACATGTGCTTGCCCCTGGCTTTGGGTTTGGCCAGGCGACGGCTTGGCAGCTGCCCAAGCCCTTGCTCGACTGGCAAAGAACAGACACCAGTGACCCAGAGCAGAGGCTCTGCCAGGCGGGCCAGGCAGGGGACAGAGCGACTCATTTTACAGATGGGGAAACTGAGGCTCACAAGACAGAAAGGGGCAGCAGTTGCCAGCCTGGCTCCCCTCCCGTGGGCACGGGGCACCTGCCTGGTGTCTGGTGTTCCTTGGAAGGCCACAGCCTGACCCTAGGAGCTCCCTGTTCACAGGGGCCGTCAGGGGCACAGGGCAGCCAACCTAGGCCCTGGGTGAGGGGCGAGAGCCCCTGAGATGTGGAGGCCACAAGACCCTAGTGTCATCCCACAGGACCACCTCCTGGAGGCTGGATGACTGATCGCTGACCCACACCCGTCTCTCCTAGGACTCCCCTCTCCCACCCCTGCCAATGGCCCTGGCTTGTTTGCCTCCTGCTGGGAGAGAGTGAGCCTCCGCTGGTCTCTGGACACACAGTCCTGCCACCTACAGCCCAGCCAGGCTTGGGCCAGCCGCCATTCAGAAACATCATACTTATCCTGCCAAACCCCTCTACTGAAGGCTGATAGCCCCACGTGACACCCAAGAGCCATGTGATTGGTCTAACCTAGCTTCATCCACATCTCTAGCATGTACACACTCAGCCACACCTCCATCATCAGTTCATCCACCCCCTACTCTTCCACTCATCTGTCCGTCCGGTCATGTGTCCTTCCCTCCACCCATCCATCCCTCCACCCATCCATCCTTCCACCCATCCATCCTTCCACCCACCGATCCCTCCACCTATCTGTCCTCTTGCCCGTTCATCCCTCCACCCATCCATCCTTCCAACCACGCATCCATCCTTCCACCCACACATCCATCCTTCCATCCACGCATCCATCCTTCCACCCACCCATCCATCCTTCCGTATGCATCCATCCTTCTGCCCGTTCATCCTTCCGTGCGTCCATCCATCCACACATCCCTCCTTCTGCACATCCCTCTTTTCACCCATCTATCCTTTTACCCATCCTCCTTCCATGCATCCATCCTCCTTCCACGCATTCATCCATCCTTCCACGCATCCATCCTTCCACCCATCCATCCTCTTTCCACGCATTCGTCCATCCTTCCACTCATCCATCCTCCTTCCACACATTCATCCATCCTTCCACCCATCCATCCTCCTTCCACGCATTCATCCATCCTTCCACCCATCCATCCTCTTTCCACACATTCGTCCATCCTTCCATCCATCCATCCTCCTTCCACGCATTCATCCATCCTTCCACTCATCCATCCTCCTTCCACACATTCATCCATCCTTCCATCCATCCTCCTTCCACGCATTCATCCATCCTTCCACCCATCCATCCTCCTTCCACACATTCATCCATCCTTCCACTCATCCATCCTCCTTCCACGCATTCATCCATCCTTCCACTCATCCATCCTCCTTCCACACATTCATCCATCCTTCCATCCATCCTCCTTCCACGCATTCATCCATCCTTCCACCCATCCATCCTCCTTCCACGCATTCATCCATCCTTCCACCCATCCATCCTCCTTCCACGCATTCATCCATCCTTCCATCATCCATCCTCCTTCCACGCATTCATCCATCCTTCCACCCATCCATCCTCCTTCCACGCATTCATCCATCCTTCCACCCATCCATCCTCCTTCCACGCATTCATCCATCCTTCCATCATCCATCCTCCTTCCACGCATTCATCCATCCTTCCACCCATCCATCCTCCTTCCACGCATTCATCCATCCTTCCACGCATTCATCCATCCTTCCACGCATCCATCCTTCCACCCATCCATCCTCCTTCCATGCATTCGTCCATCCTTCCATCATCCATTCTTCCATGCAACCATCCTCCTTCCACCCATCCACCCTTCCATCATCCATCCCTCCCTCCATCCACCTATCCTTCCCTCCATCTCTCCCTCCAACCATCTTTTCTTCCCTCCATCTTTCCACCCATCCATCCCTCTATCCATTCTTCCTTCCACACATCTATCCTTTCCTCCGTCCATCCATCTATCCATCCTTCCATCCATCCTTCCATCATCTATCCTTCCCTCTATCCTTCCACCCATCTGCCCACCCATCTATCCTTCCATCCATCCATCTGTCCATCCATCCATCCATCTGTCCCTCCATCCATCTGTCCTTTCACCGTCCTACCTATGTGTCCATCCAATCATTCATTCTTCCATCCTTCCACCCATCAGGCTGGCTCCCCGCTCAACCACCTGCCCTTTGATATCCCAGCTGGAGAGGCCAAGCCGCCTATTAACAGCTACCCCGGAGGGCATGACCCCACTCAGATGTGGCTCAGAGATGCTTAGCAACCTGCCGAATGTTGCGCACTGCCGCTGCCTGTGTGGTGCACCCTGCATTCTGTCTGTGAGACAGAGTCCCTGTCACGTGTACTCTAGGCAAAGGATGCTCAACCCACAGGTCCTAAAAGAGGGTACGGGGGGGTGCTGAAGCCCCCTGCCCTGGGCTCCGTAGGGGCCTACCCCTGTGCCCCCGCCGGGAGCCCTGCCCCTGCAGGTGACTATGACATAATTACGGTGGAAGGCACTGCACCGCCTCACCCGGGGCAGCCAGTTTATCAAGCGCTGACAGTGCATTAGCTAAGTGATCACTAGACTATTAATTTTTTTTCCTCAGCCCTTGCCAGGGGTATTACCGTGAAAAATGGCAGCTTAACCGCAGGGAAATTCTTCAGGGTGACAAAAATAAAAATAGCTCTAATTGAAGTTGATAGAAATTATACCCTTTAAAAACACACGGCAGGATGCACCGGCCATAATGCGAATTAACGCCGGGGCAGGGTTTCTGTCACAGGATCGTGAAAACACGATGACAGCCATAGCAAACAGCCTGGCAGGGCGTTGTGTCACATGGGGCGGGCCCTGAGGTGTCACGGGAGGTGGCACCACCTCACCTGCCTTCCTGATTCCGCTGCCAGAGAGGGAGGGTGAGCCTGGCAGCCGCAGGCCCAGGAGCCCAGGCCGTCCGCCCATCAGCAGGGGAGGCAGTGACCCGCCCGCCGGCCGCCCCTCGGGCCTGCTTCCCGCACTTCCACGTCCACGAGTGTGCGGAGCAGAGGTGCCGAGAGCCGAGAAATGACCGGATCTCACCCACGGCGGAGAACCGCCCCCTCGGGCCTGCTTCCCGCACTTCCACGTCCACGAGTGTGCGGAGCAGAGGCGCCGAGAGCCGAGAAATGACCGGATCTCACCCACGGCGGAGAACCGCCCCTGAGCAGTAGAGGCGGTGTGAGACCAGCAGATGCCACGGCACTGAAGCCATCATCGACACAGAGCAGCGGCGGCTCCGCGCAGCCCCGCTCTAAGGACTGTCCACGTGTTTAATTCACTTAGTCCCGGCAACAGCCCCTGAGGTAGGCACCGTCATCAACACCGTCATTTTCCAGGCGAGAAAATGCGGCGAGACCCGGAGAGGCCGCGTAACCGTCCCTGGTGATAGTCGGGGAGGGCCAGGATCAGGGCAGCTAGCCAGCCCCAGTGCTACCCTCCGGGCCACCCTGCCTGGCTGCCCCCAGCCCACACACGGGAGGAGCCGGAAGTGCCCATGCACCCAGGTCCACTTAGGAGCACGCGTGTGCTGAGGACCCAGGAGGTGGTCTGGACCATGCGCACCTTCACTCTGAAATGTGGCACGGGCTGTTTCCTGGCTCTGCCCGTCTGCTGAGACGAAGAAACTCCTAAACTCCTAAAGCCCTCGGTCTGTGCGGGGGTCAGAGAGGGAGGGAGAGGCACAAAACAAAGCTATTATTATTTTTCAATTGCCAGAGGGTGCATGAGCTCACTGGAGAGCGAGAACCCCATGGGGCATAGTCCCCCCCAATTTCTCCATCCTGCTGGGATTCAGGGCACACACGTGCACACACCTGCTGTGTTTTTCAAGCCTCTGGTCCAGGTCTCGAACCACAGGGTCAGCCATGTGGGATCTGGCTGCTTTAACCATCAGGCTACGAGGTGGCCCCAGGACTGATTTTTTTTTTTAAAAGAAAAAGGAGATTAGAAGGAATCCCCCCCACCCCAGCCCCATTCCCACATCCAGGGGAAGAAGTCTACGAACAGAAGACAGAACACGGCGGTCTCAGGGCTTTTACTGCTGCCTCCACGGAGAAGGTCTGAAGGGAGTCATGCCTAAAGGAAAGCCTGGTCGAGGTGGAGAGGACAGGAAAAGTGGGGGATAAAAGGAGGAAGCTGCTAGAAGGGGCCAGCCCCCGGGCTAAGCCGTGCCAGGCCCGGGCAGCACTGTGGGCCGGCTGTTGGGGGCAGCCGTGGGGGGGCGAGGAGCCCAGGACCTGGCAGCGGCGAGCAGGCCCCTCCCACGAGAGGAAAAGGTGCCCTCGCTGGAACTGTGGGTTGGCCAGCTTGGCGTCCGTACCCAGGGCAACCCCAGAAGGTGCTGTCGGGGAGGGTCGTTGCCGTCATGGCGAACGGCACGGGAAGCTGCGTGGCCACCAGCTGGCTGCACAGAGGAGGCGATGACGCAGCCCCAGGCAAGGCCTCCGTGTGAAAGCAGCGGTCCAGGAAGACAGCAGGCGCGGGCCCTGCCCCACACGCCTGCTGCCCTCAGCCAGGGCACGGGCACCAGCTGTGACTGCGCCGAAAGCCCACCTGATGCCAAAGCCAAGCTGGCGAGCAGCTGAGAGGTTCGCCTATCACAAGCTGGGGAGGGCCTTGCACACGGGAGCCAGGGAGGGCCTTGCACACACGGGACCTGAGGAGGGCCCTGCACACAGGAGCCAGGGAGGGCCTTGCACCCACGGGACCTGGGGAGGGCCTGCATACAGGACCCGGGGAGGGTCCTGCACACGCGTGCCACGGAGGCCCTGAACACACAAGCCACTTCCCTCTCCAACAAGGACAACAGTGAGGAGCTGGATGGTGGCTCCTCCCCTCTGGGCTGAGTGGCCACGGGACGTGACCACCCTCTCTGAGCCCCACTTCGTCTGCACAGGGTCATCACGATACCCTGACCTGAGGGGTGATGGCCTAACACACGCACACTTACGAGCCCGCCTGGCCTCGGGAGCTGCCCCTGGAGCCTGGCCGCTTCTCCTCTGGAGATCAGTATGACGCGACGCCGTCTCAGTTACGGAGGCACCGGTGTGTGCCAACCGCTGTTCGAACGTCCCCATATCTGCTTGACCCTCCGCAGGTCCCTGTGAGGGAGGCTCTGTTCGTACACGCATCACGGAGAAGGGGAAACGCCGCGCACGAACGCCGTGGTACACACGCCGCGTGTTCTCGGACTGGAGCACGTGAGCACGTCGGCTTTGCCTCAGAGGCAACGTCACGGGGAGGGACAGTCACCCGCCCCAGGTCACACGGAGCCTGCTCTGCCCTCAGGCGCTGTCACCCTCTGCTGGTGAACCTCTAGGTAGCGCCCTCGGAATGGCCTGGAAGTCAGGAGGTGCCGCGGGAACCCGTGGACAAAGGAGCTGCCAACCAAACGCTCGGGGTCGAGGTGGAGGCGAGAGACGGGCATGCCAGCCCTGGAGATGCCAGGGGCCTGGTCTCCTGGCGGGACAGTGAGGACAAGAGGAGGCAGCCTCAGGGTGGTGGCAGACCAAGCCGCGTGCCCTTCTAGCCCTCCCGCGGCAGCCCGGGCGTGCCTGGGACCAGGCTGACACCGCGAGCAGGGAGCCCCGCGCCGTTCCCTCCCGGGGCCTGACCTGGGTGCTGGGTCGGCCACTGCGCAGTGAGGCAGCAGCGTCGCCATCCACCCGGGAGAAGGCAGAGGGCTCACGGCAGCTGCCAAGGGGAGCTCCCCTGGTTCCGAGATGAGGGAAGGTGGAGAGATGTGTCCAGCGTCCCCGAGTTGCTGGTGGGAAGAACGGAAAACGCCACCGCCCTGGGGACGTCAACTCCAAGACACACCCTACACTGTGGCTGCGGTTTTTGTTTTTGGGGCTTTTTGGAGAGGTTTTCGCTATAGGGCGCGTGCGCTCGCCAGAAAGACAGAGAGACAGAGAGATAGAAAGCGAGAAATCACCCCCCGGGGGGATGGCCATGCCGCAATCCCTTCTCCTTCATTCTCCTCTTGGGATCTTGGGCACACACGCACACGTGCCTGGCATGAATTTAAGCCACTGGGTCTGGGATGCGAACCGTGGTCAGCTACGTGGGAGTCCAGTGACAGCCATTATGCGAACTGCTGGTCGCATGTGGTTGCAGTTTTTAAAAAACTAAAAGGAACAGAATTAAAAAGACCAAAGGCACTTCGGGTAGTACAAAAACCACGCGTTTCAGTCACGGAGCATGTCGGCTTTGCCTCAGACCTGGGCAGCCTGGACCCCCGCCCTGGGCTCCCTGCCCACTCCACGCCCTTCCCCGGGTGCTCCCAGGAGACTTGGAACAGCCCACCCTGCTGTTAGGCCAGGCCCTGTTCCAGGCCCCGGTTCTCCTGCTTGAATGCCCAGGCCCACGTGCAGAGCCTCCGTAGGCCCCAGGCCTGTCCTCCCAAGGCTCAGAGTGCGGCATGAGCTTTGACGAGCAGGAAGAGACGGGCACCGGATGCACCTCTCGGTACTCCCTCTCCAGCCCTCAAATGCCTGGGCAGGTCAGGGTGTGTGCATGTGCGTGTGCCTTTGTGGGTATGTGAGCACACACGGGCACTGTGAACATGTGTGTACATGCATGTGCCTGTGGATATGTGTGTGCACAAGCGTGCAGGTGCCTGTATATGTCAATGTATACATTGGAGGGAGCTGTGTGTGCGAGCACGTGTGCCTGTGTGTGCGAGCACGTGTGCCTGTGTGAGCGTGTGCACGTGCCTGTGTGAGCGTGTGCACGTGCCTGTGTGAGCTAGTGGACACTCCTTAAAGCAACGAAGCTGGATGCAGTCAATTCCCTCCCTGGAGATCCAGTACCCTGCAGAGTGCGGCCAGGCCCTCACCGAGGCTCAGAGGCACAGCCCTGGGTTTCCAGGGACCCAGCCTGTACCTGAGGCAGGGACGGCTCCCATTCTGTCATGGGGTTCAGAGCACATGAGCTAGCCTGGCTCTGCCCTCCTGTGCGGCCTTGGGGAGGCAGGGCAGGGGGAGGTCGCCCCAGCCCACCATGTATGGGGCGTCTGGAGTGGCGGGAAACCACAAGTCACTGGACCCAAGACCTCCCGGGCGTGCAGCCCTGTTCCCGGCGCAGCCACCTGTTCAGAGGCCTCGGGCCAGGCCTGTGCTTCCCTGAGCCTCACGGTTCCCAGCCCTACGACGGGCACGGCTCTGTCTCACGGCAGCTGCGACCGCTGCTGCTATAGCCGGTGGTACAAGGCACAGTGCCAGCCACGGTGGGGCTCCACAGCGCCGCTCAGCTGGGGGGCAGGGGTACCGGCCCCTCCCACTGTGTTCCTTGCCCGTGCCCTCCCCCAGCACCGACCTCCCAGAGCATGGCCCGCAGAGCACGGCCCCACCTGCACCCGGGGAGCTGCACACGCTCTGTCGGCTGTGCGCCTGCCAAGGGGCCACCTCCCGGCTCCCGTAATTGCTCACTCTGGCAGGATCACAGGCCTCGCTTATTAAAAAGCGGATTGAACTCGCCCACTTGCCTGGGAACACGCTGAGAAGGCACAGCCCTCCGCCCCGAGCCCGCCACATGCCACCCTGGATGCTGGCAGCTGAAGGACTTGTCTTAAAGAGATGAAGTGATGCGGCCAAACCCCTCCCTGGAGATCGGGCACCCTGCAGAGGCTCAGCCTGGGGGCTTCCAGAGGGCTCCGGCCTGCACCTGGTGCAGGGGCCACTCCCGTTCTGTTGTGGGGTCCGGGGCACTTGGGCCCTGCCCTGGTCTGACCTTCTGTGCAGCCCAGGGGACGCGAGGGGGGCATTTGGAGGTCAGCGACCAGCGCTGGGCTGAGCTGGCCCACGACACGCTTGCTGCGTTGGCCCAGGAGCCAGGGGAGCTGCAGGGTCTCCAGTGAGGGGCGTAGGTGGGAAATGGCCTGGACGACCCGTGTGTCAGTGTATGCACACCCACGGGTCCCCCCAAACAGGCTGGCACGCACGGACAACGGGCACTCGTGGGGCGTCCCGAGCTGGAGAGATGGCTGGGGCCGGCGGGCATTGTGCGGGGAGGGCAGGAAGTGGCTGGGGAAGGGCATCTTGTCACTCAGGACCCTCAGGTCATGAAGTCCCCCCCCCCCAGGGCCCCTTCCTAAGGCAGTCGCTTTCACTGGGGGCAATCCAGGTGTAAATTCCTCGCCAAAAAGGACAGCTTCTCAGAATAACCAGCCGGAAGCACACTGGGGTGGCACGTGCTGGCATCCTACTGCCACGTTTTGGGGTACTGCGTCCTGAGCCCCAGCATATGGGGGAGGGAATGACTTCCCTTCAGGATCGCACAGCCCTGGTGGCAGAGCTCACCCAGAGGCCGGGTGAGGACCTGCCCCTGGGAGTCCACCCTCCCGTCTGGACACCAGAGTAGACCTCCTGCCTCCGAGGGCGAGCAGGACACGGGCCACCAAGGAGGGAGCTGGAAGTGACTGGCGCTCTGGGGCAGCCAGGTGGGAGGGACAGTGAGCTGGGAAGGCTCTTCTCAAGGTCCTGGGCAGGTCAGCAGCAGGGCCCCTCCCAGGCCATTCCAAAGTCTTCCCACCCAGCCCACAAGCCTGTGAGGTGCGGCCAGTCGCACTCCCGTTTCCAAATGACGACACTGAGGCAGGAGAGGCCCAGGGTGACCCAGGGGCGGGGCAGCTCCAGAAACCACACTCTGACCCTGCTGAGCTTCTACCAGGCCACAGCAGACCTGGGGCCACGAGGAGTCAGAGAAGGCCGTGGAGAGAGCTGGGGCCACCCCCCCGCAGCATGGCTGGGAGAGCAGAGGCCTGCGGACCGAGAAGCCAGCGTGGTCCGTGACGGGAAAAGCCCAGTGCATGTGACAGGGCAGTGGCGGCCATGGGGAGCTGGTGTCGAACCCAAGGCTGACCGTGGGCGTACCGGGACGTGGCTGTCAGGCTGGTGCATGAGACCAGCATCCGGGGCCGAGGCCAGAGCCGCTGCTGACATCTCACGGTGCACGGCTCACCCCAGGAGGGCTGGTCCCGAGGCCAAGAGTGCCGAGACCAGACGCCCTGACAGGGCCTGGGTCAGGGAGGGCAGACGGGCGCAGCAAGGGGGCCGCGCAGCTCTAAATGCGGCTCCACTGTGACCCCACCTGGTCAGGGAGCTTGGCATTTTCTCAGCCCCACTGAGGTCCAACTCTGCAGCTACTCCAACCACCTGGGTCAGGTCCGGGGGGTGCTGGGGAAGCAACCAGGCCGCAGCAGGGGTGAGGAAGGGAAACGGAAAGTGCAGAGGCAGGAAAAGAAGACAGTCTGGCCAGCAGGGGCCCAGCCATCCACTCGGCTTCCTGGGGGCCGCGGAGGGGTTTGTGCTGTGATTAACTCCCAGGGTCGGCTGGGTTCAGCAGGCCACTCGCTCTGATCACCTGGGTGGGCCCTCGGCCATCAGCCGGAAGCCCTCGGCCAGGGCCAAGGCCTCCCTGAGCAAGGAGGAACCCATGGACAGAGCTCCCTGCGGCGGCCTGCCGAGCTAGGGCTTGTCGGGCCGGCCCTCCGCTGTGTGGCCGATTCTCGCCATGAAGCCCAACGCTTGTCTCCCACCGGCTCTGCAGCTCTGGCTGAATCCTGACGGATTATTCCGGGGTTTCAAAGACTACCAGGACGTAAGGGGGTTTGGACCAGGAATTGGTCAGAGTGGGAACAGTCCGGGTGCCCCGGAGGCCTCTGGGAGCGACTGACAGCTGAGGGGACAGCGAGCCCCTCCTGCAGCCGTGAGGGTTAGCCCCACCACTCGGGCCCTACAGCCAGAACTAGCACTTTCAAGCGGCCTCAGGGGCTTGGGACTCGCCTGGTGCCGACGACCCTGCACAGACACCTGCGGGGAGGGAAGGAGGCATGCCTGGGCGTAGAGGGAGACCTCCGGGCTGGAGGCACCGTGCCCTGCACCTCGTACGCCGCCCGAAACCTGGAGGCAGCAGCTCCTGGCACCTCGCGTGCAGCCTGGCCCCCCGAGGCCAAGGGCCTCTTGGAAGAGACCGGAGTGGGGGTTGTGTGTGGACAGGAGGAAGCAGAGAGTTCCAGGCAGGAAAACGCAACGAAACCCAGCGTGGGAGACAGCACGCCGCCCCTGCCCCTCCGCCTGTGGACGACGAGGTACTGGAGCACCCACAGTCGGTTTCTGGTGGTGCCAGCTGGGTGGAGGAGGGGAAGGAGGCCTTGGGCTCCGTATAGTATCACCGGGAGCTGGGATCCCACCGTGTGGCTGGGCAAGCCCCCTCTCCAGCCACAGTCCTGTCTGGAAAGTGGGAAAGGTCAGTCCTCGCTGCGGGCTGCTGGGGGGTGAGGCAGCGCTGCAGACTGTGCGTGCTCCCTGCACACTGACCGCGTGTTACTTCAGGCGGGGTGAGGGAGGAACTGACACCGCGTCTGTAAACCTAACTGGCGACACACACCCAGGCCTGGAGCGCAGCCGGCTCATGGCCACGGCGCCCACCCGGGGGGCAGAGAGCAGTAGTACGTCCCACCTCTGGGTATGAGTCATGCTCTCTAACAGACAGCCCCTGCGTCTGACCCTGGGGCACCAGGGCAGGGTCCCCGTGCTCCTGCCAGAGCACAGAGCTGGCAGCGCAGCTGAGAGGCCCCGGGGAGCGCCGACCTGGCCCTGCTCCACGGCAGGCGGGAACGAGTTCCAGCACGGAACGGCCCTACAGGTGACCCGAGTGGACACGCAGACCCACCCGGAGGGCCCAGGGCCTGACATGCTCACGAGACGTGGCAGGGCATTGCCTCCTGCCTCCACCCCCGCCTCCGTGGCGGGGGTCAGCAGGCTCAGGAAAGCCGGGAGACAAAGCCTTTCCCATTTTCTAGACCAAAGGCTGTGCCGGCCAGAGAGGTTAGGTGTCCGGCCTCAGGCTGCACAGCAGGGTGTGAACTCGCTGGCTGCCGGCTGTGCGGTTTGGATTAAACCTAACCCCAAGACGGCTCTGAAATGCAAGGCCTGGCCAGCTCCGGGCAGCAGACTAGACTAATTCCCACGTGCAAGCAGATTTCCAGAAACTGCTCCGACTTCCCACACACTGGGTGAAAAGGAGCAGGGAAACGGGAGGGGGCCAGGAGGATCTGGCTCCAGGCCCCGGGGCTCATTCGGGGCTCACTCGGGCCAGGTATTTGCCAAGGAGAGGCAGGGTTCTGAGAGAGGAGCAGAATGAGAAATGTCATTAAAAACTGAAGCGCCGAGTATTTCAAACACACAGAAAACGATGCAGCAAGCACCCAAGGGCCCACGGTCCGCCAGAGCCCGCTGGACTGGCCGAGGCAGCAGGCGGTGCAGACCTCCCTCAGAGACGCCTGCACTCAGCGGCGGCATTTCCTGGGGCAGCTGTAACACGTGCGTCTGGGTTTCTCGGTCGAGGTCGAAAACGGGTCTCCCTGGGCTGACACTGAGGTGTGGGCAGGGCTGGCTCTGGACCTCCAGGGGAGCGTCCTCTTCTTTTCCAGCCTCCAGAGGAGGCCGCATTCCCGGGCTTGTCCTTCCTCACCCCACCCCCGCCTTAGGCCTGCCATCACACCTACCTCCTCGTCTGTGTCTCAGCCCCTGCCACCCTCCCAGCACGCCCCCTCTCGAGGTCCCTCACTGGACAACACCTGCGGAACCCTGGGCCCCTGGCAGACACAGCTTCTGGGGATGGGGCTGTCGGGCATGCCTTGAAGTGGCCTCGCTCCCAGCATTCCTCACTGCTCACGACCCACCGAGAGCCCACCAGGGCCTCCCCCAGAGCACTTGACAGGTGGGGCATGTGCAGGGCAAGCACACAGATGGGGACGCCAAGGAGGCCCAGGCCTGGGGGGAGCCCCCTCCCGGGCTGCCTGCCCCCAGGGTGGCCCTGCCTGCCCCCAGGGTGGCCCTGCCCCTGCTGCCTCCAGCAGCCCCACCTCACCCCCCCTCTTCGCAGGCAGCCCGGGGTTGCTGTTTTAATGAGTTCCCGGCCCTCTAATTAGCAGGTGCGGCTTTGAAAGGAAGCGCCTGGTGTTTACCTTGCCGGAGCCTTTAATAACCGAACCCGAGGAATGGCGGCTGGCTCCCGCCTAATCCCCTCTGAACCAGCTTAATGAGCCTTGGCACCAGCCAGCCTGCTCCTGGCCTGGCGGTGCCCGCGGCTCCTCACGGAGCACCAGGCCTGCCAGGCGGCTAGGTGTCCCCAGCAACCCTCGGGGCCTGGGCGGTTCTTGACCTCCCACGCCATGTCTGGTGGCCCCAGGAGGCAGAAGCCCCGAACACAGGGACGGGTGCTCCACGGCACCATCTCTGCCCGTTCACAAGCAGCCCCTGCGCGGGGGCGCCGCAATCTCCCGCGTTCTCCCGGGCTCTCTCTGGGGGCCCAGGAGCTGTGTGGAGGGCAGGGACAGAGGGCAGAGTTCAAACGTTGGAACAGCCTGAGGCCGAGTCTGGCCCAGCAGGGGAAGGGGCACCCAGCCCACCCAGAAGCAGGTCAGGGCCTCCAGTCCTGGAGGGGCGTCAGGTCCCCTACAGACTTGGCCATCTCCACTGCCAGGCAGCGGGGTCAGGGGTGCAGCTGGGAGGTCTGGGTGGTCCCCTCTGTCCCTGCCCATCCAATTAACTGCCAGACACCCTGGGGCAGCACCCCGTTGGCCAGGAACAGCAGGGCAGGACCCACTGTCCCTCTCCAGTTCTCCCCCAACGCAGACCCCACAGGGCTCAGAAAGGAGCCTGCACGCCCAGGAGGAAGATTCTAGAATAGGCTTTATTTTCTCTTTAAAAGAACAGGCCTGCCTCCGGTCGCTGGGGCTGCAGAGGCGCCCCCCCACCCCGTTTGGAGGCCGTGAATGGCCCGCCAATCTGCTGAGCCTGAAAGCCTGGAGCACAGGAGGAAGAGGCCTCCGAGCCTTTGTGGGAAGGAACTCCCTCACCCTGCTGGGCCTTTCTGGGACTCAGCTGGCGCTTCCTGCAGCCACAGCCGCCAGCCTCAAGGGGCTCAGGAAGCCTGCCCCAGGACGCACCCCTTCGGGGCCCAGCCTGCAGCTCAGCTCCTGGGGTGACAGGCCCACCCAGGCTGGAGAATGCCAGTCCCTTCCCCTGGGCTGGGCTCAGGAGAGGAGGTGACCTGGGGTCCTCTGTGCTGGACCCCGCCCTAGCCCGGTGGGACCTGCGGCCCCCGGCACCCGCCAGGCCTGAGCAGCGAGGTCAGCACGTCAGCGTGCACAGACAGGCTGGAGGTCTGAACGGCGCTGGGCCATGCTCTGGGGGCCAGCTTGCCACAGCCAGCTGGGCTCAGGTGTGGCCACGTGACAGCGGGCACAGCGGCTCAAGGTAAAGGGGACTCAGCCCTCCTCTCCAGGACTCTGGCGTCACGCAGGAAACAGGACGGCCTGTGTGCAGCCCGGTGTGCGCCGGCCTCAGCTCACCTCTGTCCCGCGACCTCAGCACCGCTGGGCTGTAAAACGGAGCACCTGGAGGACCCAGCCGCCCCTCTGTGTCACAGAACGGCACCTGGCGGCATGCAGGCTAAGGCACGGGGTCCCACATGGCTGACTGAGGTTTTAGTCTGGTCCTGGTAGCTTAAAAACACACTGGGCACATGTCCGTGTGCGCCCAGAATCCCGAGAGGAAAAGGGACTGCGGCGTGGTGCCCCCACCCCCAGCAACCACACATACACGCTATGGCATTTTTTCTAGAATAAAAGAAAATAAGAATAGTGCAAACAAAATGTGTGCTGGGTTGTGGTTCCCACATTGGTGTTTCCAGCCCCACACGCTATTCCAGAACCTTCCAGTCTTATTTCTCCCTTGAGCCCGGGCAGCAGGAAGGCTGAGCCTGTGTGACAGGGGTGGGGGGTAGCGATGGGGGCTGGGTCACCCAGGCAGCAAGGCCTCTGCCCGCACCTTCTCCTGGGACCCAGGGCTGCCGTGGCCTCCTCACGCTGGGTGGCCAGCTGCCCACAGACCGCCTCTGGTGGGAACCCAGAGCAGGGCCGACTCCAGCCCATGGCCAGGGCACACACCATCTTGCAAGCAGGTCCCGCAGCCCCAGCAGGGAGGGCAGCGGGCACCTGTGGGCAGGGCGGCCTTCCACCAGGCCTTCCCCACACCGCCAGGAAGCAGAAGCCTGGAACGTTCACTGTCTGCCGGGTTCGTCACACAGGAGGTGACGGAGGAAACGTTCTATGCACGACAGGGTCCAACCCAACAAGGCCTCCTCTCCCTCCAGGCCGCTAAAGCACAGGACAAGGCTTAGCTCCGTGGCCCTCCGCAGCAGCGCTGGAAAAGCACTGGACACGCGCCTAGTGACAAGCGTCCCCATTCGCACGAGGGCACACGGAACAGGGCGTCAGGGACCTCACGTGAGGCCACACAGCAGGAAGTGGTGGGCCTGGAATGCCGACCAGGAGGTGGCTCTGGACTCCTCGCCCTTCACTTGGAGGCCTGACCGCCCCTCCCCAGGGCTGTGACGGCCATGTCACAGACAAGCAGGAGCCCCGGTCCAGGGAGCCCTGTGCTCGCCAGTAAACAGCGAGACGGAGCACAACCCGCCAGGCCACTTTCCTGCCCCTGCGAAATCCTTCACGTGAAGACGCTGCAAAAACCGGCTTCAATGGCCCTTGGCCGCGTCAGGGTACTCAACTCTTGGCCTGAAAACCATGGTCGTAATCATGTGAGCACTTGGAGGGAAACTGGGACCCCAGGGCTCAGAGCCGCAGGGATGGGAATCCCGTGTGCCGCCAGGCCCGAGCCCTGCCACCGTGGAGCGGCCTCGGCCTGAGTCACGGCTTCCGCGTGGGCGGCACGGCTCGCGGCTGTGGCCTGCTGGGGGCTCACCACTAGCCTCACTGCCGACCCCAGGACAGTCCCCCGCAGCCTGGACTAGACCCTCCTCCACAGTCGTCACTCCCTATCCCCCCTGAACCGGCTCCTGACCGCTGCACCCATTCACCCGTGTCTTCCCCACGCCTGTGCCCGCTCGGGGACATCCCTGCACGTGGGCTCGCACGGACATGGGCTTTCACGTCTCACTCCTGGCCCCGAGGCTCAGCCCGGTTCCTCCACGGCCGGCCCTCCTCCGAGCCCGGTGGACCATATGGGGCGGGGCCCGCGTTGGCGGGTGGCCCGGGCTGCTCCTTCCGGCGGGCCGCCGTGAGCACTGCACTGTGCACGCCCACACACGCGTGGTCGTGTGGCACCGAGAGGGCAGTTCTGGAACCAGCGACGTCGCCAGGTGGGATGTTTAGCCCCCAGCTGCTTTCCAGAGTGGCCGCCCCACTGTCCGGTCCCAGCAGCAGGTCTGGCGGCTCCAGGCCCTCCACTGGGGCTCGGGCTCCTCTGTGTCCTGGACAGCTCTCGCTGGCCCCAGCGCCCTGTGGTGCCTCGGCAGGGCTGGCGGGGCCGAGCTCAGGAAACCTGCACCCGGCCCGGACGTGGGGTCCAGGGCTGAATGGGCATGGAGGCTGCGTGGCCCTGGGCCGGACCAGCCTCGCTGTCAGCAACCCTCCAACACAGGTAGGCGGCTCTGTGAGCAACGGGCTGGGTCAGCCCCACATTAGAGGCAGGGCCTTTGTTGAGGGTCTTCCGCCCGTCAGAGCAGGGACAGCCGAGCTTGAACCCGGCCGGCCCTGGACGCAGCTGGCACCTCCGGCCACTCTCTGACCTCTGTCCTCAGCTCTGCCTGGCCAGCACTAGAGTGGGCAGAGCCTCTGGGAGCTGGGGGTCCCACCACAGTCCCAACTCACACACCTCCCTCAAGCCACCAGGCCTCACGGTCCGCCTGGCCACTGTCGCTTCCCCCCTTCTCCGAGCTGTCACCTTTCCTCCCAGAGTCCGTCCCTCCGGAATTAGCTCGCTTGAACGGCATCCTCGGAATCTCACTCGCAAGCTCTGGTGGCCAGTGCTCCCTGACCTCTGAACTCTCACCTTCTCTAAGAGCAGCCAAAGTGGGCGGAGGATCCTATCCCACCATCCCATGATCTCCACTACCCCTCAGAAGGTTCCAGAAGGCCAGGTCCTTGGCTGGCTGTCTCCTGGACCACGTCTCCCACTCAGACGGCACAAACGCGTCTGTCGACCGCACAGACCGACTTGGGTGTGGACGCTGGCGGTCGGCGTGTCCGGCCGCCCTCAAGTTGGCTCTCGACGAGCCCCAGGGCTGTCTCTGCGAACCACAGATGCTCAGAAGCAGCAGGCGACGGCCTGTCCCGCTGCCCTTCCGTGGCCATTTCAGGAGGTCAGACGACAAGGCTGAAAGCCTGCGCTTTCAACTCGGGCCCTGCAGGGTCGCCCAGGGTCGGCAGGGAGCCCGGGGCCAGCCAGGCCTCAGTTTCCTCAAACGTTAAATGGAGCTAGACCCCGCTAATCTTGTGGAGTCGCTGAGGGGCTGGGAACGACAGCGCCAGGCACCGTGGAGCAGTGCCTGAGCCCAGCAGACCCCATAAAGTTAGCTGTTGGCACCGGCCCAACGCAAGCAGCCCTGGTCACTGCGGGCTGCAAACCCGTCTGATTAGGGTTATGTATTTATTTTTCTTTGCAACAGGGTCTGGAAGTGCAAACAGTGTGGCGGTTACAATGTTTCCAGAAGCCTCAGGGAGTTCCCGGCCACTGTGGGTGGGCTGCCCCCCACCCCCTTTGAGGGTGCTGATCTGACGGTGCTATCAGAGCATGCTGCGGGGAGAGCAGAGGACGCTCTGTTTCCTGGAACGCGTGCCAAGGGACACTGGCTGGCCTCTGGCAGCTGGTTATGTTGAACTTGGAAAACGACGCTGTGCTCCGGGAGGCTCAGGGGTCCGCCCAGGCCTCACCCTCGTGACCTGTGAGCTGCTGGGGAGAGCCCGGGCGCCTTCCCACACAGGCCTGGTGTCACTCGCGCTGCCCGGAGAGGGGAGCCCAGGGTGGGCAGAGAAGGGTTCTGGGCCTGGCTGAACCCGACCAGC
This sequence comes from Tupaia tana, assembly GCA_026018925.1. Lineage (NCBI taxonomy): Eukaryota > Metazoa > Chordata > Mammalia > Scandentia > Tupaiidae > Tupaia > Tupaia tana. The sequence continues at coordinate 3,533,753 of JAKSZU010000018.1, forward strand.
TCAGCTCCCTGGCACCACGCCCGAGCCTTCGGAGCCGCGACACCCCCATCTGTAAAACAGGGCTGCACGTCTAGCCTGAAGATTGCTTGAGCTGCCAGGAGCAGCCGCCCACCCCAGTACAGATCGGCCCAGGACAGGGGGCGGAGAGCACAGGGCCCTGCTCCTTCCAACTCCCTGTCCCGGGGCCCGCAGGCCCTCAGCTGAGCACACACGTTTCACGGAACCGCGGTCTTCTGCCGCCTGCACACGGGAGCTGCGTGTCGCTCAGGCTGTAGATCAAGCTGAGAACCTACCTCGCACCAGGGAGTACCCGAGGAGCTGGGGGCAGAGACAGACACCACGGGGGCGGCACCGACGTAAACGCACGCATGCAGGGAGCGGCCGAAGGACACCAGGCCGCGGAGAGACCCAGGTGACGGGGGCACGTGTAGGCAGGTCACATGGGCACAGACGCCCATGGGCAGCGAGGGGGGGAGAGCTCTGGTGCGCCCCAGCAGGAGCAGCGGCAGGCAAAGGCCCTGGGGCACAGGTGCTCTGCAGGACCAGCAGGAAGGCTGGTGTGGCGCGGGGCCACGCGTGGGGAGGCAGGAGAGGGAGGCCCTGGGGCACAGGTGCTCTGCAGGACCAGCAGGAAGGCTGGTGTGGCACGGGGCCACGCGTGGGGAGGTAGGAGAGGGAGGCCCTGGCGAGGATCCAAGCACCGCTCGGCAGGCTACGTGGGCTGGGTTGGACAGTGTCCCTAAAACGCCAGAACGTGTCCTTATAAGAACAGAGGGTGGGGACTGGCAGACGGTGTAATGGACTCCCACATGGCCCACTGCAGTTGGAGTCCCAGACCCGGCAGCTTGAAACTCACACCGTGCGCAAGTGTGAGCATGCCCAAAATTCCAAGAGAATGGAGGAGAAGGGATTGTGGCATGGCCATCGCCCTCGGGGTGATTTCTCGCTTTCTGTTTCTCCCTCTCTCTCTGTCTCTCCGGCAAGCACGTACACCCTATAAGAAAAGTCTCTCTAAAAAAGAAAGAAAGACAATGTCACACTGAAGTAGGCGGGCCCTAAATCCAAAAACATTTTTCTAAGAGGAGATGCGGAGACACAGAGGGAAGACCAGGTAGAGCCAGAGACAGAGTGACGGGCCGCAAGCCCAGGACTGCTGCAGCTGCCAGGAGTTGGAAGAGGCAGGGCAGAGCTGCCCTGGAGCCCCCAGAGGCAGCATGGCCCTGTCCACACCTCGATTCTGGGCATCTGGCCTCCAGGCCGGGAGAAAACGGATTTCTACATTGCAGCCACCTGGCCTGTGGCAGTTTGAACAGCCCAGGGGATTCGAACTCCCAGGTTTCACTCAGGTGAGGTGGGCCCACGAGGACATTGCATGTGGGCCTGGCCAAGTGACTGGCATTTATTTTTTTTTTTTGAGAGAGAGAGAGATTTTTGCTATAGGGTGTGTGTGCTCACCAGAGAGACAGAGAGACAGAGACAGAAAATGAGCAATTACCTCCTGGGGGAATGGCCATGCCAAAATCTCTTCTCCATTTTCCTCTCAGAATCTTGGGCACGCACACACACACATGCCCGGTGTGAGTTTTAAGCCACCGGATCCAGGAACTGAACCTTGGTGGACTACGTGAGTGTCCAGCAATGTAGCCATGACGCCATCTGCCGGTTCTGACAAGTGGCATTTTAAAGGGTCATTACCTGCAGCACCCATCCCGTGTGCCCCAGGAGACAGGGAGTCTCAAATCCCACAGGTGTGCCGGGCAGCTACTACCCAGGCTCCCACGCGGACAAGGCCACCAGGCCTGGCATCCTCCACGAAGAAAGCGAAACCCCCCCAGACCATGATCACCCACATCCTGCCCCTGGGAGGGCGGCCGGTGCCGGGTGGGTGCAGCGCAGCCTCTGCCCACGTCCTGCCCAGGGCCCCCTGGAGGGACCCGGACACCCGGCAGATGAGTCGCGGTCCTGACGGTTTCTCCCTGCTGCCCTGAAGTCTCCCAGGCAGACTTCTCTGAGGACCTGGAGCCTGCTATCTCCCAGCTGAGATCCTGGTTTCTGTTTGTTTTTTCCTTCTTTTTAGAGAGACTTTTACTATAGGGTGCGTGTGCTTGCTGGAGAGGGAGAGACTGAGAGTAAGAAATCGCCCCCCACTTGGGGGGAAGGCCACACCATAACCCCTTCTCCTCCATTTTCCACTTGGGACTTTGGGCATGCATGCACACGCACCTGGCGTAAGTTCCAAATCACTGGGTCTGGGCTCGAACCGCAGTGGACTACGTGGGAGTCTAGCAACATAATCATTATGACATCTGCTGGTCCCTTGTCAGATTTTTCTAAGGAACTGTGTCAGCCAGTGGCAGGCCTGGAGTGGAGGACGCTCATCCACCAGCTTGGCACCCGCTGGCCCAGCGCCCACGGTGACCCCTGTCCAGCTTAGTGGGAGTCAGGACTGGGGCGTGGCCCGCCAGGGCTCCACCTCCGCTGGCCATCTTGGCAGCCCTCCGCCGAGGTCACCGGCTGTCCTTGCAGGAGGCCGGGCTTCCAGACAGCCTGAACGCTGACCTCCCACTGCCCCCCTCCTGGCCACTGGGCCCGAGCAGGCCCTTCAGCTCTAGGAGGGCAAGGCCCAGCTGCAGCTGGACAGAGAGCTCCTCCCTGGACAGAGATGTCCCGGACCAGGAGTCAGGGCCGTCGGCCTGGCATCCCACATGGAGGCCACGCCCATCTGTGGCCAGGAGCCCTGGAAACGTGCCCAGGTGAGTCACACAAGGACACGCCAGTGTGAACGATCTCTAATCGCTCAACATGGTGACATGCTGGGGGATAATATTTGGAATATACTGGGCTAAAAATACACAAAATGACTTCACCTTTCCCCTTTTCTAAACAGTGGCTCCCAGGAAAAGGATGTCGCCGTGGCCAGCATCGCACTGCAGGAGCATGGGGCTCCAGGCGCTGCTGGGCACTCGCCAGCAAACCACCCGCTCTGGAAGACGGGAGTCAGGCCAGGTGGCCTCGGCTGTCCGTGGCAGAGGGGGGCATGTGGTGCTCCGAGCACTGGTTCAGGAGCCCCCAACGAAGCCCTGCAGGGACACGGGCCATGGCACCTGCCGCACCTCTCAACTGCCCTGGCCCATCTCCCAGCCCCTCCCCTCCGGCCTCCTGCTCCTGCCTGGGACGCTGGCCCCGAGGCCTTTGCTGGGTGGCCCTATGTGGCAGGCCGCCCTCGCAGCCCCGGGGAAGCCGCGGCTCTGCACATCACGCTTCGTGCTTGCTCTCTCCCTCCCCTGCCTGGTTTTTCATCTCTATTGACATCGTTTCGAGTTTATTTATTTATTTCTTCCATGAACGAGAGAGACACAGAGAGACACAGAGAAAGAGAGACAGCATCCCCAATGTGGTCCTGATGCTGCAGTCCACAGCCAGCCCCAGCCAGTCCCCATCACGGCACACACGTGCCCTGCGCACCCAGCCGTCCCCACACAGCCCGGAGCCCTCTGTGTGGGCCAGCCTTGCCAGGCGTCTCACTTTCCTGCTGTGCCACCATCTGGCCTTCCCTGCCGGGTTTTGCTCCAAGACCTTTAGGGTTGCGGACCCAGCAAATAAAAGTACAGGACTTGGGATAAGCAGATGGCGTAATGGCATAAGGGTTACGTCGCTGGACTCCCATGTAGTTGGACACGGTTCGAGTCCTAGACCCGGCGGCTTTAAACTCAGGCTGGGCACGTTTGCATGTGTGCGTGCGTGCCCAAGATCCCGAGAGGAGAACGGAGAAGGGATTGCGGCGTGGCCATCCCCCCGGGGGTGATTTCTTGCTTTCTGTCTCTCTGTCTCCCTCTGCCTTTCCTGCAAGTGCACATACCCTATAGCAAAAACCTCTCTTCAATACATAAATAAATAAATAAATAAATAAATAAATAAATAAATAAATAAATAAACAAACACAGGACACACCTGTACATGCAGGCCGGACGAACCACGGATATTTGAGTCTCAGCACACCCACACACTACGCTGAATATCACTTGTTCTTCTGAAATCCCAATTTCCGTGTCTCATCCAGCGGCCCCACCAGGAGGGGGTAGGAGAGTCCTGTTACCTTACAGATGGTCACAAGTCTCCATGAGCCAGGCTTCAGCCCCTAGGGACACAGGTTTGGGTTTGGGTGATCCTCTAACGCTGCACTGCACCCCGCTGACCGTCAGCACATGCGGGCACGCTGGCTGGGGTGGGCACAAGCCTGGCGGTGCCGCCCGAGTGCGGGAAATAACACCCTCCCACCATGAGACAACCGTGTGGGCGGTGAGGCTGCCAGACGCCGGGAGTGCAGGCCTGCGAGCGTGAGCGGCGCGGCCAGCCCGGCCAGGGGCTCAGCCCTTCCTCGCTTCCCTGTGGCTGAAAGCACCCCCTACAGAGGTGGCCGCGAATGTTCTCAAGGACGAGGCTGGAGACGGGTGACAGCCACCGGGCACCCTGGCTCCTGTGTCCCCTGGAAAATGCTCAGCAGAGCCACAGGGCCCAGCGGGGGCACGGCAGGCCCCGGCACTAGTCTGAAACACCGGTACCAGCCGGTACCAGCTTCTCCTCAGGTCCTAGAGGCCCAGGCCGCTCCCGCCTGACTGAGGCAGGAGGGCCCCCGATCTGGGGGCTGGGAAGGCAGGGCCCGGAGGCTCTGTGCCCTCTGCCAGGAGCCCTGGGAGAGTCACGAGAAGCAGCATAGGCCGCCTGCCCTCGGAGAGCCCTGTCCAGAAATAAGACTGAGCAGTAGCAGGAGAAAGACGTGAGACTGGGAGCAGGTGAGTCAGGGACGCCGAGGAGGGGACTTTCCAGGAAGGCATGGTCACACACGTGTGTGCACGCGCTGTGCACCTGGGAGTGTGCATGTGGGTGCACGTGCACACACAGCGTAAGGCATGGGGGATGAGCCGCCTGGCAGCCTCCACAACCTGCCACGTCACCATCTGTCCTCAGCTGTCCCTCACCGGGTCACAGTTCCACCTGCACCATGCAATGCAAACGTAAAAAGAACCCCCAGAACTGTCTAAAACACGGGCCAACGGCCTCTGGGGAGGAGGCAGCATGTGCGTCCCCTCTGTGGGGAAGCGTGGCAATGGCTCCGGCCTGTTTCTACGCCGTGTCCCCTGCTCTCTCCTCCTCCCTCCCTCCTTCCCTCCCCTGGCTCCAGGACGCTGCTGCGGGCAGGGGTGGAGCAGCAGAGCCTCTCCCAGCCAGGCCCTGTGGTCTCACACACACATGCGAATGCACACGCCCGGCCCAGGGCAGCAGCACATGTCCAGGACTTGTCATCTGCGGTTCCCAGCCCTCCTGCCCTCGGGGGCATGTCCGAGTCCAGCAGGCCCAAGGGTACGTTGCCAGCTCAGCGCAGGCCAGGAAGCAGTGTGGCAGCTTCCAGGAGGCCCCTCCCTGGCTGTCCTGCTGCCCAGCGGCCAGCCCAGCCTGAGGTCTCATCCCCACCCACCCCCTGCTGCCTTCCAGCCGGTCCAGGGTGACCGCACAGCAGGGGAGCCTCTCACGGAGAGGGGCGGGGAGGTGGGCAGTGCAGTCATGCTGCTTGGCCTCCTCAGGGCCGTGAGAAAGGGGCCGCTGTGCACCAGAGACAGAGACGCCCTGGCCTGGAGTAGGGTCCCAGGACGACCAGGGGCTGGGGCGGAGGCTGCCCTCCCAAACACACAATCAGGAAGAGCCTCGAGGGACCCGTGCAGGCCCGGCACCTTAGCAGGTGCTCTGAGGCCCTGTGCACACTGCCTCCCTGCCCAGGGCCCCTGTGGCCACCCGACTGGGGAGACTGCGCTTGGCGGGAAGGGCAGGGCTGGGGTTTAAACCTGCGGCCTAGGTGCATCTCAGCTCTGCTCAAAGGGACAAGGCCCCAGGTAGGGGACAGCCTCTCCCCTCCTGAGAAAGCCCCCAGGAAGGACCAGCAGTTAGCATAATGGCTATTCGCTAGACTCCCATGTAGTTGACCGCAGTTCGAGTCCTAGACCCCGTGGCTTAAACTCACACTGGGCGCGTGTGCGTGCATGCCCAAGATCCTGAGAGGAGAATGGAGGAGAAGGGATTGCGGCGTGGCCATCCCCCCTGGGGGGTGATTTCTCGCTTTCTGTCTCTCTGCCTCTTTCTGAGCGCACGTGCCCTACAGCAAAAACCTCTCCATAAAGAAAAAAAAAAGTCCCAGGAGGCCCGTGGACGCAGGAGTGGCTCAGCCTGCTGTGGCCATGACACCCAAGGGTAGCCACATAGGAGCTGCTTTCTCATTGCAAGGTCTGGGTGGCACCCCCTTTTTTGGCTCTGGCCACCACCTTCACAGTCGGGGAGACCCTGCCCGGCAGAGGGGAGGACAGCAGGGCACGCCCTCCCATGTCCCTGCTCTCTGCTGTGCCAGGTCGGTGGGACGTAGGTCTCCGGGCCTTGGGCTGGGGGCTGTCCTGGAGCAGCCCTCCACGCCGTCCCCCGCCCTATGTCACCTGCCCACAAGGCGGGGTAGTCCTCAGGCAGGCTCTGCTGGTGGGGAAGAGGGGCGGGGCTACAGGCAGCCTCAGGCGGCCAGCTCTCCCCAGCCCAGCTCTCCCCAGCCCGCTGTGGGTGCCCCAGGCGGGACGCCCCCACCCCCAGCAGACTGTCTCTGCCTCACAGCACGGGGTGTGGGCCTGCTGGCCATGTTCTCTGTGCCATGGACAGGGAGTAGGGTGGGGTGCCCCTGCCAGGCAGGCCGGTGTCATCCTGTAGCTGCCCATCCGTCCCTGTGGGCCTCGGCAGCCGCCCCTCCGACCCCACAGTTTGGCCTTCCTGGGCCTGGGGCTGTGGAGAATGAGACCCAGGCCTGGGAGGGGGGCGGCGGGCTGAAGAGCGAGGTGGTGACAGTCGCATTCATGAGTGATGGTTCTGTAAGATAGGCCCACTCTCTCGGCAGGGCCAGCAGCAAGCGGACAGCATCGGCCCCCAGGGCCGTAGGGGCGCTGCCCCGTGTCCCAGGTGCTAGGTGAGGCCCACGGCACGATGGTCCCAACTGAGGGTGCTGCCAGGCCCCAAAGCGGCTGACAGCCCCCTCCCCCGCCCCTCCACCGACGGGCAGGCACGCGGGGCCTGGGCCTGCAGGAGCAGCTGGCAGGAGGCGCAGGCCGGGCACCCCGCCCCCGACAGGGCAGGCGGGTCAGGGGTGAGGCCGCGCTAAGTGGCTTATGCCTGGGCGCGGGGCCGACTGACAGGCGGCTGGATTAACAAAGACGCGCTCTGTTCCCGGGCAGGTCATGTGGAAAGCGCTGGCGCGACCCTGTCACTTCTCCTTTTTTATTTTTTTGTAAGAAGCGATGTTTGTTCCCGCGCGGGGGGCAGGCGGAGCGCCCGGACGGCCGTCCCAGCTGCTGAGACACAAAGGACACCGCTCCGGCCGCCGTGCACGGCTCCGCAGCAGGGCCGCACTGCCCGCCGCGACAGCGCTGGCCACGGCTCCCCAGTGCCACTGTGTCTGCAGAGGAGGCGGCGGGGGCGGCCCTGGCACCCAGGAGGTGTGCGGCTTCCTCCCAGCTGGCCCAGCCGTCTGCCGAGATGCTGTTTTGGACATGCTGCGTTTTAAGTGGAATGTGCTCCTTTTTAAAGTTTTAAAAATTTATTCTCTGAGAGAAGAACACCCCAACAGGGCCTTTTACTGTGACCCCCCCCCCCAGCCCCGGCCAGCCCCAGATCACAGGCACACACGCGCCCTGCATACTAAGGGAGGCCTCTGGATTCAAACCTGCGGCCTTCCCATGTGAGCCAGCCTCGCGGAGCTCCAGGTCTCCCGCTGCGCCACTGTCCAGGCCCTGCAATGCTAAAACCAACCCCCCATTTCTTTTCCCTTTGCAAACGAGGCCACGCGATCACCTCCTGAGCATCCGGCTGGCATCCCCACCACTGTGCCACGCCAGCCCAGGGTGAGACGCCCCAGTCCACAATGCTATTCCCGGGACCTGGGACCGGGCGTCCCGCTCTGCCGCGCACCCTCCAGGAAAAGGCCCAGGTCCCTTGAAATGCACCAGCCCTTCAGTGAGACCGGGCAGTGCCGGCCGGCAGGTTTCTCCCGGGGTCCTGGGAGCATGAGACACCATCAGGACAGCCGAACATGGCCTGGGCCTGGAAGGGGCTCCGGCCCAAGCGCGCTGACTTGGGTGAGGAGCGGACAGGGAGTCCCACGGGAGCGTGTCAGCCAACACGGCACTGCGTTGGCTCTGGACACCTGCAGCAAGCTCAGAGATCTCTGGGGGGACCCGCTTTAAAAACAGGAAAGGAGGATTTCCTGTTATAATCGACGGCAGCAGCTACCCTGAGCCACGCTCCGAGCCCCGGGGAGCCTGCGCTCTCAAGCGATTTGAACTAAGCCCCCCACGCCGCTGGTGACCAGCCCTGCCTGTAGCTTCACACGCACGCTGACAGTCGGGGCGGCGGTTCAGGCTGCAAAGTCAGGAGGCTGCCTCCTTCCACGTTCCAACTAGTGTCTTAAGGAGTGAAGTGTCCCCTGTCCCGGCTGCTCCTTCAGGTGCCTCGGGGTCCTTCGGAGGTCATTGGTGGGCAGGGTCGGCCTTTCCCGCCCCGTGGTCTCCTTCTAGCTCCAGGAAGAAAGCCACTCTGTGTCCCATGAATGTCAACAGCTCAGGTATGAGGAAACAGAACACGCGTGTGCGGGGTCTCCCGGATCCCTCGCCCCTCGGCCAGGGCTTCCCGCTGGCCTGTGGCAGTAACCCATGCGGCCGGCCAGTGCCCGGGGAGTAACCGAGTCCTGCCCAGGTGTCAGGAGCCCAGCTTCAACAGAGCTGAGCCCCAATTTCCAAACTCCCCATGTGTCAGATACAGAAGAGGCAGAGCCGCCCCAGTCACCCAGGGGCCTCCGGGGGCCACAAGGTTCTGTCCCACACTCCTGCCACCTCTCTCCCACTCACGTCTGTGACCTTCTGCCCTGGAACCACTTCCCGTCCTTGTCGTCTGTCACTGGCCGCCATCTGCCTAGACGTACTCGTGAAAGCAGCGGCTGCCAGGAGGGCTCCCAGCCCCTGCCAGCCAGCCCGTGGTGCCCGGGAGGAAACTGAGGCAGGCCCAGGCTACAGGCGGGTGGCCTGGGCGCCACGCAACAGGGCGTGTGACCGCGGCCACCTGGCTCTGCCACCCCTTATGCCGTCGGACTTTGAAACCGGGTGTGCAGCTGGCGGGCTGTGGGTGCGAGGCCTCGCGCAGGCCGTCTTACCTCTGGGAGTAACGACAGGACGGGCACCCAGGGTGGCCGCAGAAGCCCAGCGTGGGTTTGGACAGACCCTGCACACAGCAAGCACTGAGTAAGCAGGAGCTCCTGGGTTACTCCGAGCTGCCCTCAGAGGGCCGGCTTCTGGGACCACAGGTTAGTGCAGGGGCGTCTCGGCCCCCTCTGGTGGTGGGGAGGGCTTCCTGCAAGAGGAGTACCAAAGACTCGCATCTTCAGACAGACAGGAAGAAGTGACAGCCACCACCTCCTACTGACCACAGGTGGGCAGGGACATCAGGACGGGCTTCCGTTCTGGGAACATGTGAAGTACATCAGCATCAAAGGGGGGATCTGGGCCCAAAGATGGGCACCCCGTTTGCAGGCGTTCCTCAACCTTAGCGTGACGGAGCCAGTACGTGATGGAGCCCAAGATGAGCCCACGGCAAGGACACCAGGACAGCGAGGGCACTCGGCCACCCCCAGGCCTCCCCTGCCAGGCCTGTGCCCGTCACCCTGCTCGGCCTGGCGTGAGGCAGACTGCCAGATGCCCGCAGTCCCTTCCTCTCTCTCTAGACCCACAGCTAAAGCAACGCCTCCCACTCTCTCGCCTCCAGGCGGGCCACAGGGCTGCCTCTGGCCCCAGAACTGTAGGTGGCGGTGTTATCACCTCTGCTCCACTTCCACTCATCACGGCTGCCTGGGTCCCTGCGTCACTTGGTGGAAGGTCTACAGGACAACCTGCCGGACCAAGACCTAAGGGCAAACACATTCGTGCTGCATTGAGCCACGGAGAGTGTGGGGCTGCTCATTACAGTGGCTCCCGGCATTCACCCTGACTGCTACACCAACCCTCGGTGTGGCCTGAGGGGCTCACAATGTCCAGGCTGGGATGTAGGCCCCACGTCGGAGTGACTGGGGGTGCTCGGGAAAATGCCGGCTCCTGGGCGCCATCCGATTGATTCTCCAAGCAGAGCCCTGGGAAGCAGCCCTGTACCACGGTCGCCCAGACACCCCAGTGATTCCGACGCACGCCTGCGTTGGAAAGCCGCCGTATCAGAGCAGGAGGTCAGGCCTCGTGTGCGGCAGTGGAGAAGGGGCCCGCTCTGCCCTCCTGCCAGCCGGTGAGCGCGGGTGGGGCTGGGACGCTGCCCGGTGGCCATTCCATAAACTCGGCAGACGAGAGACTCATTAGGGTCCTCGGGACGCAATGACGGACTCATTGAATTCTGATAAGGTCGTCCCCTAGCAGGTGGGATAAACCAAGGCTGATCTGGCAGGACGACTGAGTCATTTCGGATTAAATTAATAATGATTAATTGGGGCTCCTGAAAGCTGAGCCGCTGAGCGAAGATTAGCGTGTGCGTTCGAGCGCTCTCTCTCTCTCCTATTTCCTCTCTCCCTTCCCGGGCTGCGGCCCCCTCCCCCCAGGTGACATTCAAGATGGGAAATTGGAAGTGGGTGATTTCCAGATCTGGGGCAGCCATTAGCAGCTGTTCAGAGGCCCGGCTGCAGCTCAGCCGCGGGGCGGTCAGGGCGTTCTCTCGGTCAGAGCATGCTCCTGGCGGGCTGTGAGCCCGTCGGCCGGCCCAGCTGCTCTGCGCCCAGGTTCTGCGGGCCACCGTCAGCGCCCGGGGTCCGGCAAGGTTCTGGGCTCCTTGCTGAGCTCGGCTGCCCAGAGGATCTGACATGTGGGGTGCTGCCGGGTGGGGGCCCTCGCCCTGCCCTGGGGGGAGCCCAGGGAGTCAGGGCTCAGCTTCAAAGGCCCATCTGCTATCATCCTGGTTCTGGAGGCAAGGAACCGAAGCCCAGAGAGGCCAGGTGCTTTGCCACTGAGCATGAGGAAGTGGCTGAGGACAAGGCAGCTGAGGACAAGAGGGGATGACGCTTCCCAGGCCGAGGGCCAAGGGCAGGGCTGCCTCATCTGGGCCTGGGGTCCACAGCCTAGCCCAACAACCCCAGGGGGGCTCTCCACAGAAGACGGTCCACGAGCCCTCTGTGCCGAGTGTCAGGCCGCACTCCGCTGGCAGGAGCAGGCAGTGTCCCGCCAGGAGCGCTGGGCTGGCCCTGACCTCCTGCAGGCACGGGCAGTCGGGCCGGGTCTCCCCAGGGTCAGGGCCAGTTGGGGCTGGCAGGGCAGAGAAGGGTTGGGCCGAGGCCAGCCTTCCGGCCAGGCAGAGCCTACACACTGCACCTGGCCGTGGCCCGAGCCCTGCAGGCCAACCCTTTACTCAACACCCCGAACACGGGCATGCACAGCACTGGGGGAGGCTGGGAGGCCAGGAGCTGGGAGGCTGTCAGCTCTGGATGTGAAGAATGCAGAGAATGCTGCTTGTCTGCTTCAGGAAGGGAGGGGACCACGTAAGAGGCTGCGGGCACCAGGAGCTCCCGCAGAGGCGGCCAGGCTGGGGAGAGGGCGCGCTGGGCCACACCAGGCCAGAGGTGCTCACACGGCCCGGTCTGTGAGTTCAGTAGCCAGGTGGCCTGGATTGGCCCTTGGATCTGCTAGGGGACCCTGGGTGAGGGACAGCCCCATGCCATGCCTGTTTCCCTCTGGGTAAGGCTCTCGGAGGCACTGGGGTCACGTGGGCGTGGTGAGTCCTCGCTTGGGTCACCTGCTGTGGGGTCAGCAGGGCACCTCCGCTCCCTGCCCCAGGGCCCAGCAGACACCGCCGGCTGCCCGCTGCCCACCCTGGCCTGCTCGCAGGTCAGGACCCAAGCTACCGTGCTGCAGGCATGCCCTCAACCAGCGCATGTGACGGAAACCGCGCGTGGCATGTGGGCAGCCAGCCCTTCTACGGGTCTGTCTTGGTCCCCAAGAAGGCTTCATGCAGAGTGGGTTGTTACCACGGACGGTCACAGAAAGATGGGAGTCGGACAGACTCCAGGACATGTAGCTTGCTGTGTGCCGTGTGGCCAGGACTTAAGTCTGTCTTGTGCCGTGTGCAACCTGAGTGACTGCACGTGTAGCTCTGGGACAGGGAGGAGCACGCCGGCGGGGAGGCAGAGGGTCCGGGACGGGGAGGAGCACGCCGGCGGGGAGGCAGAGGGTCGGGACGGGGAGGAGCATGCCGGCGGGGAGGCAGAGGGTCGGGACGGGGAGGAGCACGCCGGCGGGGAGGCAGAGGGTCGGGACGGGGAGGAGCACGCCGGTGGGGAGGCACAGGGTCGGGACGGGGAGGAGCACGCCGGCGGGGAGGCAGAGGGTCGGGACGGGGAGGAGCACGCCGGCGGGGAGGCACAGGGTCGGGACGGGGAGGAGCACGCCGGCGGGGAGGCACAGGGTCGGGACGGGGAGGAGCACACCGGCGGGGAGGCAGAGGTCCGGACGGGGAGGAGCACGCCGGCGGGGAGGCACAGGGTCTGAGACCTGCTCCTCACTCTCCAGAGACTTTGCACCTCAACAGTAGGAAAGGGACAGGGACGTAACCCAGTCAGTAACGCGGGCAGGGCAGGGCGTGGCCAGCACCCAGTGGACAGCAGGGATCCCTGAGTCTGGCGTGTTCTGGCAGGGTGGCCCAGAGGGGAGTGACGCAGGTGAGGCCTCGTGACGAGGGACAAGCCAGGTCAGGGCCGTGAGTGGGGGAATGCAGGAGCGGGGCTGGCCGGGGGACAGGGCCGGGCCAGGCCCAGGAGGGGGGCCCTTGGTGTGTCAGGAAGCACATGACCGTCCCCGAAGGAGAGGGAAACGACTCACTTCCACTAACGGCCCGAGGGAGGCCCAGGCAGCACTTCTGGGGAGGAAGGGTGATCATTTGCTTCGCCGAGGCCAGGTTTCTGGGGTCTTTCACCCCAAGATGTCCACTTCCTGGCCCTCTAAACACCACCCACCAGCTTCCACACCCATCCGTGCAGGATCAGACCCGGGGAGGGACGCTGAGGCAGAGAGGGGAGCGAGCAGGCCGCCAGCGAGTCCGCGAAGGAGCCCGTGCACTCCAGGCCTCGCTGCGCCGGGGGCCGGCACGGTCCAGTCAGCAGCCGGTCCCGTGCGCCTTGCCCCCACCCCTCTCCAGAGACTGACGGATCCAGTCTGCAGGGGCAGCCGCTGGAGGCTGCCGTCACGCGAACCTGCAGGGCCCCCACTGCCGCACCTCCTGTTCAGGGGCGACGAGGCCTCTAGCCCTCTCCCTGGCTGCCCGGCTGCAGAGCAGGCACTCTTCACCCACAGACGCCCCAGGACTCCAAGTCCCCCTTTATAACCCCTACAGCAGGGAGGCTGTTGGGCATCTCTGACCTCAGGGGTCTAGACTCAGATGAAGAATTGGGGCCAGGAGGTGGCGCAGAGGTTATGTCGCTGGACTCCCATGTGGGCGACCGCGGTTTGAGTCCCCAGACCTGGTGGCTCAACAAGCATGCCGAACACATGTGCATGCATGGCCAAGACCCCGGGAGGAGAGTGCAGAAAGGACTGCGGTGTGGCCATCCCCGCGGGGTGATTCTCACTCGCCCTCTCACCGTCACTGTCTCTCTGGTGAGTGCACGCACCCTCAGGCAAAAATTTCTAGAACAGACGCAGAATCAGCCGGTGCACTGAGCTGTCTCCTTCGCATCACCCTGTTTGCAGTGGGAGGGGGGGGCCCTGCCAGCCCTGCTCCTGGGCCTGCAGCCTCTGTGTCCCCGCACTCTGTGTCCCCACGATGCCATCGGCATTGTTCTGGCACTCTGACACAGGCTGGGCACGTGCAAGCAGCTCAAGCAGCTGCATGCCCCCCACCCTGCCTCAGGGATGGGGAGCCGGCCTCAGAACTGCAGGCCCCCCACCCCGCCTCACGGATGGGGAGCCGGGCTCAGATGAATTGAGGCCTTGCCTGTGTGCCCTCGCCTCCCGTCCCAGTGCAGCACACCACACCCCACCAGCCTGGCATGGCCAAAGTGGGCCCAGGTGACTCAGAACCTCCCAGCCCCTGGTGAGACCCTCAGCCCTGGAGACATGCCCCGAAGTGTGCCCAGCACTGGTTCTGTCGGGCCTGCAGGGGCAGGGCGGGCCGAGCGCGGACCCCTGGGCACAGGCTCGCTGCCGCTGCTCAGGCTGCCAGCTCCCAGAACCGCACCCCTGGCTCCCGCCTAGAAGCTGGGGCAGGGTGGCTTCAGCCACGGGGCGCCCGCACCTTCATCCGGACACCTCTGGTGTGCAGCTGCCCCTGTCACTGTGAAGGCTGCGTGGGGCCGCCTGCCCGCCGGGAGAACCCTGGGCGCAGGTCGGGCCACGATGGTCCGCGATGCCTGTTCGGAGGCATGGTTATTTCTTCGTGAGGACTGGAAATGGAAATGGCGGGCAACCAGCTCGGGCCTTGCTGCAGGTGCCCCTGTGGGAAGCGGGAACGAACCGACCGTCCGGGCCCCCGTGCATGCCCAAGGTGGAGGCCTGCTCGCGACCCTCAGGCCTCGTCTTCGCCCACCCACCCTGGCAGCTGCCGCAGCCCCCTGAAAAACCGGTTGGACTCCCCGGCCCCCTCCACCCCGGCTTCTTTTGAGCAGAGACTTCAGAGAGGCCGGGAGGTCTCAGTGGGCCAGGAGCAGACTCCCAAGAGGAATCGAAGGCCTCATGGTGGGGCGGTGCCCACCTGGGCTTCCTGCCCACCACTGGCCGCTGGTAGAAGCAGGTGCCGGGAGGGCGCCTGGGGCTGCCTGGGTTTGAATTCCAGTTTTACTGCTTTCTAACTGTGTGAGCTCAGGCAAGCCACCTGCCCTCTCTGGGCCTCAACCCCACCTTCTGTGCCCCGGGGACGATGACAGTCCCCAACTCCCAGGAGGGGGCACCGTCTGAGACAGTCCTCTTGAAGTATTTGGCACCCGACAGTGGCCTGGAGTTCGGAGGATACCAGTCAGCACCGGGAATGCCACACGGCTCCAGGTCCCCAGTGCTGGGGCCAGACGGCGCGGTGATGGCTCCCACCTGCTGGGCAGTGTGAGGAGGGCGGGGCGTCGGCGCTGCGGGAGGACAGACACGGCCAGAGAGGCTCTCGTCAGCCCACGAGAACCTCGGGCCGTGGCCGGATGTGGCTGGAGCCCGCCCCTCTGTGCCACGCTGCCTCGGACAAGCTGCCAGCCTCCCTGGGCCTCGGGTCCTCGTCAGGCGAGCAGCGCCAAGCACCCCCAGGGATGGCACCAGGAGGGCTCAGGGGAGAGGTGCTCAGGCCTGGATGTGGCTGGCGCCCCTGCAGTCCCACAGCCCCTCCCGGCCTCACACAGACCCCTCTGCGTTTCCTCTTTGGGGGCTGCTGGGGTCGCCTAAGAGAAGGGGCCTTGCTACCGGCACCATGTCCACCCGGCTTCTACCGGACTCACCAGAAACCATTGCCAGCCATTTGCAGAAATTTCCCGCTCACCCTGGGAGGCAGAACTCTGCAGCCTCGAGCACTCAAAGCTACGAGGGCAGGAGAAGCAGCCAAGGCCTGTGGGGTCCTGGGATCAGGGCCCCAGCTGCACGGGGACAGCAGTGTGTGCCTTGTTAGTGCTGTGTGCTGGTCCGAGTTATGCCTGGGCGCCCTGTCCTTTCATCAGGGCTGCTGTCAAAGACTGTCTCTCCCAGGAAGCCTTCCTGAATTGACAGTCCCATCAACACATCGCTACCATTGCTGCCCTTGTCCCGGGCACAGGACTGTGGGTGACCTGCCCACCTGACCCAGTAGGACACAGCCTTCTCCTTAACCTCCTCTGGAGTTAGACTACTTTAGTCAAATCAGCGACAGGCAGCTCCCAGCTCCTGACTACAGAAGTGTTTGCAGAGCACCATGCTGGGATCGATGTGGGGTTAGAACGGAGCCACAGAACCAGGATGCAGGCCACACTGGTACCTAAAGGCCTCCCTCTCCCCCAGCTGTTCACACACCCGTCTGGGCAGATGTGAAGGCATTCTCGTTCGTGGCCACAGCTCAGGAAGCTGAGGCCCGGGAACAGGGCTCGGTTTCCTGAAGATTCGAGCCCTGGACCGGCAAAGCAGGGGTATACTCAGGCGTTCAGGGCTCCCAGTCTGGGCGTGGGTACAGGCAGGCCCCTGGGCTCCAGGTCAGATCACATGGTGAGCTCCGGGCTGGGTGCACAGGCCCGTGTGGGATCAAAGGCCTCACCGGGGCTATCCTGAGCGAAACCAGGGTTCTCACCCCTGCTCTGGCCTGAAGGCGCCTCCAGCCCAGGAACCGGGGACCGGGCTGGCTGAGGCGACGACCAGTCCGGCCTGGTGCCTCGACGGGCTTCCCACAGACCTCACGTCGTCCTTCGGCAGAAGTGGGGTTCCCTACCCCATGTTTTGCTATCGCGGGTGCAAGTAGCCCAGCAATGTGGACGGGATCCAGACTCTGGCCTTCCCCAGAGCAGATCAGAAATGCAGTCCCAGGCCTCGCCACGGCCCGCAGAACCAGGAGCCGCATTTCTGCAGGGCCTCAGGAGATCTGTCCCCACCCGGCCGGGAGGCCTGGTCCCACAGCGTGAGCTGCAGAGGACACACGCCGGGGTAGGCGAGGCGATGGCCACAGCGTGTCAGGCACGGGGGCTGAGCTGCGGGTGGCAGGGGCCCTCTCGCGGTATCTGTCAGATGCTGCCTGTCACTGGGTGAAGCCGATGCTTGAGGGGAGGCCGGTGGGGTGGAGCTGCCCGAGCGGGGCTGACAGCCAGGCCCGTGGCCTGCGACGCATCAGGGCCAAAACGCCCCAGCCCGGCTCCCACTGGGCCGAGCTCTGAGAGCAGCGCAAATGCCTCCTCTGGGAGCCCAGACTGGCCCCCGGCAGCCCTGGCCCCCTCCACGGAGCAGACTCCTGACTTCTGCTCTCCGAGTGGCACAGGAGTCTTCCCAAGACCAGAAACCACTTTGAACCGTCTCGGATCGCCAGCCAAGCACGGCACTGCCAGACACCGCGGGCTCCTGACATGGTGCCAGAGCCCACGTCGCCCACGTCCCCATCAGTCACCCCGGCAGAGGCTGGCGGGGCGGGCGGGGAGGTGGCTGGGCCTCAATTAACGATGTCACCTCGGCAGGTGGCTGCCATGTCTGGGGTCCCTGAGCCCGTCGGCCCAGCTGGCTGCGTCGCTGTGAGCTCCGCCAGCCCTGCCCCTCGGCGTGGGTCGGGGGATCAGCACCTGTCTAAGCGTGTGTGAAATAGCGACGGGGTGGGGGGCTGGGCGTCCTCGTGGTGACCACCACTCCTGCCTTCCACGAATCCCTAGGAAAGACCTACCGTGCGCAGCGCCAAGTAGACACCGGAGCAGCCAGGAACAAGGGGAACCAACAGGACGGGCCCGTGGGGCTCCGAGAACTCGGCAGGGCGGGAGGGAACAGGAAGGCAGGCCACGGGAGAGGCGGTCTGAGAGGTGGGCAGGGGCCGCCATGCGAGGCTGGAGCGGGGCTGGCGGTCAGGAAGGGCATCAGGAAGGGCGGCCAGGCAAGGGGGCAGTGCTGCGCGGCCTGCGGTGGCCACTGAGTTCACAGGAACCAGCTGTGACAGAAGGGGAGGACGAGGAGCCATGAGGTCAGAGGTGGGGTGTGGGCAGATCCCCAAGGGCCTCGTAGGTGACTGCCAGGACGTGAGTGGCTAAGCCTGTGGGTGCCACAAGCCCTGGGGCAGGAGGTGCAGGGGTTGCCGGCATGCAGGGGGCGGGCGGTGCAGGGGCTGGGCGGTGCAGGGGCTGCTGGCATGCAGGGGCGGGCGGGCGGGCGGTGGGCAGCTCACTCCCCTCCCTGTCTTGTTCGCTGCAGCCCCACCGAGTCGGCCCACGAGGCCACCCTGGGAGTTGAGGCCGCTGAGTCCCGCCAAGTGTCGCATGTCTTGCACAATTTCCGGAGCCAAAGCTGACAGAGCCATCTGTCTCGAACAGACCCCAGCGCTCGCTTCCAGCTGGTCTCCTGCACGAGCCGGAGCGCTCAGTGACACCACGGGACACTCATCTGCCGCTGCCAGCTCGTCCCTGTCCCCTGAGACAGGCGGGGAGGCCAGAGGCGCTGCAGAGACAAGAGTGCAGCTAAGACGGGGGCAGGGGGCGCCCCAGGAACAGTGGAGCCCGGGAGCGGGCAGCCTTCTCGGGGGAGGGCAGCGGCTGTTTCCCAACGGCTGTTCCTCCAGGGCTTCCTGCCGTACCCAGACCTCGGGCCCCACCGCCAGGGCTGGAAACACGCGTGTCACCTCTTCCTCTGCGAGCTCCCTACACGGGGAACAGAAACTCCCACTCCATATGAAGGCGCCTGCTCTAAACTTCCCAAGTGACGCCAGCACAGATGTTCAGACAGCCCCAGATCTTTCTCCAGGCCCAGGGGAAGGAAAGCCACCCGATCCAAAGCTGTTGGGCAGCCGGACCAGTGGATGTGGAGCCGCCGCCGCAGCGCCAGGTCGTCTCCGGAAAGTCGAGAAGGACCTCAGGACGGTTATCCCTGCTCTGCCGGCGTCTTCATCAGCACACAGGCCCCGCCGGGCCGGGGGCACCACAGCGCCCTGTTGTGGGGGGCCTCCTGGCACGCATCCACACACATGCAAGACAGCCTCCCGACAGAGCCCAGCACGCCACGCCCGGTTCGCTGAAGGGGACAGCAGCGACTGTAAGGGCGCGACACCCCAGCAGGCACACCGGCAGACACCCCCTTTTTATTCCTCAGGGCCGCGCTTCGCGTCCTCCCGCATACACGGTCCCGTATCGAGCAAGTCACTGGCCAGGACACCAGCTGTTACCCAGCAGGCGGGGTGACTGGCTTGCACCCGCTGTCACACGGCTCGGAGTGGCTGCCGTGCGCCCCGCTGAGCATCGCAGGGAGCTGAGCCGTGCTCGCTCCGCCGACCTCGCTGGCCAACTGAGTGAACGAGACACACACAAGGGCGGGCACAAATTTAGTGCTTGGGAGAGGGACACCAGGGACAGGGGACGCAGCATCCTGTAGTTGGCCAGACACAGACACTGGCCACTCCACCTTTCCAGCACCAGCTGCCCAGGGAAGCCCCTGGCCTCTGAGATGGGCCTGAAGGTCCACATCCGTTCTGGCTCGTCTGCCGGGCTGCAGGGCATCCTGCTTCCTGCAGGCGCCTCGCAAAGCTGCAACCGCCCGGGACCGCAGGCTGCAGACCAGAGCTGCCTAAGAGCCGCGCACCCTCCCTGTGCGCAGGGACGCAGGCGGGCTGGGGACACGCGGGCTCTGCAAGCTGGGGTGCACAGCCACGCGTCTAACAGCGGGATCTGGCCCAACCCACCTCCCCAAAATCGGCGACTCCAAGGGCACCTCCATTAGTGTAGCCGACAGAGGCCATTTCAGCAGGAACACACCAGCAGGGACACGTGTTCTCAGGGTTCATCTCGGGGGCACCGATGTCATCTGTCCCACCCTGGTGACGGTCGGATTGATTGCTTGGGGTAGGTGATGTCTGCCAGGTTTAAAGCGACTGTTTCCCCTCTGAAATTAATCAGGCCCCGCGGGGAGCTCCCCGGAGACAGAGCGGATAGCTGCTTATCACCAGGCCTCGCCACGGACTCGGGCACCGCCATGCCTCTCGCCCGAATTCCGACTGGAGTGCTGCCGCGGGCGGCGCGTCCCTGTCCCCTCACCCTTCCACGTTTAGTCTTTTTTTTTTTTTTTTTTTTTTTTTTTTTGAGAGGTTTTTGCTACAGGGCATGTGCGCTTGCCAGACAGACAGAGAGAGACAGAGAGACAGAAAGGGAGAGATCACCCCTTGGGAGATGGCCACGCCGCAATCCCTTCTCCTCCATTCTCCTCTCGGGATCCTGGGCATGCACGCACACACGCCCAGCATGAGTTTAAGACACCGGGTCCAGGACTTGAACCGTAGTCGACTACATGGGAGTCCAGCGACATAGCCATTACACCAACTGCTGGTCCCTTTAGTTTATTAATTTTTAACTTCAGGCTCTGGACTGCTTTTACACTGACCCTAACACCAGAACAAGCCCAGAGACACCGAGCCAAGTCCAGCAGGGGCTGCTCCCACGGGCTGGCAGCCACCCCTGGCAACCACCACCAGGGCAGTCTGGGGCCGCGCGTGCCACCCTCGGGCCTCACCCGCCCCGCGGCCCGTCTTCCCATCAGCCTTCCAGCCTGTCACACTGCAGCCAGAAGCTTAGCTGCGGCGGGTCTGCACCCCTCGCTGGCTTGAACACTGCCTCTGCACCGAGTTCCCTGGATCGCCAACCGGCAAGTCCCTTAATTGGTGGACACGAAACCCTGGGCTTTGTGCTGTAGTCACAGCATCCTGGGGCCAGGAGCGTGCACTCAGAGCTCAGGTGTCTGGGGCAGGGCTGAGGGCTGCGAGGCAGGTCTCGCCTGGCACTTCCCCTGCCGGGAGACGGCCCTCCCCCTCGCCCGCGCTGAACCTCTCTGCCTCCCCTCTGTCTGATCCGCTCTGCTGTCGTGTTCTTTGTCCTCGCTCTGCATGCTGTGGTTACACGCCAAGAGTCATCCTGCAGCGACAGCTAAAGCGCGACCCGCCGGGCAGACTCTCAATTCTCGCGGCCTCCTGACCCGCGGGGCCTTCTCCTGGGCTGGGGGCATCTTGAAAGCCGAACCACAGTGCTCTGTAGGCTGGCAGGTGGCCCGGCCGGGGACAGCCACAGCCGCGAGCACACGCTCGAGGACTGCACGGCAGCTTGAGCCCACCGTCCTGCTGCCCTCCTCCCCCATCGGACTCAGAGGAGGAAGCCGAGGCCCAGAGGGCCAAGGCACCCGGCGGGAGGGCTACCTGGCAGAGGGGCTGAGAGGACGGGCCCTGAAGACTCACAGCCTGGGCTCAAATCCCAGAGCCACCACTTCTGAACTGTGCGGCCTGAGGCAAGTGACTTAACGTGTCTGGGTCTTGGCTTCCTCATCTGTAAAAGAGAACACAGTCTCTACCCTCGGGTTGCTGGGGGGTTAAGTGAGCTACACCTAGGAGGGGCTGAGCACAGGACCCAGCTATACAGACAGCCCTGAGCAGGAGTGCGACTCAGATCGGAGACCTTCCTTCAGTCCAGCAGCCTGGCGAGGCCGCACAGGGCAGTGGGACTGCAGTCCACGCACGGCGAGGGTCTGAGCTATCACGCCAGCCGGCCCTACGACACCCTGCCCAGTTGAAGCGGCCTCAGGGCCCGCGGGATTCGCAGGCCCACTCTGCCCAGAATATGGTGCACACGACGCCCCTCGCAGGAATCCCCCTGCAAGTCCGAGGGAGAGACCTGCCAGGAAGCCACGTGGTGTCCACATCACGCCTCGGTTCTGCCCCGGAGCCATGGCTGGAGGGGGTTGGAGGTTCTGGGCTTCCTTTCTCCGGAGCGCTGCCTCTGGCATTCAGAGGAAAACAACAGAGTCCCTGAACGCAGGTGGTGACGGAGCCCCAGCTGACGAAGGGGCGGTGTGGTTCGGCTCCCACACCGAGCAGCTCCTCTACCCACCGCGGGCCTGGGTCTAGCCACCTGCAGAGGGGACGCGAGTACTAATTATCTCCTTCATAGAGGTGCTGGGAGGGTTAATTAACGCGTGCTGGGACTGCTCTGAGCCAGAGCGCTGTCTCCAGGGGCCGTTGCCTGGCTGCTGTGGAGAAGGCCCCCACACCCCCCGCTCAGCCGCTGTCCCAGGCCCCCATGTCCTCCCGTTTCGGTTCAGGGCTGAGGACCTGAAGCCCCAGGTCCAGGTTCAGCGGGCCAGAGCCAACAGGCCCGTGAGCAGGGACGGCAGGTGCATTTGCTTCCTGACCCTCCGGGCTCTCCCAGGCGCAGCCACTCCTCCTGGCCTTCGCCACAGCCAGCAGGGCCAGGGCAGCCCGGCCGGCTCTCCTGCTCAGACGGCCCTGCCAGCTGAGCCCCATGGCCCAAACCAGGAGCTGACCCAGCCAGGACGACCTGGCCAGTCAGCCCCACGGTTTGGTTCCGGCTCAGCCCTGGGCCCGACCTTGCCGTCAGCTCGGTCATGGGCCCACTCCTTGTCACTGGTCCCCCCCCGCGGCTCTCTGCACTGGTTCTCTAAGAAAACCAACAATTACACGAGATGCTGTCCTCGGGGGGCTCTGGTCGGGGGAACGCTGTGCAAACGCAAGGAAGGAGAGGCATTCCGTGAGTGAACAGCAGGGACTGTGCGTCCGGCCCTCACGTAAGAGACAGCCCGTCAGCCTGGAGACAACCTCTTGGGGCTGTGCTCAGAGCTTCACGCTGGAGGGTCTTGGTGAGACAAGCCTCATCCTGGCCCCAGAAGGGGTCTTCCTCAAGGTCAGGGCCAGTGGGAAGCAGGGGCTGGTGCCCTCCCCAGACCCAGGCCCCAGCCCTGCGCCCACACACCACACCTCCAGGCCGCCTGTGGATGGCCACTCCCTGTGCACAGCCTGGGCTTTGGGAAGAGTGGCAGCTGTCTGGGCACCAGGAAAGCTACCCCCCCCCCCAGCCCCCAGGGAAGGGAGAACATTCTAGAGCCTTGGCAAAGCTCACTTCCTCCCTCTGCTTTGTGGGTTTCGGGGAATGAGCGAGCAATCCCCCAGTTGCCCCCCCGGGGCTGTCCACTCTACGAGGGGCCGACTGGTGACGGTGCTCCCACCAGGAAACGCCTCCCGAAGCCTAGGTGCCAACTCCACAGGGAAGGGTCAGCCTTGGGGATCTGCGAAGATCTTGTGAAGCCACAAGAAACTGGGGGTTCAGAAACAGCCCCCTGCACTGGCTGGCTGGACTGGCCAGACCCCCCAGAGGACAGACACACCCAGTTAGAGGGCCGGAAGCCGAGGCACCCACCACAGGGCTGCTTTGAACGGGCACCAGGGGCCTGTGCGGTCTCCCGGTCGTGAGCTCGGCCTGTGAGTACACAGGAAATCCCGCCCCTGCGTGGGCCTGAGCCCCGGCCTCTCCCTCCCCTGCGTTATCACCTCCCGGCCTCGGCTGCAGTGCTCAACCCCAAGGCTGGTGGGACAAACCAGGCCCCGAAAGCTTCCCGTTCACTTCATCACAACACCGCATACCATCTGCATTTTAAAAAGTTGTCTTCTCTAGGGCGTGTGCACTCGCAGGAGAGACAGAGAGAGAGGAAGTGAGAAACTGCCCCCAGAGGGCTGGCCGTGCCTCAATCCCTTCTCCTCTCCCAGGGTTTAGGGCACACTCGCACACGGTGTTTTTTAAGCTGCCGGGTCTGAGACTCGAACCGCGCTGCCAGCCATGTGGGATCCAGTGCCTTAAGCACCACACCATCTGCTGGCCCTCCTCTGCATTTTTTAATAATCTGAAGTCAAAAGAAACCCCCCAAAAAGTAGTAGTGGTCAGCACAAAATCAACGAGACCCTGTGAATTCAAGCTCCTGGGCAGCACGAGCTCGTCTGCACCCTGAAGACGCCTTCTTGCCCAGGAACGCGGACGGAAAGCAGGAGGAGGCCAGACAGAGACAGCGCGGGCAGGCTCTCGGACACCGCCGTGCGGGCAGGCCCGCCCCGCCCTCGGTTCTGAGCTCAGTGGACGCGCTCAGGCTGAGCCCGGCGAAGAGCAGGTCAGAGGGGCCTCACCCAGGGGTCGCGCTCGTGCCCTCCAGCGGGGCACTGGGCCCCTCGGCTCCATGTCCTCATCTGTGAGATGGGTTTATGATCGCGGCCACCCCTCCGGGGATGCTGACCCAGCGGGTCCGGCTGGCCGACGGCGCGTGTCTAAGCAGCACTGGTAACCAGGACAGGCCTGCCCTGGCCTCCCGCCCCAACAGCTGCCTCTGCTCGCTCCTCGCCGCTGCCCCCCAGATCAGACAGCCCCGTGCTACCCAGGCCCAGGGGCCCTTCCTCGCGGCCCTGCCGCAATTCTGAGCTGACGTCTGAGGTCTCCCTACCCCGGGCCGCACACAGAGCTCAGTCACTCCGACCCGGCCTAGCTCTGAGCCACACGTCCCCACCAACTGCATGCTAGCTCTGGGGCTCCTGGGGCGCTTCCTCGAGGGCCTTCTGCCTATTTCCCTCTCTTCAGCAGTGGAAGTCCCAGAGACGGTGTAGGAAATTCGTGGAAGGTGCCCAAGCAGCAGTCACAAAGGTGACCACCACCAGAAGGGTCTCCAGGTGCAAGGCGATCACTGGCCGGGCCTAGTCCTTCCAGCTGTGTGCCCGCAGACAAGATATACAGCCTCTCTGGGCCTTGGCTTCCTCACCCACAAAGTGGGAATGCGAATTCCAGCGGGACCACCTTGTCTGCGGCTCTGGCTACACACTAGGCCCAGGCTGTGCCTGCAGGGGACCCAGTCACCCACCAGCTCCCCACAGGCCCACTGCTGGGACAGGGACCCCAAGGCCCAGGGACTTAGGAGGCATCCCTCTGGCTTTGCCCACCGCCATGCTGCGTGCATGGCACCTGCAGGAATACAACAGGCAGAGAGCAGAGAGCACCTGCCCTGCTCCCAGCCAGGCCTTCCCTTCCCAGGCCAACAGCGCCATCTGCTGGGCCCGCCGGGCTCGGCACCCACCTCAGGCCGGACTCAGAGGCCCCCAGGTTTGGGTCCTGGCAGAGCAAGACCTGTTGGAGTCCCCGGGCCCGGCCTGCCTCCCACCCCCAGGACAGACCTCTGAAATCCGGCCTTGACCCCCACAGCCCTGGGGGTGGCCCAGACGGGCAGCTGCGGGGACGAGCGCTGGCAAGGCGGGGGGTGGCTCCGGAAGCTTCCCTGCTCCCGCTGGCATGGCCTGTACGCACACCGCGGTGCTCAGGGTGAGGCCCAGGCCCTGCCTCGGAGGTCCTTGCCGCCGGGAACAACTCGCGGAGCCCCCGCACCACCTCCCACACTGCAAGCCTTTGCCGTCTCACCGCCTCCTGCCCACTGCCCTCCCACCGGCTCTCCTGGGCCTCCCCCTTCAGTGGACACTCTGGGCTGTGTGCTCAGAGGGCAAGGCCCGACTCCGGGGGCCGCAGGCACTGTGGGCCACGGCCCTGAGCAGCTGCACGTGGCCTCCCGTGCCTGACAGCCTCCTGGTGTGGGGCACGGGCTACCAAGGAGCTCTGAGCTTGCACAGGGATGCCTGAGCCCCAAGCGCTGACGCAGGACCTGTATAAAACGCCTCACCGTCTCTAGTCAGGAGGGCCAGGTCCTGGTCGCCTGAGGGGACAGGCCTCAGCTCTCGGCAGCCCCGGGTGGCCTGCTCCGAGGGCAGGTACAGGGACAAGCAGGCTGGACACGAGTCACCTGGACGGGTACCTTCACG
This sequence comes from Tupaia tana, assembly GCA_026018925.1. Classification (NCBI taxonomy): domain Eukaryota; kingdom Metazoa; phylum Chordata; class Mammalia; order Scandentia; family Tupaiidae; genus Tupaia; species Tupaia tana. The sequence continues at coordinate 3,559,079 of JAKSZU010000018.1, forward strand.
TTCAGCCCCTTCCACTGGCCACGGGCTTGGGCCCCTGCTAAGACTGAGGGAGGCTGGGGCCAGCTCACCACGGGCCTGCTGTCCACGCAGGGTCCTCCATACCCTCCAGACAAAGTGCCCGGCACTGGGGCCCTGGGCCAGAGCCTCTGACCAGGTCTTCCGAGAGCCACCCAGGCCACCGGCCACCACCCATCTGCTTGGGAAACACGCCGCGGCCCTGCTCTCCTCTTTAACACTTAAAAACACACGGGAAATAGAACGGGCTGTTGCAACCACTTCAGAGTCTGCAGGCCCTATGCGCGCGCTCTGTGCAACCACTGCCTCTGTGTTGTTCCAGAACGTTCTCCCCCAGACAGAAGCCGGCCCACATCGGCAACCACTCCGGTCCCCCGGCCCTGCTCGTCCGCCCTGCCTGTCTCTGCAGGCACCATTCGTCCTGGACACGGCACACGTATGGGGCGGCACGTCGCGAAGGACACGGCGGTCCCCGGGGAGGCGCCGCCATGGCCACTTGCCTACGTGCACCCCTCTGCTTTCCTCGAGGTCGGGTCGAGGTGGTGTCACAGGAGAGCCCATCTCAATGGACGCTGCTTCCTCCTGGCGATCCGACGTCACCCTCGGCCTTCACCTCCCACCTTAGAGAAGAGGACCCGGCGCAGGAAGGCCGAGAACCCGGCCCGGGCCCTGCCTGAGGGCTGTGTCCCCACACGGAGCCCCTCACCCCCCGAAGCCAGTGCCCACCTCGGTGCTCGCCGGAGGAGAACCAGGGGCCCCTGGAGGGTCAGTGCAGCACATTCTCTGCCCTCGTCCTCCTGCCCCCAACCAAGCCCCCGCCTGCTCCGGGGGAGCCCGGCCCATGGCCTAAGACAGTGCGCCCTGCCTGGGCCAGCGAGAGTCGGGGCCGAACGGGGCGTGCAGGGCTGTATGTGAACAGCGGCTCACCAAGGCTGCAGCGTTGCCGGAACACAAACGGCCAGACGCGGCCAAGATGATGCAGAATCGTGCAGACCTTTAACCTGGAGGACAATGCAGGACACCCTCTCAGGGACAGGGAAAGCCCGGTGGACACACAGGCGGGTCGTCGGGACACCCTCTCAGGGACAGGGAGGGCCCGGTGGACACACAGGCGGGTCGTCGGGACACCCCTCTCCAGGGACAGGGAGGGCCCGGTGGACACACAGGCGGGTCAGCAGGACACCCTCTCAGGGACAGGGAGGGCCCAGTGGACGCACAGGCGGGTTGGAGGGACACCGTCTCAAGAACAGGGAGGGCCAGGTGGACGAACAGGTGGGTTGTCGGGACACCCTCTCAGGGACAGGGAGGGCCTGGTGGACACACAGGCAGGTTGTCGGGACACCCTCTCAGGGACAGGGAGGGCCAGGTGGACGCACAGGCGGGTTGTCGTCAGCGGGAAGCCATGTTCACACATAGGCAGAGCCTGTGGGTGGGCAGTGTGAGAACCTGCTGGGGTGCTGTCTCTCTGTCTCTCCCTGTCTCTCTGGGTCATGGCAGAGATAAATAAAGAAGGAAGCCCCCAAGCCAGCGTACGCCGGTGGGGGCAGGCGGTGGGAGCCAGAGCCCCACCTGGCACTCCTATTCCTCCTCCGTCGAGCGGGGATGGAGGACTGTGGGGGCCAGACAGGCACCTCTAGGAGCTGCTCTTTCCGGAGTGGACGGCGAGGCCTCCAGAACCTCCACGCCCGGAAGCACCCGGAGCGGCAAGCTCTGGGCTGGGGGGCTGGGCACTGAGGATGACGAGTGGCTTCTCCCTGTGGGTGGGTCTCCCCAGGGCCGCACGAGAACAGCGCATTCACAGAGCAGCCAGCCCAGGCAACACCAACCCGACCAGCGCCATAGCCCCCAGAGCCCCGGTTTCATAAAGCCAGCCCCCACTGGGCCGCTTTCATTGTTTCCAGATTCTGAAAATATTTGAAAGAGGATGCAAATGGGAAAGTCCACCTCCGGCTACGGAGCACTGGGGCTTGCTGTGTCGCTGTCCACGATGCGTCTTGGGACAGCACCAGGGCAGAGGGCCGGAACCGTGGACGTCACCAAGACAGATGGCTGCAGAGGAGGACGTGACGGATAGCAGCTGGTCACCGGATCATCTCCCTAGCCACAGGGGGCTGAAGGACGGGCACCGGGGGGCCTGGGTGTGCCTTTCTTTCTGCCAGAGACCACAGAGCCGGGCAGGCAGGTGGGAGCGCCAGGAGTCCGCTCAGGGACGGGGGGGGGGGGGGGGGTTCGGGAGGCCACCACCAACATCCACCCAGCCCCTCTGACCAGGGTAGCCCTGGAGCAGTGAAGCCACACCACACACCCTGCAGCAGAAGGCCACACAGCAGCAGAGTAAGAGTGTGGTGGGTGAAGTCCGGCGAACTTGGGTTCGAATCCCAGTTCTGCCACAGGCAGGCACTGCCTTCTTTGACCTCAGCCTCCACGGCTGTGTGACGGGCTTGCTGCGCACACCTGGAAGGCCGCTCATGCTCCGTGCCGGCGCTGCCCTGGGTGTCTGCAGGCTGGACACGGCGTGCAGGCACCACCGACACCTGAGCCCCCTGGGAGGGGCCCGGGGACCCCAGTGAACCTGCCACCAAGCTCCAGGGAGCAAGGGCTTCTTTCTAAAGCCCTGGGAGCTGCTGGCCAGGGACCGGGTCTGCTGCTGGGCAGGAGGGCTGGGTGCACAGGGCTCGGGAAGCTTGGGGAGTCAGGTGCCCTGTGCCACCTTGCCCCCCCAGCGCTGTAAGCCACCTGCATCGTGCTTGTGCACCTCTCCCTAACCAGGGAAGATCGTTTGCTATCTCCGCAAAACGCGAGGGTGAGAACAGACACGCACGCGCGCACACGCTAGCTAACAGGCACCCTCCCACCCGAGCCGTGGCAGACAGCCTGCCATGGTCTGTGTGTTACAAGTCAATTACGCCCACCTCCCAGCCTGCCTCTGACGCCGCTGGGGACGGCCATCTCACCGTCTGGGGACACGAGGAAGGACGTGGGATGTTCCCCCGGGAGGGGCTTTGCAGCCCCCGGGAGGCCGCCGCCCGTCAATCACAGGGGTAAATTGGAGGTGGGGGTGGCTCGTTTATTTCCATCCTCCGTAGCAAACGCGCAGCGATGAGAGAAAAAGATGGGGTGGGTCCCACGTGCTCGGGCGAGCTCCGGGACAGCCCTGCCCTCCGTCTCTCCCCTCACACAGGCCGTGCCCGCCCGGGGTCACCCTCCAGCACTCAGCTCAGAAGACGCCACGGGTCCATATTTCAGTCTCTCCTGGCATTTTCTTTTTCTTTTTTTTTTAAATATGCCAAGAGGGTATGTGTGCTTGCCAGAGACAGAGACAAAGAGAGAGAGTGAGAAAACACTCCCCAGGGGGCATGGCCACGCAGCACTCCCTCTCCACTTCTCCCTCCTGTTGGGATTCTGGGCACACACACACACGCCCCCAGTGTGTTTCTCAAGCCACTGGGTCTGGGAGTCGAACTACGTGGTCAGCAGTGCGGGATCCCGCCGCCGTAGCCACCATGCCACAGCCGGCCCTCTGCTGCAGCCTTCTCCCCTGCAGTGCTTGGACCTTGGCCCTGAGATCGGAGCCTGCTGAAGGCCGGGGCAGCCACACCCCAGCAGGCAGACACCGGCCCCCTCCTCGAGCCTTGTGCACAGGCAGCCGGCACATGGAGGTGCTGGCATCCACCCCTGAGGTTCTCCCGGCAGGGCGGGTAGGGACAGTATCAACGCCCCCTAGAAGGGGGCTGTCCTGACCCCAAGGGGAAGGCCGAGTGGCGCCCGACAGCTGCTCATGGCCTGAGTACGCTGAGGGCTGACCTGTCTGGGCCTTGGGGCTCCTGGGACAGCCCTGAGGCTGGACACGGCAGAGTCCCAGGCCAGCCTCAGGGGCTGTGCTCCCACCCTTCCCAGATGGACACATTTTTTATTTTTTTAAGAGGCTTCTGCCTTAGGATGTGTTTGTTCACCAGAAAGAGACAGAGCTAGTGAGAGGGAAAGTGAGAAATCACCTCCTGGGGGATGGCACACTGCAATCCCATCCCCTCCGTTCTCCTCCTGGGATCTCGGGCATACACGTGCCCGGTGTGATTCTCAAGCCACCAGGTCTGGGACTCAAACCGTGGTCGGCCATGTGGGAGTCCAGTGACATAACTGCTACGCCATCTGCTGGTCCTGGCCAGACCCGATGTAATCAGACACCTGGACAGGCACACGGGCCGCCCTCTGTCCTAAGCGGCTTGCAGCCCAGAGCCGGCACCCTTGGAGAAGTCCCCTCCCCATTCAGGGCGGTGGGGGCTCGGCGCACGGGCACTGCAGGTGGTCAGGTGGGCTTCTATCGCCAGCGTCATCGCGTCTTCCCTGTCACCGCCATCAGGACTAGCTGGGGCAGCGCCGGCACGACGGCCCGCTCCGAGCTCTCTGGAGCCCCGGCCACGCCCTGTGCTGGGCACCAGAGGAGCAGTGCCTGGGCGAGCTCCGCCCTCCCCGGAGACCGGAGACCAGGGGGCACGTGGACGGCGCGGTGTGGACGCAGAGGCAGGAGAGCAGCCTGGGGGCGGGGCAGCTGAGCGAGCCATCGCCCCTCACCGACCACACCCACCCCTCAGCCGGGCCGTGGGGACTGAGCTCTCCGGATTGCTCGTTTAACCCTGAAAACAACCCTCTGCCCGGCACGTCTGTCGTTCTCACTTTGCAAATAAACAAACTGAGGCCCAAAGAGACAACCTAGCTGAGGTCGGCGCTGGTCTGCGGCAGGCACTCAACGCCCCGTCCGTGCCCACCCTCCACACCACAGGAGTGTAACTTTACTGTGCACTGGTTGAGGAAGGGCCACCCGTCGTGGGTTCTGAAGGATGAGTAAGAGTTGGCCAGACAAAGGACACAGCCCAGGAGTCAGGGGCAACATGCAGGATGCAGTCCACAAGAATGCAGAAAAGCGAGTCGAGGCCCGGAACATAGTAGGTGCTCAGGCAAGACGTGTGGACCCATGTGCGGAGCGGGGAGGACAGTGAACGCCAGCCTGCAGGGGTAGCTAAGGAGAGGCCTCAGGCCTCCACCTGCGCACACGTGTGCACCCAGCGCCTGCCCCCTCCACGCAGCCGCCGCCCCCCTTCCCACCGGTGGTCCTGGCAAGCTGCCGGGAGCGGGCAACGGAGCCGGAGGAGGAGGCAGGCCGGTCCGCCGCCTCCTGATTTCCGTGGTTCTGGGGAGGACTCTGGGAGGGGAGGCTAGCTGCGGCTGCCGCCCCACTCCCCGGCTGCCCCCCCACTCCCCGGCTGCCGCCCCACTCCCCGGCTGCCGCCCCATCTCCTGGGAACTCTGGCTCGGGCAGGCCTGCCTCAGGCCGGGGTGGGAGTCTCGTGGGAGGCCTGCGGGGCAGCCACCGCCACTGCTCTGATAACCTTCAGCCCTGACCTCATTTCCCACCGAGGCTCGTGCAATTTCTTTCAATTTTCCACATAATTAGCTGAGCGGGAGACACGTCCCCTCTCCGAAGCAGGAAGGAGCCAGCTGCTCTAGCTGAGGGCCTGCGGCGGAGGGCAGGGCCACCTCTGCAGGCCGGGGGAGGGGGGAAGGGGCGGGATGCAGGCAGAGGACACAGGACTCGGAGTTCTGCAGGCCCAGAGGCCGCTGTGCAGTGCTGGCCGGCCCAAGCAGCTCTCAGGCCCCTGAAACACACGGGCACACGTAGGACCGGAGGTGACCGGTACCTGCCCGTGCTCGCCAGCGCCCGTCTCCGCCCCAGCCTGGTCCCAGACACGCCTCAGAATCGTCTGCCCCTCGTCCCTACCGCCCTCTCCTTTCACCCATGGAGAGGCAGGGGTGCGGCAGCTGGGGGCCCGGGGTCCAGCACCAGCTCCGCGCCAGCCGGACACAGCCACCAGCTTGGTTTTGCCACCTGAGAAGTGGGCACGGCCACGGAGGCTGTCTGGAGGCTGGGAGGAAAGAGGTCTACAACGGGGGCCATCTGCCCCTCCTTGCAGGCAGCGGCCGCTGCAGAGGCTCAGCTCCTGCAGCCAGGATCCTGTGCTAAGGGCCACTGTCATTCCTGCCGGCGAAGAGGCAGGCCCGGATGGTTCTGGAACACTCGCATCAGCAATCCCCAATGTGGCTGAACAAAAGCAGGGAGTATAGGCCTGCCCTGAAGCACAGAGGTTCTACTGGATCCCACACGGTTGACTGGGGTTCAAATCCCAGCTCTGGTGGCTTGAAAAACATGCGTGTGCACAGGTGCGCCCCAAGTCTTACAGGATGGAGACATGGAGACGGGATCTTAGTGAGCACAGGCAGCAAGGGGAGAAGGGGACAAAGGCCTCCTGAAGGCCCCAGTCCCCTCCTGGGCCTGTCTCCCTACCTGAGCGAAGTGCAAGACCGTCCCATCCACCTTGGACATCACGCCTCCCAAAATGCACATGAGACTCTCAGGAGAGGTTTCTCCTGGAAGGGGAAAACGCACACCGCAGCCTCACCCGGGCAGGAGCGGTCCCCTCGGCCCCCCAACTCCAGGGAGCCTTGGGCTCCTCAAACGGCCTTCCCCTGCTTCCTCCCTGCAGAGCCCAGCGTGGGGCCTGCGATTCTTCACGGGCTTCCCCGGCCCGCGGCCTGCGGCTGCCCGGCCACCCCAGGCAGAGCCAGGCACAGCGCCCACGGAACGCCAAGGCTAGAGTGCAGCCTGGGCCCCAGCAGCCCGGACTGGGCCTGGACCTGGACCGCACCTCCTGGCCTGGGCTGCTCACTCCAGCACACAGCCATCAAGTCCCAGGAGCCCCAACTCCTGGGACGCAGGTGACAACAGCGCTGTTCCCTGCAGGTAGCAGAGCGTCCACGGCCGATCAGAACACCTGAACCTGCCGGGGTCCTGGGGTTCAGGGCCTGGCCCAGCAGCGGGGGAGCAGCGGCCTCCAGAGCCAGCTTGACAGGGCTGTCGGGGGACACGAGGGTTTCTGGAAGAGACGCCGTCTGAAATGGAGCTTGCCCAGGTGACAGGGTGGAGGACCCCAGTTACAGGAGACCGCCAGGCTTACCGAGGAGGCCAGGGCCAGCCTGGGTTGGGGCAGGGGTGATGGAGCAGGGCCCGAGGGCACGGCGGGGCCTCACGGGGACAGACCCCCTGACCTGACCCTGCAGGAATAGCAGCTGCTGTTTATGCTGGGCAGGGAGAAGGCTTGAGCCACCAGCCAGCCCAAGGGCCTGGTCACCTGGTCCCCAAGGTGGCGCACGTGAACCTGAGCTGGACTCGGGCCCCCAGGAGGCACCCCTCGCCCACCCCCACCCGTTACTCTGACGGTGAGCTGGAGACCATGGCCCCAGGGCTTGAGATGGCCTGTGGGGGGCGCTCCTGGCCCCACTAGGTCAGGAGTAAAAACTAAGGGGATGATGACGCGTGGGCATCCCCGTGACGTGAAGACTGGCCTGGTGACCTGGGCTGCCCAGGGAAGAGGCCGGAACCCTGGCCAGAGCTGGCTGGCGTGAGGCTGAGGCTCCGCTCCACCTGGGGCTGAGAGGAGGTGACAGCACATCTCACACCAGACACACGTCCACACAGACATGCCACCCACTCCTGGCAGGCCACATGAGGCTCCCAGCACACCCAGTGGGGTGTCCTATGATCACCTCCTCCTAACCTCCGTGCGAGGGGGGGGTCCCTCCACCTGGAACTTCCTTCCCACCTGCTCCACCCCCCACCCCCACACACACAGCCTTGCACAACTGTGCAGACCTCACTTAGGGTCACTGCCTCCTGGAAGCCCTCCCAGGCCTGGGCGAGCTCTATCCCAGCTCCCACTGTGTGTGTATCGTGCCAAGGGACAGCTCCGACAGGCGGGCCAGGGGCCTGCTGAGATGGCATGAGGGTGTGGAGTGCCAACGCGGCGTCCTTCCCAAGCCAGTCTGATGCAGGGGCCTGCTGAGGTCCTGCGGGACGAGCCGGGCCGCGGGTGCCCTGGCAGGTAGAAGGGACTCAAGCTCGACGCCTGTGCAAGCCCGTCAGGCCAGGCCTCTCGGTGCACCCTGAGCCAGCAGCCGCCACCTGGAACCTGCCAGAAACCTGGGTTCTGAACGCGAAACTCCGGGCCTCGCGAGCTCTCCGGGGACTCAGACACCGCTCGAGCCAGAGCCCCACCCTGAGAGACATAAGCAGAAAAACAAAAATGCCAGACGCACCGTGACCCTCGAGGTGCACAGCCATGGAGGTACCGTGGTGAGGTGGGCGACGACCTCGGGGCCTTTCCTGGCCATGCGCCCGCCCTCCTCCCTCCCTGCCACACTCCAAGGCCAGAGCGTCACTGTCCTCTAGGCCTCTAGTCACCGGGCAGGAGTGCCAGCCCCGCTCCCCAGCTCTGCTGTGTGGGGTCCCCCTGCTCCCCACGCTCTCCACCTGTCTCCTGTTGATCTCCTGCCCTGTGGTGGGGGTGGAATCTTGCTGCTCCACCTCTAGCCCCAGAACACAGCCTGGCACATAGTAGGTGCTCGGCCAACGCTGGATTGGTGAACAGAGGAGACCAGCACTTGCTCGTCTGTTTTCAGCTCTCCTGGCAACTGGTCCTCCTGGCGGGCAGGGCCATCTGGACAGAGCAGGGGCAAGCACTGCCCCCACCCAGTCTGCGGATGGGCAGACTGAGCCCCGGAGACCAGACCTGCCCTCGGTCCTCGGAGCCTGGACTCCCGCTCCGGTCTCCCTGCGATCTGTCAGCAGGTTCAGGCTCCAGGAGTCGGTACTCGGGCCCTGCCTCCTCCCACCCACGAGCAGGCCACAGGGGCCCACGGTCCAACAGCGCGGCTCAGATGGAAGCCACTGCCCGGAGATTGCCGCCTGGGGAGGGGGGAGGCCCGCGTGCGTCCTCCGAAGGCTCGGCGCAGCTGCCACCCGAGACGGTGCAGACACAGCTAATTAGCTGTCAGGAGGCAGCAGCCTCCAGCTGGCCCCTCCCCGGCAATCTCTCCCGGAATCGCCCTCTGCCACCGCGTGTCAGCACATGATAAAAGGAACCATGTTCAAAGCAGAACCACTAACGAGAGACGGAGGCCGGGGGAGGCAGACACAGACTGCCTCTGACACTCTCCGAGGAAAGGGGGATAAATTAAAACCATTAGAAAAATAATTTGTCATCGTCAGTTTCCAGAAAGGAGCCCTCCTTGAAGAGCAGACTTCCGGTTCAGGGCGCGTCCCTGGAAGACACTGCAAAGCCATCCGGGGCCAGGATGTGAGTGACCTCAGCAGTCCTTCCACCTCCGGTGCATCGTCTGCCCATCTGCAAAGTGGGGGTGATAACAGGCCCGCGTGAGGTTCGGGGGCCTACGGTGCGTCAGTGCGCAGCCCTGGGACACCCCGGGGGTGGAATAAACCAGTGTCACACACCCACACTGCAGCCCAGCTGCAGGGACCCAGGCTCATCCTCAACCTCTCCGGTCGCCCACCCAGGACAGGGACGAGGGTGGCCCCAGCCTCAGAGCTACCGGAGGGCAGAGCGAAGTTGGCACGCCAAGCGCCTGGCCCAGACCCAACACGTCCCCGGGCTGTCTGGGCACTTGCTGGGCCCATGCATGCAGCTGAAGGCACATGGCTCAGACACTGCGGACCAGCGAATGGGTCCTGGTCCGGCAGACGGGCGGCCCCGCCCTGAGCTTGCCCTGGCCCCTGCCCGTGGGCCTCACTCAAGGGGCTGGACGTGCTGCCCGGCGGTCAGACCAGCCCTCCTGCTCTGTGGGTCTGGCTGCCGGGCCCCGTGGAGTCCGGGCCGGAAGCAGGTACAGCTCTGCCGGGTGGGTGAACTCCCTCCAGTCCCAGCCACAGCCGGCACGGATGGGAACACCGAGACACGAGAGGCCAACCACACACCGGTCAGCAGAGGCGCCGGGACCCAGCTCCCAAGAGGAGGTGCTACAAAGACTCCATTGTGTGCACAGAGGGGTCCGTGCTGGGGCTGAGGCAGGGGCCTGTGGGAGCACTGTTGGGACACTAGCCGGGGCCAGCCCGCAGGGCACAGCAGCCCCTGGGTCACTGGGTGGCCTTGGCTCTCCAGGCCTGCAGGGTGTGTTGGGGGGACCTCATAGCTTAGAGCCAGAGCCCCCAGTTCCCAAGTGCCAGGCCTCTCCCCTAGGAGGCAGGAGCTCCTGGGGAGGCCGAAGCCCTCCCCAGACGCCAGGCCAGACTCCACCCCTTCCCCAAGGCCCTCTCCTTCTCTCCACAGTGGTGGTGAGAGGGGTCACATGTCCCCAGGAGAAAATAAGTCACTGCAGGACAGAGTGGAGGGTGGACGTAGGCGGGGGCATGGGGTGGCACCCCGGGAGGGAGCCGTGGGGGCTGGGCAGGGGCACTGCAGGTCGGCCCTGTTGCCATGGAAATCGGCTGCTGTGGAGAAATCCGCTGAGTTGAGCTGTCTGACCTGACAGGCGTCAAGGTCACCAAATCAAAGCCACCACGTAACCTCCGAGAGCAGAGGCGACCGCGGGCTGGGTGGCCAGGAGGCTGGGCGCCTGCCACGGGAGCCCTCCCCGACAGCTGGCCCCTGGCCGCAGCCCAGCACCTACGTGGTGCTCACACGGAGCTGCCTCAGCTGTCCCTCCACTGCGAGCTGGCCCCAGCCCAAGGGGGTCTGCACCCTCAGGCACGTCCAGTCCAGCACCCCACTGCCTGCCCAGCCGACCTCTGCCCCCGACCCCCGCCCTCCCTGGCCCAGATGCCTCTGGGTGAGAAGAGCCCAGACAGGGAGGCGGGCAGCTCGCTCCCAACCCTGGAACCCTGTGCCTCAGTTTGCCCACCTCCACTCTCCAGGGCAAGCACAGGCTGGCCCTGAGGGTCTGTGCCCCCCTAGACAGCTGTGCCTGGGTCAGGGCCAGCTTCAGGCCCCCACCTCGGCACAGAGAGCCTCCGGGCTCGGCGCGCTGTGAAGGGCAGGGGTGCGGGCTGGGGTCGCACTGTGAGGTTGGAGGACGCAGGGCCTGGGAGACCGGGGTGCAGCACCCCACCTGGCTGGCCTCTCCCCCTTCTCTCTCCCCCTCACTTCCCGCAGCCACCTTGCAGGCCCCCCCGCCCTGGACAGGGGGCAAGGCCCTGCCCGGGCTCCGGGCCCCCAGGGGCCTCTGAGGCCCTCGCCTCAGCCTGGCAGTCCCCGGGCCTCCCAGAAGCGGCTCTGGCCCGACAGGGAGAGCGGCGACAAGCTGAAAGGTTGCCCTGGCAACGGCGCAGGCGGCCAGCTGGCAGGAGAGGGCCTGGCGGGCAGAACAAGGGCAGCCCTTGAGTGCTGACGGCGCCCGTCTCTCCCGTGCCTCTTACGGCCCAGCAGGGCAGAGCTGGTACCCCCGCTGGGCGGTCACAGCTGGGCGAGCCCCGGCACCCCGCCTGGAGGCCACGGCCCTCCTCTCCCAGCTGGGGAGGGGCTGCTGCGGGCACTCTCCAGGCCACCCGGCCACCCGGGCACCCCCACCTGGAGGGGAGGGACAGCCGGCCGGTGCCTGGGCCTGCTCCACAGCATGCAGGGGGCCAGGACACGGTGCCTGTACCGTCCGTCACTGCGGCAGAGGGGCCGCCGCAACACCTGCACCCCCCCAGGAGCTGACTGAACTCCCCCCCACCACCGTGGACTCCTGAGCTCGCTGGCACCCCTGCAGGGTTCGGCTCACCCCAGGACAGAAGCCGGAGGATTCGGTCCCCCAGTACACTTCTGTGCCCCAGGACAGGGGGCGGACTCAGCCCCCGCTGCTGGCACGGGCAGGCAAGTGGGGAGGCCTCGCGGCTCAAGGCTGCCCTATGTCCACTTTCCAAGCGGGATAGCACCCTTGCTCCCTGCCAGGCCTCCCTAGGGACACTGATATGACCCCCACCCCCAGTGAGACCCCCCAACCCGGCAATGGTTACTCTGCCCACTCCACGGGAGGAAACCGAGGCCCCAAACGTGGGTCAGGCTGCCCATGGCAACTTGGCAAAGCCAGAAGGAGACACATCCCCTGTGCTGCCCGGTGCCCTCCCAGAACCACCAAGCTGGGGCCAGGAGGTGGCCACATCCCCCTGCCAACCACGCATAGGGGAACTGAGGCCAACAGGAAGGATGGGGGTCACCCTGGTGTCCGGGAGACCTGATTCCAGGCATCGACAAAACGCTTAACCGAACATACTCCATCTCCACATCTCTCCGGGCTTCTCCCATGAGTCAATTTACAAACACCTAAGACGCACCCTCCCGCGCCACGCGCTCCGGTCTGAGGGCTGACGGCAGGCCCGCACCAGCCCCGGGGAAGCGGCGTGACGCGGGGCCATTCCAGGGCGCTCCTCGAAACCCCTAGGCTGACGTTGCAAACGGACCAGCTTCTCTCGACTGCCCCATGGCCATCCTAGCCACCCCAGAAAAACCATGTGGTGGCGAACATTCCCACCGTGCGTGGTGGCCCCAGTTCCAGGTGGCCATGAACGTCTGTGTCACGGCTGGCGTGTACGGCTGCAGGGCTGCTTCCTCGGGATGAAAACGGAAGTGGCCACGCGCCCCAGGGCTGTCCCCCCGGGCACTGTGGCTGGGGAGGAGAACCTCATCTACTCTGAGGCCGGAGGGCAGGCGGGCGACAGGGATGGCGCCATGGAGGGTCCAGCCGGAGCCCACGACCGGGGCAGGCTGGGTGAGCCGCACTGTGGCCTGCAGGGGAGGTGGTGGGGACCGCGTCCGGGGTAGAAACACCCACAGGCAGAGCCTGAAAGGATGACGGCCGACGGCACGGACGGAGGGGCGCGCGTGACGGGAGTGCCTGCCTCCCCAGGCCTCAGGTCCCTGTGCAGAGCAGCAGTGACGGCGCCAGACCCGAGCCTGCCAGAGGGCGGGCGAGCACCGCACCAGCACCCTGGACGGGCTGCAGGGAGCTCCGTGGTGCAGGGGCCCTGCGACGTTGGCGTCGGCATCGGCATCGGCATCGGCATCGGCATCCCCAGCACCGCAGGCTGTGGTTGGGCTCTGTCCCGACGCGCCCTCGCCAGGACCCGTGCCTCCCACACACACAAGGAAGTGGGCATCCGTCTCCCATTTTGCAGCCGGGAAGCCGAGGTATGGGGACATGAAGGACTTGCCCAAGGTCAGACTGGACAGTGAAGGAGGCCCTGCGGACGGGAGCCCGGCCGGGTGGCTGAGGAGCCAGGCCACACCCTCCGCACCCGGGCCAGGCCGGCTGCTGGCCCCGAGCCTCCTGAGTGGCACTGGCCTCGGCCAGCGGGGTGTGGGGAGAAGCCTCTGGAAGGTCTGAGGAGGCAGGACGGTGGGGAGGAAAGCGCTGACAGCAGGAGGGCTCCTGCCACCCTCTCCCATCCCGGCTTCTCACACCCGCCGCCGCGGGGGAGCTGGAAAGCTGGCAGCACCAACTGCCGCGCCGCCTCCCTCTCCGTGCCCATCTGCTCCCGCGCCGGGACCCAGCAGGGCTCGCTGTGGGCTGGGCTGCCCCGCCTCCCCTTCTCCCTAGCTTGGGGTCTCTGGGGACACCGGCCAGAGCTCACGGGACCTCCGTGATGGCCGCGCAAGTGAGACGGCCTTTCCACCTCCAGGGCCGCGTCTCTGGCCAGCTCCTGGCCCCGCCTTGGACCCGCCACGTGTCTCCCCTCTAGCTCTCCAAGACCCTTCCCCGCAAATCTTCCCTCCGTCTCCCAAGACAGTGACCCTCGTCACCGGCAGGAGGCCTGGCTTCAGATCTGGGCGAGACGACGGAGCAGCGTGCGGGCAGGGTGGCCTTTCAGGCTCGCACTCGGCCTCCCCAGGCGAGGTCCCAGATCTCCCGAGGGAACAGCTGTCTCCCTCGATCTGTGTGACTGCCCAGGGAACCCTCCTGATGGCACGGCCACAGCGAAGGGTCACTGAACACACAACGGGACACGTGGAGCCCCTGCTGTGTGGGCACCGTGGGGGAGGCAGGGGACATCCCGGCCACAGCCCCGCCCAGGCGGCAGTCTGTGGGCACCCGGGCAGGGCACCGTGGGGAGAAAAGTGGGGTCCCACAGGTTGGGGGGCTCAGTGCACACCCCAGGGCCCCCGCAGCCCCCTTGCCCAACAACTGCCCACGAGCACCTCAGCCCAGCTCTGCCCCCAGGCCAGTCACCTGACCCTCTGAGCAGCAGAGTGCACCGGGGTCTGGGGGTCACCAGGGGAGACGAGGTACCCCCGGCACACAGTAGGTGCTTCACCCAGCCTGGCGGTGGGACCGGGAGGCTGCTCTCACAAAGCATGACTCCTCGGACGGCGCCCGGCCTCCGCCTCACTGCAGTCACCCCATGCTGTCCCCAGACCTCCTCACTGCCTCCGCCCGGCCCCAACTCCCGGCCCACGGGCCTGCAGCACTTGTCCTTCCCCGTGCACGCAGCCCCGGGACCCCACAGTGACGACGATGACACCCCGCACATCCCACCCGCCCGACACACTGGGCCCTCTGACGGAAAACAGCACATAGTAGGTGCTCCAGAAAGGTGAGGGGACGGAGGCCGAGGTGCCTGCCCCCGCCCCTTCTCCAGGGCTTGCAGGCCCTAGGCTCGGCAGGAGCCACCAGGGAACAGCGACACCTAGTGGGCAGCGGGCACGTCGCCACACCCCACCGCCCCAGTGCACCTAGGCCTCCAGGCCAACCCGGGGCAGAGAGCCTGGTGCCAGGGCAGGCACAGGCCTGAGCTCCCCCCGCCCCTCCCGCCTCCTCCGTGGGCAGCGTGTGCCCGCCTGGCATATGCCTGCCATATGCTCTCCTGTCACAGCATCCTCGGTGCGCTGCCAGCCGCCTGCTGGGGGCGGGGTGCCTCCGAGTCGAGCCCCCAAATGCTGCTTTCGGCAAGCCGCGGGAGCAGCAGAGGGCTGGGGGCGTGTGCGACAGCCTCCACTGTGCTGTCCTGGGAGACCACAGCAGGGACTGCGCGGGCCTCCCCCATTCTCAGGGCACTGTGGGCCTCCGGTCGCTCCAAATGAGTCCCCAGAGTCCTGGGGTCTGCAGACAGGCGTGGAGTCCGTCAGGGAGCTGAGGGGAAAGTGGGGGCTGGGGCGAGGGCGGGGGGGGGGGCTTGTCCTGGAAACCAGAAAGTGCCAGCAGCTGACTTCCACAGGGGGCCCCGGCGGAGCCCTCGGCCGGTGTACGGGTGCGGGTCTGGGACGCGGGCCTGAGGAGGGAGTGTCGGGAGGTCCCCAGCAGCCAGGCTGAGGCCACTGCGAGGCCACTTCCCTGAGCAGCTACTCAGTCGCTGGCCTGCCATGTACAAGCTTTGGTTCATCCCGCGGCGAGGATCAGCTGGGAGGTCAGGCTCAGATTCTGCCACCACGTTTGCGCAGCTCAGGCCAGTGACCCCCTCTACGCGCCCGTCTCCTCCTGTCTAAAACAGAGCCCCGCTTACCGGGGACCAGGGGCCTCTGGGCGTACGGCGGGGCCCGCTTACCGGGACCAGGGGCCTCTGGGCGTACGGCGGGGCCCGCTTACCGGGACCAGGGGCCTCTGGGCGTACGGCGGGGGCTTACTGGGGACCGCTTATCGGGACCAGGGGCCTCTGGACGTACGGCGGGGCCCGCTTACCGGGACCAGGGGCCTCTGGGCGTACGGCGGGGCCCGCTTACTGGGGTCCAGGGGCCTCTGGGCGTACGGCGGGGCCCGCTTACTGGGGTCCAGGGGCCTCTGGGCATACAGTGGGGTCCACTTGCTATGGGACCAGGGGCCTCTGGGCAGGCCGAGCCCAGCTCTGCAGGTGGAGCCCACCAGGCAGGTGGGAGGCCAGGGCTCAGGCTGCTTCAGGTGCGGGGGAGGGCTGCACGGAGCTGAGCAGGGCCGAGGCCGGGCCACTGGGCGCCGGACCACGTGAGCTCCTGGATGAAGGGCAACCCAGGGGACGGGACGGCCTTCTGCACCCAGGAGGCTGAGGCCTGGGCTGAGTGGTGGTCGTGCCCGCAGCAGGCTCGCACGGCGGGAGAGGCCCTGGTTTCTGGCATTCCCCTCGAGCCCTTTCTGGCTCCCACGCCAGGACCAAGGCACAAGTCCCAGCTCCCGAGCTGGCGATGCTGGGCTTGGCTCTGCTGAGCCCGGTGAGACAGAGAACAGCGGTGTCTGCCTCTTGTGACCCAGTGACGAGTGTCAGGGTGGGGTCTGGATGGCACCCCTCACCCCTGTGCAGGGAGTGTCACATGGCCCGCAGTCACTCGGCACCTCCTGAGCACCGGCTCTGTCACCGCTGTGCTTGGGACCGGGACAGCGCGGCAGACCAGAGACACAAGGTCCCTCCCGCAGACAGGCCATGCTGCTTACCGGAGCATTTAGAGGGGACCAGGGAGAGGGACATCAGGCAGGGCCTGGGAGCACTGGGAGGTGTCACTGTCACAATCCGGAGGCACACGGGTCCAGCGGCCCTCGCCTGGCAGGGGCTGAGAACCACAGGCACGGACATGCGCACACCTGCACACGCGTGCTCAGAGCCCTGTAACCACAGCCGCGCACGGGGGAGCCCCCAGGTGGCCAGCAGCCGGCACATGCGTCAAGATGTGACATGGCTACGCGGCGAGGATGTGCCAGCCACACGAAGGACTGAGGTCCTGATGTGCCTCGAACACACAATGCCGAGAAGACGCCAGGCACTGAAGGCCATGGCAAGTGACTCCGCCACGGCAATTCAGGGACGAAAAGCAGATTCGTGGTTGCCCAGGGCGGGAAGGGGCTGGGGGCCGCCGCAGAGGGCTCATGGTCCCCGGGGTGAGGGGGCCCTCTGGAATCGGACGGGATGAAGGCTGCACAGCCTTGAGAATGAGGGTAAGGTATCCCCGAACGTCCGTGCTCAGCCCATCACGGGTGCAGGCACGCAGCAGGCCATCGATACGGCTGGTCTAAAAGAGCCACACCAAGGACAGCACTCGCCAACCCCATCTCACGCTGGGATTTCTGCGTCGTAAACATGAAAAGCACCGAGCACGTGTCGGAGTTAGGCTCAGGACTGTAAGGGCGGTGGTCACGGGCTCGGCTCCACGTCGAGGGGGCGCTGCGGACGGGCAGCAGGCTGGGGGCGGGGGTCTTGCCCAGGCACCTCGGAGCAGCCACCCCCAGCCTGCCAGCCCAGCCTGCCAGGAGTCCCGGAAACACCAGCTGGGACGGGGGCAAGCCGCGAACAGCCACCCGGCAGTGCTCCGACTGTGACCTGTCAACCGCTCCCGTGGGGCTGGCCACAAGGGGGCCACTCTGAGGCTGGGCGGGGGCACCCTGAGAACCCCTGCCAGCACGGTGGTGTGTGAGTGGCCGCCATTCCTCCTGGGGCGGGACCTGCAGAAAACCGTCCACACCCCACCTGGGCCACAGGCCACTCGGCCTCCACTGGGGTGGGAGAAGCTGGAGGAGAATCGGTAAGATGCCGAGAGGCCGCGGCCAGCGTTACAGATGGGGAAACCGGCCCAGGGACACCCAGTCGGCACCGCTCTCCGCCCACAGCCTCCGGGGCTGCTGTAGCAGAGGGCGAACGGGCCAAACGGCAGGGCGAGCCCGAAGCCATTGCTTCAGCAGGGAGCCATGAGCAGAGCCGGGTCAGAGCTAGGCCCCAGGCTCTCGGGCAGCTCCTTCCCCAAACGCCCGCTGGCCAGCAGGAGCCTGGGCTTGGGATCCTGGCGAAAGTGGCCGCGATGCCAGCTTGTTCGCGCCCTGGCAGAAAGCCCAGACCGCTCCGGAGCCTGGTCTCAGCCAAGTGCTGGGCCGCGAGCGCCCCCGTGCTGGGGCCGGCAGGGCCTTCAGAGAGGGCTGCTCTGGAACTGGGCGCCCTGGCTCGCATCCCGGCTCTGCCTCGCAGCTCCTGGCTGAGCCGGGTAAGCGCTGCCCTCGCCTGGCGCTGCAGCCTCCCAGGTCTACACGGCGCTGCCACCAGCCAGGGCCCCCTGCGAGTGCTGGGCCGCACACATGCTGCGGTGCCCACCACCACCCCTCCCAGCCTTGTGCCTCCTCCCCGAGGCCCCCCCTGCACAGGGGACTGGGTGGGGGTGGGCTCTGGGCCACAAGAGCAGCGTGGTTTCTTCCGGCTGGGCACACGGGGCGACGGCACGAGGCGCACAGACCCCAGCAGCACATGCCTGGATAAGGCAGGGCCTCTCAGCTGAGCCTCGAGCTGACCGAGCAAAGCAGGGCCTTTGTTGACTTGGTACCTGAAGAGTCTGGGGCAGAAGGACTTCAGGCATGGCTGGATCCAGGGGCTCAAACACAACAGTGGTGCACTCCGTCCTGTTTGGGTCGCTCTCCCCCTGCTCTGTGCTCTTCAGCATTGGCCTTATTCTTGGGGGGCTCTGGTCATGTGGTGCCCCCAAAGCTCCAGCCTCCACTTATGAACTGAGTCTGAACTAGAGCGGGGGTACCGAGCGCCCATACAGGTCAGTCCCATCCAGCCACTCCAGCACTGACCCCGCCCCTTCCAGGACCCTCCGCCAAAGGGAGGCAGCGATTTCCTTTAACGAGGGCCCTCCCGAGTGGGTGTCGGTGGTGGGGCAGAAGGCGCCAGCCAGCATCGCCTCGCCCTGCACGGTCCCACCCGCGGACTAATGCTGCTGTGTAAATAGGAGCTACTTGTCTCCGGCGAGACCAATTACACAGATCACCACGGCTCCCCCAGGACGCTGCCTTCCACGCACTGTGTCATCATTAACAGCCTATTAGGTAGCAGCTGCTCGGAGGGGAGAGGGGAGACGGAGAGAGGAGGGAGAGACGGGGAGAGCAAGGAGAACAGAGACAGCGGGAAGGGGAGGTGAGAGTCCAGAGAGCAGGGAGACAGGCCGATGGAAGGAGAGTGGGCGACAGGGAAGGAAAAGCGGGGAGGCACGGGGGAGAGGGCGAGGGCAGGCAGCTGAGAGTGGCCGCTGCGAGACCCTGGGGGCACAGGCTGGCCAGAGGGCCCTGGGGGTGAGCAGCAGGGCCCTGCTGTCCTCTGTCACACCCCTGCCTCCGGCCCTCACCCAGCCCAGACAGGCGACCCCTCCTGCCTCTCCAAAGCTCGAGCGGCCTTCCAAGCACCTCCTCTGCCCCGTCCATGGGGCCTCCACCGCTCTGCTGCTGTGGGGTTAGGTTCGGGTCCATCTATCCGTCCACCCAAGAACGGGTGTTTGCTGAGCGCTCGCTAGGCCCCGGGGGCAAAGCGCACGGCTGCTGCAGACCCTGCTGCCGTAGCGGGGAAACGTGGGCCCCTGTGGTCAGAGACGCGTGTCGGAGGAAGACTACGGAGTGAGTGGGTGGCCCTGGTGGCAGCGTGGAGGGGCAGCCAGCCTGAGAAGACCGGACCCGCATTCCAGGCTGAGGGGGCAGAAGGCACAAAAGCCAGAGGCGAGGCCACTGGAAGTCCCGGGAGCGGGGAGCAGGCCGGTGCTGCCTGGGCCTGGGGACCCGACACAGGTCAGGGGGTGGTGCTCAGACCCGGTCACTCCTCGAGCCCCCACAGAGGGGACCTGGGATTTTCAGAGAGCCCAGACACTGCCTGGGGGACATCAGAAGGGGTGATCCAACCTGGCCCTGGGCTGCAGCCTCCTGGCCCTGCCTTGTGCTACTTCCTGTCCTCCCGGGTGAGGACAGTGAGAACAGCCAGGGCTGTAACTCTCGGCTGTCCTGCACATCCGCTGAGCACGTCTCCCGCACAGGGGCAGGCGCGCACGCGTGTGTGTGTGTACATGCACACACGCATGTGCATGTGTGTTCAGGGCCCCTGCAGCTGGGGTGTCCTGCTGGGGGTCTCCGTAGCACCGTACGTCCACCACACTCCTGGACAGACCATGGAGCTGGTGTCTGTGGTCCCGTCTTCCCCAAAACTCACACACACACTCACACACAGTCCCCTCCACACACAGACGCGGACACGTGGGCTCCCCCAGTGAGGAGCAGCGAAGAACAGATTTGGGTTTGGGCGCCACCTAGAGTCCATGTTTCGAAATTGCCAGAAGGCCAGCAGGCCCCAGCAGGACTAAGTCTGGTCCCTGTGCTATAAAAAGCAGATTAACTGGCAGTGGGAAGACCGTTTAAGAATTTAAAAGCTCAATGTCACTGCTTTCAACTCAAGATAAGGCGTGTAACATATCTCAAATTCAACTGGAAGGGGCATCAAGAGGCAAAGTTTTATTGTTTTGGAGAGGTTTTGCCTTAGGGCGCATGTGCTCCCAGAGAGACAGTGAGAGGGGAAGTGAGAACTCGCCCCCACCCCAGGGGGGACGGCCACGCCACAGTCCCTCCCCCCCACCGTCCTCCCAGGATCTTGGGGGGGGCACACACTGCACACACAACCGGTGTGATTTTAAAGTCCAGGACTCGAACTACGGTTGGCCACGTGGGAGCCCAGAGACCCAACCACCGCGCCTTCTGCTGGCCCGAGGGAAAGTTGTTAAGCCGGTCAGTTAGACTCCTCCAGGGCGCTGGGTGCCGGCGGGTCACCACTGCAGACGCTGACCACGCTGCAGTCAGGAGAGGTCTGGACACCAGGTGACATCCCCAGGCCCGGCAAGAAAGGGGCCCTCTCCACTGCTCCCTGCAGAGGGTCGTGGCTGGGGCTGGTCTGGCGCTGCCCCGACACCAGCTCATTTCTCCACGGAGGCCGCAGCCCGAGCTGAGGTAGAAGTCAGTGGCTGGTCCCGTTTCCAGGGAGTGGCCGGTCCTGCGGACCTTACTGAATCGGTCCCCGGCTACCCTTAGTGCATTCTGTCTGCATCGGGGTCCACAGGCTGGCCGGGTCTCTGTGGGCCTGGGCCGGTCTCTTCACAGCTCAGGGCAGTCGGCTTCCTCCCCTTCCCATTTCCAGAGGCGCTGCCGGGCAGCAGGGGAGTCCTCACACCCCTCACTGACCCTCCTTCCTGCCTCCTCCCTCTTCCCCTTTACTTCCCTGATGACTCCATGGGTCCACCTGGATCATTCCAGATTAACCAGCAACCTGGACTCCATCTGCGCCTAATCCCGTCTGCCGTGGGACCTGACATTTCCCCAGGATCCAGGGACCCGGACGTCCGCGCCCAGGGGAGCCGGTGTCCCACCGAGCACCACTGAGCTACGAGGCTTCCTTCTAAAATAAACTCACTTACAAAAGGGAGGGTGGGGCTAGCAGGGCGAGTGGTGGTTGTGGTGGTTAAGGCGCCGGACTCCCACATGGTTGACCACAGTTTGAGTCCCAGACCCAACGGTTTGAAAATCATGCCGGGTGAAAATCCCAGGAGGAGAATGAGAAGGGACTATGGTGTGGCCATGCCCCCTGCAGGGTGACTTCTCACTTTCCCTCTCTCTCTCTCTCTCTCTCTCTCTCTCTGGCACATGCACATGCCCTCTGGCAAAAATCTAAAAGAAAAACAAAAAAGGGGGGTCCTGCTTAAATGACAAAACACAGACGGCGTACGCTGCGCCCCTCTGAGTGTGCTACGCAGAAGGTGGTGCTGGAAGAAGCCCGAGGCCACCTGGTGCGAGAAAGGCCTTCGCGTCTGCCTTTCAGGGGTGAGTGCGGCCCCGTCACCAGGCTCAGGGGCAGAGCTGGGAAGCCGACCCCAGGACCACGGCCCTGGCAGGTGTGCCCACTCCTCTCACGCCCACGACCCAGCTTGCCCCTGCCTGCACACTGCAGCCTTCGCCTGCCCACCCGGCCCTCCTCTCTCCAGGCTGACACTGGCAGCTCCCCGACAAGCTCCTTGCAGCAGACTCGAGGCAGCAAGAACCTGGGCCCCACTACCGGACCCAGTGCGGTGTGGAGGGTGCCCGCCCCGACCTGCATGTCCGAGGGCACAGCGTCCTTGCACACCTGCCACCTTCAGCTCTGCCTGGGACAAGCCTGTGCCACCCTGAGGGAAAATCTAACCCCAAAGCCAACCTGCTGGGCCGTCCCGATTTCTGGTCTCAGAACCAGTAAAGAGAGCGTCCCTAGGCCAGCAGGTGGCCTGGGGTTAAGGTGCTGGACCCCACATGGCTGACATTAGGTTTGAATCCTGGACCCAGCGGCTTGAAAAACACACTGGGCACATGCGTGCCCAGAATCCCGAGAGGAGGATGGAGGAGGGACTGCAGAGTGGCCATCCCCCCGGAGGTGCTGCCTCACCTTCCCCTCTCCCTGTACCCCGCCAAGCCTCCCGAGGGAATGTGCGTGCCCTATACCAAGCTAAGGAAAAAAAAAAAAAGTTGTCCCTCGGCCTTGACATTTCTTTTTAGACCAAAGACTTAAAGTGTTACATAGTGAGACACACAATTTAGAAAATCAAACGAGAGGCCAGCAGATGGCACAGCGGTTACGCTGCTGGACTCCGCTTAAGCGACGGTGGTTCATGTCCCGGAACCAGTGCCTTACAACACACCAGCCGCATGTGTGTGTGCGTGTGTGCACCCGTGCGCCCAAAATCCCGAGAAGAGGATGGAGAAGAGATTGCGGTAAGGTCATCCCCCAGGGGTGGGGGTGATTTCTCGCTTTCTGTCTCTCTGGTGGGTGCACGTGTCCTATGGTAAAAAATCTTTCCAAAAAACTTTGTTTTAAATAAAGAGGCAAACACTGTAAAACACTGCAGAGCCGTGGCCAGGGTGCCCCCTGCTGACGCCTTGCTGCTCGTGGCCCCGGGCTCTGCCCCAGGACACAGCTCGCTCGTCTGCAGCACCCGGGTGCCCGTGGAGCTGTTGTGCTTTTCCAGAAGAAACGCCAGGAGCGCCCGTGCCTGCACGTCAGGGCCAGCTCACGGCTCGCGGGTGGACCTGGCAGCTTGCTCTCGCAGGGCACGACCATGGCCCTGTGTTGGGATGCTGGGGTGGAGGAGCATGATCGTAGCCACAAACGGTTCAGTCCCCATTTGAGGCATGAGTCCCCATTTGGGATAAGCCCGCCGCCCCCCAGGGACACTGGGAATCAAGGGCACCCGCCCCCCCAGTGCTCAGGAGGCTCGGCCTGTGCACCTGGAAGTCCGCCCGGGAGCCCCGCTGGCAGCTGAGCTGTGAGGCCGGGAGTCCGTGCCCACCTGTTACCACAGCCCCGGGACTGACCCTGCGCGTCCTCGCTGATGTGGGGCAGCTATCAAGACGCCAGGCCCCCCAAACCATGAGAAGGCCCAGGGGCAGGCTGCCTTTGGGGACACCGTCCTAAACCTCCTCCCAAGGACCCACCCAGCGCTCCTGACACGGGGCGGGGACACTCCCTCAACCCATGCCTGACGGCCACTTCTCTCGGAGCCTTGGTTTCCCATGACGTACCAGGGGCAGCACCCTCCTCACCGGCCGCCATGAGGTTAAAACAAGCAGAGGTCTGAAAGGGGCCTGCCCGAGGGGCTTACGCGTGGCTGGACAGTCTACACCACCCAGTCAGAGGAGTTTCGGCACCCAGCACCCAGCGCCACTGCTCCAGGCTGTGTGGCCTGGAGGGGGCAGCTGCCAGAAAGCTTCCGGCATCTTCTCCCCCAGGGAAGGCAACAGGGGACCCCTAGGGTGGGGGCCACGTCTGGAGCTGGACCACACCCAGCCCTCTTCTCGGCTCACCCCCCACTCCAGAACTTGAACCCTCCCAGCCCCAAGTGCCCAGTTAGCACAGGGCGTGTGGGGAGGCCCTGCCCGCCCAGCCCGGCGACTGCCGCCTGCCCGTAGGCACAGTCCAGCCAGGCTACAGAGGGCGGCTGGGTCCTGGGGGCGGAGAGGCAGGAAGGCGACGGGCGGTGGGCGGGCGGGGCGGGCTGCAGGCCTTGGCTGTGTGAGAAGGCAGGCCTGAAACGTCCTGAGCCAGGACAGGAAGCGAGGTCAGCTGGCCGTCCGCGGGGTGGGGGGGCCGACATTTGTCACTGGGAGACGCAGAGCCACCCAGCTCCTGAGAGTGGCAGGCTGCAGGGGGGCACTGGAGCAGCAGGAGAGAACCTGGTGCCCCCAGGGCGCAGACAGCAGCAGGAGAGATCAGCGGCCTTGCAGGGCTGGCTCCCTTCCAGCAGCCACCACAAAGGGTGGGCAGGCTGCCCAGTCAGGGGGCGGGGGCCCTGGGAGCGGTCTGTAGTACAGCCTGCCAGATGCCATCAAGGGGGTCTGGCCAGCCTTCACCCTAAAACAAGACCAGGGGAGAGAACTGGGAGAAAACCCTTCGAAGCCTGGCTAGGAGGCCCACCACTTCCAGGAAGCCCTCCCTAGCCAACTTGGAAGGACTGAGGACCTAAAGCAGTTTGGATCCGTGCAGACCCGAGCAGGAACTCCTGCCCTGCTGCTCACTAGCTGTGTGACAGATTCCTCGACCCAGGCACTGCTGAGACTCGTCAGCGCCCTCCGCTCGTGCGGTTAGAAGACCGCACAGACGAGGGAACACTTTCTGGGAAGTAGCCACCTTGGAGAGGCTTTTCTTTAAACAAGACGTGGCCGCGCTGTAATCCCTTCTCCTCCGTGTCTCCGTCCTGTCAGGACTTGGGCACGCACACACACGGATGTGTTTTGCAAGCCGCCAGCACCAGGGCTCGAACTGCACAGTTGGCCATGTGGGATCCAACTGCTTTACCAGCAGTCACCGCCCGTCCCTTCTCAGCAGGCACATTGTCACGATCCTCGTGTCCCAGCCTTCCAATGAGCTAGAGTTAGGGACACAAGCCGTCGTGACCTGCACGTTCGGCTGGCTGGGGAACCGAACCTGGGCCTTCCACGTGGCTTCCTGCCTCCCAACTGGAGGCTACCCACACACCCCTGCAGCTGGGCCGGACAAGGCACCTTGTAAAGGGCGCCGAGGAGGGTCTGAACAGCTCACCGTGACCCACTGCTTGGGGAAAACAAATACTGGCCTCTGAATACGACCCCCACCCCAGCAGAGGGCGAGGGGCGCCCTGAGCTCCTGCCCTGATGCCCTCGCGAGCGCCCCACTGAGACAGCAGCCGCAGACGCCCTCACGTCACCATAGCACCCCAAGACTCCTCCTGGCGGTCCTAAGCCCGTGCTCCATGTCCTGCCACTGCCACCTCATGCCGGCCTGGGGGGCCTTCACCAGGAGCGACTCTCCTCCTCCTCCTCCTCCTCTTCCTCCTCCTATCGTGAGGCTCGAGAGGGTGGGCGCCCTGCCCCACACTCCTAGGTCTGACTTCTCAGCCCTGGGCTGTGAACCCCAGCAGGAGAGCCCAAGGACAGACATGGGGGAGGAATCAGGGGCCCAGACTCTGGGCACCAACACCCATCCTGGCACCACTTGGTAGGGGCCTGGCCCAGCCTGTGGAGGCTGGGGCTGGGGGCTGGGGGGAGGGCCCAGGCCAGCACCAGCGGGAAAGGGTGGGATCTGGGACCGGGGAGCACTGGGCTGGTGACTGGGGGCAGCAGCACCAGCACGCCCCCCCGCTCTTTGGCCCAGCACTGCACTGGGGCTCGCTGGCCTATCTCCACAGCAGCCCAAGGCACCTCCGGGGCCCCACTTCACGGAGAGGCTAGTGGAGGCCCGAGGGACTGGGGACGCTACAGGCACCCGTGGCAGCGCCGGCTACAGGCCTCTGCCCTGGGCCCGGGCCTGGGCCAGTGTTCCCAGAGGGCCACAGGGTTTCCACTAAGAGCACACGGACTGAGTCTGGACGGTGCTGTGTCCACAGGGAAAGGCAGAGACACTCCCAGTCTCCAGGCCCCGTGTCCTTGCCCCAGGGGCTCACCCCCGCCCCGTAGGATTCGGGGTCTCATCACTGTCCAGACGCCCGGTTGCCTGCCTGGGCCACGGCGTAATGCAGTCTTGCCGAGTCCTGGCCTGGCCTCGTCCCCTGCAGCCCCTCACTCTGGGCTCTGAGACTCGTGGGACTTCAGGGTCGGCCTCCAGATCCAGGGGCGCCCAGAGGACAGCAAGACAGATGGCTGTCGCAACAGAACCAACCACAGTGCAGAGCTCGCAGCTGCCCAGGCCCCGGGCTCCCAGGAAGGGGGCACGTACCCGGAGGAGGCCCCCACCCCGCTCTGCTACCCCCCAAGGCTGGAGGAGCTGCAGCACCCCCTCTCAGAGCCCCTGCAGCAGCTGTCTCTCCACCCCTGCCC
Organism: Tupaia tana; assembly: GCA_026018925.1. Lineage (NCBI taxonomy): Eukaryota > Metazoa > Chordata > Mammalia > Scandentia > Tupaiidae > Tupaia > Tupaia tana. The sequence goes on from JAKSZU010000018.1 coordinate 3,584,984, forward strand.
CAGTGCCGGTGGGAGAGGTTTCTGCAACTTTGCTTATACCCCTGCCTAGAACAGAGGGGTGCCCAATTTGTCCCCAGGCAGACACCTCGCTTCTTCCTTCCTTCCCACACAGCCTCCGTGTCACCTTCCCCACCACCCTCAAGGTCCCAGGGAAGCCCTGCACAGTCCCGGGCTGATCCCTGCAGGCCACGCTGGCCAAACCACATCAGTGAAGTGAAAAACGAGAAGGCAAGGGACCGGCGGATGAATGGGAGCAGCGGGAGGTTGGGGGTGGTCGTGGCAAGAACAGGCGTCACCCACTCGGCCCTGACCTGGCCCTGGGGCCACCGGGGAGAGCCCCATGTGGGGGCCTGGAGCCTTCCCCTGCCCCTGCTCTGACCCAAATCCTGCTGGCTCCTCCGAGGGAGGAGGGAGGGAAGCCCCGCGGCGGGGAGGGCCGAGCAGACAGCGACAGCCAAGACAAGCAGAGAGGCGCCAGGGCCCTGCAGCTGTGAGCGAGGCCGGCTCACCGTGCAGAGCCCACCCAGCGCTGGCCCGGGCGAGGACAGGGTCGCAGTGCCGCCGCCACCTGCTAGCGCGGAGGGCTCCAGGGCTGGGGACTGCCCTTCCTGGATGACTGTCTCCTGGAGGTGACTAAGAAAAACAAGCAGGCGCTGGGGCGGGCGGGGCCAGAGCAGACGCTGGCGCCAAGACATCTTTGAGGGGGGCAGGGCTAGCGGGTGCCCCCCCGGGGGGTGGGGAGCCGCATCTGCGGTCAAGGTCGGACCTCCAGGCTCTCCCAGCTGGGAACCTAGGCAGAGAAAGCTCCCTGGCAGGACGCCACCTGCAGGGGTCCCTAAAGCACAGCAGGCCCCTGCACGCCAGGCCACACCAGGCACCGGGTTAGACCCAGCACTCAGGACCTGGGGCACCTGGACCCCACCAAGCCCCAGCCCGCTAGCCCCCAGCCACTCCGCTCCAGCCTTTGCCCTGCCCTCCTTCCACCAGGTGGACCACGGGGTGGACCTGCGGCCCACGCTGCCCCTCCCAGCTTTGGCGAATGTGGAGGGAGGGGGTGACTCTCTAGGGTGGGCAGGGGTCCCTGGAGGGGGCACAGTGTTGCGGCTCCTTCACAGTCTCCAGGGTGCGCTACCAGAGAACCACTGGGGGGGTCCTCCCGCTCCTGGACCTTCAAGGGTTCCCCACGGCCCCTGGCAGGTCACAGCCTGCTCCCGGTCCCAACCTGGGCACATGCTGTTCCCTTCCAGGGTGTGTGCTCTGGAGAGAGAGACAGAGACAGAGAGGGAAAGGGACAAATCTGCGATCCCTCCTGCCCCATCTCCTCCTCATGGATCCTGGGTATGCACGTGTCCTTGACGTGTCCTTGACGTGTTTCTCAAGCTGCTGGTCTGGGACTCGAACTGCTCAGTCAGCCCTGAGGGACCCAGCCACCGTTAATCACCAGGCCACCTGCTCGGCTGTGTGCGCGCACATGCCACGTCTCGGGCCCCCTTGGCTTCCAGGCGCCTGCCCTCCCCTCCGAGTTTCAAGCCTGACCCACTTGCTTCAGCTCCACTTAACCTCACTCACGCTCCATGAAGCAGGTCCACCTCCTGCCGCCTGCTTTACAGGAAGGCTATGAGCACAGAGCAGTTAAGTCGCCGACCGAGGTCACACAGCTAGGCGGTGCTGGCCCGGGCCTGGACTCCCAGACACTTCAGCGCGCCTGACTCAGCGCCAGACACAGGGACATGCTTGCTCCACACTGAGCCGGCCAGGACGCCAAGCCCAGAGCTTCCAGCCCAGCCAGGGCGTGACACCCAGCCTGGGAACACAAACCTCCTCTGGCTGGGTGAGACCCAACCTCTCTTTTTTCTAGAGAGTACTTTTTTGCGATAGAGCACATGCGCTCGCCAGAGAGACAGAATCATCATGCTGCAATCCCTTCTCCACTCTCCTCTTGGGATTCTGGGCACACACAGGCGCCTGGGACTCGAACCGCAGTCGACTACGTGGGAGTCCAGCGATGTAACCACTATGCCCTCTGCTAGTCCCAAACCTCTCTTCACGTGGAAGTCACCATGCCCCACACAGCCGCCAAGGCGCAGGACAAGCCTTCCCTCCCTACAGCGGTGGAGGAGGGGGTCCTCTCCCCACGTGGGGAGGCGGCGCTCTTGGCCCTCTTTCCCGGTGGGCCGCCGCCAGGGGCGGGCCAGGAGCCACACCGGCAGCAAGTGGAGGGAGGAGCCAGGAAGTCGGGAGGGGCGGCGCCCGGCATGGGCCAGGCGCCGGAGGGGGCGCCGGCTGCCCCCAGAAACGCAGAAAGGCTCTCCAGATGCGCGAGGCGCTGCCAGCATTCCTGGAAGGTAACGCCAGGCCAGCACGGCGGGGGGGGCCCCAGCCACTGCCAGATGTGCATGGCGAACAGCTGCCCCGGCGCTAATAAGGTCAGCTCCTGGCTCCAGGGAGCCGCGCACCGGCCGGCGCCTCGCCCGCCTGGCACCCGCCGGGCTTCCTGGGGTGGGCGGGGAGGCCGCGCCGCTATGCTGCCGCCGCGGGCTACCCCCTCCACCCCCCTGGGGAGGGCTCTGCACCAGGAAGGCCACAAACAGCCGCCCCCTGACCCCGGCCCCTGGCCCCCCCAGCCTACACCCCCTTTGCAGGCGAGGACAGTCTTTGGGTTTTGTCCGGCGTTTCTCCTGGGTGATCGTGATGACCCGGGGGTGGGGCACCCCAATTTAGAGCTGGCGGAACTGCCCGGAGGGGCACTGTGAGGAGCCTGGGCTCCCAGAATCCCCTGCCCCACCCCAGAAACACCCCATCCCTATCCAGAGAAGAGCGGTCCCCTCTGCAGGTAACGGGCCCAGACTCAGCTTCTCCCTTACATTCGGGCCCTCAGAAGGGCTGGGACTGCCCCCCACGCCCTCCCCCCTCCATAAAGGCACCCGGCCGCTTTGTTTCTCTGCTGTAACCCGAGCCAGGTGCGGCCTAATCCCCAGCTGGGCCAGATTTGCTGGGCGGCTCCAGCGCCTCCCAGCCCCTCCCAGCGCCTCCCAGCCCCTCCCAGCGCCTCCCAGCCCCTCCCAGCCCCTCCCAGCGCCTCCCAGCCCCTCCCAGCGCCTCCCAGCGCCTCCCAGCCGCCAGCCCATCCCTGCTGCTGTGGGTGGACAGGGCTAGGGCGTCCTCAACCTCCCACCTCTCACCTCCCTCCAGAGGGTCAAGGGCAGAGTGAGACCTGAGCTGGGGTCACACCTTCCTGGTCACCACGTGACCTCGGAGCCTCGCTTTTCTTGTCTGTAAATTGGGAATGACGAGGCCTGGGCCCGCAGGGTTGGGGAGGGCTGGGCCTTGTCAGCTGCCATCACTTCTGAGGGTCTGGACTAGCGCCCCTCCCTGCCCGCCAGCTGGAGGCGGCCCAGCTCACCACATCCATCTCCGGCAGGGGACAGTGGTGATGTAACGGCCCTGCCTTGGCTCTGTCCACCCCTTCCAGCAGGGGGACCGGGCAAGGCGGGCTGGGTTAACCCCACTGCACTGAGGGAGCCCAGCCCAGGGAGGTCCCCAAGCTAGGCAGCGACAGGAGGAAACAGCCGCAGAGGGAGACCCTGTCTAAGGTCAGACCCTCCCTCCCCAGGTGGAGAGGAGGGTGGACGCCCTGCTGGCCTTTGCCAAGGCGTCCCTGTGGCACCAGGTGGTCTTCGAAGTGTGCTGGGAAGCCCACCAGGGCCGCAGGAGGCAGATACGGGGCCTTGGGATCAGCTTCCCGAGCTGGGGAGGCTGTCCCAGTACACTTAGGTTGGAAGATCCACCCTCCACGCTCCGCCCCTGTGGTCCCTGCATGCAGGGGCTCCCTGTCCCTTCCTGGGCTGGCCTCCCCACCCCCGGGCCACCCGGGCTGAGAACACAGCCTCACCTGGGCTGGCCGGCCAGGAGGCAGGCAGCACGCCAAGCTCAGAACCTGCCAGGAGTTCTGACGGAGGCCATTAATCACCCCCAGACAGTCGCTGTCGGGCCGCCTGTTTCCACTGCCCCCCACACAGCCCACATGCACATGGAGGGCGCATGGATGCCACACACACACACACACACGCCTTGTGCACACCACATCTACACACACATGCAAACACACGTGTGTGCACACCACACATATGCACCCACACACCATGTGCACACCACAGCCCACATCCACATGCACCATGCACTGCGGCCACACACTGTGTGCACACCACACGTGTGCACAGTCCACATGCACACACACCACAAAGATACCACACGCATACTGCATCCACAGCCATGTGTGCACAATCCACATCCACGCAGACACACGCCATATGCATAGCCCACATGCACACGCACCACACAGCACCCATGAGCGTGCACACGGCACACACGTGCACAGCACACGTAGACACTCGTGCACATGTGCTCTCAGTCCCCAGCCAGGTGGCAAGACAGAGGCGAGTCCTGTGCTTTTTCTAAATGTCCCAAGGTCCCCTCTTCCCAGCGGCTGCCCTGCTAGGGTGGTAGTTCTCCCCACCCCGTGCCCGCTGCAGGCTCCCCCCCAAAGCTCTGGGTGGGGGCTTGATTAATAAAAAATGAGGCAATGAATTACAGACTGGCCGACGAGCGAGGTTTGGCAGACATCTTGCCTTTGCGGGGACAGCGCCAGTGCGGGAAGCCACTGTGGGGACCGTGGGGCCGGGGCTGCGCACTGCCTGCACGCTTCTTTGACGAGAACAAGACCTGGCCCGGCCCGGCTGCGAGGCCGAGTGGAGAGCCCCGCCTGGCTCTTACCTGGCCACACTCGGAAGCCCAGGCCTCCCAGCCACGCTGCCCCGCCAGGCTGGGGGAGCCCCACGCTGTGCCAGGTGCCGGTCACCTGTCCATCCCCACTTCGCTCACGTCGGAAAGGACATGCTCGGGCTAAGGTGCTGAAGGTACACCTGGGCGTGAGGAAGCCCTCTCCAGCTGGAGTAGTCAGGGAGGCCTCCAGGAAGAGGGGCCATCGGGGCTGAGACAGAGCACACACAGTGGCATATCCGAGGGCAGGGGATGACAGCTGCACCCCTCACACGGGAGGTGGGTCTGCTGGCTCCTCAGCGCCGGGCAGGCCAGCCTGGAGGGCTTCCGTGTCGCTCCTGAACCCTATCCCAAGAGGACAGGTGCCAGAAAGAGCTCGCTCACTCACTCTGGCCCCTTGAAGCCACCCGACGGCGAGGTCCTGCCCACCCCGCATCCTCCTGGGGCTGTCTGAGTCCCCAGCCTCCCCCAGGAAGGCTGCGTCCCGGGCAGTGGGTGGCCAACGGGAGAACACGCACACCCGTGTGAGCTCACCAGGAGGCAGCTTGGGACAGAGCTTCTGGGACGGTCTTCGGCGTGCAGGACGCAGTGCCTGGGGAAGCCGTAGAAACGCCCGGCTCCCTGGGCCTCGCTGCAGCAAGCACGTGCCCCTGAGGGCTGTCCTTGGCCCCGTCTGCCCACCCACAGGATGTGTCCCTACCCCCAACCGTGGGCCCCCAGTGGCAGCGGAGCCAGGCCCACAGGGCATGCAGAGTGCTCGTTAGAGTCAGCTCGCTTCCTGGCGGCCGGCCCGCGTGACTCCCCACGTGCTTTGCAGGCCCTCTCTGCTCACGGTCAGCTGGCCGGGCGTGCTGTCGTCCCAGGGACGGTGAACGGCACGGCGCAGCCACCGCTGTTCTGACACAAACAAGGAGCGGCGGGACCCGAGCCTGGAGCGATCTATGAGGTCGAGGTGGCTCTGGGGCCACGCGGGTCCCTGACAGGAGACCCACACAGCGTTACCACGCTCCCAGTTAGCACTGCCCAGAGCACCCTCAGCAATGCAGGGAAGGGACGGCAGCCAGCGAAGGCCCCTCTGTGCCACCCACATATGCCACCAGTGGTCCCACTGTACATCCGTCCACCCATCTGTGTTCCCACCTGTCCGTGCTGTCCAATCAGACACGTTCCACTCTGCGTCCGAGCAGCTATGCAAGCCTCCCTCCCTCTCCACTCCAGCCTCCACCCTCCTCCCTCTCCCTCACCTGCAGGTAGAACGTCTTCTTTTCATCCAGTTAGCACCTGTGCCCCCTTTCCCCCCCCACTGCCAGCCGTGGGGCTGTCAACCACACACCCCTTTTCCTTTAATAGATGTGGACCCGTTCCCAGGCAGGGCTGAGCAGAATCTGCCCTGGGCCCTGGCTAGACTCTGGAGCCACTAGGTGTTCCCTGGATCGGCAGCTGGCCATCTCCAGCAGCGCACGGAGAACCTTCTGGGGAGTGAGTCCCCACGGGACAAAGCGGATCTGAGCGGGGAGCGAGGCGGGGCCTGGATCCCACGCCAGCTCCCACGGCCCGTGAGTCAGCCAGAGGCTGACCCCCCGGTGCAGAGGTGGTTCTAGAACACAGCGGGGTCACGAAGCCGACCTGCCGAGGAGCACGCAGCTGGCGAGGGGTGAATGGGCTCCAAGACCCCAACCCCGAGCCTCAGCGTCCCACCCCAAGCAGGGCTGCCATGAGCACCAGTGGGGCAGGCGCTCTGGGCGGCCCCCCAGAGGCCACGTCCGCCGCCTGCTCCGTGGAGGCTTCGAGGTCAGACATTTAGGACAGGACTCAGCACGCCTGCACAGTCGAGGATGTGGGGGTGGGCGCCGCAGGAGGGGCTGGGGAGGCCGGGAACTCGGAGCGGGCCCACAGGAGCCGCACAGGAGCCGGGCCTGCTCCCGGCCTGGCACGGCGGCCATGCAGACGTGCTCCGTGCTTGGCCTGCCAAGGCTGGGCCAGCTGGCTCCAGGCTGCTGCTACTGCGGGGCCAGCCTGGGGTACACTGCCTGCCCTGCCACCCCCGCCGGCAGGGGCACCAGGCTGCTGCAGCCCCCAGGGTGGGTGTCCCCTTGGCCTGAGCTCGCAGCCCTGCATGCCTCTTCCTGGGTGGAGGGGCGCACCCCTCCCGCAGAGCACATGTTGAAGTACCTCCAACAGCTGGGCGGTGTCAGCAAACGCTGGCCGGGCCGTGCAGCTCAGCACAGGCTCTGGGCTGGGCTCGGCTTCACTAGGATGTGTCCTCCTCCAGGGGCCCAAAGGCCCAGGCTCGGGGCCCAGGTCCTCTCAGCAGGGTAAACTGAGGCGGAAGACGGCAGCCACCTTCCAGCACTGTCGTCTCCTGAGAGAAGCTCCTTCTGCTGACTGGTCCCGGGGCTCTGTCCCTGCCGACCCCGGCTCTCCCAGAGCTAATCAGGCTGACAGGGTGGCCCTCTGCCTCTCTGTGCCCACCTAGCTCACTCGGTTCCCACTGGACACTGCCGACCCCCGCCAGGCAGGCCTGCAGGCCGGGGCTGCGCCCTTCTCACGTGGCCTTCTGGAGGCCCCACAACCACCGCAGGGAGGAGGCACTGAGCCCAGGGAGCCTGAGTGCATGTCCAGGCCACTCAGCTAGTTTCCGAGTAGGCCAGGGGTTCGAACCCAGGCCTGGCTGCCCTGGAAGCCCGAGCATGGACCGGTTCAGCCTTCCCAGAAGCTCCCGGCCCCAGCGCTCTGCCCCTCCCTCCAGCCCACGGACAGTCTGACAGCCCTCCGCTGTTCAGCCACCTCCCACAGCTCCCCAGCACCCACACACACACACACACTGAGCTGCGTCCTCGCTGAAGCCCTCCCACCTCTAACACGTCACCCTGGACCAGCTGGTCTCTCACCAGGCGCCGGCCCGGGACAGAGTTACAGAAGGCTGGGCCACGCACTCCTCCAGCGGCCAGACCTGCTCCACCGCAGCACCCCTGCCGTCTGCTCCCTGCCCGGACCCCTGCCCTGGGGCACTGCTCCCCTCCCTGCTTAACTGCCACCTCAGGACCGGCCACAAAGCCTCCTGCAGCCCTCTCCCTGCACGCTTCTCCTCCCCTACTCAGTGCGCTCTGCACTCCTGTCTGTTCCACACCCGCCCCTACTCCCAGGCCAGCCCCACAGGTATCTCCCTGTCTCGTCACTACGGCAACCCTGGCCAGTGCAGTGGCCCCGCACATCCTCCAAGAGCCACTCACGTACAGCATCCCGTGCACGGCGGCACCAGCGCTCTGGACGCACCCGCTGAGGCCCACGGGAAGGTCTCCGCCTGCACCAGCACAGCCCCACAGCCCGGCACAGCGCCACACAGCCCCGCACAGCCCGCACAGCCCCGCACAGCCCGCACAGCCCGCACAGCCCCGCACAGCCCGCACAGCCCCACAGCTCCGCACACAGCCCGGCACAGCCCAGCACAGCCCCGCACAGCCCGCACAGCCCCACAGCTCCGCACAGCCCCACAGCTCCGCACACAGCCCGGCACAGCCCCACAGCCCAGCACAGCGCCACACAGCCCCGCACATAGCGCCACACAGCCCCGCACATAGCGCCACACAGCCCCGCACATAGCGCCACACAGCCCCACAGCTCCGCACACAGCCCGGCACAGCCCAGCACAGCGCCGCACAGCCCCGCACAGCCCGCACAGCCCCGCACATCTCCGCACAGCCCCACAGCTCCGCACACAGCCCGGCACAGCCCCACAGCCCAGCACAGCGCCGCACAGCGCCGCACAGCCTACACAGCCCAGCACAGCGCCACACAGCCTACACAGCCCAGCACAGCGCCACACAGCGCCATACAGCCTACACAGCTCCGCACAGCGCCACACAGCCCCACACAGCCCCACAGCCCAGCACAGCGCCACACAGCCACACAGCCACACAGCCACACAGCGCCATATAGCCCCACACAGCCACACAGCCACACAGCCACACAGCGCCATATAGCCCCACACAGCCACACAGCCCACACAGCGCCATACAGCCTACACAGCCCCACACAGCGCCACACAGCCCCACACAGCGCCACACAGCCCCACACAGCCCCACACAGCCCCACACAGCGCCACACAGCCCCACACAGCCCCACAGCCCAGCACAGCGCCACACAGCCACACAGCCCACACAGCGCCATACAGCCTACACAGCTCCGCACAGCCCGCACAGCCCACACACAGCCGGCACTCACCCACCCACACCACCCCGCGGCTCCCCGGCAGAGCGCAGGCCCACACACAGCCGGCACTCGCAGACCCGACCTGACCCGCATCGCGCACCACGCCCTCCTTGGCTCCTGGCAGAGCACAGGCCCAGCCCACTGGGCTCGCCTGTGGGGGTGTTCCGGGCGTGGCTGAGTCCACCAGGGAAAATTCGATGTCGGGGGTGGAGGATGGACTGGCAGACAGGAATGGACAGATGGATGGACGGATGAGCAAGAGCAAGGACAAAGAGACGGACAGAACAGGAGGTGAGTGACAGCTGGGGGGAGGGCCCAGGAGGGGCAGGTGAGGTAGGAGCGAGGAAAGAAGCAGGCGGGCTGCAGGGGTGCCCGACCCTTTATTCCTTCCTTGAACCCTCAGTCTTGGGCCAGTGAAGAGCCCTGAAGGGAGTCCCCGCCCCTCAGTGTCACCACGGCTCAGAGTAGGCAGCAGAGAGGGCACTTCCGCCCTTCCCTCACACACGCACACGTATATACACACGTGCATGCACGCACAGTAAACATGCACATACACACACACGTGCACGCACGCACACACATGTGGCAGCAGCATAGGCAGCCTGGCAAGGCTGAAAGGACAGGCCGCCTCCTGGCAGGGGACTCATCACGCCCTCAGTCGGCACCCAGCCTCGCACCAGGTCTTCCCTAAGACTCCGTTCTAAGCCTCACAGCAGCAGGCGACCGCCACTTTATCCAGGGACACTGAGGCCCGAAGAGGTCAGCTGCCTGCCGCGCCACACGGCCACTCTGCTGCAGCAGGCCCCAGGCCGGCTCGGCCCTCCGGCTCCCCGCACCGCCGTTCCGCCTGTCCTTCACTGTCCCGCTCTCCACTCTGTCATTTTCCTCAAATCAGCTCCCTTTTTAAGCTTCACTAAACTTGAAAGGTATGTGACTGTCAAAAAACGAAAATCAGTGCCAAGTGGCATGACAGAAGGGCCCTAACGCCCACACCCCGGAAACCAGGCAGCGCCGCGGGACCCCACAGGCCAGTGCTCTGCCGGGCTTCTGCCCTTGGGCAAAGAAAGCAGTTGCTGGGATGTGCGGCCGCAGGTCCTCCACGCACCTCCTGGGAGAGGAGCTGCCCCTGGCGTGGGCCAGATCCGTGACTCACTTCTAATGAATGGAAGATGGCAGGAGGGACCAAGCGTGGCTTCCGAGGCGAAGCCATCAGAGACGCAGCAGCCTCCCCCTGGTCCTCACCCGGGGAAGCCGCCTGCTGAAGGTAGGGGCACAGAGGCCCCGTGGGGAGAGCCACGTGGTGACAGCCGGGCCCTCCTGCCAGCAGCCAGCAGGGAACCGGGGCTTCCAGGCCGGGGCCACGGGGGAGGCAGCTGGGTGGCGTGGCCCTCAGACCACACTGCAGCCCGGCAGGTACCTCCATGACACAGGGACCACCCGGCCAAGCCCCTCCCGATTTCCGCCCACGGAGACCCTGAGCTCAGAAGTGTGTGCTGGTTGAGATGCCGTGCCCGGGGCTTCCCACGCAGCAAGAGAGGCCCAGGACAAGTGTCAGAGGCAGCAGGACGGCGCGTCCGCCTGACTGGGTGACCCAGCGGTCAGAGCCGGCGGGGCGGGGAGCAGACCAGTGCAGGAGAGCTGTCCTCGGGCCACACCCAGGCCGTTTCCTGCAGCCTGTCACCGCCCGGCCCCACAGGCAGGGGGCCACATCTCCCCGGGCCCTCTGCAATGGGTCCCCTTCCCACCGAGAGCAAGCCCCGGCGCCCTGGCCTCCAGCCCCCAGCGCTCCACCTCCAGCCTGTCTGCTCCCGACATGCCGGCCTCCTGCTTCTCCTAGGAAACCTTTTACCGGTCCCCCTCAGTCCTCCACCCTGGAATTCTATTCTCCCTGCCGGGAACACGGCTCTGCAGAGGGCCCCCAACCGCAGCACCTACCAGTGCATCCTCCAGAGCCCGACCCCTCAGCACCCTCCAACCCTCGCGGGCCTCAAGGCTATCTGTAGCTCTGAGCTCCGGCAGTGCAGGGAATATTACTCACTTGTTCCTGCTCCGCCCCGCATCCCCTCCAGCCTTCAGACAGCACTGCAGAAGGGACGCCTGGCGGGGCAGAGGCGGGTCTGTCTTGGTCACAGCCGCATCTCCATCACTCAGGACACCGCCAAACACACAGCAGGTGCTCAGCAAACCTCTGCGGAGTGAACGAATGACTCCGGCACACAGCAGGTGCTCAGAAAACCTCTGCAGAGTGAACAAATGATTTGGGCACACAACAGGTGCTCAGCAAACCTCTGCGGAGTGAACGAATGACTCCGGCACACAGCAGGTGCTCAGAAAACCTCTGCGGAGTGAACAAATGATTTGAGCACACAGCAGGTGCTCAGCAAACCTCTGCGGAGTGAACGAATGACTCCAGCACACAGCAGGTGCTCAGCAAACCTCTGTGGAGTGAATGACTGACTGGAGAGTCTGCCAAGCACTCCGCACCCTGGGAACAGGAAGTCGGGCTCACACTCGACTGATCTCCAAACCCGACCTGGGACAGGCCCTCATTTGTAGCCCCAGCTAAACCGCATACAGCGTGGTCTCTCGGCTGCCGGCCGGACCGAGGCCTGCTCCGAATGCTGGACTCCGGGACGCCTCCTCCCTCACCGCCCCTCCTCGTTCTCTCCGTGCTCATCCCCATCGGAGCACATTTCCCCTCCAGTGCTCTCTCACCCTCCCCCCTGCATCACAGATGATGCTGGGACCGGACAGCACCTCCTTCTCCGTGGGCCCTGCAAACACGCCACGTGCCGCCCCAGGGTCACTGAGAAAAGGAAGCTCTCTGCTCCCAGAATGTCTTCAAAATGGTGCAGCTCATGGGTACAGGGTGTCCTCAGGGGACGAGGAGAATGTTCTGGAAACAGGACGAGGTCACGGCTGTGCAAAGCTGTGAACGGACTGAATGCCACAAAACTGTCCCCTTGAAAATGGCCGCAGTGCTAAATCTTACACCGTGGCAGGGGTAACAGCAACGGTGCCAGCCCCCTGGCATCAGGAGTCTACGGTGTTGTGCCAGTGGGGGCGGGAGACACCCTCTGCCCCCTCAAGATCAGGACAAAGAGCAACAGCCCTACGACTGCCCCGCCCGCCCCACCCCTCCAGAGCAGAGCTGCTCCCCCGCTCGGCCCAAGAACACAGAAACCAAGCTGCGGGACTGCCTGGAAGGTGAAGTACAGAGAAGCCGCCTCACGCCCTGGGACACGCAGTGCACAGACGCTAAGGCTTCGTGGTCCCTCGTGCACGAGGTGAGCGGGACGTGGTGGGTAGAAGGCGGGGAGGGGGACTGCAGCGTGACGGAAATCAACACGCGCTTCCAGCCTCAGCCGGCGTCCTGCCTGGGACGCTCCACTTGGAGACAGACGCAGTTTAACGGCCACGCTTCTTGCTTCCCAGCTTCGTCTGTGTTTGAGGAGGTGCTAAAACTCATAGCAGTTTCCAAACTGCGTGCACAGAGAAGCGGGTGCGTGGTGTCGAGGCGGGAACAAGCAGGGGGAAGGCCAGCCAGCGTCCAGGCCGTGTTTCTGCAAGGCCTGCCGGTGGCCCGGCTGAACCGTTAATGGTGACCAAGCATTTCCAACTTCAGCTGGGCCGGACTGCAAGGTGCTCTCTCAGAGCTGACACCTCACGCGACCAGGGTGCAGCTCCACACCCCCCCCATGGCCTGACCTAACCACCCAAGGCTGGCCCCCAGCCAGGAGCCCTGCTCTGGCCCCAGTACAGGCAGGCGGTCTGGACAGACCCGTCCCTACAGCCTCGGGGGCCCAGCTCGGGGCAGCGGTGGGGCCTCCACCCTAGAGCATGTGCGACCCCTCCAGCAGGACCACAGGGAGCCAAGGGGGCTACGGGGCCTCAGCCACCCTCTCGGCCCTCCCAGGCACTGAGCTGACCTGCAGCAGACAGGCCACCAGTGCCCTGAGGCTGCCCGGCTGGCCCTGAGTGTCCCTGTGAGCCAGGGCCAGGGCCAGGAGACGGCTGGGCAGCCCCCGGGATCAACCAGACTGCTGGCGGAAACACCGGGCTGCAAACGGGCTGCCTTGGGGTCTGGCGGCGGCCTAGGCACGGTGCCCCGGCGTGGTGCCGGGTGGCTGGGAAGGCTGCACTCTGGCCCGGTGTGGGAGAGCTGGCCGCCACGTTAAAGCCTCGTCCCATCTGGGAGTGGGCGAGGGGGCCCTGGCCAGGGCCTGGGCGGGGCGGTACCTGGCTAGAGAGCCACGCCATTTGAACAGGGGGACTGCTTCATCCCCAGGGCATGGGCATGTGGCTCGCCCTGGTCACAGGCAGTGTGTGTTTGTATGTGTGTGTACATGCACGTGTGTGTTTATGTGTGCACATGGGTGGCTGCTCACATATTTGTGTGCATGCTTGTGTGTGCATGTAAGGGCGCATACATGTGGCTATATGTGATGTGTGTGTATTTTAAGTGTATATGCACATATGTGTGGTCCGCATATATGGGGTGCCTGTATGTGAGTGTGTATGGTGTATGGGGTGTGTGGAGTGTGGGAAGTGTGAGGTGTGGCATGTGTATTAGTGTGTCTACGCGCATATGTATGTAAGGTATGTGTGTAACTGAGGTGTGTGAGAGGTGTGTATGTATGTGAGGGACGTATGTGAGGTGTATATGTATGTGAGAGATGTATGTGAGGTGTATATGTATGTGAGAGATGTATGTGAGGTGTATATGTATGTGAGAGATGTATGTGAGGTGTATATGTATGTGAGGTGTGTGTGAGGTGTGTATGTAACTGAGGGGTGTGTATAAGATGTGTATGTATGTGAGGGGTGTGTGTGAGGTGTATATGTATGTGAGAGATGTATGTGAGGTGTATATGTATGTGAGGTGTGTGTGAGATGTGTATGTATGTGAGGTGTGTATGTAACTGAGGGGTGTGTATAAGATGTGTATGTATGTGAGGGGTGTGTGTGAGGCATGGCATGTGTATTAGTGTGTCTACGCGCATATGTATGTAAGGTATGTGTGTAACTGAGGGGTGTGTGTGAGGTGTATATGTATGTCAGGGATGTATGTGAGGTGTATATGTATGTGAGGTATGTATGTAACTGAGGGTGTGTGTGAGGCGTGGCACGTGTATTAGTGTGTCTATGTGTGTATATATGGGAGGGGTGTGTGTGAGGCATGTATGTGACATGTGTGAGGTGTATATGTATGTGAAATGTGTGTACACGTGTGGTGTCTGTGAGGTGTATATGTAGGTGAGATGTGTATGTAAGGTGTGTGTACATATGTGAGGTGTATGTGAGGTGTGTGTACATATGAAGTGCGTGTGTGTAAGGTATGTGTACGTATGTATGTAAAGTATATGTACGTATGTGAGGTGTGTATATGTATGTGAGGTGTGTGTATAAGGTGTGTGTGTGTGAGGGGAGTGTGTATGTGTGAGGAGTATGTGAGATGGGTGTACATATGTGAGGTGTATAAGAGGTGTGTGTACATATGAAGTGTGTGTGAAGTGTATGTATGTAAGGTATGTATACACATGTATGTAAGGTATATGTACGTATGTGAGGTGTGTATATGTATGTGAGGTGTGTGTATAAGGTGTGTGTTATGTGAGGGGAGTGTGTATGTGTGAGGAGTATGTGAGATGGGTGTACATATGTGAGGTGTATGTGAGGTGTGTGTACATATGAAGTGCGTGTGTGTAAGGTATGTGTTCGTATGTATGTAAAGTATATGTACGTATGTGAGGTGTGTATATGTATGTGAGGTGTGTGTATAAGGTGTGTGTGTGTGAGGGGAGTGTGTATGTGTGAGGAGTATGTGAGATGGGTGTACATATGTGAGGTGTATAAGAGGTGTGTGTACATATGAAGTGTGTGTGAAGTGTATGTATGTAAGGTATGTATACACATGTATGTAAGGTATATGTACGTGTGTGAGGTGTGTATATGTATGTGAGGTGTGTGTATAAGGTGTGTGTGTGTGAGGGGAGTGTGTATGTGTGAGGAGTATGTGAGATGGGTGTACATATGTGAGGTGTATGTGAGGTGTGTGTACATATGAAGTGCGTGTGTGTAAGGTATGTGTACGTATGTGTGTAAAGTATATGTACGTATGTGAGGTGTGTATATGTATGTGAGGTGTGTGTATAAGGTGTGTGTATGTGAGGGGAGTGTGTATGTGTGAGGAGTATGTGAGATGGGTGTACATATGTGAGGTGTATAAGAGGTGTGTGTACATATGAAGTGTGTGTGAAGTGTATGTATGTAAGGTATGTATACACATGTATGTAAGGTATATGTACGTATGTGAGGTGTGTATATGTATGTGAGGTGTGTGTATAAGGTGTGTGTGTGTGAGGGGAGTGTGTATGTGTGAGGTGTATGTGAGATGGGTGTACATATGTGAGGCATATGTGTGAGAGGTAAGGTGTGTACATACGTGAGGTGTGTGTATATGAAATGTGTGTACGTATGTGAACCATGTGTGAGATATGTGTATGTATCTGTAGGGTGTGTGTGAGAGGTGTGTATGTATGTCAGGTGTGTGTGTGTGAGATGTGTGATCATATGTGAGGTGCACACATAGATTAAATGTGTGTGTGTGAAGTGTATGTGAGCTGTGTATGTATGTGAGGTGAGTGTACATACATGAGGTGTGTACGTATGTGAGGTGTGTGTGTGTGTGTGTGTGTGTGTGTGTGTGTTGGGGAGCCAGGCCCTACCACAGTGGGCAGGTGACCTCCCGTCCCCGCAGCACTGCCCAGGCCACCCGGCCTGCCCCAGCTCAGGGACAGCTGCGTGCCGACCCTGTGACCGGGGGCCACCCGGCCCTGGCGGGTCTGCTGTGGCCAGGATTTCACGCTTGGGGGCCCGGTTTCCCAGCCACCGTGTCTCAGGCAGGGGACGCCCCAGGAGCTGTGGCCACAAAGGCTTGGCTGTTCTCCCACGGGCCTGGCTGGGCAGGGGTGGGGGCTGCGGGCAGGAGGGGCGGGGGGCAGAGTGCGAGGAAGCGGAGAGGGACTGAGACAAAGAGGGGCTGGGGGGCCGTGGTGGGCGAGACCAGAGAGAAACGCAGAGACAGAGAGACGGGGACTGCAGCATGGAGCGGCAGGGAGGGACAGACAGGCACCCAGAGGCACGCCGAGGGGTGGGGGCGAGGGACAAAGCCAGCGCCTGGGCAGTGGACGGGGACAAAGAGGCCCGGAGCGGAGGGCAGCCAGGCGCGGCCAGGCGGAGGCCTGCCTGTGTGTGGCGAGGCCGACGTGCAGCGGGGAGGGGAGAGGTGAGCACGACCGAAGTCATTGAACGCTTTCTGGCACAGCTGCCCGGCTCCTGGCCGCAGGCCCGGCTCCGAGCTGAACTTAAACAAACCCCTGTCGCAGCCATCTGCTTGGTTTTAAAATAAATCAAACAGTCTGCTGAGCCGGGGTGATCGAGTTTCCATCTGCGCCGCCGCCCGCTCGCCGGCTTGGAGCCGCGCTGGCCTCTCCCAGCCAAGGCTCCTGGCAACACGTGGGCCGGTAATTCCTCCAGGAGCAGGGAAGCCGCCGCCACGGGGACCCAGACCCGGCGCTATTTTTACCGCCACCCACGGCAGGGGGGCCGAGCGCTTGACATCCCTGGCCCAGGCTGAGGCCGGTGCTTCTGCCGGTGGGGTGACCTCCCTGTCCCTTGAGAAAGCGGGAGGGGCTGAGGTGGGAGTGCTGGCCCCACAGACAGGCTGGCGCTCTGGTCCAGGCTCAGCCCGTATGCTGTGGGTTGGGGGCCGCAGCCCAGGGCCCACCTGGAGCAGCCGAAATAGAACAGACAGTCCTCTGCTCCAGGCTGGGTCCCCAGGAAGTGCGCCCACTTGTCGAGGAGGCCAGAGGAATCTGCCTCCCCCAGAGGCCAGAAACAGAGACCCCCAGCGTGGGCCTCTGGTGAACCCGCCTGTGGGATGGGCACAGAGCACGCCCGGCCCAGGGTCTTGGGGCCGCAGCTGGCACAGCGCTGCTCCCGGGGAGATCCAGAAAACCTAGCAGGGACCGAACCACCGCAGAAGGCAGGACACCGAGCACATGATGTCCCCTGCCAGCTACGAGCAGTATTTGGACACGGAGAGGGGACAGGAAGAGGACAGGCGGCAGTCTGTCCTGGCAGCACCGCGGAGGTGTCCGTGCTGCTAACAGGGCTCTCGGGAGACGGTGTGAGCTAGCCCAGGGCCGCCAGGGCCCGAGGCTCTCTGGTCAGTGAGGACCATGCCGCCCGCGGCCAGCGATGAGCACAGTAGGTCTGCCCTGGGCCCACTTCTGAGCAGCTCCTCCCAGGATCATCCTGGACCACACCAAAGTTCCAGAAAGAAAACCAAACACGGCCCTTCCAAATCCACAGGGAGAACATTCTCTCCACTTGGTCGTTACAGCAATAAAATACTCCAAGCGAGCACGGAGCCTGGGACTCGTGGAAGAAAACGCGGGCACGTGGGTCGCTGCAGACAGGCGCGAGCGAAGCCAGCCCTCCCGGGGCGGGCACTAGGTCCTGCGGGCCATGATCTGGGAGGCGAGGTGCAGAAGGTACAGCCACTCTGGGGTCACCAGGGAGCAAGTGTCAGGGCTGAGCTGGACTCAGACTGTCCTGCTCCGAAGCCGCTTCCTAGCCACCCCGGGTTATGCCTCGCACGGCCCGCCTGTGCCCCGAGGCCTGTGTCTGGCACACGACGCCTCAATAAATACGAGGGGTCTCCAAAAAGCCTGTAGACAATGGGTATTACGGGAAACTGTGCAGGGCCGGCAGGCGGCACGGTGCTTCAGCTGCTGGATCCCACAAGGTCGACCGTGGTTCGAGTCCCAGACCTGGCAGCTTGAGAAACACGTTGGGTGTGTGTACACGTCCAAACTGCCGAGGGAGACGGAGGAGGACACGGCACGGCCCTCCCCCGGTGCCGCCCACTCCCCCCGTCTCTCCCCGTCCCTGCGAGCACACGCACCCTACGGCAGGTTAAAAGCAAAGCAAAACAAACTACGTATCACATTTTCTTTAATCCAAATAAACTTAATACTTTAACTTCATTTTTAAACAAACTTTTAAAAAATTTAAACTAGGTACTCCATCAGACAGGTAGATAGACACCCCCCACAGGGTTTCACGCCACAACCCAGCCCAGTCTCAGTCAGTCAGGACAGCTCAGGGTGGCAGGCGGATGTGCACACGTGTACGTACGGGTGCTCGCAGGGTGGCAGGCGGGTGTGCACACGTGTACGTACGGGTGCTCGCAGGCTGGCAGGCAGGTGTGCACACGTGTACGTATGGGAGCTTGCAGGCTGGCAGGCGGGTGTGCACATGTGTACGTATGGGAGCTCACAGGGTGGCAGGCAGGTGTGCACACGTGTACATACGTGTGCTCTCAGGGTGGCAGGCGGGTGTGCACACGTGTACGTACGGGTGCTCGCAGGCTGGCAAGTGGGTGTGCACACGTGTACGTACAGGCGCTGGCAGGCTGGTAGGCAGGTGTACACGTGTACACACGGGCGCTCACAGGCTGGCAGGCGGGTGTGCACACATGTACATACAGGTGCTCACAGGGCGGCAGGCGGGTGTGCACACGTGTACGTTCGGGCACTCACAGGGCGGCAGGCGGGTGTGCACACGTATAAGTACACGTGCTCACAGGCTGGCAGGCGGGTGTGCACACGTGTACGTACGGGCACTCGCAGGATACGAACTGGAGACCTTCCCCCAGGGACTGTGTGCCGTGGCTCCCCACGCATGTTCTGAAGGCCCCGACGTGTGCTGGAGGGGTTTTGTTCTCTAAGAACCTGAGCATGAGATGTGCGCTGGTGTCCCACAGGAGGTGGCCAGGGCGCAGGGGCCAGGGTGCAGGGGCCAGGCTGCAGGGGCCAGGGTGCAGGGGCCAGGGTGCAGGGGCCAGGGCGCAGGGGGGCCAGGGCGCAGGGGCCAGGGCGCAGGGGCCAGGGTGCAGGGGCCAGGGCGCAGGGGCCAGGCTGCAGGGAGGCTCGACAGCCCAGCCTGCATCCCACGGTGCTCTGGACCTTACGTCCACGACTATGGGGGAGACCCAGAGAAAAGGCCCTGGAAGGACTTCCTGCTGGGCGGGGAATGCACAGAGGGGGGCAGAGAGGGCTTCTGGGTGGAGGCGGCAGGGTAAGAAGACCAGGGAGATGACGGCGGGAAGAAAGGCCGTGGGCAGAGGGCTGTCACAGCCCCCGGTCTGGTCGGGCCTGGAGGCAGGGGTGAGATCCGTTACTGCCCCCCCTAGAGCACTGACCGGGCAGGCGTCCCATCCCAGCCCTCACACACGCCATGCCTTTAATCTGGGCGACAACTCCATGGACAAGGGCTGCCACCGCCCATCTTATAGGGAAGGAGACGGGCACAGAGAGGTTACGCGACTTGCCCACGGGCACAGAGCAGTGGCAGCAGTAGGGCTGGGACGCTGCAGACATGCAGAACCGTGAGGCCACACTGCCTCTTCTCTGAGCCCGGACTTGCCCATACCCTCCACCAGCCCCCATTTTAAAGGGGGTTCCCTGCCACCCCTTCTCCTGGCACCAGAGGGCAAGGAGGTTCAGGGCTGCGATGGCCGCGAGGGCACGTCTTATCTGCCCTGGAAGGCTGAGAGCTGCTTCTGCAGGGCTACACCCCCCCCCCCCCCCCAGGGATGGTGCCACAGGCCCGGCTCCCAGCCCAGCCGTCGGGGTCCTCCCTCGCCAGCTGCCTGCTGCCAGGGCACGGCGGCCCCCAGGCCCACCTGCTTCTCCCAATGCACGTGCCGGGGCCTGACGAGGAGATGCCAGGTGCGAAGGACCTTGGGGGAGCCCCTCAGCCGCCACCAGGCAGGCAGCAGCAGGCACTACCCTGGGCTCAAGGTGGCGCTGTCCAGTGTGGCCGGCCCACACCCTCTAGGGCTCCACTCAGCGACTTCACACCACCGGGACACAGGGCCCCAGCAGGCTGCGGGGATCTGACCCCATCCTCCCACAGGAAGGGGGATTTCATAGTCACTGAGGTGGTGGCAGGGTACGAAGGGCGGGTGAGTCCCTCCCAAGCCAGCAACACAGGCACCCTCGGGAAGGCCCGTCGCGCTGCGGGATGGGGTGTGCCCGCGTGTTCACTGCTCATCACCACACGCGGGGGCAGCGCGGGCACAGGCCAGCAGCCGTGACCACTGGGCAGTAAACAATGGCAGGTGCCAGACCTTCTCCAGGGTGCGTGTGGCCCTCACCGCACGCCTGTACCACACACGCTACCCTGCCGTCCCCGTGGCAGGCGGAAAAGCGAGTGGCCACGGTCCCAGTGTGATGACAGTGATAGGTCTGACCCTGGAGTCGCGTTCCAGAACCAGAGCCCGTGAAGCGCTGGCGGCACCGCAGTCACCCCTGCCCTCCTCTCCTACCCTCTGCTCTGCCAGCAGCCCCCACACCTGTGTGGCTCACGGGAAGTCCCCACTGCCAGCCTGCAGGGATGCAAGCCTCCTACGCTGCGGTCTGTGCTGCCCGCCCCAGGGCCCTAGGAGCAGGGGACCAGACTGTGGCTTGAGCCCCTGAAGGCACTCTCTCACGGTGGGCGGAGCCAGGCCGGGGTGGGCGGAGCCATGCTCCCTCCAAGGGCTCTGGAGACCTTTCTGGCCTCTTCGGGCTCCTGGCGGCTCCTGGCGATCCCCATGTGCCTTGGCTCATGGCCACCTCACTCCAGGGAGCCTCAGCCCTTACGTGGCCTCCCTGTGGGGCAGGCCCTCACGTCTTCCATAAGGACGGTAGCCGTTGGAACCAGGCCCCGAGCCTGCCGGCCGGACCCCGTCCTCCCACAACATCTGCAGAGACCCTATCTCCAAACAAGGTTCCAGTGACACTCCCTGAGGGGGACAGCCTGAGCAGCCCTCATGGTGGGCAGAATCCGCCACCGTGGAGAAGGGCCGTGTGCAAGTGTGTGATGTCAATCTGCCCGGTCTCAGGAACTCCGAGCAGCCAGGCCCCGTTAAGGAACATTACACACCTGGCAGAAGGACGCCAGTGCCGGCTCCCAGCCTGGGGAGCGTCCCGGGGCGGCCTCGGCCTCCCTCCACAGCTCTCCCTTGCTCCTCACTCTCTGGCATGGAGCAAGACACAGAAAAGCTGTGCGGGGCCAACGCAGGCCTCGGCCACGTGATCTCAGCACAGCTGCACGGCCTGCGGCCTCTGCCCAGGGAGCCCCCGCAGACGCCCTCCCCGCCAAGGCTGGGGGTCCTTTTGACGATCTGTGCTCCTGAGAGAGTCCAGCTCAGAGCCTGAGCCCAGAAGATGGCCCTCCAGGTCCCACGGCCCCCGTAAGGGCACTCCTGACGGTCTGAGTTAAGCTCCAGTCTCCCCAGGGCCAAGGACATCTTCCCCCACCTGCAGGTGACACCTCGCTGACCACTGCACTCCAGTACTTGCCAAGGTTCACGCAGCAGCCACCCTGGGGACATGCCACGCTCTGACCCAGCGACGCCACTTCCAGAAACATGCCCTGCAAGGAAGGAGTGACAGTACGCAGAGACGTGCCCGCCGTGGCTCAGAGCAGTGGGAGCTCCGGCCAGGAATGCGGTGAGATGAAGAAAGCCCAGGCACCCACTTTTCCACGCAGTGGACACCCTCAGCTATCGCCCACCAGGAGGGCGGCACCCCCAGGCACCACCCACGGAGAGAGAGGAGCACCTGGTGCCGCAGGCTGGAACCCTCCCCGCCACTTGGAAGGCCATCAGCAATAATCGACCGCTTAGCAAGGAGAGCTCCGTAAGAAACACACACACACACACACCCCGCTCCAGTTGCTGGGACCACTGGGAGCCTGGGTTCGATTCCTGGTGCAATCTAAAGGCCAGGGATGGTGGCGTGTGCTCGGTGGCTCAGGAGGCTGCAGGGCAGGAGGACCTCAAGCCCGAGGCTGGCCCAGGCAGCATGCCAGACCCTGTCTGAAAAAGAAAGAGGCCGGGCTAGCTGGCGGCACGGCAGTGGGGCGGCTGGATCCCACAGGGCCAGCTGTGCGGTTCCCGTCCAGAGCCGCGTGCTAACAGCAAGTGTGATCAGAGCACACCCGGCCCATGGGACCCAGCGTCTGTACACGGAAGCCACTGCTGCCCTCAGACCCCACAGGGCCACAGCCAGCATCGGTAAAACCTGCATGCGGGCCCCAGCCCCCAGCCCCCAGCCCCCAGGGTGGAGGAACACAACCCTGGCCTATGAGAAGGGGCCTGGAGCCTCGCGGCCTGAAGATCCGAGGCCCAGAGAAGCAAAGCAACCTTTCCAAGATCACACAGCTTGCTCGGGTGTTGGCGGGATCGAGGTTCCCTTTGTGCTGCCAGGAATGACAAGCTCGAGCGACAGAAATGGCCCCTGACATTTACTGTCACATCTGATGCTAAGGTAACACGATGTCAGCATCAAGGCTACGTCAACAGCAGGGGTGCACCCATCGCAACTCAGCCACATCCCCTCCGAGGCCCCTCCGGCCTCAGCCTGCGTGGACATACTTCATTAAGGCTGTAACCCAGACACGTGTGCGAAGCGGCCTCTGCTCATCCTCACTGCATTACGTCATCGGCATTTCTCTGCTGGCGTGGGCTTCGTGGCTGTCACTCAAATGCCATGTGACACACACGTGCCCAAGGGAGACGTGGCCCTTCGCCCGGCAATTCCTTACTGCTGGGCGTCCTGACCCCCTCAGACACAGCATGCAACGCACATCGCGCACCTCGCTGCTTTCGTTCTTGCGAGTTCCTGCCCTAGGACGCATTTCCAGGGAGGGATTCTGGGGTTAAAGGTCCGAAAATGTTCTTAAAGCCCTTGTAATCTGTTGAGAAAGGATCCGGGGATGGCCGCACCTGGCCGTCGGCACGGACTCGGACCTCCTCTTTGGGCTCGTGACAGACCCATGGACGTGCTTTCCACGCAACTCCTGCCCGCGCTCCCTCAGGAGAGCCGCCTGCCCAGACGCCCTCAGTTTTGCAGCAACTCCTGCCCGCGCTCCCTCAGGAGAGCCGCCTGCCCAGACGCCCTCAGTTTTGCAGCAGCTCGGGAGGCTCTGGCCACTGCCAGCACCTGGTGGCCGACAGCTTCAGCCCCTTCCTGTGCTGTGGCAGTGGCGATCCGCGGTGGGAGCGGCCCCTCAGCCGAGGCTGCCTCTCCCGCAGGGCAGGCCCCGCGGGCACTGTCAGGCTGCGGCCGAGCCCACGTGCCTTGGAGACAGGGCTGCGGAACGTGGACTGGACAGCTGGAGGGACCTGTGTCGCCTGTGCAACCCGCAGAGAAGCAGGTGCCTGAGGCCATTGCTGGAACCCCGACTGCTCCTGGGGCTCTCCCTAATTTAGGGCGGGTGAAGATGGGGGAGGATGAGAAGGCCCACGTCAAGGGGGATGCACACCCCCTGCCACCCCCAAAGGAGACACGGGAACACCCAGGAATAGACTCTGGCTTCTCGACGTGCAGAACCATCGTGGAGGGGCACGGGCACGGGAGCCAGGCAGGGCCTGCGGTGAGCCACAGGGCACTGGCCACCGCGGCCTCACCAGCATGAGCAGCAGTGCCTGGGCGGCTCCCTTCATCTCTCACCCTCTGTCCTCATCTGTGAGATGGGATCTCGAGCCTCCCTCCCGGGTTTGCTGTCAGAGTTAACAAAGCAGCTCTGCGGGCCCAGGCCGGGCTCGGGCTCAGAGAGCCTTGGACACGCGTTCACACGCACTGAGCCCACGGCCCACCCTGCTGGCGGAGAGCAGGCCGGCAGCGAGCTGCGACCGCAGGCAGGGCTCCGTGGGGTTTGTATATTTGTAAAGGGTTGTTAAAAAAAACCAACGAGGAAGAACAGGGGCCAGAGCTCCCGAGAGGTGGGGCCCATAAAGCCTCACTATGGCATCTGGGCCTTCACGGAGAGTTGGCCCAGCCCCAACTTAGAGGCCCTGAAGTTTCCCACGGAGTCACCTGAAAGGTGACAGGTGACCTGAGAGACAGGACATGAAGGAGTTAGGACAGAAGCAGCAAAAAGCCAGCGTCCCACTAGGTGTTTTTGGTTTTCGTTTGTTTTTTAAATTTTGCAGAGGGTTTGTACAAGGAAGTGAAAAACGCCCCCTCGTGGGGCACCGTGACACCGCAATCCTCCTCCGTTGCCCCTGCCTCTCGTGGTTTTGGGCACGCACATACATGCGCCTGGCATGTTTCTCAAGCCACCTGATCTGGGACTTGAACCGCGAGGTTGGCCTTAACCACCACGTCAGGGGCGGCCCCCGAGCACATTTGAGGGCCTGCAGTCAGAGAAGGTGGTGGTCCAGGTACAATGCCACCAGCCCCACGAGGGCCAGGTCCTAGCACTGTCACCACGCGGACGGGCTGACATCCCAGACACGAGCCCGGCCACCTCGGTGACTCTGGTGACCCCTTCCACCCGCCCCACAGCCAGCTGAGGCTCCAACCGTGAGGCCTGGTCTCTCTCCACCCTAGACCTGGGGGGACGCTGAGACACCATGGGGACAGGCTGCAAGAGACAGCCTGGCTCATCCAAACCAGCCTGGCCAGCGGGGGACGAGGACGACTGTGCCCCAGCTCTGGGCAGCCACTGAGGGCCTGGGTACCGGGACACTGAACTCCCTTTGTCCCGAAGGCCCTAGTCAGACTCCCTTTGGGGCCTCCATGATTCAAACAAGGTGCTCCTTAAATGAGGACACAGAGTTACCAAGCCAGCCAGCTACACCCCTCGTAACTCCTGGTCCCGGGACGTGAGGGCACCCATGGGCACTGCCAGCCTAAGAGCCAGCCTTGCCCCTAAACGCCCCCAAGCCCGTGCCTGTCCATCACGCCCGAGCTCCCCACGCAGCACGTTGGGCCCTGCATGGGTGTCTGCACGAACAGATGGCCGGCCAGCGGGGCCAGCCGCACACCACTGTGCGCCTCCCACTTCATAGACGAGGACATGGAGTCCTAGTGTGCAGGGCCCAGCCCGTCAGCTGCCGGGATCGAACCTGCTGTCTGCTCTGCGGCTCAGAGCTGGCTCCCTCCTCGGCCAGCTGCAGGCTGTCAGCAGCTGCAGGCACTGTGAAGGGCAGGCAGGAGCCTCCGTGGAGACGCCCGCACTCCCGCTGGGCTGCCAGCTGCAGCATCCGCCTTTCACTGCGTCACCGTCACCGTCACCGAGGGCGGGCGGGAACTGCTGAGTGACTGAGGCCCCTGCCACAGCAGACCTCGGCCCAGGGCATTCCCAGCTGCCCCTGGAGCCCGGCCGCAGAGGGCCTTCAGGCCACGGGGGGCGGAGGGCAGGGCAGGGCTCCCAGCCGCGAGGGCCTCCTGGCTTCAGCGCCACACTTTGCCCCCGTGGACGTGAAAACGGGAGGGAGAAAGCACGGACACAAACAGCCCTGAGCGCCAGCCTGTCCCCATCACCAGAACCCTGCGCTGGGCCCTGCCAGGAGCCGGGCCAGCAGCCGGCCTGGAGAATAAACATGTCACAGTGAGGCCAGCCCGCCGGACCGCTGGAGCCAAGAGCCGCCCGGGGCTGTAAACAGGCTCTCCTCTCTTGGCTGCGGACTCGGCTCTGCCTGCCATGAAGAAGGGGCAGGCCGCTGGGGGCGCTGGGGAGGCACGGGGAGACGGTGAATGAACAGCCAGCGAGGACGCAGGGAGCCTGGGGAGGCACGGGGAGACGGTGAATGAACAGCCAGCGAGGACGCAGGGAGCCTGGGCAGAGGCAGGGTGGGGAGGCCCCCAGCCCTGGCCGAGGGAGGCAGAGGCTTTTTACAGCACCCCCAAGCCCCACCTGGGGAAGACTGGTTGCCCTATCCAGGTCCCACTCGGCCACCCTGAAAAGCCTCTTGGGCCAACCCTGAGACGGAAGAGCCACTGTCCCCAGCCAGGCTTAAAACGTGCCTTTCCCGGTCTGCCCTCCAGGGCCACAGGCTCTTTGCTGGGAAGGAAACAGCCGTGCTACCCCAGCAAACCCCCCTGCTACCCTCGAATCAACACAGACGCCTCCCCGGGGCCCCAGCTCATGCTCCCCGCACCGTTCCTGGCCGGGTACGCAGGACAGGGGTCAGGCCTGGCATTGTAGGGCCCGACCTGCAGAAGCTCAGCCCCCAGGGAAAGACAGCGCACCACCTGCGGGCAGGGCCCAACCACGGTGAGACGCGAAACATCAAACGGCCACGCCACCCACCACCACGGCGGGCAGGTTCCGAGGAGGAGGGGGATGCACGGCACGTGAACACACACACCCGCGTTCTTAGCAGGGTCATCCCCGGCAGCACGGGGGCGAGGCGGCCCACCACAGTGGCCCAGGCCACAGGGCACCACCGAGGGTCCCCATCCGGGGTCTGTGAACACGGCAGGCTCGCGTGCCCTGGCTTGCTGGAAGCGGGGTAGGAGGGTGGTGTGGCAAGGCCGTCGAAGGCCCTGTCCCTCTCTCTCGTGAAAGAAAGGAACTAAAAAGAGAACAGTCTGGCTGCCCCCGACTGACAGGTGTATGTGAACAGCGGTCATGGCGGGGCAAAGAACAATGGCTACGGCGGGACGGACCCTGAGCACACAGTGGGGCAGAGGATGCCAGACACAGGCCACATGCTGAGTCCACTCAGGAAACGTCCAGAACAGAGAAAGCAGTAGAGATAGGAAGTGAGCTGAGGGTTGCCGGGGCTAGGACTGGGAAGGGCCTGCCTAACGAGAACGGGGTTCCCTTTGGGGTTTGGGTGTCCCGCCGGCATCGTGGGGACAGACACTGCACACTTGAGATGGGCAACAGCACTCTGAGTGACATCTTGATGAGGCTGACACAAAGGGGACACCCACTCCTGACAGACAGGGGCCACCCTCCACCCACCACCCAGGCCCTGCGGGGCCCTGAGGGCCGCTGCCTCCTCCCTGCCCACGACCCCCATCCAGGCCCTCAGCTGCCTGCTCCTCCCGTGCCAACCTGCGCTGCTCCACCTGCGAGGACCCCACACTCGCCCCGCCTTTGTATGCAGACGGTTCACTAGACTCGCCAGGAGCACACGAGCGTGCCCGCCTCAGCCAGGACCCCCGCCAGCCGGGTGCTCCCCGTGCCTAGCTGCCAGGCTGAGCGCCCCACCTGGGGATGAACTCTGAGTGCCCGTGAGCAGGTGCCTGGATGGACGGGAGATAAGGATGGAACGGGGTGGGGCCAGGCTGAGGCAGGGATCCTGAAAGCCCCCAGAACCAGGTGAGTGCCCCAGCATGGACGCCCACAGGAAAGGCCACAGGGCCACGGAGCACGCTCCCGGGCGGCCAGTCCCCGCTGCGGCAGGCCCAGCTGGTCTCCATGCTCCGGAGCACAGCTGCTCCCGGAAGGGGGGGCAGAGGGGGAGGGGGCCGGCTGGGCTCTGCTGGAGCTGGGGCCCAGCCAGGACATGCAGCCTGTGGCCAGGGCAGTGGCAGGCGAGGCTGACCCCAGGCTCCAGCTGCCCCTTGGCAGGGCCTGGCTCCACGCTGGGCCCGGGTGAACACCACGTGGACCCTGCGGAGGGCGCTCGGGCAAGAACAGACAAGGGGGCTGGCGTGCTTCTGCCAGTCAGCTCCTCGCCTGGGCTCCGTGCACGCCGCAGGCTCTGGGAGCCCAGGGCCTCGCCCGGAACTCTGGGGATCGACTCTGCCTTGCAGGTGTGGTCTGAGGGGACCTGGAGGCACTGTGAATGCCGGCGGCCCGGTCACTGTGACAGCTAACTGCCACAGGGAGGGAGTTCTGCCCCAGTGGGGGCCAGCGGCCTCCATTCCCATGGGCTCCGCTTGCCCGCCAGGGCCCTGCTTGGACCCCAGCCCCAACGGCCTAGCGGCTGGTTCCTGGACCCCAGGAGCCAGGCTCCTCGTGCCGGACAACGCCCCTGAGATGGAGGGGGACTGCAGTGTGGCCGCCCCCCCGCGGCGACTCCCCACTCTCTCTGCTCTCCATCTGTGCAGTGAATGCACACGCCTGCAGCAAAGCAGAAAGGGCTGGTGCCGACCTGTCGCAGCCAGGTTCCGGAGACGAACCCGGACTGAGCCTCCAGGGGCTGGGGGAGGCGGTGGGGTGAGTGTGTGATGGACGGTGTCAGTGTAGAAGATGAGCAAGCTCTGGAGGGAGGTGGGCAGTGGCTGCCCGAGTGTGACGCCACTGACCTGCACGGCTGTGGTGGCGCGCTGCGAAGACACGGGAGGCCGGAGTCTGATTTCGGGTCCAACCTAAGGCTAGCTGGTGGCCACCACTTGTAACCCCAGCAACCGAGGCAGGAGGGTGGTAAGCTCGCAGCCGGCCTGGGCCACTTGATGGGACCCTGGCTAAAAACGAGCTGGCAGCTGGGGTGCCTGTGGTCGCCCGGGGAGGCTGAGGCAGGAGAGTCACCACGTGGCCAGACCCTGTCTCTAAAAAGAAGAAACACCTGGGTCGGCAGGTGGCATGGTGGTTAGGGCGCCGGACTTCCACATGACCGACTGCGGTCAAGTGCCGAACCTGGCAGCTTGAAACCGAAGCTGGGCATGGTGCAGGCATGCCCCAAATCCCAGGACGATGGAGGAGGACTGCAGGGTGGCAGTTTCTCACTTTCTCCCTCTCTGTCTCTCTCTGGCGAGTGCACACATCCCATGACAAAAACCTAAAAAAAAGACTTAAAAAAAAACGAGACCCAAGCCTATTTGAAGGTAGAGGAGAGGGGGGAAGAGAGTGACAAGGTGTCAGGCTGCAGGTGAGGGAGAGGGCGGGACTGTCCTCAGACAGCAGCAGGCAGTGACAAGAGACAAGGCAGAAGGCAGGGTGACAGCACAGAGCTATTTTTATTTAGGGCAATGCCAGGGGGAGCTGGGGGGTCGTCTACCCAGGTTTTCATGTCACTTCCTCCTCCCCACGCACCCCTGCAGGGCCACTGAAGGGGCTCCTCCTTGGTCTCGGCCACCAGCCACCAGAAGTCACCATAAGCCCCCAGGCCAGCCTGCTGGTCACATCGGCCCTCCGGGCCCACTCACCACCCGGGGCAGAGTGGGCGAAGCTCATCTCTGGGCGAAATGTCCCAGTTGACTCCTTTTTGGATCCTGAGCTCCCAGAATTACAGCTCAGGAAGCAAAACAGGGCCAAGGCGCCAACCCCGAGTTCCCACTGAGCACTCTGACAGGCACGAGGACGCTGCTTTGGCGGACACAGGTGAGGGGGGGCCTCGGGACAGACGCCCCACAGGCTGCTCTGTTTGTGGGCCGGCCTGGCTGCTTCCCTGGCCAAGCAAATACATCCAAGACGTCCCCTGCCTGTTCAGAGGGGCCGGCACCCACGCTGTCCCACACAAGCCCTGCCACGGGAAGGGCCCCCACCCAGTGGGGGGCCTGGCCAGAGAGGTCCCAACCCTGGGGACCAGGAGCTGGGCTGCACACTGAGTGGTCTCTGCAGCACTGGTCCGAGTGCCGGGCGGGTGCCCAGGGCTGTGGCACTGTCAGGAGGTCACG
Source organism: Tupaia tana (assembly GCA_026018925.1). NCBI lineage: Eukaryota > Metazoa > Chordata > Mammalia > Scandentia > Tupaiidae > Tupaia > Tupaia tana. The sequence goes on from JAKSZU010000018.1 coordinate 3,614,395, forward strand.
GCATCTCTGCAGGCACCAGGGTGCCCACGGGGGAGCAGTCAGCGCCCCTCCCGGCCCCAGCCTCCCACCAGCAGGGCTCTGGGCCGCCACCCCCAGCCCTCTGCCCGTCACTGTGGGACCTGCCCACGTTCTGTTCGTTGGAGTCTCATTTTTAACGTGTCTTTCTTTCTCCATGAGAAGCAGAGGTGGGCTCTCCCAGTGAGGTCTTCACGGCACGGTCCACCCAGCCTCGGCCAGCCAGGGTCAGGGCGAGCACTGAGCAACTCTGGCAGAACTGGGGACTGGGACCGGGGCTTCCCACACGGCTGGGCTCAGCAGGGCATCTCATTATGGCCGTGCTGCCTGCTGGCCTTGTCACTCCCTTACTGCTGCCCCTCCACTGCAAAGCCAGCTCCCAGAGGGCGGGGACTCTGGTCTGCACTATCCTGGTTCCACTCCCCCACCGGTGCAGGGCAGAGCCCGGCCTGCGGCAGGGCTGAGAGAGCACCCCGCAGTCCCTGCCAGCCTCTCCTGCCCCTCGGGCTGCAGAGAAGCCTCTTTTCTGGCTAAGACACGTAGGCTCCTTTCCCTATAAGCCCTGGTCCCTGATGGGGGCTGTGGTGACCTGTTCTGGAACCATGCGGGTCCCATAGGGAGACAGCAGAGGCTGCAGGGGACAGATGGCTGTGGGCCAGCGGGGCCAAGTTTCTGACCTTCCGTCCCTGTCCCTTCTCACGCTGGTGCAGGAGGACAGCGGCCCAGGGAACAGCCCACAGCCGAGGCCACACTGACCACGCTGGCCGTGCACTGCTGTGAAGGACCTGTCCCTGGAGAGCTGCTTTCCACGGGAGACAGAGGGTGGTCGCTGTGTTCTGCTCCATGGTGCCAGCTTGGCGAGGCCTAGGCAGCTGGGGCTGGCCTGTATTAGCATGCCACCTGCATGGGTCCCTTCCCCGCCGAGCCCCAGCTCCCTGCTGTCACCTGTGACTGGAATGGCCCTCTCTGGAGTCCTTAGCCTTCCCCCATTCATTCTGCCAGCAAGGAGACAGCAGTGAGTGGATTAAGGCGCTTCCCCAAGGCGACACAGAGGGACACGCTAGGCCCAGCCCTGAGAGAGAGAGGGGTACTGTGTAGGCCCCACAGGCTGGCCCTGCCTGTGGCCGCTGGTGGCTGTGGGGTACAGTCCCAGAACCATCTTCTGAAACTGCAATTTGATGAGCTCAGATGTGGGGTTTTGGCTCTTAAAATGAGAAAGATTTGAGATTTTTAAAAAAATTTTAATTGCCAGAGAGCATGTGTACAAGAAACAGAGACACAGAGAGGAGAAAGCGCCCTCGGTGGGGCATGGCCACGTGCAGTCCCTTTGCCTCCACCCCTTCATCCTGCGGGGATGCGGGGTACTCATGCCCACGTGCCCAGGGCGTTTTTCAAGCCAACAGGGCTGAGATTCAAACTGTGGTCAGCCACATGGGATCTGGCTCCCTTAATGTATAGAGCTCTGGTAAAAAATGGCCTCGCTTATGCTAAGCACCCTTCCCCACAGTCTCAGAGAACGCCCTCCGACAAACACGTCTACCTGGCGTTTTCGCAAACTCCCTGCCTGAACCACTCGGGTAACTGCTGCGTCAGGAGCCACGAGGAGTCAAGCAGACTTGAGGACCTGAGTAAGATAACGGACAGCACCCGGCAAGGCCTTGGCCAGGGGCACGTAAACCGGCCCTCGCGTGCCGCCAGTCCGCTCTTCGCCATCCCCACGCATGAATCAGGGTGGCCGCTGGGCACGAGCGCTTAATTCCTGTTCTCTACGAGCCGGAGGCACCGGACCCAGGCCAGACCGAATGGGGCCCGCCTCAGGTACCACACTGCTCCGAGGTCGCCTGGCCGCAGGCCTGCGCTGTGCCTCGTTGCTAGCAGACTTCCTGTGAGAGCCCTCCTCTCTGACTGCAGAGCCATTCCAGAGAAGCTTCCAGAAGGACTCTCGCCAGAGCCCCTTGGTGGAGCGGTGCAGGTCCTGGCCTGTCCCCCTGCGGTGGCTGCTTCCGTGTCAGGAGGTGTGTGCGCGTCAGCCGAGACAGGGTGGGAGGACATGCACAGCCCACGAGCTACTTCCCCAGCTCTCCACATTTACGTACCAGGCTACGGGGCCAGCCCAAAGTGGAGATTTTAAAGCCAGAAGGGTCCCGGGGGTCACAGCCTTCCCCACCCCTGCCCAGGTGAACTCGCTGGGTTCCGCCCACCAATGCTGGCTGGCGCAGCTCCCCCACCAGGCCCCAGGGTCCTTGGGACCAGGCCTACCCTCCCCATGCCTGGCAGGCAGAGATGCCCCACTCCTCTCCTGACCCCACGGGAAACAGCGGAAAGGGGCTGGCCTGAGGTGACCAGACAACAGCAGGTCTACACGGGGTCTCCAAGCTCCCCGTGTGGGTCTGTCCCCAAGCAGTGTGGCTTCTCCAAAGCCTGATGCACACGGGCACCCGGCAGCCTCAGGAGCAATGCAAGCACAGGGTGTCCTTCAAATTCAGTTAAAAATGACTTTTGCTGATCTTCATAAAAGATGCATTTAGCTCCCGAACGAGGGAGTGCAAATCCCAGCAGGCCCCACCCCGGTTAAACACGCGGCCTGGGGCCTCCCCCGGGCTCCAGCCCTGGGCAGAATGATAATGCGTCATGGATTAGTCCCCGCTGCTGCTGCTCCGGGTCGGGCAGGCCTGGCTGCCAGCAACCGAGCGGAGAGCACGTCCGTGTTGTACCGCAGGGAAGCGGCACTTTGGAAAAGCCTGGGACTGAATCCAGAAAAATCTCCAAACTCCCCCTGGCCGAGGGAAGCAAGCTCGCGGGGGCCACTTTCTCCTGCCCTCCCTAAGAGTAGAAAGTAACAAGGGGCTCCTGCCTGAACCTAGTGGGACCCCGTGCCCGGGGGCCAGTGTTGACATCGGGGTGCAGGCCCCTCCCCAGCTCCACGCTCCAGCCACACAGGCCACTGGGCAGAGGCCTGCCCTCCTGTCACCTACCGGAGGCCACCCAGACAGAGCCTCCGAGAGTTGAGACTTCAGAGTAGCGGTCTCCAGTCCTTCCCCCACACTCCCCAATCCCAAACTCCTGGAAACCGCGTTTTTCTTAACTCCTCTGGCAGCATAAGCCTGCCTGAGGCCCAGTCTTACCCCCCACCCCCAAACGCCCCAGAAATACAGTGGTGACCGGGCTGCCCAGGCCCGCCCGGGGCATGAAATACGGTGTTGGCACCAGCGAATCAACGCTCTGCAAACCTGGGGATTCTGAAGCGGATCCAGCCCCGGAGTTCCTCGGGGAGCGAGCCACTGCAGGCCAGCCGCTGCTGTGAACGCCCAGGGCCTGCGCCTTCCCTGACTGCTCGGGTGCTGGCCCGGAACCTCCCAGGCCTCCCCGCGTGCAGAGAACTCTGCAGTCCACTTTCCGAAGTTTCAGAGAGATGGGGTGGGGACATCCCTGACACGGACTGCCCTGCTCAGATCCTCCGAAGGGTTCTCGGGTCAGCCCGGGGCCGGGTGGGGCCCTGCCGCCTGTGGGACCCCAGCTGGGCCACAGGGGGCTGCCCAGAGTGGCACTGAGGTGGCCTCCTCACTCACGTGTGTGCACGTGCGGGCTTTACTGCCCTGAGCAGTGGCCCAAGAAGAAGGCAGATGAGGTCGGATGTGACTGCGTGCCGCGGGGCCACGGGCCAAGACCGAAAGCCGGAGAGCTGCACTGGGCCCACCCGTGTGACTGAGCGAGCGGCCGACCTCGCTGAGCCTCAGGAACGCGGGGAGCTGTGAGGCTGCTTGCAGCTCTCCTGTCACGGCCGACCTCAGCCAGGTCAGGAGGCCGCTCCCGACCCCGGAGTGGGCCCGTCCGCTTCCTTCTCTTCTTCCAACCGGCCTGTCCAGGGCCCCTCGGAAAACCCTGCAGGCCGCTTGTCATGTTCCTCTGCCCCTGCCGCACACACAGCGGCTGGTTTGACGTGGTGGCTACAGGAGCTGGATCCCACATGGTCAATGGCATGGTTCGAGTCTCAGACCTGGCAGCTTGAAAAACACACCAGGTGCATGTGCATGCGTGTCTAAAGCCCCAGGAGGAGAGAGGAAGAGGAGGGACTGTGGTGTGGCCATCCCCCAGGGGGTGCGTTCTCACTCCCGCCCCCCACCCCACCTCCCCCTACCCCACCCCCCAGTGAGTACACACGCCTGAGAAGGAAGAATGAAGTAACAAATCGGGCCTGCCCGTGGCGTCGTGGCTAGGGGGCTGGATCCCACGTGACCGATTGTGCCGCTCAAGGCTCAGCCCTGGCAGCTTGAAATCGGGCCAGCGTGTGCGTGCCTCAAATCCTGACTCAGTGGAGCGACGCCGGTGAAGGGGTGGTGGCTGACCGAGGGGCTTGGGGGAGGAGAACACGGTGTTTCTTTTAGGGGTGATGAAAAATATCCCAAAATTAGATCACGGCGATATCGCGCAATTTATGGAATATACCAAAACCACTCACTACACACTTTAGAAGGCTAAATTTTATGGTATATGAATTATATCTCCAAGAAAAGATTCGATTCTATTAGAAAATATGTAAGAGAGGAAGAGAGGGACCAGCAGATGGTGTGATGGCTATGTAGTTGGACTCCCATGTGGTCAACCACAGTTCGAGTCCCAGACCCAGTGGCTTAAACTCAGGCTGGGTGCGTGTGTGTGCAAGTCCAAGATCCCAAGAGGAGAATGGAGGAGAAGGGATTGCACGTGGCCTCCCTGGGGGGTGATTTCTCGCTTTCTGTCTTTCTGGTGAGCACACATGCCCTATAGCAAAAACTTCTCTAGAAAATGAAAGAGAGAAAGAGAGAGAGAGAGAAAGAAAGAGAGAGAAAACATATAGGAGAAACCCACAGAAGAAACCACTGACAGCTGAGAGCACCCCGCGGCCCTGCAGAAGGCTGCTGCACACCACCAACCTCACCCTGAAGAGTCCCGCCCTTGTGCCCAGGGCCGGGCATCCCCTGCAGACTTGGCAGCTGGGACTGACTTCCCGCGGCCCCACAAACTGCTAATGCAAAAATATCAGGGTATCTGTCACCAGAGGGCTGGCCTGATGAGGCAGGAATTCCGAGGGCACTGGCATTCTGTTATGAGCAGGCTCTGGCCCCTGCGCCCAGGCCTAAGAGTCTGGTTTGATAGAGAAGAGGAATGGGTTCAGGGTCTCTCAGGTCTGCCACTCCACAGAGACACTCACATGTGTCATAAATGCAAAACCAAAAGAAACATGAATTTCAACAAAGGTTATTGATAAAGTATTTTTGTAGCAAAAGCACAAAAAGCCCCCAATCTTTTATGCAGTGGATACTCTATACAATAAGAAGTGAAACATAACATTATTGAATGCATACATTTCAAATACCACAGCCACTGATGGTGAGTGAGTCAGCAATCCTTTATCAGCTGTGGTTCTGAGGTAACGTAGTTTTCCATTTGGTATTAAAGATTATGTAGTCTCGGGACCAGCAGTTGGCATAATGGCTGTGTTGTTGGACTCCCACGTAGCCAATCACGGTTAGAGTCCCGGACTCGGTGGCTTAAACTCATGCCAGGCGCGTGTGCGTGCATGTCCAAGATCCCGAGAGGAGAATGGAGGAGAAGAGATTGCAGCGTGGCCATCCCCCTATGATTTCTCGCTTTCTGTCTCTCTTTCTTTCACCTGCCCTATAGCAAAAACCTCTAAAAACAAATTATGTAGTCTCCTATCTTTCTTACTTATTCAAAGTCTGACAAAACCTCTTCAATCACAATGTCAACATTACCTACCAATGACATCAAAGGAACAGTTTTGTTAGTTGGTTTGGTTTTTTTTTTTTTTTTTTTTTTTTTTTTGAGAGAGATTTTTGCTACAGGGCATGTGCACTTGCCAGAGAGACAGCAAGAAATCACCCTAGAGGGGATGGCCACACCACCCATAATCCCTTCTCCTCCATTCTCCTCTTGGGATTTTGGGCATGAGTACACATGCTCCCGGTGTGAGTTTTAAGTCGCCAGGTCCAGGACTCAAACTGTGGTCGACTACGTGGGAGTACAACGATGTAGACCATTACGCCATCTGCTGGTCCCACACACGATCAGTTTGATGGAGCGAAGCCACTTTAACTGCTATCAGCTCAACAGAGAGAGGTGAGGTTTGGCATGGATGCCCACAAGCATAGGTAACTTCGAAAAGGCCTGGTGTTTTCACAAACGTTTCTCCTAGATTTGCAAAAATAGAGCAAGAGAGGTTACGAGCACAACCTCTTGTAAAAAGATAATACATTTCAAGCCTGAAAGAAGTAGTTTGAAAGCTTTAAAGAAGTACAATTAAAATATAAACCTTTGGAGAAATCAGTTTAACAGCCCCTAGCAAACTAACCAAGAAAATAAAGGGTAAAGTACCAATGACTGATGTCAGGTATGAAGGGGGGACATCATTACAGCACCTACAGACACTAGAAGAGTAATAAAGGAACACCGTAAACAAGTTATACCAATCAACTTTACTACTCTAGACAAAATGGACAAATTGTGTGAAAAACAGAAATTACCAAAACTGACTTAAGAAGAAATAAACCTCACGAGAGAATTCTCTTTCAGTACACCGAGACAATGACCAAGTTTCCCAGTCACGTATGGAGGTAACACAGGGAAAGTTTACCAGGTTGGGCAGGTTTTTAAATGTGGATGCAGCTGGTGTGTTTTGGCAATGATGTCTCCTAGAACTTTTATTTACTGTGGTTTTTAAAGACATATACTTAATGACATTTTTATTGTTTTTTTTTTTTCCCTAACCACCTATTTTCTGAGACTTTGATCTTGCCAAGTGTGTTTTTTGCCAACCTCAGCGCTTCTCAGGAGAGCTACTCCCACAGCTAGCAAGGAATCACTGTGTACAATGTATACAAGAAAAACCAGTGGAGGGTCAGTGGAGGAAAATTCCAATTTAAATGTTCTTTCTATTCAGTTGGAGAGGCACGGGGAGCCAGTGAGCCGACAGCACGAGACCATCTAAAATAAGATACTGAGTTAATTTCAAACGTGAACATTTTACATATACACAGGTACCTAGGCCAGAAGAGGGGAGTGGCGTTTAGCTGGCGAGTTAGCAGAGACAGCTCCCTGAAACAGGCAACTAGGTAGAAACATGAAAAAAAGAGCAGGTTTCAATGAGGGCCAGGACAAGCAGGGTGGTTTCAAGGGACAGAGTCAGCTCCTGGAGCGCAGAGAAGTGTGTTCTTGGGCTAGCTGACAACAGCGTAGCCACGGCAGCTGGACACCACATGGCCAATAGTGTGGTTTCAGTCCTGGACCTGGAGGCTTGAAAAACATGCCAGGTGCATGTGTGTGCACGCCCAAACTCTTAAGAGGACAATGGAGGAGAAAGGATCGCGGTGTAGCCATCCCTCCTGAGGGGAGTGTGGTTCTCACTTTCTTTCTCTCTGTCTCCTGCAAGCAGATGCGCCCCATAACAAAGCTAAAAGAAACATTAACACTTTAAAACAAACAAACAAACAAACAAAAGATGATGGTCCTTCACCCTTAGGTAGGCACAACCGCCCCCTTTGTGAGTCTGACCCTCTAAGCAGGAAAACGCATGTATGCACCAGACCCTGCTCACTGAGTGTGAGAACAGGGACCCAGGGTCAAGGAGGACGGCTCTCTGTGAACTCCCCTACTCTCAACCCCACAGGGTCCTGCTTTCTGATGGTCTGGCCCCAAAGGCAGACCTCTGGGCTCCTGTCATCCCACAGCAGCGTCAGCCCCCGGTGTTCTCGAGGTCTGTATGTCAGCTCTCCCGAGCGGTGGGGACTAAAGACAGGCAGAAACTGCAGAAAAGAGCTGACCACTGCTTACTGACAACGAGCGCCGCCCAGGCCCTGTGACACACACAGCCGTGACTCCCACACACAGAGAAGGAGGGGGGCGGGCCGACAGCCTCTGACAGGCAGGCAGCGTGTGCTGACAACGCCAGGCCCCGGCGGTCACGTGGGCTGCTGTGAGTGTCCCTTTACCTCTCAGACGAGCCCCAGGAGCCCAGAGACAGACGGTGGGAGTGAGGACCCTGGTGCCCTCAGGCCCCCTGCCGGTGTCCCCATCTCCTTGCTGCCTCTCCTGTGAACAGGGCCCAGGGCCCCTGTGCTGGACGGAGGGTCATGGGAGCAGGGCTCCTGCTGCAAGGGGACAGGGCAGTGGGGGCGGGAGTGTCCTGAGGGCCTGTGAGCCAGGCCCTGCCCCTTTTCCTCTGCTCTCAGGAACCACGTCCATCATGAAGAGTGGCCAGGCACTGTGTCCAGGGCTCTGTGTCACATGGCCCTGGACACAGGTCCTAGGATGTCCTAGGGTAAGGCTAGAATGTGACCGTCCTCAGCCACAGCACACCCCTTCCCCACCGAGGGCAGAGCGGCCCAGTGCCCTGTCTGCATGGAGCGGGGACCACGTGCCCAAGCACCCTGCAGCCGCGTGGCTGAGAGGGCCAGGAGAGGCTGGGCAGGAAACACCTCACCGGGGGAGCCCTGGGCAGCAGGCCCGAAGGCCCTGCTCGTCCTCCCTGGAGCAGACAGGCAGTTTGTGGGGCTCTCGGCCCAGAGAGCAGATGCCCTGCCCTCCCGGGGGTCTCAGTGCAGGGCAAAGCTGCCACAACAGGGTGGCACGGGAGTGGAGGCCCTGGCCCGCCTCACTCCCGCCCTCCCACTGCGGGGCTGGGAGCCATCAGCCACAGCTGCTGCTGACACTGCACTCCGCTGGCCTGATCTAGGCCCCGCTGAACAGCCAGGGTCACGAGAGGGCCTGCCGTGCCCGGGGAGCCAGAGCCCTGGCACCTGGGCCCACAGAGCCAGCTCGTCAGCGAGGTCATCCCCTGCCTGGCTCCAGGCCCAGGTGTAGAGGTGGAGGTACCTCCAGGACGACCACTCCCCAAAGGCATCCAGCTGGGCGTGTCCCCGAGCCAACCCCAATGGTGGCCCAGCCCAGCCTGTGCAGAGCTGGCTTTGTGCAGTCACCACAAGGTCACCCTGAGGGATAAGCGAGAAAGAGAGGAAGCCAGTGTCGGCTGCACACAGGACAGAGTCCTGCTTCGGGGTGGACGAGGCAATGCCCCGTAAGCATCTTTTTTTTTTTTTTTTTTTTTTTTTTTGAGAGGTTTTTGCTATAGGGCATATGTACTCGCCAGAAAGAGAGAGAGACAGAAAGACAGAAAGCCAGAAATCACCCCCGAGGGGCATGGCCACGCCGCAATCTCTTCTCCTCCATTCTCCTCTCAGGGTCTTGGGCACGCACGCACACATGCCTGGCGTGAGTTTAAGCCACCAGGCCCAAGACTCAAACCGTGGTCGATTTACATGGAGTTCAGCCAACTGCTGGTCCCATGTCCCATAGGCATCTGACTGCTGCCCTGTGCGTTGTCTTGGCCCTTCTCTCTCCCAGCCTGTACATAGGAGGTGCCGCGAGCCTCTGGGTGGACAGACTTGTCACTCTTGCTTCTGCCCTGACAACCGGCCTATGGCACAGATACCCCCTTCCTGTGTCAGTTCCCCATACTCCTCATGACTCTTACCGACACCAGGGGACACCCCCGCCAGCCCCCTACTGGGCCCTCTAGAGTTTCCCAGAATGCCCAGGGAGGCAGTTCAGACCTCTGGCAGAACTGCCAGCACGGAGTCCCTGGGGGCTGCGGGCTGCAGCCTGCCCAGATGAACACAACGGCAGAAGGACTGGCTTGGCGCCCAGAGGCCTACGCGGCACAGGGAAGGCAGCGACAGGGCGGGTCTCCTGCCATCTAGGGAACTCTCTCCAACGCGGTCTGGGAAGATCTCCTCCTGATCGGCTCAGACAGTCTCATCACGGGGTGAGGGGCTGAGAGCCCAGCCAGTGTGGTCAGAAGTTTCTAGAGCATGTTCCACTGAGGTCTCCTGGGCTGAGGCCAGAAGCTGGACTCCGGGTGGTCAACTTTCAAAGCTCCTGGGTGTCCTCTGCCGAGGAGGAAGAGACACAGCTCTGGATGCCTGGCGAGATGACGTCAGAGTCGGCAGAGAGGGGCTTCTCTCAGACCCACGGCCCCAGAGCAGAGTGGGGGGACCTGTGGTGTTAGGCAGAGTGGGACTCCTGCCCCTGTCGTGACACTGTGTGGCCACGGGCAAGCCACCTTTCCACTCTGCACCTCAGAGCCTCAATTTTCAGATGGGAATCATCGAGGTCAAACAGACTTCAAGACAAGGGTATGGCCAGAGATGCTGGGCTACCTCATGGTGACAGCAGGGCCAGTGCGTCAGAAGAAAATGGCCCAAATGAGCCCAGTCCACGCAGCCCACAGGACAAAATAGAAGGGGCAGACCCAAACGGTAGTGGGTTTTAGCACCCCTCTCAGCAGATGACAGACCAGCCAAATGAAAAAATCCACAAACCCAGACAATACGAACGAACCTGTGGCCAGTTTCGTTTATTTATCTTATTCGTTTTATTTCCGCTTATCTTTATAGAACAAGCTACTGTGCGATCCACATCCTTTTCAGGTGCGTGTGGTCCCTCCGCCAATGCTACTTAAATACAAAAGGGTTGAAACTATACCGAGTACCTTCTCTGTTACCAACAGAATTAAAGTAGAAATCAAGGGGACCAGCAGATAGCATAATGGTTATGTCACTGGTCTCCCACCTGCCAACCATGGTTTGAGTCCCAGACCCAATGGACTGAAACTCACAACGGATGTATGTATACACGTGCCTAAGATCCCAGGCTGAGGGGGACTGTGGCATGGCCATCCCCCCGGGATGCCCTAAGGCAAAAACCTCTAAAACAAACAAATAAAAAATAAAGTACAAATCAATAACAAAATATATAGAGGATCACCCACAAAGGTTTGGAAATTAAGCAACACACATCTACATAATTCATGGGTCAATGAAGAAACCACAGAGCAATTGGGAAGTATTTCAATTGAAATGATGACAACCAATGCATCAAAAAGTACAAGGTGTAGCTAACGCAGTGCTCTGAGGAATACACATAGCCTTTGTTGGTTAAATGGGGTAACACAGTTTTGGAGAAATGTAGATAAATTTCCTTGGGGAAAAGGCAGGCCTGACCTTCCTCAAGAATCATTCAGCAGTTATTGCAGAGGTTCAAAATCTGTCCACCTGGGACCAGCAGTTAGCGTAATGGCTATGTCGCTGGACTCCCACGTAGTCGACCGCGGTTCGAGTCCCGGACCCGGCGGCTTAAACTCACGCCGGGCGCGTGTGCGTGCGTGCCCAAGATCCCGAGAGGAGAATGGAGGAGAAGGGATTGCGGCGTGACCATCCCCCCTGGGGGGTGATTTCTCGCTTTCTGTCTCTATGTCTCTCTCTGCCTGTCTGGCGAGCGCACGCGCCCTATAGCAAAAACCTCTCCAAAAAAAAAAAAATCTGTCCACCTACATCCCAGGGGACAGCAGGACTTTATGGGTTCCCCTGTCTCCCCCAGTAAGTACCAAGGTTTGGAATTTGCCCCCAGGCAGGCAGGGGAGTGGGCTGAGAACAGACTCAGAAGATTCCATCAGCAGGGTCACTGGAAGGCTGCAGGTGTTAGCCCCAATGCCAGGCGATAACCACAGCCAACTGTACAACACACACGATGGAACACAGACCCTGCTTGGAGGAGGGTCTGGCGCCCCTTCCCAAGGCTGCTCCCCCAGGAGTCCCCAAGCGGTCCTCTAAGTGCTGCAGAGGACCCCGAAAAGGCTATCACTCTTTCCTGACACATCACAGATGACACACGGTTCATAAAGAGGTGAGCTGTCTGTCCCTGAAGAGGTACACAAGGAGTCTGAAGACTGAGTGGAGAAGGATGAGCAGGGGTACAAGAAAAATCCAATGACCGGCTCTCAAAGCATCTGGTTATGGTCAACACTTTGCCAGCACTGCCTTGTCTTCACAACATCTCTATGGAAAGTTCTAGAAGGAAGGCATTTGGGAGCAGGCTTTGGGTCAGACCCAGGGATTCCACCCTAGCTCTGCCACTGCCTATTTGACCTGAGCACAGCCTTCCCCTCTCTGAGCCTCAGTCTCACATCTACAAAGGGGACAATGTCCCCAAGCTCAAGGAAGGAAGAGGTGAGGAGCCAGAGCATCATACCCAGGGCACCCCAAAGGTCAGCAGTCATTCCCATCCTGGTGTCAGTCATGGTGGGGACAGAATGGGTGACGTACCCGATGCCACACACCTGGTAAGGACAGAGGTGAGCCAAGTTCAGCTGGCTCCAGACGCAGAGAGCCAGCCACCACAATCAGAAGAGACCCTCTGGGGTCACGAATGAGAACCCTGAGGCCCATGGGGGTGAGGACAGCTCTAAGAGGGTTCTGGGTGCCCCTGGCTATGGGGTGCCAGCTCCTCACGCCGAGGTGTGCGCCTCCCTCCTCAGCCACTCCTCCTACCCCCTGGCACAGCCTGCTAGACTTCAGCTCTGTGCCAAGTTTTGTCTTAAAGCAGTGCCACTGCAGCCAGGAGGAAGTGGTGGCCTGGCTGAAAACTGAGCTGTACACAGGCCTGTGCTGGGTCTCACCCTCAGGCGGGAGTGCAAGTGAGCACATATGAATGTGAGTGGGTGTGCAAGAGTGAGTGCATACACAGGAACTATGTATATATGAGTCTGTGTGTGAATAAGACTATGGGTGGGGCCAAGTGTGTGTGAATGAGTGTGCATGGATGTGAGAAGCTGTGCAAAGTGTGTGTATGTGGATCTGTGTGAACACACAAGCAAGCGTGCAAGTGTATAAGTGTGAATGGGAGGTGGGGCAAGGGGCTGTGTGTTTGTGTGAAAGAGCACGTATGCATTTGAGCTGACATATGAGGAACAGGGTGAGTGTGTGTATAAGTGTGCACAGAAGTGGGGATGGGCCTGCATGTACACGTCTGTGCATGCACGTGTGTGAGTGAGAAAGCCCCTCGGCAGGAGCTGGGTCAGGCCACCAGCGGGGTGGCACTTCGAGGGCACCGTCCCTCTGTGGCCATGGGCTGGGGTCCTATCCAAACACAAACACCACACGCACATGCATACACATACCTCACACATATGCACACACCCCACACATGTGTACACACCCTCTGTACATGCATACACATACCTCACACATATACATACCCACATGTATGTACACATACCTCACACACATGCATACACACACCTCACACATATACACACCCCACACATATGTACACACCCTCAGTACATGCATACACACACTTCACACACATGTGTACGCACACCTCACACACAGGCATACATGCACCTCACATACATACAGGCTCCACACATATGTACGCACCCTCAGTACATGCATACACACACCTCCCACATATATGCACCCGCACATGTGTACACACCCTCTGTACATGTACACACATGCATGTGCTGCCTGAAGGCCAACCTGGCACTGTCTGTGCCCGGAGCCCCGGCCCAGCTCTTGGCAGGGCTGCGGCCGTGTGCTCTGGGTGGTCCTGGGTGCACTTGTGGCCCTTGCGTGGGAGAGATCTGGGCTTTGTCCCAGAATGGCATCTCCCCAGCCAGCAGGCACCTAGGAAGGGGTGACCCAGGTGACCAATGCCATCAAGCCACTCCCTGCGAGGGGGTGCTGAGCCCGAGCTGCCTGCTGGCCTCCCCTCTGCACTCTCACAGTCCCGCCGGGCAGCCCACGCAGTCCTAGAAGTGCACACAAAGCCACATGGGAACACTCCAGGCTCCCTGTCCGAGGCCCCAGATGTCACCCCGTCACACAAAAGCAATCACTCCCAGCTGCGAGCCAGACCCTCCTGGAGGGCAAGGCATGCTGGGGGATCCAGAACTCGAGGACCTCGGAACGCAAAGGGCGGGCGCCGGAGCCAGCAGGGCAGCGGCACCCCCAGCTGCCCGTGCCCCTGGCCGTCTTGCACTGGCCACACGGCCCAGGGGGCTGCCCACGCTCCTGGCGTAGACTCCAGGCCCCCACCAGCCCACAGCTCAGTCCTCTGGGAGGCCCTCGCAGCCTGCCTACCTGCCTCGGTGGCTCGGCAGAGGCCCGCCCGCCATGAGAAGCCCACACAAGCCTCGTAATCCCGTCTGCGAACCTCCCCGGCTGGGAGCCTGGGAGCCGGGAGACAGGTTTATGGGCCTGGGGGGACTTGTAAAGGCCTGCTGGGCTGGTGTCAATGTCTGCCTCGCTCCTCCCGTCGTCCCCCTTTCTGGAAGCGGGTTCGAGAGAGACCAGCTGAGCCTCCTCCGTGCTAACTCATGGGCAGGGCCGGATAGAGGCCAGGCCCCTGCTGGTCTCCACGCCATCTCCTGAAGGGCCGCTTAGCCCCGGGGCAGGGGAGAAGGCCAGGCAGTGGCCTTGGGCCACACGTGCCCTCACTGCCCAGGTCTGCCACTGGCTCTTAGTAACTCGCTGTGGACTCAGGTTCCCGAGCTGTGGCCTTCTCTGCACAGTGGGCATGATTCCGCCCACCCACAGGGCCGCTCCAGCCCCTCCTCCGTGGTCCGAGGAGGAACAGACAGCCGGGAGGGAGGGGGAGATGGTGCTGGCATCGACCCGGGGCCCCCGAGTAGTTGGGGGGACCTTCAGGGGTGCTGGGGCTCACAGCCAGTGAGTGGCTGCCGGAGAGATGGGGCTGAGGCCGGGGCTGATCCTGGACACGTGGCCATGGCTCGCCTGCTCTGAGTCCCGAGTTCGGCATCCCGAATTTCAGCGTAAAACAGACCGTCGCTGACCCATCCACCTTCGGGACCAGCACTGGCTGGCAGCTACCCCAGGCTAGGCCCAGCGAGGCCCGCAGCCCCGTCCCCCTCTGCACACACCACGGTCACTGGCCACCGAGGCGCCCTCCATGTCCCACGTGGCTGGTACCCCCTCAGGAGGAGAGCGGAGGGCAGTGACGTGCAGACGTCGAGCCAGTCTGTGCTGAGACCACAGCCCCGGCCTTCCAGCTGTAGGACTTTGGGCAAGTGACTTTCCCTCTCTGTACCTCAACTGCTTCAATCTACTTCCCGAGATGCTGCAGTCGGGGAGGAAGCAGGGCCGAAGCTGAGGTTGTGGAGGGCACGGGGCAGGTGCTCTGACCACCACCTGCCCTCGCCGTTGTCTGGGGGCCTCGCCGCGTCATCGGCACCCAGGGTGCACGCGATGGACTAAGCCCCTCCTCATCGCCAGCTCTGCCACCGAGGGCGACGACGCCGTTGCCGGGGTGGGCCCTGACTCCACTGTGCCTCTCCGGGGCCTCAGGCCCAGTCCTCTTCCTGCTGCAGGCAGGGCCACCACTCTGCAGCAAGTCGCCTCCCACAGCGGGCCTCGGCCCCGCTCCTCTGCCCCCTCCCTCCCGGCCCCAGCCTACCAAGTGGAAACGGGAACCCGCACGGGTCCCGGCCCTGGCCCGGTTCAGCTGGGCCTCCACGCCACTCCGACAGGCAGCGGCCCCTCTCAAGGGAACCTGACCGCAATCCTTCCCCCGGGTTCCACCCCAGCCCAGAGCAGGCAGCCTAAGAGCCACTAGGACCCGCAGGGCCCACCAGACCTCGACCTCTGGGCCGCCTCGGGCCCACAGCCCGCCCCCCAGCAGGAGCAGAAAGACCAGGGGTCAGGGCTCCGCTGTAACCCACCACCCACTCCCACCTACAGAGGGGAACGCTGACACCAAGACAGGTGACACCTTGCTGGAGGCCACCGCGGGCGCCGGGCCGGAGTGCAGGGCTTCTGATGGCCAGGGCTCAGTGAAAGGCCCCAGGGCCCAGTGCAGTCCCCTCTCCCACCTGACTCCGGCCGCAAGGCCCCCGAGACAGACCACAGCCTTCCATCCCTCCTCGCCTGCCCCTTGCTGCCCACAGCCCAGCCCAGGCCTCTGCCCAGCCCTCCTCCCAGCTCAGGTGGCAGCCCCACCCCCGCCCTCTCTGCCGCCCAGGACAGGACAGGGGCCTTTCCCAAGGCCTGCGGGAGCAGCCCACCCGCCAGCTCTCGCCCGCTGGGACCCTCTGGCAGCTCTGAGATAGGAGCACCTGGGCCCGCCTCCGTGGCTCTGACTTCACGGGCTGGGGTGCAGCCAGTCACCGGTGCTCTTAATTAAAATTGAGTGGCGTTGACTACATCGGGCATCCCAAACACTGCCCAGGGGCCAGCCCTGCCAACCCTTGGGCCCAAACCTGTTCCCACTCCAGGCAGAACAACTGTTCAGCAAGTCACCCTCGCACGCCCGGCCTTTGCATCGGCCCCATTCAGACTCAGAGAATCCTCTTCAGTCTTCAGGACTCAGCTTCATGGTCACCTCCCTCAGGGAGCCTTCCTGCACACACCGTTTCCCACGCCCGAAGGCTCCCAGTGGACCAGAGCTGGACCCTTTATGGCCCGCTCAAGCCTCCATGCCCTACAGGGCCAGGCCCCCAGGAACTCACACCCCTCCCAGCCGATGGGTGGGATCTGCACGCTGTCAGGGGGCCAGGCAGCGGAGCGGGGGGCAGGGCCCACAGCTGTGTCCCCAGACAGCACTGCCAGAAGCCCTCTCAAAACGTGTGCACCGAACTAGCTCATGTTCCTGACAAACCGGCAGACATGGCGTGGGGAGCCCCCCGGTCCGTGCAGTCCTTGCTCCCTCAGCCACGTGCTCCTCCATGGGACAGACACTCGTGGCACACTCAGCCATTATCACACACGGAATTTACAACCAGACCCTGGGAAGTCGGGCTCCTGGTCCTGACCCCATGAGACAGCCCGCCAGTAAGTAAGATGTTTTTCCAGCGGGTCGGACACAGCCTCGGAGTCAACACCGCACGCCAGTCAGCTGGACATGTACGGAGCACAGGCAACCGGACCCACGGACCGGCCTTCATCCTGAGCGGGGGATCGAGCAAACCGCGCAGCGAGTCCAGGCCCCTTCAGCAATCGCCTCCCGGAGTGCCTTCTTGGAAAAGGAAGGCGAGTCCTGAAATGCTCTCCTGGGGGCAGAAGTACCCCTCTCAGCACCGTCCCCTGAGGGGGAAGAGGGACCTGAAAACCGAACACGGACTCTCCCAGCCAAGAAAACACGCCCAGAAGCTACAAAGCCTGCCAAAGACGCCAGCCAGAGTGGACCTCACCAAGCGGGCCCTGAGGGATCCAGGCAGAGGGGCCAGGAGGCTTTGCAGAGCCTGGCTGCTCGCCCAGCCCTGCCCCCTGCCTGGCTGCGTCCAGGGAGGGCTAAGTTTTGAAAACCTTTCGCCTTCACTTCCAGCTCCCCAGTCGCCCCAGTCCCCGGGGGCAGGGTTAGGACAGGGCACGTCTGGGAAGCTTACTCGTCCTGCGAGCAGATGGCGCCCACCACGCCAAGAAAAGCACAGGCCACCTGGGGGCGGTGGAGGCCAGAGCCCTGCCTCTTCCCAGCTGCTGCCAGTGCACCCAACCAGGCCCTGGGGCCTTCCAGAAATCCCCCCCGCCCAGTGGGCCCTGACCAGGTGTCCTGAGAGCCGGGCCCTGGGGAGGAGGGGCCGCGTGTGGGCAGAGAGCCGGGAACCGGGAAACAGAGGTGCGCCGGCCCTGACAGCCCGTGCTGATGGCTCTGCAGACTCAGATGCCTGGGCGCCACGCAGAGGGCCAGCTGCAGCAGCAACACCTGTTTCCGGCGTGGAGGCCACGCCACCCCTGCAAGGGTCTGGGTGTGGCCAAGTCAAAAGCCGCCTGCCCCAATCACCAGAATGCTGCCTGAATGGCCCTGGGAGGGGGCCGCGGGCCTGCAAGCACCACCCACAGCACAGCACCCCACCTCAAGGGGAGCGGCTTCTCCCAGCAGAAGGCAGGCCCCAGCTGAGAGCCCACACGCGACAGTGCAGGGGCAAAAGCCGGGGGCCCCACTTACCGGCCAGGGAGACACTGGTAGGGTGGTGGCAGCAGTCCCTGGGGGCCTCTCAGGCAAGTTCCAGTGGCTGGGGTGGGGCGGGGCGGGGTGAGCACAGACGGGGATTAAGAATCAGTCTCGGGGGCCAGCAGATGGCATAGCAGTTACGTGGAGTCCCAGACGCCAGGCATGTGTGCGTGCATGCCCAATATCCCAGGAGGAGAATGGAAAAGGGATTATGGTGTGGCCATCCTTCCTGGGAGGTGATTTCTCACCCCCCCCCCCCCCAACACACATGCCCTAAGGCAAAAATCTTAAAAAAAGAAAAGAGCATTCTCCCCAGGGCACTGCACCTTCAGAGGCTGACGCCAGGGCCCATGCTGGGCCTGCTGCTGAGAGACCCTGGGCAAGGTGCCTAGCCTCCCCGGACCAGTCTCCTCATCTATGGACAAGGGACAGCAGCCCCTGCACACTCGGGCACGCGAAGGCAGAGCAGAGCACAGCCCCAAGTGGGATGCGCCTGCAAGAGCCTCAGCTTCCGGCCTATGGTCCCAGCGCCAGCGCTGCCTCCAGCTCCGACAGGAAGGGAGGACGGCTCTCGGCTCAGAGCTGGCAGGGCGCAGGGGCGCACCAGCACCCGCAGGAGGAAAAGGGCTGCACACACCCAGCGCCCTCCTGCCAGCCAGGCGCTCCGGCCTGTCCCATAGCACTCAGTTCCCATCAGCCTCTGGAGGTCTTCCCTGCCCTTCTCCAGAGGTACAGCAACTGAGGCTCGGAGAGGGCAAGAATCGCACCCAGGTCACACAGCCAACTCCCAGTAGAAGGAAGATTCAGCACCTCTCCTTTCCCTTTATCTTTTTTTTTTTTTTTTTGATTTTTGCTATAGGTCACGTGCGCTCACCAGAGAGACAGAAAGCGAGAAACCATCCCCCAGGAGAGACGGCCACACTGCAATTCCTTCTCCTCTACTCTCCTCCTAGGATGCGGGGCACATACATACACGCGCCTGGCCTGAGTTTCAAGTCACCGGTCCGGGACTCAAACTGTCGGCAGGGAACCAGGTCACAGCAGGCGGTATAGAATGAGGCTCTGGAACACGCCGTGTCCCCAGCTAAGTGGTTTCCCCGCAGCTGCCTCAAGCGCCCCTACTCACAGCCGCACCCCACACCCCACACAGATCACAGAGCCCTGTGCGAGAGCCAAGGAGTCAAGAGCGACCCCGGGAAACCAGGCTGCGAACCCTTACTACCTCCCCAGTTCTCACCTCCCTGGCCTCACCAGCTGCCCCTCCCAACAGTCCCTGCTGGGAGCCCCTCCTGTTCCCAGCTCCCGTGGACGTGTCCAGCTGTCCCCAAGCCCACGCTGACTCTTGGTCCCAGCTTCATCCCACTGTCTGCTTCCTGTACTTAGCCCTGCTGGACATGGCCTGTGTGGGCCCCCACCCCTGCACGCTGGCCCCGTGCTTGCTGCCAGATCCCCACCGTGTGGAACAGCGCCTGGCTCAGAGTCGGCGCTCAATAAATACTTGTTGAATGAGTGAGGAAGCCCGGCAGAGGGCTGCATTTCCGGCATTCTCCTGATCATAGGGCCAAGGCTGCTGGGAGCTGCTGCTGCTTTCTCTCCACCCAAGCGAGCCTGAGCCCTGCCCCGCTGGCCTGCCGCACGCGGGCCTGCCCCGCGGGCTCACCCGCACCTGGACAGTGGCTGCACAGCCCTGAGATACTGTTCCTGCTCCCTTCACCGGCGAGGCCAACCTCCACAGAGATGTCGAGGCCTGCAGTTCACTGCGAGCTCACTTCCCTTCGTGCCCGGGCACCTCCTGCCCAGGGAGGCTGCGTGTGCCCTGTGGCCTGCTATACTCACTCCCACGAACCCTGCCCCTTCCCGAGCTTGGCCCAAGCCCTCCCTCCCCCAGGCAATCTGACCAGCAGGGCTGGGGGTCTGGAGACGGAGGCTCCAGGCCCACCTCGCCTCCTCCTGGCTGTGTGACAGTCACCTAGTCATCCGACCTCTGAGTCTCGCTCTGCGCATCTATAAAGTGGGAATAAGGCCACCCAGGCCCCGGAAAGGAGCGCCCGGATGACTCACTCAAGGAGCTGTGCACGCGTCGGTACTTCCTCACCATGCGCGTGCTCACACTCAGGGCGGACACCAGCCTGCGCTCCGAGCACACCAGACTGCTGTCCACGCCCACTGCCGTGGGCCCAGGGACTCCGGCCGTCTTTGTTTTCTTGAGTTTCTGCCAGTCGGTGCCCACAGTTGGCATCGTACCGGCTCCCGACACCCGGGCGAATCAACAGGAGAAACCCCACCGGTCACAACGCTCAGCAGAAAACAGTCTGTTTGACTCACAGAGGCCTGAATACCCGGGGGCAGCATCCCCAGGCCCAGTGTCAGCACCAGCTGCACGTCGAGGGCCTTGCAGAGAATTGACCCACGGCCCAGGAGGAGCTGCCCACAGGCCCGGGCTGACCTGAGGGTTCCCTAGGTGCCAAGCACTTGGCCTGGGTGTGCCTAATTTCCCCGGCCCATGAATCCTCACAATGTTCCTGCGAGGCAGGGGCACACATTTCCACATCCTGGCCAGGAAACCGACACGCCGCCAGGACAAGAGATCCACTCGCAGGCTCTCCCGAGAGAAAGGGCAGAATGGGAGCCGGAGCCGGCGTCTGTCCTGCTCCAAACCCAGGCTCTCCTCCCAGTCCCAGCCCTTTCGGGAGCCGCAGCTCTGCCAGTTCCAGCAGTGGAGCCCGGGCTCAGGGCTGTGCCGGGAGCAAGAGCTGCTCCCAGCAAGGCCACCCCGCCAAGTCCACCGCCGACGTCAGCACAGCATGACGGGAGGGCTGCACACCTGGGGGCAGGGGCGCAGGCACAGTGACGGCCGCTACGCAGACACCACCACGCGCGAGCAGGCGTCTTGCACACAGGCGCACGCACGGGCACGAGGAAGAAGGGTCAGAGCTTTCAGACGCGGGACGGAACACCCATCCCCACCTACACACCCCGCGGGCCCTGGAGCGGCCACCCTCACAGCAGTTTGATGCAAACAAGCCAGTCTAACGGCCTTGGTGGGAATTAGGATCTCGGCCCCAGTGGCAGGACGGTGACTGCAGCTCACAGAGGGCTACTTCCCAGGCCCGCCGGGCAGGCCCTGCAAGCCAGATCCCAGGGAAACGGAGCCCGTCTGGCTCCTCCTGGGCAGGCGCCTTATAAACAGGAGACCCCCGCCCTCCTCTGGCATCGCTGACTTGCAGAGGAGAAAGAATCTTCCCGCCAGGGAAAGTGTGTTTAGGCCGCTGTCCCCCGAGTCCCACCCCCTGCATCCCACGCCCCCACATCTGGACCTGTTCCATCTGCTGTTTAGCAACCAGAGTCTCAAAGGAGAAGTGAGCTTGGGTGGAAAACTCTGGAAAAGCTTGGCCCGCGGAGCTGGAGCGGAGAACCCTGCCTCCAACGTGCTGCACACCGGGTATGCACGGACCTCTGTGTGACCTGCACCGCCAGGCTAATGACCAGCGTTATCAGGCGGACGACAGACGTGCCCCGAACTTCCTCTGTTTGACAGATTCTGCTGCAAACACGCCCAAGTTCAGGCCCATGCCTGCTGTTGTCGGCAGTGCCCTATTCTTCCAGAAGACCGTTCCTGATCCCCAGAGCCTCTGACCTCCCATCCATGCCTCCAAAGTCTGTCAGGCCAATGAATGACCTAGCACCAGCCCAATGACCCAAGGAGGACACCTCCTGATGGAACCGGTGAAAACATTTTCAGAGAAACAGGAAAAAAAGAAAAAGCTCTCCCCTTTCCCCGCAAGGACTTCACACACAGGCTCTAAGATGAGCTGAGAAGTGCTGCTTACCTTCATTGCCGCAGCCGCCAGGGAGCTCCAGCCCACAGGTCCCTGGCGGTGGAGCCCCTGGCCTGCACACACCAGGGTCCCGCAGTCCACACAGGCCCCAATGATCAGCTGCTGCCCGTCATCCACCAGCAAGCTGTGGCTCGCCCTCAGGGTGTACAGGAACAGGGGCAGCCGGGCCACGCGCACGGACTTCAGCCCCAGACAGCGCTTCTTCTCCTGCTGGCAGAAGAAGCACACGAACGTCTCCACCTGGTACTGCCGAGACCAGGCGCTGACAGCGTGGTGGGCACTGCGGGCCTCGTGCTGCAGCCACTGGCCCAGCAGGTCGTGGTAGCAGAGCACGCAGGTGGCCACGAGGCCCGTGGAGTCCGCAGGCCTGGCGCGCGGGGCGGGCGGGTACACGGTGAGGAAGGGGAAGAAGGGCTCCTTCTCGCCCAAGCGGCTGGCGGGGTTCACGTTGAGCTGGAACTCCTTGCCGGGGCCCAGCTCCGCCCCGCAGATGTAGCAGATGGACGGGGGGCCGCCCTGGGCCGACCCGGGCAGCTCGGAGAGGGCAGGCTCGGAGGCGGAGAAGGCCTGGTGGTACCTGCCCAGGAAGCCCTGCACAGAGGTGATGAGGGCCTCGTTGCGGCAGGCCCGGTACAGGGCCCAGAGGTCCTCCAGGACACTGAAGCACTTGGGGCAGCTGCGGACCTCGCAGTGCTTGTTGGGGCCCCGCGCGTTGGGCGGACAGGGCAGCAGGCTGAGGAAGGGGAAATGCATGACGTTCCTGGCGCTGCCGTTGAGGGCCCTGGAGGGCACCGCGCGGGCATCCGGGGTGCAGTCCTCTCCGCAGAGGTAGCAGGCCTCCCGCAGGGCCCCCGCGGCTGGGCCCACTTCCCGGGGGAGCCGCCTGCCCTTGGCGGCCATGCCAGGCGCGTGGCTGTTCAGGGGCACCACGTACAGCCGCTGCAGGACGGGCACGCCGGCCAGCTCGAAGCTCTGCCACTGCTGCATGAGCGAGGAGAAGCAGCAGGGGCACACCAGGGTGCTGCCCGCCTCGCTGATGGGTTGCGCCCCAGGGGGTGGGCTGTGCAGCCACAGGAAGGGGAAGAAGGGGGCCTGGGCCAGCCGCTCCTGCTTCTGCACGTGGACCTGGTGCTGCGAGGCCGGGGACAGCGCCACGCCGCAGATGTAGCAGCACAGGCTCTCCGGCGGGACCTCCTGGCCCTCCCGGCGTGCCCTGGGGACACGGCCACCATTTTCCTTCTCTTTAGGGCCACAGGGCCCTGGGAAAGGGTGCTCCTTGTGGTCCTCTTCCTCGCTGGTGATGTTGATGTCACTGTCCTCTGACGTGCAGTGGCCCCCCAGCGGTATGCTCTCCCGGGGCTGGGCGGCCCTGTCAGAGGAGGCTCCCTTGGTGCCATCTGCAGGGGGTGCCTGCACCGGGGAACCTGGCCAAGGGTCCTGAATGCCCCTCAGGACGCTGGCCCGGGCATCAGGGACCCAGTGCCTCCCAACTGCCTTCCGCCGGCGTCTAATGCCCGTCTTGGGCTCCCCTTCCGAGGGGAGCTTCAAGGGTACCCCCTCCTCCTCCACATCCCCCTGCACCGGGGGCTCTGTGTCCTGTCCTGAAAGGTGTCCCGCTGGCAGTCCCCACTCCTGGCAGCGACCCCCGCGAGGCCCTGGCCCCAGCGTGGCCCGTGGCGTTGGTGCCCCGTCCTGGTGGGGGCTGGCGGCGTCCCGCGTGGCCGGGTCGGGCTCGGACAGGGGGTCGGTGTCCGACAGCTCCGACAGCTCGGAGTCTCTTGTGTCCTCGGCAGTCGCGCGGGGCCCAGAGTCGCCGCAGTCGTCGTCGTCGTCGCCGGCGGCGCTGCCCAGTGCGTAGGCGACGTTCCACTCGCGCGGGGCCCCGGCGCCCCCGCGGCGCCCGCCGGCGCCCGCGTCGCACTGGTGGGGCCGCTTGAGCCAGTACATGCGCTTGTCCACCGGCGTGCGGGCGCGCTCGAAGGCCGCCCACTGCTCGCCCAGGAAGCAGCGGCACACGGCGCACACCAGCACGCAGCCGTCGGCCGGGGACAGCTCGCGCGCGCCGGGCGCCGGCTCCTGCTGCTGCAGGAACGGGAAGAAGGGCTGCGCCGGGGCCCCCGCGCCCGCCGCCGGCTGCTTCACCTGCAGCTTCAGCTCCTTGCCGCGCCCGATGCCGCCGCCGCAGATGAAGCAGGAGAGCGGCGCGCCGCCGCCCGCCGCCCGCTCGCCCACCGCTGCCATGAGCCGCTGCTTGCGGGAGACCGGCGCCGGCCGCCCGCTCATGGCCGCCCGCCCGCCGGGCCCCGCGCCCTCAGCGCCCGCCCGCGCCGCCGCCGCGCCCAACTTGGACCATGTGTGCGCGCCGCAAAGTTTGGCGGCGGCCGGCCGGCGCGGGCGCGGGCGCACCGAGGCTCACGCCGGCGCCCCCCGGGCCTGCAGGGCCCCCGGCGGCGGCGCAGGCAGAGGCGGCGCCGCGGCGAGCGCGCCCGGAACGCGGCGGCGGCGGCGGCGGCGGCGGGCCCCGGCGGCTGGGGCGGCCGCATGTGCGAGCTCCGGCGCCTGCCAAAGCGTCGGGTCATTTAATTGGGGAGGAGGGAGGCGGGGCGGGGCGGGCGCGGAGGGGGGAGGCGGCGGGCGGGGCGGGGCGGGGAGTCCCTCCCTCCGCGCCCGCCCCTGCGCCCGCCCTCCTCCGCCCTCGCCCCCTCCCGCGGCCCAAACTGCGCACAATAGCTAGCCTGCTCCTCTATCTATTTTGTGTCCAGAGCCCGGCCGCGCAGTGATTCATCGCCCCAATTAGGGGCTCTCTCGGCGCGCCGGCACAAGCCGTCTAGAAGGGTCTCCTCGGGGACCGCCGAGGCCCATCAGCGGCTAGAGCTGCTCTTTAAGTAAAGGTCAAGCGGGACGCGGGAGGAGCCAGGTAAGGACGGCCGGGCCCTGGAGACAGGAGCCCTGCAGGAAGGGCAGCCTGGGCCCAAGGAGGCCGCTGCCGGTTGCGCAGGGGCAGGGGCAGGGGCAGGGGCGGCCCGGCGCTGCCCTGCCCCTGCCCCCAAGTGGGAGCCCTCCAGTCCTGAGCAGCCCTGGTCGGGGCGCCTTTCAGGGCTGTGTTTTCATTTTGGTGACAGAGGCAAGAAGAGCTGTCTCCTCTCTTCTGGAACACGCTAAGTGATGCATCACCCCGGGCACGGTCGGCTGGTGCGCACTCCCCACCCGCCAGGGTCTCCCAGCGAAGGTAGACAGGGTCCTGAGTGTCCCTGGCAAGTGACTCAGCCTCTCTCGGCCCTTTCCTCTTCTCAACAAGAGCTGCCTCAGGGCACTCGCTGCTGGCCTGCGTTTATGGTACGTTTGTGGATACATTATGTTTATGTAACAAACACACCCACAGCTGCCAGGGGCTATTCTGAGCACTCAGAAGCTGTAGCCTCCCCAGAACGGGCCTTCCCCACGATCAGCCCCATTTCACAGATAGGAAGTAGGAGGCAGAGTGTAAGTGACTTAGCAGAAGTGCCCAGCAGCTGAGACCCAGCCTGGTGGGCTCCAGGCCCCTGCCCTCAGCCCCTAGCTTGCACCCTCTTGAGGCGCCATCTGCTGATGGAGACTGTCCAGGACAGGGGACATGGCCAAGACCTCTCAGTTCTCTGGCTCCGGCCAGGAGCCCCTGGGCAAATGCAGGCCTGGCTGGACCTCACATTTCCCATCTGTGACATGACACTCCTTCCAGCTTCAAAATTCTCTGAGTCTCTGATGTCAGAGCAGTTCACAGCTGTCCTGAGCTGCCAGTAGGCGCCCAGAGCTGGCCAGCAGGAAGGTACAGTGTGGCCCCCTGCACCCTCTGGGGCGCTGACGTGTAAATAAAACAAGTTTCCTCTTGGCACAGAGAAGGGCCTTGCACGATAAATAAACGGAAGAGAAAGGGGCCACATCCGTGGAATCCCTGGAGGATTCCAGGGCTCACGGTCCGAGGTAACAGGAAAGTCATCGGAGCCGGGGACGCGGGCCCTCACCCAGGCCCAGTGTGCAGCGTCCCGGAGGAGTGCTGGGGGCAGGGCAGGGGCTTCCTGGTTCCTGGCATTTTTAATACCAGTGAGAGGAGGGGGGCTGATCAGCAAAACTTCCAAGGCCGAAGTCTGTTCAATTGTGTTGGGGCCATCAGGTCCCGTGCAGACCAAGGGTGGCTGGTGGAGCAGTGCCTGCTCAGGAAAGCCAGGTCTGCCCTCAGCAAGGCAGGGTGCTCAGGGCTTGGCAGGCGCTCTTCCTCCTGCTTCAGAAGCTTTTCCAGGCTGTCTGCGAAGTCCACTGTGGTCTCGGCTGCAGTGGCACCCTGAGTGGCCTCCTCGCCATAGGGCTTTGCCACTGAGTTCTAATTTTCCTGTCTCCTGTTCCCAGCCTGCCCCTACTGCACGCAGAGCCTGGACGTTACCCCTCGACCAGGGCAGGACCCAGGCCTGTCTGCTGGCTGCACCGCCGGGGCCAGGCTCAGTGCCTGGGGCCCCGTCCTCTTCCGCCCCTAGCAGGAACGTGAGCCTTGGGCAGACGCATTTGCCCCTGAGCCTCACTTTCCTGCTCTGGGCCGTGGGGTCACGATCTGCCTAAGGTGTGTGTGCTGTAGGGCCTGCCTGTGTGCTGGCCCTTCCCGGCACAGTGGGGAGGAGGCCCTGCTGCCGCCAGACTGCTGGTCCCCCCGGGTGAGGGGCTGCTGGGATGAAGCCATGCAGGAGTCTGAGGAGGAGGGCCACCGGGCAACGAGACAAAGAGAAGGAGCTGGCTAGCCTGGGCTGAGCCGGAGCCTCCAGCAGCGTTTCCTGAGTACATGCGTTTTCATATGGGTGTGAATATGCATACATGTGTTAGTATGTGCATCTGCGTATGAGCGTGTGCGTTTATTATGTATGTGCATGGGTGTCCATGCATCTGTGCGTGTATGTGTGCAGGCATGTGTGTGCTTGTGCGTGTTCTCATGCACGCTTCTGTGCACGTGCACGTGTGTGCATGGGAAGTCGGTAGGTGCAGGTGTCCCGCTGGATCTTCCATCCCCTTCAATGCCCTGTGACAGGGAGTTCGCTGGCCCATCCTGGAGCCAGGAAACAGGTAGACGGGGGCAGGGGAGAAGGGAAGAGATGGTGCCTGGCCCTCTGTGGGCAGACATGGGGCAGGGCCTCTGGCACAGCTTGGCACAGACGGACAGCACAGCTCTGCCACTTACTAGCTGTGTGGCCTTGGCCCGCTGCTTCCCCTCGCTGAGCTTCGGCCCCGTCTGTTAAGCAGGGATGGCAGAGCGACACTCCCACAGGATGGGGGAGGATGGACGGAGACACCTGGCAGAGAGAACAGAGGTGTCTGCACGCGGGACCGAGCCTTCCTGGCGCCAACCCCGGATCTCTGCCTCAGCGCGCCCCAGCGCACAGGTGGGGGGCTCAGACACACCAGAGGGAAGGCACCACCCGAGGTCATGCAGCACGGAAGGGCTTAGCCAGCACCCGGACAGCTTGCCCTGTCGTCATTCCCTGGCCTTGCTGAGCCCCAAATCCTGAGACGCTAGTCTCCTCCCCCGTCTCCTCAATGTGTGTCCCGTTCACACTTGAGGAAACTGAGGCCCTGGCACCAGTCTGGACACCAGGATGAGTGTGTCCCAGAAGGTGAGGCACAGGCCAGGTGCATTGGTAGTGATGTCACGGACCGGTGCCTGTTTGTGACAGAAGTGTGCAGAAGCCCGAGCTGGACTGAGCCACCCAGGAGCCCCAAACATCCCTGTCGAGAGTGGCCAGGGCCCAGCCTCACTGTGCCCTCACCGCCTGACTCCCCCCAAGTCCCCAGCTCTCCCTGAAGCTGGAACAAGGGCGGGATCCCTCCAGACCATGCTTGGTGATCTCCACCTCTCCACCGCTCCGGACAGTGCCGGGAGCAGGGCAGAGAGCACCCAGCTCATCCGACAGACCAGGAAGCCGTCAGTGCGAGCTGGGTCACCTCTCAGATCTGCAGCTACCTGCAGGGTCGTCTTCCCCGAAACCACAGGAGTCTGCCCTGGCCCTGCCCAGAGAGCTCGCTTCAGCCCACAGCCACTCAGCATGCTTGTTCCGGATCTCTCCCTGCACCTGCCTCTCCCCGGGGGAGCCCAGAGCCTCACTAGGGAAGGGACATGGTTGGGGACCAGTCAGTGCTTTGAGCCAGTGATGCCAGACTGTATCCAAACCTCGCCGTTCCACGTTCCAGAACCGCACACCCAGCTGGCTTCGACTGCTCCGTCTTCCATCCTTCCCGAGCAGTTCTGCCAGCAGTCGAGATTACATTCTGCCATGAGCCCCAGCTTCCCCTGACCCTGGAACCCCACTTCCCTCCTCACGGGGGCCCTTTGCCCTCCCCTGCTCCTCAGAGCTGCGCGCCTGCCCTTGGCATCTCTCCCAGGACCCATTTACCTTCTTCGGCTGCTCCATCCTTCCTCTTTCAGAGCCTGTGTGTTTGGCCTCTGGCTCGCTGGGAAGCAGAAAAACAAAATTTATCATCTGGCTGCCCTATTTTTTCTTTCTCTTTTCTTTTTGCCTAAGAATGAAGCGAGCGCTTCTCTGCTGTCCTCAGAGTTTCGGACACGGCAGGCCGCTGGCAAGACGACATCCTCCTCAGAGAGGAGTGTAGCCAGTAGCCATCGTATTTTCTAATCCCTGGGATTTATGGAGCCCTTGGGCTCAAGGACCACTTCACGTCCACTGGCTGGCATGACAGCAGTGTAGGCAGGTGTGACAGGAAGCATTCTCGCCGTTTTAAGAGCTGGGGAAACTGAGGCTCCCAGAAGTGGCTGCTTGTTCAACAGCACAGTTCCTGGGCCCAGGGCCAGCGGCCGGTCCTGGGGCTGCTGGCCTTCCACTGCAGTTTATGTGCATTCATTGTGCCGATTATTAAATACAAACGTTTGACGTGTCTGGCCTGTCAGGTCACCTGTCTTAGCGCCCGCGCGTGTAAATCTGGGAGCTTCAGAGAGGGGAAGTTGCTGGACTACGCTCCATCGCTGGGCCCGCGACAGCCGACGAAGACACATTTTGTAAGCTACAAAGTGCCCTGCATGAAAACCATCTCGTGATTAGTGGTCAGAGCACGGGGCACAGATTCGCAGCAGGCGGCTCCCCTTAACCTAAAGAAGAGCCCAGGAAAGAACAGCCCAGGCTCCCCCCGGCCCTCCATCCCACAGCCCCAGATATTGCCATGAACTTCAGGGCCTCATAAAGCCCCTTTGACGAATGATCGCCGGCGCTGACCTGCCACTGGGGACGACGGGACAGACACTCCACATAAATCTTGAGGGCACTCAAAGACTCCCTTGCCGCTGGCTTCTCAGCAGACCCCTGATTTGCAGCACAAACACCCACAGCCATCATTCATGTGGTTGGCTCTCAGGCCACGAGGCCCCTGGAGGAGGCGGGTGCAGGTGGGGGGCGGGGAGGGTGGGCCAGCAGGAGCAGCTCTGAGAGGGGACGCTGGGGGCCTTCCCGCCTGTGGGGAGCTTGCCCCTCCGGGTGCTTGCTGACTGCTGCTCTGTGTTCAGCAGAGACCACCTCGCCCACGCCCACGCCCACACCAGCCTGGAAGACACGCGCTACACTCTCGTTTCTCAGTTTGGCCAAGGGGGACGCTGAGGCTTGACACCGAGACCCCACATGGCCACCGTAACAAGCTGGGACATGTCCGAGCCAGGCTGGACCCCAGCCAGCCTGGGGGCGTACCTTGCGCCGAGCTGCCCCACCATGTGCTCTGACCTACAATAAAGGCGTCCTTGTCCCCCGCCGGCTTCTGCCTGGGAGGCCAATGGTCAGGGCTCGCCGGGCGCCTCTAGACCCGCCCGTTACCCCAAGCTCCGGGCACTGGAGCCACCCGAGTTGTGGTGGGTCCTGGTGGTGCTGGCCAACAGCAGGGTAGGAGTAAGTGCCACAGACTCCCCAGCTGTTCCTCCGAGCCACGAGTCGGCCTAGGCCACCGCCAGCCCACCCTCCCTGGCTGCTGCTCCTGCAGTTGGCTTGTTCCCGGGCTCGCTTCTGGAGACGCAGGCAGGACTCACGCTGTCGGGGTGCTGTCTTTGTCCTGGAGGGTCTCCTCTATGCAGGAAGTATGTCCTCCCTGCGCAGCGTGCCGGGCCCCCACGGCGTCCTCCCTGCGCAGCGTGCCGGGCCCCCACGGCGTCCTCCCTGCGCAGCGTGCCGGGCCCCCAGAGTCCTCCCTGCGCAGCGTGCCGGGCCCCCACGGCGTCCTCCCTGCGCAGCGTGCCGGGCCCCCGGAGTCCTCCCTGCGCAGCGTGCCGGGCCCCCGGAGTCCTCCCTGCGCAGCGTGCCGGGCCCCCACGGCGTCCTCCCTGCGCAGCGTGCCGGGCCCCCGGAGTCCTCCCTGCGCAGCGTGCCGGGCCCCCGGAGTCCTCCCTGCGCAGCGTGCCGGGCCCCCGGAGTCCTCCCTGCGCAGCGTGCCAGGCCCCCACGGCGTCCTCCCTGCGCAGCGTGCCGGGCCCCCAGAGTCCTCCCTGCGCAGCGTGCCGGGCCCCCACGGCGTCCTCCCTGCGCAGCGTGCCGGGCCCCCCAGAGTCCTCCCTGCGCAGCGTGCTGAGCCCCCACGGCGTCCTCCCTGCGCAGCGTGCCAGGCCCCCACGGCGTCCTCCCTGCGCAGCGTGCCGGGCCCACGGCGTCCTCCCTGCGCAGCGTGCCGGGCCCCCACGGCGTCCTCCCTGCGCAGCGTGCCGGGCCCCCACGGCGTCCTCCCTGCGCAGCGTGCCGGGCCCCCGGAGTCCTCCCTGCGCAGCGTGCCGGGCCCCCGGAGTCCTCCCTGCGCAGCGTGCCGGGCCCCCACGGCGTCCTCCCTGCGCAGCGTGCCGGGCCCCCACGGCGTCCTCCCTGCGCAGCGTGCCGGGCCCCCACGGCGTCCTCCCTGCGCAGCGTGCCGGGCCCCCACGGCGTCCTCCCTGCGCAGCGTGCCGGGCCCCCACGGCGTCCTCCCTGCGCAGCGTGCCGGGCCCCCACGGCGTCCTCCCTGCGCAGCGTGCCGGGCCCCCACGGCGTCCTCCCTGCGCAGCGTGCCCAGCCGCCCCAGCGTCCTCCCTGCGCAGCGTGCCGGGCCCCCACAGTCAAGCACATCTCTGTAATCAGTGCCCAGAGTGAAGCAGGTCCAGCCTCCCAAAGCCTCCTCGCGCCCCTTGCATGTGCCTGCCAGGCACCTGTGCCACGCGTGGGGAAACGACCCACAGACAAGGCCCTGGGGGTCCTGGCTTCTACCACCACACTTTTTTTTTTTTGCTATAGAGCACACACGCTCGCCAGAGACGGATAGAGAGAGAGAGGGAGAGAGATCACCCCCCAGGGGAGATGGCCTTGCTACAATCCCCTCTCCTCTTAGGATTTGAGGCCTGTGTGCGCACACGCTGGGCGTGTATTTTAAGCCACCGGGTCCAGGACTCAAACCATGTGGTCGGCCATGTGTGATCCAGTGCCTACCTCCACACCACCTGCTGGCCCCCTAACCTTTTTATTTTTGAGCGGCTTCAGTGAGACGTAAATCCCACACTGCACAATCCACCCATTTCGAGGGTTCGCTTCGGTGGCCTTTAGTGTATTTCTGGCTTTACAGCCATCACCACAATCGATTTTAAAACTTTTCATCGCCCAAAAAAGACACCTTGTACCCTTCAGCTGTCGCCCCAGTCCCTCTAGCCACCCCTCCCCCAGCTCCTGGCAGCAATGTCCACGTTCTGTCCCTAGCATCACCTGCTCTGGATGTTTCTTGTAGACGAGGTCACGTGACCTTTGACCCCAGCTTCTGTCACTCAGCGTGTTGTCAAGGTGCACTGTGTCGTGTGCCACAGACCCTGGGCTCATGCCAGCAGAGGTGCATCGTGTGTGCTCTTGGGGCCGGGGGGTGTCTGCTAGCCACGGACG
The DNA here is from genome assembly GCA_026018925.1 of Tupaia tana. Taxonomy (NCBI): domain Eukaryota; kingdom Metazoa; phylum Chordata; class Mammalia; order Scandentia; family Tupaiidae; genus Tupaia; species Tupaia tana. Next base: position 3,645,953 of record JAKSZU010000018.1, read on the forward strand.
GTGCACGTGGCCTCAGTCCCCAGGAGGGGCTTGGGTGCACGTGGCCTCAGTCCCCAGGAGGGGTTTTGAATCACGTCCTGGGGCTGGAAAGAAGTCCCAAGGCTACCTAGACCCCGCACCCAGCCCTTCCTGGCCCCTCCTGAGCCAGCGGGCCCGCGCTGCCGCGTCCCACTTACTCCTTCCCATGCCAGGTGGGGCAGGTCACACATACTGCCCCTTCACAGATGAGGCAGCTGAAGCGAGGCCAAGCTCCCTGCCCAAGATCACACAGTATGCCCGGACAGCCAGGGTCCCACGCCTCCCCGCCCAGGCAGTCCAGGTGAAGCCCGTAAAGGCTGAGGGGAGGGCGCGGGCCGGTGTTTCCCGGGGTCATGTGAGCACACGTGGTGCTGCCCTGGCCCGGAGACTTCCTTTCACAGGCCAGAAATACTTAGGCATGGCTCGCTCTAAAAGGGGAAGCACAGTTTTGAATTCCAGTCTCCCGGGCCCTGGACGATCGAGCACATTCCAGCAGGAGGGCGGTGCACACAGGAGCTGTGACCTACAGCCCCAGCTTACACCCCGCTTTGGGTCCCACTGTCTCTCCTGAGGCCAGGGATGGCGCACGGGCAAGCCCACGTCTTAGAACGCCGCCTGTCATGGCGGCGGCCCCAAACCCATTACTAGCCAAGTCACATCAGCCCACTGGATCCTCAGGGCCCTGAGGGTGAGGTAACAAGCACAGAGGGGCTAAGTGACTTGCCCAGGATCACACAGCGTCTAGATGGCCAAGCGGGGACTCTGGCCCAGGCCGCGCGTCTCCGGAGCCGAGCTCTGAGCTCTGCACGGCTTTGTTTCAGGGTGTGGAAGGCTAGCCCTGCTGTTTAGCCCCCCCGTGGCCTGGGAAGCGGCCCTGCTGCTATGACCATCTGCCCAGGCAGCCCACGTGGAGTGTGGCCACACCTCCCTCCTCGCGTTGCCACAGCCCCGCAGGCCCCTCCCCATGGCTCCCTGAAATGGCCCATCTTCTGAAGGCTGCATTTCAGAGACTTCAGGCTTTGGGGGTGCTCCATCCCACTCCCTCCACCCAGGAGGTGGGAGACCTGAGGCCCAGGGCCGGCCTGGCACGTCCGAGGCCACAGGAAGTATGGGATTGTGAGAAGAGCCATGACATGGGATCAGCAGATGGTGTTGTGGTTACGTCGCTGGACTCCCGTGTAGTTAACCACGGTTCAAGCCCCAGACCCAGTGGTTTAAAACACGCCAGGCACGTGTGTGTGCGTACCCAAAATCCCAAGAGGAGAATGGAGGAGAAGTGATTGCGGCGTGGCCATCCCCCCTAGGGAGTGATTTCTCACTTTCTGTCTCTCTCTCTGGTGTGCGCATGTATCCTATAGCAAAAATCTTTCTAAAAAGAAAAAAAAAAGTCATGATGTATTTTTTTTCTATGCAAAAATGTATCACGGCTTTTCTGACAACCTACCAAAGGTCATCACCCCTTTCGAAAGAGGTGATTTGTGGTGGAGAGGCCTGGGTGCCCTCACTTGGTCCTTTTGAGAACTTCCTGACTCCATTTCTCCCTGGAGACCCTGAGGTTTAGCACGAATGAGGGCTAGCTCTGGCCTCGACAGAGAACCAGAGAAAGTGCCGCCCCAGGCTCCCAGGGTCACCCCCCCCCCCCCCCCACGGGGATGGGCAGGGCAAGCAGGGGGACATACCTGGCCGTCCCATCGCGACTGGCCAGGCACCCTGACGCACCTTCCAGAAAGACTATCTCTTGGGGGGGCCTCCTCGACCCTGTACGGCCGTTAATATTTATCAGCCCAGAAACCTGAGCTGCCAGAGAAGTGAGAAACGGCTGTGGACAGGTGCCGCGGTGGCTGGCACCCTGGCTTGGCTGGGGGCTGAGCGGAGGGTAAGGGGTGGCAGAGCAGGGGCCTCATCTAAGGGGATCAGAGCTGGCGTTCAGTCAGAGGAGAGGAGCAGGGGGTCGAGGAAGCGGCTCCACATGAGAAGCTGTGCTTCCTTCCTGCTATGGGCGTTCGAGGCCGGAGGGTGGGGCGACCCCAGGGCCCTGGCCTGGGGTGTGGGCTGGGACTTGGGAGACAGGATTGGCGCGCAGCACTGGCCCCTAGCTGCTTCCCTCTGGGAGCGCGCTCCATCTGCTCTCCGTCCGGTGGCCAGCGTGGTCTTTTCAAAAGCGCAGATCTGCTCGTGGTCTCCCTCTGGCTTAAAACCCTTGCCTGCTGCCCAAGCGCTCCAAGTAAAGATCAGGCCCTGCTTTGCCGCTTCCTATGTCTACGTGGCCCTAAGACCTCGGGGTCCTTGCGCCCTCCTGGTGCCCTGGCCTTCCCAGGAGGCACCGAGCACATCACACACAGCCCTTTGCAGGAGCGGCTGACCTCGCCGCCCCCCTCGGTGCCCAGAGCCGATGCCCACCCCAGGCCCGTCCCGTCAGCTTCCCTCTGCAGCCGGCCTGTCCACTCCACCGCCCGGCCTCCCGAGCCCTGACTCCCAGCAGGGGCCGGTTGGAAGCACAGGGGGCCAGGGAGGGGAAGCCAGGGTGACCCCAGCAGGCCGTGCCCTGCATGTGGCCACCAGCCCTTCTCACCCGGCCTGCCTCCCACCCCTCACCTGTCCTCCGGCATCGCAGTTGTGACCGCATCTCAGTTACCCCCTCCGGACCCGCCGGGCTTAGGTGCCCTCTTCCAGCCAGCACTTGGCTCCCCTCTGGGTCCCTCGTGAGCATCCAGACCTCAGGGGCCCCTGGCCGGGGCCCCACTCGGAACCCTGTGATGAGCAGGGGTTCTGTTCCTGCTGGGGCTAGGGCTGAGCAGCGAGGAACCATGGGGGCGGCTGGTTACTGAACACCTGGCTGCCTCGGCTGCCGGGTCCCTGGGGGGAGGCAGGCACCCTCTCTCTCTTCCCTGGGCTCCAGCAGCCCCAGCACCATGGTGGCAGCAGGCACACGCACACCCATCAGCTGAAACTGGGCGAGTGCAGGGGAGGGGCTGGAGGCACCCTCCTTTGGGGCCCGCTGTCCCCTCCCTCATAAGGGCACTGAGTAGACTGCTCCGGGAAGTGCATCTTTCACCCCTCCACTAAGGTGTACTGAGAAGCTGCCGGGCGCTGCGGTGGGTGAGTGGGGCATGGGTGCGTGATGGGTGGACAGGTGAACGGGTGAACGGGGTGCACGTAAAGGGAAAGGGTGATGGGTGAGTGGGTGCAAGGGGAAGCTGGTGGGTGGGTGAGAGGACAGAGGACTGACTCCTGGAAAAAAGGAAGGCGGGCCTGAGTTTAGAAGAAAGATGGATGCCCTCGGAGCAGGGCAGGGCGGGGGCGGCACCTGCAGGGACTCCTGCTGATCTGGGCGTCTGTGGGAAGGTCAGGCCCTGAGGAGGAGTGGGCCGGGAGGGCGGTTCCTGAACTGAGTCGCGATGCCCTTGTGTTCGGAGTGGCAGCTTTGGCTTGCAGCGCCCGTGCAGCATGGCTCGGGGCTAACAGGGCTGCTCCGGACAAGGTTCCTGGACTGACAGCTGGGGTGACGTGCCCTTGGCAGCAAGGAGCAGAGGCAAAAGCAGAGGTCCTGGTGCTCCCAGCCCAGGCCCTGCACGAGTTGGGACACGTTGGCCCAGCCCTACCCCGTCCTGGGCCCAGCGTGGCCGGAGCCTGTCTCTGTGTCAGCACGAGTATTAAATTCAAATCGCTAGCGAGGTCGCCCGGCAGATATAAGCCAGACACACCGTGCGCTCCGCTACATCCAGTGCACAGGGTTCTAGAAAGTTCCAGAAGCCAGTGGGTTCAAGAACTATACAATGCCAGCCACTTATGCCAGATACCACGCAGCACCGCAGGGGCTGGGCCGCACCCGTGACCGGGCACGTCGGCACTTCCCAGAATCGTGGGTCTTCATGCCCACGAGTGGGAGAAACGGGCGCTCGCCGGTGAGGTCAGCTCAGGGCTGAACTGTGTGGCTACACGAGTTACCTGACACCTGTTTATCTGAGGCTTCGTGATTTGGGAATTGCAGACAAGGGACTGAGCTCTGCATGAAGCTGTGGGCAGCCACCGGAGCTGTGAGAATCATCGCGCCACCGAGCCTCGCCCTGGACAAGGGCGAACCGTACTCTGCTGAGAGGAAGGGGGTTAAGAAAGGTTTACCTGTGTCCTCAGAGGAGACTGGAAGACGGAAAGAGCCACACCTACGTGGTGGACAGATGGGTTTTGTTTGTGCTATTTTGTTTTGCTGTAGGGCACTTGTGCTACCCAGAGAGACAGAAAAACAGAGGGAGATGGGGAAAGTGAGAAAGTGCCCCCTGGGGGGATGGCCACACTGCAGTCACTTTTCCTCCATCTTCTCTTGAGATTTTGGGGGCACCCATGAGCCCAGTGTGGTCCTCAAGCTGCCGGGTCCAGGACTCGAACCACATAGTTGACCATGTGGATCCAGCCACTTCAACCTCCACGCTACCTGCTGGCTTGATTTTTTTTTTGAGGTTTTTGCCATAGGGCACATGTGATCTCCAGAGAGACAGAGATAGAGACAGTGAGAGGGAAAGTGAGAAATCGTCCCCTAGAGGATGACCACACCACAATCCCTTCTCCTCTATTCTCCTCCTGGGATCTTGGGCATATACACACATGCACTCAGCGTCAGTTTCAGGCTGCCAAGTCCAGGACCCAAACCACAGTCAGGCATGTGGGAGTCCAGCACCCCACCACCACACTATCTGATGTGTGGATTTTTACAGTAGGCATCTGCGGGGCCAGCAGGTGGCGAGGTGGTGAAGGGCGCGGGCTTCCCACTGTTAGATTGAGAGTCCAGGCTCAGACCCGGGGGCTTGTTTTCTCGCTTTCCCTCCCTACTCTCTGTCTTTCTCCGCTCAAATAATAGTGATAATAATAATTGTAATGACAACTGGAATTAAATAAATAATACTTTTCAAAAAAAAAAAAATAGGCATTTGCGTTTTTAGGGGCCAGTCGGTGGCACAGTGGTCAAGTGTGACACTTGGTAAGGCTGAGCCATGTGGGGTGATTCAGGTCCTTGTCCAGACGCCTCTCTGAGCACATGGGACTCGCAAGTGCCCGTGATGGGTGGACCGGCATGGAGACCCTGCGGGAGTGCCACCTTTCCAGCTCACGCACTCATGGAACACGTAAATGAACTTCAGAAAAATAAATGTTCAACCACTTGGTGGATGGCCCCTGGGGGCGGTGGTGGCGACAATGTCAGGAGACTCAGGGCAGCCCCACTTGTCCCCACGGGGTCTCCTCTGTGGGGCACGGAACCCTCCCTGGTCTCCTGGTCCCCAGCCTGTGAAAACCAACTCTGGGAGAATGAACCCCTTCAGCTGCCCGTGGCTTGTCCCACCCCAGCCTCAGCTGGCCCCCTGTCTGTGAGAGCCCCTGGGCCCGGAGCCCTACGGTGGGTGCCTCAAGGACCGAGCAGGGAACAGGGTGGGGGCGAGCAGGGAGCCGGCTTGCAGAGGAGAGTGGGTGGCGGAGGAGCCACAGGCAAGGCTGCGGTCCCCAGCCCCGACAGGTGGCCTGCCATCCATTCCGTCCTGCTCAAGCCGTGGGTCCTGCCCTCTTGGTTTAACCCCAGCAGCACATGCAGCCTGACCTCATGCCGCCAGAAAAAGAACTTGCCGAGGGCGGGCGGGCCCAGGACAGTGCGGGGCAGTTGTCCCAGGGAGGGAGGCTAAAAATGAGCAGGGCCCTGGAAAGCCCCGGTGCTGGGCCCCGGCCGGCCTTTTCTCCAGGCTGTCCTGGAGCCTGGCTTGCAGCGCTGTTTACAGCCAGCCATCCCCACCCTTATCTGGCGCAGACAGAGATGCAGGCCCAGAGAGGTGCAAGGGCCTGCCGGGGTCACCCAGCTCCTCCCACGATTGCCCGGCTGCTTGGGGACAGCCCCCGCCCCTGCAGAAATGAGGCTTCAAGTCCCAGTGCGGACGCAGGAGCTTCCCACCCTGCGGCTGCCGCCTGGGCTCTCTGAGCCTCGGTCTCCTCACCTCTGACGTGGAATGCAAATGACAGCACTGACCTCCGAGAGCAAGTGAAACGAGGTCACCGTCCTTTGTTTTATTCTCACAACAAGCAGGTGTGGGCAGTGTGGCCGGTCTGGCGTGGACAGGGGCACGGGCTCTGCAGCCACCTGCCAGCACGCCCAGGGCAAGCCCGGACTCGGCCCAGGTCGGCTGATTCCCGCTGCCCGCCCCTGCCCAGCACCCTCCGGCCCCTCCTGCCCCTCTAGAGAACATGTTGGCGCCTGTCCCCTGGGGCGGGACTCAGCTGTTGCCTGCCAGCTGCCAGGACCTGGTGCCCAGCCACAGCGAGGCGAGGACTGCACACAGCTTCTGACCCAGCAGCGGCAAGGAGGGGCCTGGGGCAGGGAGAAGGCGCAGCAACGTATTCCTGCAGCACTACGCGCTGCACCGGGCCTGCGCCCCGATGGCGCCTCTTCCAGGCAGTTGGCCCTGCCTGACACCCATTGGCAGAATGGGCCTTTTCCCCACTGCCGTGTGCCTCCCCGCACCGGCCACTCTGTCACTTCTATGCGGGGTCCTAGGACGCGGGCCTGCCCATCCGTGCACGTCTGTCTTCACCAGTATCGTCTGGGAGAATGCTTTGTGGAGAACCTCTGACCCCCGGCACACCTGAACCCGCCTTCCCGCAGACTTCACCTCTGCTGGTTGGGGTTCCTGGTGGGTGACTAGGAGCTGACGCCATTGTGGGAACCATGCCATTCTCCTTTCTGGCACTTACGGGATGGTCGTTCTCAGCGGGCTAGTGGCTCCAGGGGCCAGCTCTTGTTCTGGGTCCTGCTGGGGCCTCCACCCCCATGTAGTGAGGGGCTCCTTGGCAGCTCAGCTCGTGCAAACTGGGGCCAAGAAATGGGTCTTGGTTTCCCCTGCTGTGAGGTAGAGACCCAGTGGCTGGCAGAGTGGCTGCAGGACTGCAGGGGAGAAGGGACGGCCAGCCTGGCCACGGGAGGTGCGCTATGCTGCCCGTCAGCCGCGTGGACCCGGGGAGTCCAGGTCACACACCACCGGGGCTAAGAGCGCCGACAGCCAGACCGCAGGCCCAGCCAGCGCAGTGTGAGCCAGGCGGCCTTGGGCTTGGTTCTGAGCGGGCTCTTCCCAGCCCGGCTCTGTCCCATCTGGGGATCTGCAGCTCGTAGGCCTGAGTCAGCCCACAGCCAGGCTCATCAGAGAGCCTACTACAGACTGGACCGAGCCGCGACAGGGCAGAGAGGCTGTGACAGTGAGCCCGACCGTGAGGCGCCGGGCCGAGGAGAAGGGCTGTGAGGGTGGGGGAGGGGGAGCTGCTCCTTCAGTCGCTCTGTCCAGGCAGAATTTATGTGATGAACGGGACCTGTGTAAGTGAGTCCTACACGCGGTCTGACACACGCAGGCCTACACGCAGGCTGACACACACAGTCTGACATGCACAGTCTGACACACCGTCTGACACGCGCAGGCCGACACGCACAGGGTGACACGCGCAGGTCGACACACACAGTCTGACGCGCAGTCTGACATGAGCAGGCTGACACACGCAGGCCGACACGCGCAGGCTGACACGCACAGACTGACATGCACAGTCTGACACACTGTCTGACACGCGCAGGGTGACACGCGCAGGTCGACACACGCAGTCTGACGCGCAGTCTGACATGAGCAGGCTGACACACGCAGGCCGACACGCGCAGGCTGACACGCACAGTCTGACATGCACAGTCTGACACACTGTCTGACACGCGCAGGGTGACACGCGCAGGTCGACACACGCAGTCTGACGCGCAGTCTGACATGCGCAGGCTGACACACGCAGGCCGACACACGCAGGCTGACACACACAGTCTGACATGCACAGTCCGACACACCGTCTGACACGCGCAGGCCAACACGTGCAGGGTGACACGCGCAGGTCGACACATGCAGCCTGATGTGCAGTCTGACATGAGCAGGCTGACACACACAGGCCGACACACGCAGGCCAATACATACATAGTCCAACACGCGCAGGCTGACACACACAGGCCGACACACGCAGACCGACACGCGCAGGGTGACACACGCAGGTCGACACACGCAGTCTGACGCGCAGTCCGACATGAGCAGGCTGACACACGCAGGCCAACACATGCATAGTCCGACACGCGCAGGCTGACACGCACAGGCTGACACACGCAGACCAACATGCACAGGCTGACACACACAGGCCAACACACACAGTCTGACACGCACAGCCTGACACGCACAGTCCGACACACGCAGGCCGGCATAGTCGGACATGCGCAGGCCGACATAGTCCGACACGCACAGGTCGACACGCGCAGACACCGTCGCAGCCACCTCCCCAGTCGAAAGCAGGATCTCCATCACCCCAAACCTTCCCCTGCCCGCCCAGCCCCGGAAACCCGCACAGCCCTAGCCGGGTCTGCCTTCACCCACTCCATGCCGTGTCCCAAGACCCCTGGCTCCCGTGCGGAGGGGCTTCTGTGCCCTGGGCGTTGCTGCGGGGTTTCCGTCTCGGGGTGACCGCATCCACCCACCCGCGTCTCCGTCTGAAGCGGTCACGAGCGAGGCTGCCGTGAGCACGGCGTCGGCCCGTCACACGTGCTGTCCGAGCTCGGCGTCGGCACCCAGAGGGCAGCGACCTCGAGAAGCTGGCTTAGCCTCAGCCCCCCGCCCTCAACATGGACGGAGGCTGAACGATCCAGACGCCCACCCACAGGAAGGGCAGGCTGCGGTACCCCACACAGGCATGGCCTGGCCCTGCAGCCCTCCCCGGGGACGGAAGCCCGATGCAGAAGCAGGTGCAGCTGGCTCTGGGCACGTGGACGGCCGGGCAGGCAAGTGCAGCAGGCAGAGCGGGCGGCAGCTGTTCAGGGCCGGGGGAGGGGGACGAGCGATTGTCGGCAGGGACCGGGTTTCCCTTCAGGGCAATGGGATGTTCTGGAATTAGAGGGCATGATTATGCAGCCTTGCAAGTGAGTTTACGTTGTGTGACTTTTGCCTCAATTTTAAAAGGGGGGCAGGAGAGGGCTGGCCCAGTCCCTAGGGGTTAAGAGATCTAGGTCCCACGTGGCTGAAGGAGCTTGAGTCTCGGCCCTGGCCACTTGAAGAACACACAGAGCGCACGGGCGTCTGTGTCCCAAAGCCCAACGGGATGAGAACTGGAGGGTCAGGATTGTGGTGGCACATGGAGGAGTAGCATGCCCCCTGGGAGGGCTTTCTTTCTCCCTCTCTGTCTCTTTGTCTCTGTCTCTCTCTCCAGGAAGTGTGTGCCGCCTCTGACAAGTAAATAAAATGAGAAGGGGGACTTTTCGTGCACACGGAGCACTTGGTGCAGCGCGGGCACAAGTCCCAGAGGAGAGCGGCGAGTGTCCGGGTCCCATCTGCCTGTCCCTGTGGCACTACCTGGCACGCAGCAGGCCTAGTCAGCGCCCCTCTGGGCAGTTAGCTCTACGGAGGTGATGCCCTTGGCCCCCGGGGGAAAGCGGCCATGCCACCAGCCTTCTTCACTGTCCTCGGGCAATCCTCAAAGCCATCGGCCAGGTGTGAGCCTTTAAAGTGCATTATGGTTATGACCCACGCTTGCCGACAGGGACGCCGAGAGGGGTTAAGGAACTTGCCCAAGGACAGCACCGGCCCAGGCTGGCCGGTTCTGGAGCCCTGGGGCCCAGTGAGCCGGCTGGCGGGTCAGCCAGCATGGCCTCGGTGTCTTTGCGGACGATGGCGTCTGTCCCGCTGGACTTTAACAGACCTGGGGCTGGGGGACCACGTCCCTGTCGGCTCCCCAGATGAGAGCCTGGACTCGAACTAGGACCAAGACGTGGCCTGCAGGTCCCCCAGCCAGGCCAGGAAGCAGGCCCTCGTGGGGCCCGGCCGCCAGGATGCCCAGGGCCTCGGAGTGTACTTTGACTCGCAGAGAACGAGGCCGGGCAGGGTGGGGGTGGGAGGGAAGAAAATGCAGTGAAATTAGGCCGGGCCGCCGCTCAGGGCTGCCGGGCTCAGCCTGTGCCTGGCCAGTGCCTCTCTGACCCTCTGCCGGGGCTCTTGTCCTCAGCCTCAGTGGCCACGGCACTTTGTCCTCACCCCTGGGCTCTCGGAAGACCTCGCTCTTGGCTGCATGCAGCCTCCTGACCGGCCCTGGCTGCCAGAGAATGGCCTCTCCTGCCCTCCTCCCACCTCATCTCCTATCCCACCCCCGACAGGCTCCCCAGGCCACCCCGTCAGCACACCACTGCCGCGTCCAGCTTTCCAAACTTGTTTGTCCACGTCACTCCCCTCCTCTCAAACCATCTATGGCTGCCTAGTGCCCCCAGGAGGGCAGTTCGAAGACCAGCTAAAAGTAGGGCTTCCGGAGCCAGGATATCTGGGTTTGAGTCCTGGCTGAGCCACTTACACGTGGAGTGACCTTGGGCAAGTCCCTCCCCCTGGCCGTGCCAGCTCCTCCCTCCACAGAGTGGAGTAAGACCCGGAATAAGTGCCCCTGCGCCAGGCTAGCCCAGGGTGAATAAGGGTTTAGAATGGCGTCCGCTGGTCCTTGTAAGAATCACACCTATCGAGAGAGGCCCCGCCTGGCAGTCAGAGTTACTGAACGGCAGCATGGCAGCCGCAAGGTTGGCCACGGGTTTGGATTCGGATCCGACCAGGCGGCCCGAGACACGCTGGGCGCACATGCACACGCCCAGGAGCCAGGCGACAGGAGGGCAGGGCTCGCGGCATGCGGAGACCACGGAGGGTGCTCCTCCCGCAGGTGCACGCACGCACTCCCAGCAGGAGGGAAGTAGATAAATGCAGCGAATGTACTGCAGAGAGAGCCAGTGTCTCCTCGGTCCTGCCCAGGACGTAGGGTCCAGGTCCCAGCCCGGCCGAAGCGCAGGGCCCACCTGCCGTCCTCTCCCATGTGTCCTCCTGCCTTCACCCCCAGAGTCGAGTCACCATATTATGCAAGCTCAACTCGACAGACGCCGCTCCTGAGCCTCCGCAGGCACCCTGGCAGCTGGGCCACCGGCTGGACCTCCCGCCCTGGGGTCTCCGCCAGCACTGCTCAGACGGGAAGGAGCGGCAGTGACCCGTACCTGGGCAGGTCTGGCCAGCAGCCCTGGACAGGAGGCCCCTGGCCTGCAGCTCTGCGGCCCCCTCCCTGACCAGGCTCCGGGCTGGTGACTGCCAGCAGGGCAATTCATGGGCCAGAGGGCAGGGGCCTTTGACCTGCAGCCCTGCTCAACTGCAGCAGGCAGCCCAGAGACAGCTCAGCGCCCGGCCCGACTACCCTCTGCCGCCCCTGCTTGTGGGACCTGGGCCTCCCGGGGCTTCCTCTGCCCTGTCTAAGCCGCTTCAGGACCACGTGCTCACTCACTCAACACACACATCCACTAAGCACCTACGGCGAGCCACGACAAGGTCTCTGAGCGCTTACCGCCGTTACGGAGGTTCTTCCTAGGATGTGTTCCACTTTTTTGCCTTGCAAGGTGGTGGTGGGATGGGTCATTCCTCCTGTGCCCCGGGCCAGCCTGGGAATGTCCCTGCCATAGGCTGCGCGCCCACTGTGTGCTGCCATTAAATGGCTGTCGTGCAGCGTGAGCCACCACCAGTGCTCCCCGGTCCTCGTGCTGCAGGTCTCTCATGAGCCGTCTTTCCACCTGCAGAAAGTGAAGCTCAGAGAGGCTGAGCCGCCCACCCCGGACCCAGAGCTGGCAAGGCCAGGCCGGAGCTCGTCCCAAAGTCTGGGGCTCCCTGGCCCGCATCGGCCTGCCCGGCTGTTGCAGCACATCCTCGGTGGCTTCCTTCAACCCTGTAGGCAGCAGCTCAGTCCTGCCATCCGCCCTGACCATGTGGTCCTCAACGCCCATCCCAGGAAGGCCCGCTGTGACACTGACCCCACGGCCGGCTGAGGCGGACACGGCTGATCCCTGGAGCCGCCCACAGAAACAGACGCTGCCGGCGTGACTTGTGAAGGGCCAGACGGCAGGTGGTCCTGGATCATCCAGGGACCCAGTGCCAGCCCAGGCCTCGGAGGAGGGAGACAGGGCGGTCGGAGCCAGGGAGAGTGGAGATGCCACATTGCTGGGCGTGGGCGTGGGCGTGGGCAGAGCCGGGAGTCTGGGAACCCAGGCAGCCCCGGAGCTGGGAAGGTAGGACAGGTGTCAGGAGCCTCCTGTGGAGCCCGCCAGCCCTGCCCACGCGACGTCAGCCCAAAGAGGCCACGGAGGACCTCTGCCCAGCACGGCAAGACAGCAACCCCGCTGTGCTTCCAGACACTCGTCCCGCAGCCGCGGGGACTGCCCTTGGTGGCTGCTCTCAGGGCCCAGGGTCCCTCGTCGCCCCCCCTCTCCCGCAGGCTAACCTGGGATGCCCCACCTGGCCCAGACCCAGGCCCAGGCCTGGAGGAGGCCTTGGCTGCCCCCAGCCCACTGGCCTCGCCGTTGGGTTCTGCGTCTCTTCCCGCTGCCATTGTTAGGCTCTATCAGGCCCACACATCTCACCTCCGTCCAGCTGGAGTGTCCTCCAAGGCCGGAGGCCTGACCCAGGCGTCTGACCGCCCACAGCACGGGCCAGGTGTGCCGCACGGGCAAGGTGTGCCACACGGGCCAGGTGTGCGGCGCTGGCCGAGCACACGGGGCGTCTGTCTGGGCGAACAGTCAGGACCCCCCCACGGCTACTCGGCGCTCTCACTGCACGGCCGGGCAGCCCTGGACCGGGTGGGGAGCGGTGCCGCCCTCAAGCCCTGGGTCCCCTCTCCTCCTCCCTCTCCGCACTCGGTGGGTGAGGACAGGCATTCCGGCCTCTGAGCAGCAGCTCCCCCCCAGCTCCCCCAGGGCAGAGCTGGCTCTGTCTTGCTCTGGGGCTCAGGGCTATGTCTGGAAGGCCACCCCGGGAGGTGCCCCCCGAGTGCCCATCGAGGTCCTCCCAGCATGCCCGGCACGGGGGCTGTCTCAGTTATTGCTTAGAGTCTTTCTTTAAAGTTTCCTCCATGAGCAGCACAGCGGGCACCACGGGCCACCCCCGCCTCCGCCGGCCCAGGGTCAGGGACACACGTGTGCCCAGTGTACTCAGGGAGGCCTCCAGACGCGGCCCAGGACTTTCTCACGTGGGAGTCCCTGCACGCCATCACGCGTTACCACTGCCACTGTTGGCCCCCAGAACCTGCTCGAGGCACCGTGCCCAGCAACGCCCACGCCCCGGGGGTGCCCGTCCAACCGCAGCTCTCGTCTCCTCCAGGCCTACAGGCTAGCGAGGAGCCCGGTGCCCGGGCCGGGAGGCGGCTCACGTTCAAGGTTCTCCCTGGAACTGCAGAGCACAGCTGACTGGGGCCCGTCCTCCCGGCAGGGCTGGGCATGGGGGGACCCCTGCCATGAGGGTCACCTGGAGGGGGTGAGGCCCCAGCACCTCCGACTTCTCACCTGCTCCGCCTGGTCTAGGGGAGATGAGCGCGACGTGGGCTATGGGGGCCAGGGGCATCTCGTGGTGCACGGAGGGCCCCAACCCGCACGGCCACTGCACGGCCATCGGTGTCCCCTGGAGCCGCCCACCCGGACGAGGACCTGTGAGCAGCTCGGGCCACCGGGCCTGGCTGGCTGGGCTCTGCAGGGCAGAAGGTGTTCCAGGGAGGGGAGGGACACGGAGGCTCGGGGGCTTGGAGACCCCTCCGTAGGTCCCGGGGCAGCAGCCCTGGTCCCCACCCAGCCCCCGGGACAGCTTTCTCATCAGGACAGTCAGGCCCGGTCTGGATCCGGACCACAGGGCGCGTCTCGGCCTGGGAGCTCGGAGACAGGAAACCCTCGCGGCCCCGTCAGCATGTGGTGCAGCGCCTTGGGGAGGTGTTGCCATGGGCCAGGCCGGGGCCCTTCGTCCCTGGCCAGCGTGGGCAGCCGCGTGCCCTCCTCCCCGCCCTGCTGCTCGGCCCACACCCCCACACCCTCACTGAGCCTCCATCGTGGCCGAGTGCTGGGTGACACCGTCAACGCCGGGGAAATTCCCTGTGGCCTGCGCAGGTGCCCCGGCTGAGAGTCGGTCCGAGGCCGGGAGGGACGAGCGCTGGCCATCACGGGAGGAGGGTGGCCTTTTGCAGCGCAGCCGCCATGATGCCAGTGCAAGGGCTCGTGCCCTTGGACTCAAGGCGGAGGACAGAGGGCCCTCCCGAAAGGAGGGCCTAAGGCCTCAACAAGTGTCCCTGACACGTGGTTATGCCTGGGCCGCCCCCGCTGTCACTTCTGCTGCCAAGAGCCCAGGAGGTGGTGGCCACTGCTCGGTCAGTGCCTGCCACGCAGAGCATGCTGGGAGGAGACCGGCACCTGGAGCCGGAGAGCGGGACCCACAGACCTCGTGCCCAGTAAGCAGAGAGCACCCACTGCCTGCAAGCCTTCCCCAAGCCCCACTTGCTCTGAGCAAATGGCCCTCCACCGCCACCAGGCCTGACCCTGGCCAGGCAGCACGGCGCTCTCCAGGCGAGGTTTCACAAAGACCTGTCCAGCCCTGGGACCACACCGGAAATCCTGGAGGCCTGCACTACAATGAGTTCTTCCGGCTGCCGAGGGTTTCCTGGGCACAGGACAGAGGAGCCGGTGACCCTGACGCTTTCTGAGGGACTTGGCTGTGGGGTCCCAGGAGTGCGTGGGCCTTGAACTGTGGCCACCCTGGGAGGGCGCGGGGTAAGGCCTCCGCGGGCTACCTCACGGCCCTGCTCGCTCATGCTCTTCCTCTGCTCACAGAGCTCCCTGTTGTGCAAGGGGTCGAGTCTACACCCGAGCTCAGACTCAAGGCCCCTCCGGCCCTCAGCCCTGTGCTCCCAGCATCCCCACCATCCTGCCAGCCTACAAGGCCCTTCCTCCGCTCTCCGCCGGCTCGCCGCCAGGTGTGCTAAGCGCCGGTCACGAGGAGTCTGACAGCTCCTTCTCTCCTGCTGACGGAGCCCTGCAGGCTCGCGGGCATGTCTGCTGCTCCCCCAGGGAAGGTGGCACAGCGTGGCCAAGACCTGTCTGTGTCCTCCTGCCTGGGCCTCTGGGGTCCCGTGGATGAGTGGGAAACCCCTCCTGAGAGCACCGTGCGGGCTGGCACCTGAGCACAGGGCACTTTCCGGAGGTGCAGTGGTCCATATCCGTGAGCTATTGTCACGGCTGGTGCAGCGATGGCTCCTGAGAAGCCCGAGCCTTAATCCCCACAGCCTGTGGACACAAGACCTCGCGTGGCTAAAGGGACTGTGCGGAGGACTGAAGCAGGATGCTGGTTGGGGAGATGATCCGGATCATCTGGGTGAGAGCCGTGTAATCACAAGCGCCCTCTGACAGGGGGCGGGAGGGTCGGAGTCAGATGAGAGCAGAGCAGAGATCAGAGAGAGCGACTGGGAGATGCTGCCCCCCACCCTGCCCGACTTGGAAGACGGAGGAGGGGCCCCAGATGGAGGGATGCGGTGTCCTCCAGAAGGTGGCAAATGCAGGGCAGTGTGTCCTCCCTGGCACCTGCAGAAGGAATGCAACCTCGCTGACATCACGACCTTAGGGCTCCTGACCTGCCGAAGCACCAGATAATAAATCTGGGGGGGGAACCAGCAGTTAGCGTAATGGCTATGTCGCTGGACTCCCACGTAGTCGACCGCGGTTTGCATCCCGGACCCGGTGGCTTAAAACTCACGAGAGGAGATCCCGAGAGGAGAATGGAGGAGAAGGGATTGCGGCGTGGCCATCCCCCCTGGGGGGTGATTTCTCGCTTTCTGTCTCTCTGTCTCTCTCTGTCTGTCTGGCGAGCGCACGCGCCCTATAGCAAAAAACCTCTCCAAAAAAAAATAAATAAAATAAATCTGTGGGCCTTTCATTTTCATTTCATTTAGTTCTTAGATTTTTACCATAGGGTAAGCACATCACAGCAGAGAGAGAGAGACAGAAGGAGATGGAAAGTGAGAAATCACCCCTAGACGGATGGCCACCCTGCTATCTTTTCCCCTCCGTTTTCCCCTCCGTTTTTGGGATTTTTGGGCACACACACGTACACACCCAACATGTTTTTCACGTTGCCGGGTCTTGGCCTCGAACCATGAAGTCAGCCACCCGGGATGGAGCTGCACCACCTCCGCACCAGCTGCTGGCCCAGTCTGCGTTGTCTGAAGCTGTTCAATCGTGACAGCTTGTCCCAGCAGCCTGCGAGCTCACACAGCCATGCGGAGGCTGGATGTCTCGGCCAGTCCTCGCAGTCCAACGTGACCTCACAAGCGAGGGCACGTGGGCACAAGGGATAGAGAGAGACAGTGAGAGGAAAAGTGAGAAATCACCTCCTAAGGGAGATGGCCATGCCACGATCCCTTCTCCTGGGATTTGGGGCACGTACGCACACACGCCCAGCATGACTTTCAGGTCACCAGGTCCAGGACTCGAACTGCGATCGGCCACGTGGGAGTCCAGCACCTTAAGCATTGTGCCACGTGCTTCCCCGCCCCATCTGCACCTGTAGGTCTATTTGCGTTCACTGCAGACGCGCAGGCTGCACTCGGCTGTTACTCGTTGCTTAAACATGCTGAGCTTCCTCACTGCTCGCCCGCTAAGCCGTCGACCCCCTAGGTCAGTGTCCTCTTCGGGTCCCTGGGTGCCCAGCACGTCCGCGGAGTGGAGCTGACTGGGCCAGACTTCCAGGGGGGCCTGGCCTCCAGCCCCGCGAAAGCCCCGGGGAGTTGAAGTGAAACTCCAGAGGACGGAACGCTGACTCGGACTGTTGCCACTTCCCTGCGGACCACACCCTGCGGCCACGCTGCTCCCCCAGCCCCTGTGGCCCATGCTCGGTCACTGGCCCCTGCCCTCACGCACCTCGCTCTGGGCGGAAGTCCCCGCCTGGTCCAGTGCTTAGACACCCCCTCCATGAGGACACATGTGCTTTGACTCAGGCGCACCAGGGACGTCATGTCAGCGGACACGGCTCAGCTGTCGTCCCATCAGTCAGCTCACCCGAGGTCCTGGCCTTCCTGGGCAGCTTGTGCCCAAGGGCCCATCAAAGCTGAGGTGTTCACACTGGGCCACGCAGCTCAGCTGGGGACAACCCCAGGGCCACCCTAGCTCCACAGTTCCCAGGGAGGGGATTGGCCATGGCTGCACCACAGCTCAAACCCCCACTGCCAGCCCCCCAGTAGGCTGCCCCTAACAACCCTCGCACGGCACCGTCATCTCAGCTGGCCTCCTGGGGCCTTCCCACGCCAGGCGTCCTCTCCATGGACAATCAGTGCCACACACGGCCCTGCAGTGGACAGGGGCCCCAGGGAGCTCACAGCCAAGGAAGAGATAGCCAAGGCCACATGGACTTAGCCCAGGGTGTGGGGTGGAAAGCGGGGCTCCTGAGCCTGCCCTCGGGTTCCCCTGGTTTACCCCATAGGAGGCACGTGCCCAGCTACATCCCACAGGCAGGGCCCCGCTCATCACCCAGCTGGACCCGGCCTGCGAGGGCTGAAGGGGTGGGTGTGAAAATCGAAGTGTCCTCACTTCGCAGCTCCTCGTGCTGCGGCGTGTCCATTCTACACCAGCGGTGCTCCATCCAGGAGGTTCCCCCGGGACGGTTCGCAATGCCCGGAGACACCGTTCTCATGCTCTGGAGAGGGGCGCTGGCCTCTCGTGGGACCAGGCCAGGGAAGCCGCTCGACGTCCTCGGTGCACAGGACAGCACCCAGCGAGGACGCCCCAGGTGTCTGCAGAGCTCGTGCGGAGTCCCACCCAGGGCAGCGCATGTGAACCGTCAGGGACGTCTGAGCGGCCTGGGGACCATGTCAAAGGGAAGGCTCTCAGCACGGGGGTCTCTCCCAGTAGCCCACGTTCCTCATAAACAGCTCACGACGCGGAGAGAGAGAGTGAAACAGCCGGAGAGCAGGAGGAAGGGACGGGAGAGACTTCCACACAGAGCTACGCGGCGGGTCCGCCCTGCACAGCAGACCTGCCTGGCCTGGTCTACGCGAACTCTGCAGGACAGAGCTGGCCACAGAGGGAAGGTGGCCAAGGACGCCAGGTCCCACATGGCCAGCTGGGGCTCGGACCCCAGCCCTGGCAACTGGAGACACACGCGGGTGTACACGTGCGAGCCCAAATCCCAACCGGAGGGAGAAACGGGGAGGGAGGTTCTGTGTGACCACATCCTACGGGTGCTTTGCCCCTCTCCGCCTCCCTGTCTCTCATGAGCACACGCGCCCTCTGGCAGGTTTAAGGAGGAGAGAATGGAATGAACAGCACACACCTTTGTCCCCAAACGTGGAGACTATGTCGACCTTGGGTTCTCTGGAAAGGACTGAAATGAAGGCCAAGCCTCAGGGAGACGGGCTCGTTAGTGCTGAAATGACAGCCATGCGGTGACGGCGGCGGCCTCCGTGTCCCAGTGAGCCTGACTCCCCAGGACCTGGGCTCCACCCCAGCTTCTTCCATCCCCTTCTCCAAACACAGCCGTTCACCCGAGGGGCCGCACCATCAGCCCACCTCAACTCTTGAGTCATGGGAACATCTCTTATCGCAATATCTTGGGGTTTTCGTGGCTTTCAAAAGCTAGGTTATAGGCTAGCAGATGGCATAGTGGTTATGTTGTTGGACTCCCACATAGCTGAACGCAGTTCGAGTCTTGGACCTGGTGACTTAAAACTCAAGCCAGGCACGTGGGTGCAAACCAACATCCCAGGAAGAGAATGGAGGAGAAGGGATTCCAGTGTGGCCATCCCCCCTGGGGGGTGATTTCTCACTTTCCCTCTCATTGTCTCTGTCTCTCTCTCTCCAGTGAGTACACGCGCCCTAAGGCAAAAACCTCTGGGGGGCGGGGAAGCTAGATTATTCATGGTTGAATACTTACATTTTCTCTTTTAATTAAAATTTCCTTGCTCCTGATACACCCAAAGCAGGGAATGCAGCCAGGGCAGGGGTGGAGGCAGTGGTTGCCCCAGGCCATCCCAACCTGGGAGTGGAAGCAGGGTCAGAGCTCTGAGAGCCACAGCACGGGCAGCCCCTCCCAGCCCAGCCTCGGCTCTGCACACGGGCACGGACCTGCCGAGAACCCCAGTGCTGGCTGCCTGCAGCTCCCCGCGCCTCCTGTCTCTGCATCCCTGGCTGGCCCTGACACAGCCCTACGGGGGCGTCCTACAGGGGCGCCGAGGGCAAAGGCCGCCATGGCCCACACTGGCACTGCTGGCCTTCCCTTTCTTTTCTTTTTAAAAATTTGCCACAGGGCATGAGTGCTCGCCAGAGAGAGAGAGCAGGAAAGTGACATGCAGCCCCCACGGGGACGGTCACCCTCCAGTCCCTCCTCTTCATTTCTGCTTCCTTCGGAAACATGTGCCCAGTGTGCTTCTAGAGCTGCCTGGACTGGGATTTGAACCGTGCATTCGGTCACGTGGGATCTAGCCGCCTCGACCACCAGGCAACTGACTGGCCCAACCAGTTTCTCCTTACCAAGTGCCTCTGCTCTTCGCAGAGCCAGGCGGGCGGCCTTGCCATGCCGTCTCCCGAAGGCCAGGAGCCAGAGGGGCGTGGGGCAGGCCGGTGACGCGGGTCTCCCCGACTCAGGAGCCTCTCACTACAATGGCACCTGGCCCCGACAGGGGAGGCTGGGGGGCGGGGCAGGGGGAGCCCAGGATGCTCAGGAAGGAGCTGCCAACCTAGAATCGCCCCCAACAATGCTGCCAGCAGCCACGGACCTCTGCGACCACAGATCGATCCTCAGAACAGCGTCCCCGGCCTCGGCCAGCGCAGGCTGTCACGCCCCTGCCGGCCTCAGTCCTCACCTGGGAGCAGGCACGGTCAGTTTCTGTGGCCCTCAAGTGTGCATCTCCCTTGCCTCTGTCTCTTCGCACGGGTCGTTCCCGCTGCCTGGAGTGCTATTTTGCTGCCTCCCTACTCCCTGTCTCCTGGCTCTTGCTTGCTTGGCCTTCCATTTTCAGCTTAAATGCCTCCTCCTCTAGGGAGCCCTCCTGACTGTTTCAAGACTGGGTTGAGTGCCCTTTGTTAAGTACCTCTGCAGCTCCCAGAGCCCCTACATTTTATATTTGTAACTCTATATCATATAAACATGTTTAATTCCTTCCCCCGGTTAACTGGCCCCGTGCTAGTGTAGGAGCCTTCTGACTCCAATTTCAGCCCTTTATTCTCCACAGCCGGGACCACTGCTAAACCTCCTGCTGCGGTGGTTAGCCTCGCCTCCTCCTGGCCTCCCCTCACGCCCTCCTCCAGCGGGCCAAGCGGCCCTAAGTCAGACCAGACGCTCCCTGCAGAAGCCCGGATGCACGTCCCTGATTCCCTCGAAATAAAGCCTCCGCGTGCTCCCAGGACCCGGTGATCCGCCGGCCCCCACTGAGCCCCGAGGGCTTCCTTTCGCAGCCTAGAACTCGCGCCGTCCTGCTCCAGGGCCCTGGCACACGCTGCCTCCCATCTGAGGCACCCCTCCCGCTCAGCCCCAGCTAAGCAGCCCCCTCAGGAGCGGGCTGGCCTTGGCTCGTGGGTGCCGACACCCAGCGGTGGGGGCTCCTGTCTCTTAAAAGGCTGTGGGGAGAGGGACACAGCACGTGGGGCCAGGTCGCTGCAGGCTGGACTTCCCAGCCCTCTCTTTAGAAGCAAGACCGGGCTGTCTGAATAGTGTCAGCGAGTCAGATTCTTGTCTCCCGGCCAGACTCAGAGGTGGCTCTTCATAGGCCGTGCCGGTCAGCGGGAGAGAAGAGAGCGTGGGAAGGAGGGAAGGAGAGAGGAGGGGACGGGCAGAGAGACAGAAGGAAAGAGAGGCAGGAGGGAGAAAAAGGAAGAGGGAGGGGAACAGGAGAAAAAGAGGGAGGAGGGAGAAAGGAGAGACCGCGGGGAAGGAGGAGGGAGAGGAACACTGCCGTTGGCCCTGATCAGAGGAGCCCCAGGCCCTGCCCTGTCCTGGAGCCACCCTGTGGGCCCCGCCCAGGCCAGGCCCTCGCCTTGCTCCTGGACAAGGCCAGTTACACAACACCGGCCTCTGTGGCTGAGTCCAGGCCAGCCGCACACGGGCAGCTCCAGGGTGGGAGGAGGGAGGAGGGAAGGGAGGGGGGGAGGAGGGGGGAGGAGGGAGGTGCTTCCCGTGGGCGCCGCCCGCCACCGTAGCTTGGCGGCAGCTCCTGGCCCCCGGCTTGCAGAGTGTTCCCAGATGTGCCCTGCAGGCAATGAAAGGCGGCTGGTTCCTGTCAGCAGCGGGGCGCCCCAGGAGGGGACCCCCAGCGGTGGCGGGCAGCTGTCTGCAACGTGTGCTCTGGCGGCAGGGAGGGGAGCCGGCACCAGGATGGCCTGGCTGGGCCCCACCCACACCCCTTCTCCTGGGTGTCTCAGGAGATGCGCCCCCTCCGCCCTGCCGCCCCTGCTCCTGAGACTTGCCTGAGGGCCAGGGCAGGTTTGGGGCTAGCCCTTGCCCTACTCCCTGCCCGGGGGCTTCTCCCCACCCTGCCCGAGGTTCTGGGGGCAGGAGCCTATCACAGCAGTTCTGTCCTTGCCTTTTGGCGACAGTGGAGAACATGTGACCCAGTCCTAGCCAATTGCAGTTGCCCATTCCCCTAGCCCCGAGATTGGCACAGGGCTGGGCACGTGACCCAGACAGGACCAACCCAAGGCTGCCCTGGGATTCTCTGTGTGGACAGAGGAAGGCCTCTGTGCAGCAGACCACGTGGAGCAACGTGGCGTGGGGGCACTCGTGGCCACCTAGGCTGCTGGGCAGATGCGGAGACGAGTCTGGCGTGGGGCCGGCGTGTCTGCGCCCACACAGCAAGTCCGCGGAGAAGAAGCGGCCACGGCTGGCCAGAGAGGGCGGGGCTCTGCGGTCCCAGCAGCTTGGGGGTGGGGACCGCACTGGGCGACCCAGTGACCTTGAACACTTGAGCGCCACCGTGAAATCGGAGCAGCTGGACGGGGAAGGCGGGCAGCGAGCGGGTGCGGGAGCAGAGGCCCTGCCCTGCCCGGCCGGGCGTGCAAGGAGGAACCCATCCCTGCTTTAAAACCTGGGCTGAGGCCAAGCCAACCCACCGGCTGGGTCTGCCTGGCACGGCTGCCCAGGGGACTCCATGGCAGAGATGGTCACAGCCAGGGGTTAAACGAGGCCAGGCCTGGCTGGTCAGCTTGGGGCAGGAAGCAGAGCCAAGCCAAGGCCAGGCCCTGCAGGAAATGGAGGATTCTTTCCGTCAACCCTCAAACTGACCTTTGTGGATGGCCTAAACCTTCTTTTCCTCTGTAATACGACAAGCACTGAGACTTTGACTCCCTTGAGGGGGCTCACTCCTCCGGGCAGCCCTCGGGGGTGGAGCTTATTTTGCTGAAGGGGCAGAGTGGTGGCAGGGCTGAGGCCAGATCGGGCTCTCCCACAGCGGTCAGGGCTCCTACCTCAGCAGCTCCAGCTCCATGGCTTCCACTGCCAGGGCTGGGCTGCAGGGCTGGGGGGTGGGAGCAGACACGTCCCCAGGCCCTGTCCCCTTCTCCTGTCCCTCCATCTTCTCTCTAACAGAGCAAGCTTAGAGGACACATCTGTGCAGCAGGCGCCATGGTAACACGCACACGCACACGCACTGCACACGCCAGGGTCTGTCCTGGAGGAACTTCAGAAGGAAGGGACGTACCAGCTTTTGGTCTCCTGGAGAACTGCTGTCTGGGCAGAGCCACTCAGACAGTCCGGCCGTTCAGGGCACTGTGCTGGCTGGTGCCGGGGCCAGGGTTCTCTGGGTCCAGCACAGTACCTGGCAGCCCCACCGGGGCTCAGGGGCTCAGACGCAGCTTCGGCGAGTGGGGCTGAGGCCCAGACACCCACGGTTGGCAGCATCTCTGGTGCAGCAGGGGGTGGAGGCACCTGGATGGAACCCTGCCCTCTGCCCCCCTGACATGCAGTGTGTGCTCGTCACGGTCACGCACCGCTCAGAGCCTCAGTTTCCCCCATGTGAAATACAATGGCTCTCACTACTAGGACTGCCAAGCGAGGCCCGAGTGAGGGGCCGTGGTGGGCAGAGGGGTGGGCGATTAGACCGAGGGCCGCGCCACCCCGAGCACAGCACCGCCCACTCGCATGCCCCAGGGAGCCGCCCTGTAAGGCTGACAGAAATGGAGTGACCGGAGTGGGCGAGCAGGCAGGGACCAGGAAGAGAAGGGGCGGCCGCAGGAAGGGGCGGCCGGAAGCCCGGGAGCCAGCAGCTGGAAGGAAGGAGTCACCAGGTGGGCCCCACCCTTGTCGGCAGTACAGGCGGGCAGGCAGAAGGCCAGGGCACTTGGCAGGCCTGCCGCAGCCTCCGGAGACCCCGGACAGCCTTCGGGCCTGAGCGCCAAGCATTGTCCCCGAGTGTAAGAGGTTCTCGCGATGCATTTCACACGGACCACCGTGTGCAGGGGCCTGTGGGAACCGACCGCAGCCCCTCCATCTGCTGTGTGGGATGCTGAGGAGGGGCAGGGAGAGGCACGCGGCCCTGAGCACCGTCGTCGGTTTGCCCTGCCCTGCGCGGAGCCCTGGGCGGTCCCCTCTGACAAGCAGCAGCCACTGGTCCGCACACAGGAGGGACGAGGGTAAGCCTTGGCCCCAAGCGCCCAGCACTAAGGGTCTCTAAAAGCTGGCCGTGCCCTCCCCAGTGCGCAGGGGTGCACATCAGACACATGCGTGTGTACACAGGGATACGTGCATGCACATCAGACACACGCGTGTACACAGGGATACATGCATGCACATGGGTGGAAACCCCAGTCCCTCATCACGCTTGCTCCTGCCTCCCCAAGGCCCAGCCAGCTCCGGACTCTCAACTCTGCGAGGACCCCAGAGCCCCCAGCCTGCCAGGCCCACGGGAAGGCCCTTTCGGTGCGCAGGGACTGTCCCTCCCCTCGGACCCCCAGCAGCGCCCCTGTCATCAGGGTTAGGAACCGGGTGGGGCCAGCCAGGCTCCCGCAGTCCATGCAGTGAAGCAGAACAACCCGCTCCCCAGAGGCAGCCCCAAGGCCAGGGCAATGACTGGGGCTCCTGAGGCCTGACGTTCGGTTACGCACTGTTCGACGGGCCGCGGCCGAGGGGCGCCATTTACACCATGGACATCTCCATGATCGGAAAACACGTGCTTCTATTGCAGCGCCACTGACCACGCATCGATCATGTCGACTTCCCGTCAGATGGCAGCGAAGGGACTCGTTCTCACAGATTGATGTGAACAAACGCAGTTGTCTTAAAGACTCCTGATGGCCGTTAGCAGAACTTCGAATTCCCTATGACTTTGTGTGCAAGTGTTTAATTTATAGAACGGCTTCGCCTCTGGTATAATGCCGCGGAGAAATCAGTAACAGCACAACTGGAAACAGCTATCGGCTCTGGGCGGCCTCTCGGAGCCGGCGCCCGGCCTGGGCTGGAGCGGGGCCCTTGCAGGGCGCAAGGAGGCCGTGGTACTTCTAGGCGCTCGGCACGTGGTACCGGGGCTGGCGGTTCTCCAGGCAGCTCTCCTGAAAACGCGCTCTGGAAACCCAGGCATCTCGGTGCCTCAGTTTACGCACCCGAGAGGCAGGGGCAGCTCCCCCAGACTGTGAAGGCCAAGGCTCCACCCTTCGGAGTCCTGCCCCTGCCCGGCCGACATTCTCGCCCCTGAGCTTCTCCAAATTTGGTGCCGCCCAGAGCCCTGACCCTGTTTCCTGCCCCGGCCCGGCCCTCCGCCCTGGCCGCCAGAGGGGCTGCGCCGAGGGCCTCCCCAGAGCCCCCAGGAGCTGCCCACAGAGGAAATCCTCTTCCTCCTTGACAGGCGGCAAGTTACGGAATGTTACTTTGGGAATTTTTTGGCTTCCACGTTGCAGAATGTTCTAGCCTTCCAGCCACAGGCCCCCCTCCCTCTCCGCCCGCAATTCCTTGGCCAAAGACAGGCTCAGGCCTCCCCTCCCCTCCTCCTCCACTGCGTTTGTGGCAAGCAAAAGAAAATATGCCAAGGAGCCCGAAGACCTGATCGGAAATTAACCAGGCTCATTGGACAGCGGTCGTTTTCAGAATAGAGAGCCGCAGCCTGCACCCTCACCCAGATGAGACGGGGCAGGGGAGGAGAAGGGCCCCTCGCCCGCCCGGGAAAAGAAAGTCCAGCTCTTTATTCCCTGAGTGCCTCCCTCCCTTCCTGGCAGCGGAATAATTAAATATTCATGCATTTTCTCCTGCCCTTAAGAAAGTGATAAGTCAGATTTGGGCACACACAGAGAAAAGCGCCTGAGGCAGGAGGTGGGAGCCGAATTTCAGGGAAGACAAAGCCTTCTCTTCAATTTCCGAATGAAAACACCCTTCACCTTTGCTGCTGTGAATTTCCTAGACACACACCAAGACAATCTGAGAATTATGAGGCTCCAGGACCGATTAGGGCTGTTTGTGTTGACGTCAAGTCTGGGGGAATTTTTTCTTCCCCGCTAGTATTTATGATACTGACAGATGCGACAGGGAAAATCCTGGGACGGGACTAAGTGGGGGTGTGCACGGGGGTCAGGAGCCAGCGTGGAAAGCAGACCCGGGTTTGCCGCCAGCTGCCAGACCGGCCTACTCCCGTTATGCCCCTGCCGGCGTGAGGGAAGGAAAGAACAATCCTTGTGCGCCTACTGCGTGCCAACAAGCTTCCAGGCGGTCTCCACGAGGGCACGGTTTAACCCACACGGAGAAGCCGCTCCTGGCGGTTTGCAAGGGAGGAAACGGAGACCACCAAGCAGCGAAACCATTTTCTCAAGGTGCCGAGGTCGGAGTGGGATTTGAACACTGGCCCTTCTAGCTCCAAAGAAGCTTTGGGATGAATCTGCTTCGTTTAGTTCCCGCTTCGAGAGGCGGTGGGCAGGGGTTGGGGGGCCACGACCAGTTTCCCCAACACCGCCCAGACCAGTCTCCTGGCACGAGGGGCATCTGGAAGCAGCTGGGCGGGGCCTGGTGTCCGGGAGGACTGAAGGGAGGGTGACGGCCCCACCCTCAGCCCCGGGACTGCCTGGGGAGGGACAAGGCTGCTGGCGTGGTCTCTCCACCCAGCCCTCCCGGAACGTGCCCCGTGTCAGCCCACAGCGCGGGCTCGGCACAGCCTCATCCCTGCTGGAGCCCGCCCGGCGACCTGCCCTCAGTGGGCTCTCGCCCGCCTGCACGCTGGCTGGGAGGGCTCCGCCCGCAGCCGGTTCAGCAGTGCCCTGGGAGGCGGCGGGAGGGCACCGCACAGGGTCCCTCGGCAGTGCGTGCACACAGCCAGTGCCAGGACAGCGTGAGCGCCATTATGACGGTGCTGTCCCGCAGGCCGGGGGAGCCACGCAGCCTCACAGTGAGGGCACCTGGCCGAGCTCCGCTTCCGCCTGTCGGCAGGAAAGACAGCCAGGGCCACCAGCTCTGGGCGTGGGAAGGACTGCCCGGCAGACGCGGCCCTGCCTCGGCACCTGGCCTGTGGGACCTGGCCCCCTCAGAGGGACAACCTGCCCGACGGTACCTGGCAGCCCTGCTCCACCTGGAGTGGGGGCTTTGTTTTTTTTTCCGTTTTATTTATTGATTTAATGGGTGAGAGACAGGCCCACAGCACCACCACCCCCGGTGCAGCCTTCCCGGCCGGCCGGGGTCACGGACGCACAGCCCGAGTACTCAGGCCGTCCGGGCTGCATTCGGTCCACGCTGGCCAGGCATTGCTTGAGCAGGGCCTTCCCATAGCGCCCCGGATCCCGACGGAGGAGAACAGGGAGAAGGGGGGCAGTGCGAGCACCACTGAGCTGCCCCAGGACGGGCTGGTCAGGGGCTTGACCTTAGATCCCTCGGCTCTGACTGTGTCCCCCGCCCTCTCCCCACACAGAGCAAGCAGCCCCGAGCCGGAAGCGCTGCAGGGCCCTGTGGGCGGGGAGGGGTGGGCACAGCCGTCTCCTGGACCTCAGCTCTTGTCCTCTGGCCCCCTTTCCCACCTCGCTCTCTCCCTCCCAGCGCTCCCGCCTGACAACCTGGAATGCTTCCTGTGAATGGACTGTAACCTGAGTGGCAGATGGAGAAGGTACCCCTCCACGTGGAAGGCGAGCTAGAGTGGCCCACAGCTCCCTGGCGGCCAGGGCAGCCGGCAAGACAGACAGGGCCAGGTGGGGAGGTCACTGCGCCACCGAGGCGAAACAGGCGCGCCCTGGTTCCCCGCCCAGGTCCCCACCGCAGGGCCCCCAACCACGTTTCCTGGGCTTTGTGCTGATCAGCCCGCAGAGCAGGACCACCCAGAGAGAATCCAATCTCTGCAGATGGGCACCTGGGAGGGGTCTGGTGGCTGCCAGCGGCAGGTCCCAAGTCCCTGTCCAGTACCTGCCACAGAATAGCACCCACCCACTCGTCGGCCTGGATTCGTTGGTTCGGAAATACTACTGCGTGCCTGTCACGTGCCAGGCAGGAGACGGCTGGGTTCTGCCCTCGGGAGCCGTGGGCAGAGGTGACCAGCGTGTGGCCCTGACTGCCGACGCGTGTCCGGGCTCTCTGCACACGCTGACACGTGGCGTGCTGGTCCACCCAGTCCCTGCAGGAGCTCCACAGGGCCGTCCCATGCCCCTGCTGCCTCTAGCACCCTGTGTCCTGAGCACTCGCTGTCCCTCAGTGCCAGCACCCTCCCTGGGCAGCCCGGGCCACGGAGCACCGAGGGAGGGCCAGTCACTGGTTTTCAAAACCTGGGCCGTTTGGGCCAGCCAGTGGTGCGATGGCTAAGGCAGCTGGATCCCACACAGCTGGCTGTGTGGTGTGAGTCCTGGAGCCAGGCATGTGTGCACGTGTGCGTGTTCACAATCCAGAGAAGAGGAAGGAGGAGAGAGGACTACAGTGTGGCCACCCCCGGGGGTGATTTCTCACTTTCTCTCTGTCTCCAATGAGTACATGAGCCCTATAGGTATTTATTAAAAACTAAAAAAGAAAAAAATCTGGGACGTTTAAAAAAGAACTAAGGTTCTGTACACTTCCAGGATTAGGAGTAGGGAGACCCTACCCTCCTCTCCGAGTAGTAAGAGCTACAGGTACCAGCTTCTTTCGGGCCCAGGAATCGAACCTGGTTTCCTGTGTGGCCCCAGCCTGCTGACAGCAGCATCAGGTCACGTGTGTGATTGTGGCTGGGCTCTGTTTTAGATGATGCAGGTCAAATTCACAGATCATAAGACTCACTATTTCAGGGCCAGACCCATAGTGCAGTGGGTAAGCTTGTACGTGGGGGCTGGATCCCACGTGGGCGACTGAGGTTCAAGTCCTGACCCCGGCAGCTTGAACATACACTGGGTGCATGTGCACATGCGCCCCAGATCCTGACAGAGTGGAAAAATGGGGGGGGGGGTGCCACGTGATCACACCCACTGAGAGGCTCTCTCTGGTGAGTGCGTGCGCCCTCTGGCAGTAGGAAAAATCACCATTTTAGAGTGTACAACGGAGTGTTTTTAAATATAATTGCAAGAGTGTGCGACCATCACCAACATCTAATCTAGGAACGGTTCAGCACCCCAAAAGGTCCCCTGCCCTCCACGGCACCCCCATTCTCCCTCCCCTGCCCCAGCATCCCCAACCCACTTTGTGTTTCTATGCGCTTTCCCCTCCGTGACCATGCGTGTGACTCTGCCTGCACACACGTGGGGCTCTGCCGGGCGCCCTGCACCAGGCGCGGCGTTTGCCGGGCCGCCCACGTGACGTGTGTCTGTGCTCACGGTGCGACACCTCTGCCCTCTGCAGATGGACTCGCGGGCTGGCCCTCCCTCCGGCTGGCGGAGCTGCTCTGAGCACCTGAGCCAGATTTGACACGGACAGAGGCCTCCTTCCATCCAGGCGCGAGTGCCCCGCCCAGGGTCTCTCTGCGGAGCCGTCTGAGGAGGTGCTGCGGTTCCTGGCGGCGCCCTCCCACTCCCGTCAGCCCTGCGTGGGCGCAGTTCCCCACGGCCACACCAGCACTCAGCACTCCTACTCTGCACCTCCTCGGTCTCCCCAGCCTCGGGGTGAGCAGTGGCTTCTCTCTGCTCTCAGCCTCCCCCTCCGACCTTAACTTAGTCCCCCCCACCCTAGAGCCCACGGGGGCTTGTTTAACCGGGACTCCCCCGAGGAAGGCAGAGCACCTCCACACCACCCACTGCTGCCCCAGGGCCAGCCCAGAGCGGCTGGACAGAAATGTGAATCAGCCAGACCGACAGCCGGGGCTCCGGAGCTCGCCGGGTCCCGGATCCTCTGCCAGCGCTCTGGGTTCTAGATCGTTCATTGCCCAGCAGCCCGAGGCCCTGAACCCGAGCTGCTTCCCGTGGAAATTCCCAGAGCCCCTCTGACACCTTGTCCTCACGTCAGGCCCTGCTGGGGCTGGACATTGCCCTCCGACTGGCCACCCTGGGCAAGGCGTGGCCCCAGGACCAGGTCTGATGGCTTTGCTGAAGCCCAGGATGTAGAATTTCCTCTGACGCCCAGCCAGGCCATCGCCGTGTCCTGGCCTCTGCGGCGGCCAGACGTCAGATGGCCGTGTAGGCCGGTGGGGACGCCCCGCGTGCAGGACTGTCTGAAGCGCAGCTTCGCAAAGCCCCGTGGACACACTGCGTCGCCCTTGTAACCAGGGAGACTGCAGGAGGCCACCCTTCGTTCTGACAGAGGCGGCGTGGGGCTTGGATGGGGGCCGGGGCGCAGCAGAACCCTGAAGTCAGCAGAGTTGATCTTGGGCCCCGGCCCACTTTCCTTGCTCACACTCCCCGCCCTCCCGCTCAGGACCCTGGCCAGGCCCGGCCAGGCTCTCTGTCCAGGAGGGCGGGGACCAGGGCAGCGCCGGAGCCGCCACCAGGACTCTGGCCTGCTGAGCCCTGTTGCTGCAGCCCCCGGAGGAAGGCCCAGCCGCCCACTGCACGGAGGAACAGGTGAGGCCTGGAGCAAGCGGACCCGGCCCACGGAGGCCCACTGGGAGCCGGAGAGCCGGGGTCTGGGCCGGGCAGTCGGCTGTGGTCACCACAAGAGGTGCACTGCCTAGGGAATGAGGATCCGGGCCAGAGCTACCAGAGGTTCAAAACCCAGGGCAAAACGAGGCCCTCCACGTTTGGAGTGCTCACGGAGGGCGGCTGCCCACCAGTGGCCAGGGCACCCGGCCCACAACTCCTGAGCCCCCAGGTCCCACCCAGTCCTCTCCAGGACCCCCAGCTCACGGACCTGCTGGTGTCTTCCCCTCGTCTGAAGGACCTGGACGGCTGCCCCAGCCCCTCCCCGACTTCATCACTGGGGCTTGAACTCACCACTGGGGTTCCGAAAGGGGAGCAGATTTGGTTTTGTCTTTTATTTGCTCATTTAAAGAAATTCGAGAGCCCTGCCTAATCGTCTGGTCAAGGCTGCAGACAGGCCATAAACGCTTACACGACCCAGGGAGCCTGAGGCCACCACTGGCCTGGAGAGGCCGAACCCCAAGTCTGTTGGGACTTGTCAGCTCGAGAGCCCAGAGTTCTAGGGAACAAGAGTGCAGTCCCCTGAGGGCAGGCACCGTGGGGAGGAGCCGGGGGAGGCCAGGGGAGCCCTCCGGGGCTGGGGCTTTGGGCTCTGAGGCCGACTGAGCCACGGGGCAGTCAGCGGCGTCAGAACGGAGCACGTGCAGCTAGCTTACATTTCCCAGCCTCCTTTGCAGGTGGGCGTGGCCGTGTGACTAAGTTCTAGCCAACGGGGTGTGTGCACTTAATTTTTTTCAGTTTTATCATAGGGGACATGCACTCGCCAAAGAGAGAGAAAGAGAGAGAAAAGAGAAAGTGAGAAATCACCCAGGGGGGTGGGCCACACTGCAATCCCTCCTCCATTCCGCTCTAGGGGTTTTAGGCCCACACACGCGTGCGCCTGGTGTATTTCTCAAGCTGCCAGGTATGGGACTCGAAAGCGAGTCGGCCACGTGAGATCCGGCCACACGAACCTTGGCGCCACCTGCTGGTCTAAAGCGCAGATTCAGAAGGGGCACGCCCCACTTGGCTCCTCCCTCTGTCTGCTGCTTAGCTGGGGATTTGGTGGAGTTCCAGCAGTTACTGTCACCTGAGGCAACCCTGGACAGAGACGAGCGAGTTCCCTGGCTTCGGGGAGCCTCACCTTCCTGAGAAAGTGCCCACCTGGGAGCCGTGCGGGCCGGCCCACGGCACAGCCGGCAGCCGGGCAGGGGCCGGATTCCCCCTGGCTGACTGGTGAGAATCCCGCCCCGTGGCTTGAGAAGACCCCGCGGGCACGGGCACGGGCACGGGCACGGGCGCGGTGCACCTGTGCTCAGGTCCTGACCGGATGCGGCAAGGACAAAGGCGAGCAGGGTACCCAGGCCCCACCCGGCTCCCTCTGGTGTGGACGCGTGCCCTCTGACATAAACAAATGCCCTGACAGAGCCGTGATTCTCTGGGGTCCCCGTTAGGTGGCCAACACCGCCCTCACCGTCGGGCGGGGCAGTGGGAGGACGCGCTGCAGGGCTGGGGTCCCTGGGTCCACGCCAACCCCACTTTCTCTCTCTGACCACTAGGTGTCTCCGTGTTGCCCAGCCGGGAGTTGGTTCTCTTAAAGCCCCTGCAGGTTTCCAAGATGGCGAATTAAGCCTCCGCCCCCTCGGAGCCCCCTCTCTCCCAGCCGGTGTAGGCAGGCTCTTCGCAGAGGTGCTGCCCACACGGCGTTCCCTGGGACCCGGCAGCCACTCCCTTCGCGCGGATTTAGACGGCCCCACTGGGAGGGGCTCTGCTGCCCTCCCGTGGCCGTCGGCTGAAATGCAGGCCCTCCCCCCTCTGGAGGGCAGAGTCCTGAGTGACTGCAATCTGTCCTTGCCCTGAAGAGCTGGGATGCCGGGGACAGAGCCAGTGGTTCTGCAGGTTTGTGTGAGGAACTGGCCCATACGACATACCGAAGACTCTCGGCCAGGCTGCTCTCCCCTCTTCGTAACAAATTGCCCTTGCCAAAGAGAAAGCACCCCCACGGGCACGGGCACGCCACAGACCCTTCTCCATTCTTCTCTCCTTTGGGGACTCTGCGCACAGACACATGCCCAGAGTGGCTTTCAGGCCTCCGGGGCTGGGATTGGAACCGCGGTCGGCCGTGTAGAGCCAGCTCCCTTAACCACAGGGCTATGGGGCCAGCCCGACTCTCCTCTCCTTAAAAAGAGCCTGATCGGGATCAGAGCGCTACGCTCCAGTGTGGCTCGGGTCCTCGCCACGTCTGGCCACCTTCCCTGGTCCTGGGTGCGCGCCCTGGGGGGACCCCAGCACAGCACCAAGCAGGGAGCTGAGAACTGGGAGGGAGTTGGCCTGGCACCACTGAGGCCACTGGGCACGTAGCAGGAGCACGGGACCACCCCGTCCCGCGGGGAGAGCCTCAGGTGTGCTTGGAGCCAGCGGTGGGAGGTCGGGGTGGTGCTGCCCCGACAGCGAGGATGGGCAGCAGGGGAGACGTCGGGGTGTGCCAGCGCCTGGGTCAGTGCTTGTCAGGTACCTGGGGCATGTACGAAGGGGCGGTGGGGAGAGCGTCGTGCAGAGATGGCTTAGAGCGTGGGGCGGGGGACGCTGTGCTCGCCCGGCCAGCATGCAAGGAGCTTCAGCAGTTGCCCGGCCCTGCCGCGCTCCTGCGCCCCAGCGCCCCCACGCCAGGGACTTGGGCCCCCTAATAAGGTTTTGCTGTGGTCCCATTTTGCAGGGGGGAAGACTGAAGCCCAGAGAGGTCAGGTGACTTGCCTGAGGTTGCACAGTAAAGCGGGGTCTGGCATTCAAACTGTGTTCAACTGGCCCTAAAGTCCTTGCTTTTACATATGCATTTAAACAACTCTATTAGAAACGCCTTCGGGGTCCAGCAGTTGCTATAATGGTTACGTTACTGGACTCACACACAGTTTCCTGCAGTTCGAGTCCGGGACCCAGCAGCTTAATACTCAGGTGTGTGTGTGTGTACCAAAAACCCTAAGAGGAGAAATAGAGAAGGGATTGTGGCATGGCCATTCCCTCGGGGGGGGGGGGGATTTCTCGCTTTCGTCTCTCTGTCTCTCTGATGAGCACATACACCCTATAGCAAAAATCCCTCTTTAAGAAAGTCTTCAAAGAACCATGAAATAAACAGAGCAGTACCGTCGGCCACCCGGTGGCGACCGTCACCGCCCTGGGCCACGGCTGTCTCAGCCGCATGTTCTCCCTCGTCCTGGCCAATCCCTTAGGGTTACTGTCGCTGTGAGTTCTGTATTTTGCCGTAAGTAAAATACACGTGCATTAGAGCGTGCAAACCTTACGGTGAGCGACGTACCCTGTGCGCGAGCAGTTCTACGTGCGCCGTTAGGCCTTTCTTCTAGTCTCACCCCCGCTTTCTCCCCCTCTCACAGGGAGCAGACACCGTGTCGTGAGGACCGCCGCCGGAAACATGAAAGACGCTCGTCTGAGCCGGTTCCCGCCACCCCGACCTCATTTACACAGAGGGCCCCGCAGTTCGCGGTGCACCACGTAAGCCTCCCCGGAGTGGCCGTCCCAGAGGACCTTGCCGCCCACACCGGGCTCCCTGAGCAGGGTCGCAATACAGCTGAGCCCAGGCTCAGCCGTCCTGGGGAAGCCCGAGCCCAAGAACCTCAGCTGGGAAGGAAGAGTGCGGGCCTCCTTGGGACCCCCCTGCTCTGGGCAAACAGTGAGCCCTTGCAGGCTGCAGAGGCTGGCCTCCGGGAGGGGTTGCCCAGGCGACCAGCGGGCTCCTCCCAGGCCTGCTGTAAGTGGCCACGTTGCCCGGCAACCAGGTGGCAGCGTCCCCTGAGTCCCAGCCACACAGCTGCGCCCAACCTTGCCCGGGCCTGCGGGAGCCCTGGGGCCCCCTCCTCCTTCCCCAAGCCCAGGCCCGCTGTGCCTTCCGTCACAATGAACGTGGCCCTCTCCAGGTGAGTGGCCTGTCCTTGGCTGGAGGGAGGGAAGGAGGCAGAGAGGGGTGTGGGGGCTGATGTGCCAAGAAGAGGGAGGGCACCGGGACTGCCTGGAGGGGTTGCCCCTCGCCACACCGAGGCCCCGGGGACACAGGGCTCCAGAATCACCTGTCTGCCTCTCCTGCGGCACCACCTGGGCCCACTGCACCCTCCCCGCCTCATGTCTGCCTGGAAAACGCCCCTCTTGCCTGAAACCCCACAGGCCTGGCCCCTTCCGGAGAGCCCCGCCCGCGCCCCCTGCTCGCTCCACTCCTGCCAGTCCCATCTGTTACCACCCCTGCTTCCTTTGAGGTTCGCCCACCCCAGGCACCTCTGAAGCACCCAACATGCTTCTTTAAAGTGAGCACCCGGCCTCGCTCATGGGGGCCTGACTCGGTGTCGGGGGTGCAGGCCCGGGAACCCACAGTGGACCTGTGCCCCGGGGATGCTGGTTCAGGGACGCGGAGGACCCCACCCAGGGGCCAGGGGTGCGGCCGGCTATGGGACCTTCAGGGAGATGCATGACCTCCTGGGGTAACAGCACGGCTTATGGGTGACCCGGGCAGCGTTGTGACAGGGCGTGCCTCGCACGAGGGATCTGGGGACCACCGAGGGCGGCTCAGAGAGCTTCCAGCCTTAGGGATGTGACGAGAAGGCTGCAGGTACTGGCCAAAGGGAGACCAGGAGAGCAACGCGCAGGAGTGCGGGGAGGCGTGTGCCAGGCGGAGAGGGAGACGGTGCTGGGCCCGCCCTTTCCGCCCCGGGAGGACTTGCCCCAGCACGCAGCCCATGGAACACCTCCTACAGGCAGGCGCCAGGCTAAGAGCACAGGAGTCTTTCTTCCTCTCCCTTGCTCTGTTCTCTCTCTCTCTTCTTTAATTTTGCATAGGGCACATGCAGAGAGACAGAGACAGAGAGAGAGATAAAGTGGAAAAAATCACCCCCCAGAGGGGATGGCCACACCACAGGCCCTTCTCCTTCATTCTCTCAGGATCTGGGGCAGGCACGCACACATGCCTGACATGTTTTCTAAGCTGTTGGGCCTGGGACTCAGACGCAGAGTGGGCTGTGAGACCCAGCCTCCTAACCGTCATTCCATCTGCTGGCCCATCTCCCTCTCTGTCTCTCTCTGGTGAATGCATATGCCCTCTGGAAACTAAAAACAAAAAGCAGTAATAACAGGAACTCGGGGGAGGTGGACAGTCACTGTATTTTTTGCTCCCTTTTTCTAAGTATGTTAATTATAAAAAGAAAGTCCTCAGGGCTCGGAGAAGGGGGAGCATGCTGGCAGCTGGGCTGGGGAGGGCGCGTGGGGAGTTCCAGGGCAGGCCTCGCTCCTGGGGACTGTGAAATAAAGGGCCCCGCTAGGGAGGCGAGGCCTGCAGAGGGCCCGGGGAGGACGAGGCCAGGGCGGGGTCCGCAGTGACCTTCCTGCCCACACTGCCCTGCTCTGCCTCCACGGCCCGGCTGCGGCCCGAGCCCCGTCCCGGAGCGGGTGCCCGCCCTCGCGGGAGGCAGCGTGGTGGGGCCCCACAGTCGAGGCGGGTGTCTGCTCTGGTGTGACCAGTCCGCGTCGCTGCGCAGGACACCGCTCAGGGCCCCGCCTCCGCAGGCACAGCCAGGTGCGGGTGATGGAGGACGTCGTGGACAACGCCGAGAAGCACTTCGGGCAGTTCTGCTCACTGCTGGCCGCCTACACGCGCAAGACGGCCCGGCTGCGGGACAAGGCAGACCAGCTGGTCAGGCAGCTCGTGGACTTTGCCAACACCGAGAACCCCGAGCTGCGGGCCACACTGCGGGGCTTTGCTGAGGACTTGGCCAAAGTGCAGGACTACAGGCAGGCTGAGGTGAGCGGGACGGCCGGGCCTGGACACCCATGGCCGAGGTCAGGGGGACAGCCGGGCCTGGAGTGCCCATGGCCGAGGTCAGGGGGACAGCCGGGCCTGGGACACCCATGGCCGAGGTCAGGGGGACAGCCGGGCCTGGGACACCCATGGCCGAGGTCAGGGGGACAGCCGGGCCTGGGGTGCCCATGGCCGAGGTCAGGGGGACAGCCGGGCCTGGGGTGCCCATGGCCGAGGTCAGGGGGACATGTCAGGCTTCCCGGGCCGTCCGTGGCTCCCAGGTGCAGCTCGGGGGTGCAGAGCTGTCTATATGGGCTGGAGGCGGGCCCCACCCCTGCCCCTGGTCAGACTCTGCCCGTTCTGAGTTCCAGGTCGAGAGGCTGGAGGTCAAGGTGATCAGCCCGCTGAAGCTCTACGGGAAGCAGATAAAGCAGGCGCGGGTGAGCCGGGGCGCCGCGGGGGCGGGGGCCCGTCTGGGGGATACCTGGGAAACAGTGCTCTTCTTTTCAGACTGAGATCAAGAAATTCAAACGGGTCCAAAACAATGAGATCAAACAGCTGGAGAAGCTGGAGAGACTGAGGCAGAAGTCGCCCTCGGATCGGCAAATGATCGTATCCTTTCCCGGAAGTGGGGCCTGGGGCTGATGGCCCGGGCGGCTCGTCAGTCACACCCCGTCTGGACTGGCCCCCTGGGCAGCGGGCAGCGGCTGCAAACGGGTGGCCACCCACTGGGACTGCCTGGCTCAAGCGGGCTCCTTAACCAGCTGTCCCAGTCACAGGTGAGTGTCACCTGTCTGTCCAGGGCAGGCAGAGCCGCGCACACTGAGATGACCTCACAGAACGGCCCCGCGAGCTCTGTCCGGGCAGGGGCCGGCGAGAGTGGAAGGTGCAGGGAAGGTGGTGTCGTCAGGGCCTGGGCTCGGCCCCACTGTCGGCACTGAGGAATCGCTGCCCTCGGGGCCTCGGGTCCCTACCAGGGAGGCCTCTTGTGCCGAGAGCTGGGCACCTCGTGCGCCATCCCCGCCGTCCAGGTGGGTTCAGACTTGGGCAGAAGCTCGAGGGCACAGCACGGTGGGCCAGCGTGCTCCCCTTGGACGGTCCTGCCTGGCGGGAAGGTGGCAGTGCGGGGTCAGGGCTGCTGGAGGACTGACCCTGCCCACGGAGTGCCCCTACTACATGGGACCCGAGGTTCTTGCCTGAGGCCACATGTCCCCCCCCCCCCCACCGTGTCTGGCACTGTCTGGAGAGTGGCTGTCACGGCTGCCGGGGGCTCCTGCCCGGGTTAGGTTCCTGGCGCTTGGGCACGAATGACCATGGCCACAGACGGCAGGCTGGACCGGCCAGCTCCAGCGTCCACGCTCCGGAGAGGGGAAGTCCCACCACGCTGAACCAGGAGGCAGTGCTGCGGTCCCTCTCGGAGTTTTGGAAAGAATCCGTCTCTTGCCTTTCCAGCTCCCAGAGGTGGCCTGTGTCGCCTGGCTTGGGGCGTCTTCCTCCCCCTTCAAGCCTTTCCTGTTGTCACCTCCACCCTCTGGCTCTAACTGCCTCCCCTGCCCCATCAAGGACCGAGGTTATAGCAGGCTTGCCCAACCACCAGGAGACTGTCCCAGCCAGGCTCGGCTGGGCCCTCGAGGCTGTAGTTCCGCGGGCAGTGGTTACCCTCCTTTGCCAGGTAGGGGACATGCTGACAGGTGCCAGGGACTAGGATGCAGACGCCTTGGGGGGCATTTTCCTGCTTGGCGCCAGTGGAGTGGGCAGAACCGGGCCCTCTGTGGATGTTCCCCGGTGGGCAGGGTGGGGTGCCGGGGTGGTCGCCACCCGCAGCTATGGCCTTGGCCCCCGAGCACCCGTGGTCTGCCCCCCTGCCGGCGTGCCCGGCACCTCTGTCATTGACCAATCTGAGAAACGGCGGCTCCCCTTCTGTCTGCGGGGGCTTCCCGGATGTCAGCCCCCAGCCTCTCTGCCCACTTGAGGCCAGGCGGCTCGAACGAGAAGCTCTTTAAGGGGGACACTGAGGCCGAGAGCGGTGACTCATTTGAGGTCGCCTGGGCAGGTACATGGCACACTCAGAACTGCCCCCGAGGATGCCAGGCTAAAACCCACGTGTTCCTGTCCGGGCCTGGCCTGGCACAGGCTTGCACAGGCGCCGACTGGGGAAGGAGTTGATTCCCTAAAAGTGCTGCACCCCAGGCATTCGTGGTCGTGAAGGTGGAGCGGGTGGGCGCCTGGGGGAGCGGCCCAGCGCCCGCGGTCTGGCCCTTACGGAGCCTGCGAGCTGGCCTTCCTGCCGGCCCTGCTCAAAGCCAAGGGCCCGAGGCTCAGGGAGGTTACGTGCTTGCTGGGGTCACACAGCTAGCCGGCAGTCCGTCCAAGCCAGCGTGCCCCTTCGGCTGCCTCCCACAGCCAGATGGCAAGAGACACCCCCGAGGCAGGAGAGCTCACCAGAGCAAGCACGGGGACTGAGAACAACCCAGAGCCCTCGTGACGCCTCTGCCTCTCGTGTCCCTGGCTAGGCGGAGACCAGCGTGCAGAGGGCCTCGGTGGACGCCAGCCGCACCACCCACCAGCTGCAGGAGACGGTCGACACCTTCCAGAGGCAGAAGCTGAAGGACCTGCAGGTTAGGGCACGCGGCCGGGTCAGGAGCACCCTGGGCCGCCCCGAGTGTGCACGTTGCTGTGTGCACGTGTGTCTGGGTGAGCGTGTGAGTGCGTGCCCACACAGCTCCCAGGACACTTAATCCTGGCCGCGGGGTGCGAGCGACTGTCAGGGCAGCTGTCCCACACAGATGGCTGCCGGAAAGCCACAGCTCCAGCCAGGAGGCCATGGGGCCAAGCTGGCCGCGCAGCACGGGCGCCTCGCCTGCCCCACTCTGCCTTCCATATGGTGGTGCACAGGACTACGCACCCTGGAGAGGGCCGCCTGGACCCCAGAGCTGGCGAGCCGCTCGCGAACACTGCTCTGTCCCTCTGGGGCAGCGTCGGCTATGGCTGACTCGGTAATTCGGCAAATGTCAAGTGCATATCCACTGAGTGCCAAGCAAGGCCCCTGAGCTCATGGACTGGACGGCCTGGGGGAAGACGGGGAGACCACGTGACCAACAGCATGCCGGGCCAGTCCCTGGGGTCGCCATGGGCACCTGCCTCCCACATGGCGTGTCGGCACCCAGGGCA
Source organism: Tupaia tana (assembly GCA_026018925.1). NCBI lineage: Eukaryota > Metazoa > Chordata > Mammalia > Scandentia > Tupaiidae > Tupaia > Tupaia tana. The sequence continues at coordinate 3,684,739 of JAKSZU010000018.1, forward strand.
GACCCCTCGCCCAGTGCGTCCCCTGCCTAGTCCCAGCTACCCAGTCCAGGGCCTGGCACCGAGGGGCTCACTAAACACTCGCAGGATGGACGAGAAGGGGAGGGGCAGATGGACGCCGGGGAGTGGCACCGAGCGTCTCTGGGCGGGCAGCCCTCGGGCCAGTGGGCACTGAGCACCTGAGAACGCGGTGCCTGGCGGGGCTCCTGAGAGCTCGGCCTCAGGGTGCAGGGCCAGGGCCAGCAGCAGCGCGCAGTTTCCGACGGGCCCACCTGGCGTTAAACGCTAAGGTCGAGCTATCCCGAGATAGAAATGAGACCTTACACTACGAACCCCACCGGAATACCTTTTCAGGCCGCCTTTCTAACAAAATGATCGTATTTACAAAATAGTTCTGAGGTCCTCATCCAAGGCCAGGAATACAGGGGCCCCCACCTTCTAAGAGCGACCCCTGAAGTCTGGGGTTCAGCGTGGGGTGGGCCCAGCTCCCAGGAAGCCGAGGCCGGGAGCCCAGTGTGAGAACCGCCCTCTAACGGGCTCTCAAAGGGCTGAGAGCAGCAGCCACTCCTGGCACCGCCGGGCAGAGGACACAGTCGGGAAGGATGCCGCTTCCCTAGGCCACATGAGCGAGTGCCAGACGGGCCTTGAACCCCAGCCTCGTTATCTGGCAGCTGGACAGAGCAGTGCTGCCTGGGAGCAGGGGTGGGAGCAGGCAACCCTGTCATCCTGGGGCCTCCCCTTCTCTCCAGGCCCGAGGCCTGCCCTGGGCCCCTCACCAGGCCTTTCCCAGGGCACGGGAGGGAGTGCTGTCTTCCCAAACAGCGCCAGCCTGCGTCCTGCCGGGCCAAAGTGAACTTGGCGCCTCCCACACTGCACTTGACACACTGCAGCCCTTCTGACCAGCCACAGAGAGAAGCTGGGATGCCGTCTCTAACCACACCTGGCTCAGCTGGCCCCTCCAGGCCGTGGGGCCCGGCCAGGCTGTGAGGCCTCTGGGCCGAGCAGCACCTACCGGCAGCCCCTCTCCTCCCGGGAAGCTCCCCTCACAGCCCAGGGGCCTGTAGCTCTCAACCTGCAGGCACCCATCTCGGGCGAGAGAGGTCAAGGCTGCTGGACCAGCCCCGCGGGCCGCGTGGAGGAGGGGAACCCTCAGCAGGTCCTTGTGGAGAGGCCAGCCCTCGCGCCTTCCCGGCACCATCCCGTGCAGGGCGAAGGGGCGGCTCTGGCCAGAGGCACGAGTGCACCCGACCTCAGACCTGGCGACTCCCCGGCCCTCGGCTACAGCAGCCAGGAACGGAAGGACACTTGTCCAGGGGCCTGCGACTGCACCGCTCATGAAGCAGAGGACTGAGAACAACCTGTGTCCAAGTGCCAGGGCCTGTCAGACAAGGGGCGGCCCCTCCAGCGACGAGTGCTGCGTAGACACAGGACAGCAGAGAGGGCCGGGAAGCCTGCGGGGTGGCCGGGACTGCTGGCGGACTGGGGAAAGCAGGGACCAGAGCGCAGCCAGAAGGTGGGCAGAGGTCACGTGTCAGCAGAGGGAGCAGTGGAGAGAACACGAGAAACTTCCAGAAGTTACCTAAGGAGGGGACGGTGCGAGAGACGGGACCAGGACGGAGAGCAAGCCCCCTCCACGAACACGGTGCAGCTCTGGTGGGAACTGCACAGAGTGTTATCTGTTCAAACGAAACGGGACGTATCGGGCCAGCAGGTGGCGTGGCGGTTACAGCCCTGGACCCTCACAAGGCCAACCGTGGTTCAGGTCCTGGACCTGGTGGCTTGCTTTCTCACTTTCCCTCTTCCTCTCTCTCTCTCTCCGGTAAGTGCATGTGCCCTACAGAAAAAAATTAAAAATAATAATAATAAATAAAATAACATAAATATTGGTTTATTGGAAAAGTCATGACAAATTTTTCTATGCAAAAATGCATCATGACTTTCCTGATGATCCAATCATTTTTCTTTAAAGAAATTTTTTTTAGAGAGATTTTTGCTATAGGGCACGTGTACTCGCGGGAGAGACAGAGAGAGACAGAGAGACAGAAAGTGAGAAATCACCCCCCGCCGCAAGCCCTTCCCGTTTTCCTCCTTGGACTTCGGGCACGCACGCACATGCACCCGGCGTGAGTTTAAGCCACAGAGTGTGGGACTCAAACTGCGGTTGACTACATGGGAGTCCAGCGACATAGCCATTACGCCTCCTGCTGGTCCCAATTTTAAAAATGCTTTTTAAAAGTTAAGATGACATATTAAGACCCCGCCGGAACCGCCCTGCCTTCTCCTCCGTCTGCGTGCCCTAGGGCCCGTCTCAGTGCTGAGGCCTTCTGGGCTTCTCTCCCCACAGAGAATATTTCTGGACTTTGTGACCATCGAGATGGTGTTCCACGCCAAAGCGGTGGAGGTGTACTCCAACACCTTCCAGACCCTGGAGAGCTACGACCTGGACAGAGACCTGCAGGTGGGTGGGGCGCCCCAGTTCCTGCTGGGCAGTGGGGGGCAGGACCCGATTTGGGCTCTGTCTTGGTAGAAGCCGTTAGTAATATCCCACAGTTTGTGTAACCGCGAAGACGCGTTCTAGCAACTGTTTGAAATGGTGCCCCTGGGCATTGAACCTAGAGGTGAGAATCTTCCCAGCACTGCCTGGAATGTCAGCGTGGCCTTCACTGGGGCGTCTGAAAACAGATGGACAGGGACCAGCAGATGGCGTAACGGTTATGCCACTGGACTCCCACCTAGTCTGCTGCAGTTCGAATCCTGGACCTGGCTGCTTAAACTCATGCCATCCCCTCTGGGGGGTGATTCCTCGCTTCCTATCTCTCTCTCTATCTCTCCAGCAAACACACACACCCTATAGCAAAAATCTTTCTATGAAAAAAACAAAAGCAAAACACAGACGAACAGAGGTGGCTCCCCATGGAAGTATCTCCTGGCCGACGCTTGGCACCGTTTGGCTGGAGAATGAGCGCTTCTCTTCACCGTCTCTGATAAAGAGTCAGAGCGAGCTGTTCGAGCTCTCACACCCAGTGTCACGACCATCCCCACCACGATGGCTCGTGGCAGTCTGGGCTCAGCAGGGCGGTTCTCACCCTTTGTGCAGTCGCAGTTGGCCCAGGCTGGGGTCGCTTCAAAGGTTTCCTCGCTCACGTCTGGCGGACGAATGGGTACAGGACCAGCTGCGTGACTCGCAGGGCTTCGTACAAAATGAAAGTGGAAGGCCCTTTATTCAATAATTATTGAGAAACTCAGGTTAGGACCGTGGAACATTGAACGGAGCACGGGGTCCCTCTGCGTGGAGCCTGGGTGTCTGTGCAGGCTCCCACCTCCAAAGCTGCCCTCTCTGGGTCCTGGGGGGCCGGCAGCCCCGACGCCTGGTAGGCTGGCCTTCCTCACAACATGGCGGCTGGTTCTGAGGGCGAGGGTCCTGAGACGTGGCGGGAACCGCATTGCCTCGAGCGGCCTCGTCCCAGGAGGCCCTCGGCTTGGCTGCTGCTCACTCCGTCTGTGGGAGGCGATTCGCTACAGTGGGCCTGGTTCCCGTGGGCTTCCGGCTCCCCGAGGGGCTGCGATGCGCTAAGACCACGCCTGAAGTTAACTGACGGGCAGGCTCTCGGCATCCCGCACCCCGTGGCCCTCTCTAGCCCGGCACCTCCTGCGTGGCTGTGGCGCAGCTGCCCATGCCCCGCAGAGCTGCTGCTGCGGGAGCTCCCTGAGCGTCCACGGCCACGGCCCGCGTGGCCCCACATCCCTCCCACTGCCGTCACGTCTCCCAGCAGGATTTCAGAGCCAAGATGCAGGGGGCGTATGGGCACAGTGACACCCGGCCGCTCGCTGACACCAGCCCCTCCCCGTCTGTCCCGTGGTTCCTCGCCAGCCAGGTGAGCACTTGCGGGGGGCTTGTGGGGGCGGGAGTAAACGTGGGGAAGTGGGTGACCGGGGGAGGCCGGGCGGTGCAGTCCCAGAGAACTGAGGAGAGGGGGGCTGAGGACTGAGGTTTGGAGGCGCTGAGGAGGTGGAGGGCTGTCCTGGACCTGACCGTGGCCAGCAAAGCCTGGCGACGTCACCGTCACCGTGTGGTGCAGGACCAGCCTCCCTGTGGCCGCGCGTGTCCCAGGCGCCCTCTAGAGGCATGGTGGAGCGTTTGCACCCGGGAAACGACTCCAGACGGGTCTGGAGGCTGTGGGTTTCGGATTTCGGAATTTCTGCCACGCTAGGAAAGCACCAGGGACGTGCACACGTGTCTCTGACGTAACCCTCACACGAAGGCAGGCAGCAGGCAACCACGGGCCGCAAAGGCTCAGTCTCACGATCCTCGCTCAACACAATTTCAGGACTTTTCCTTTGCAGCATGAGTTCATTTCATTGAGTGCTTTTTCCCCAGGAGAGGAGGCTGTCAGCAAACACACGGACATTTCTGCAGGGAACCCTTGCATGCTCAAGTAGGATAAAGACTGAGCAGCCTCACCCGTCAGGGCAGGCTCAGCCCCAGCGCACGGGCTCCACTGCGTGCCTGTGCGTGTGCGTGCGCGTGTGTTGGGGCACCTAGTGGCTTTCAGGACAATTCTCTCTAAAGGTAGAGGGAGCACAGCTCCTAAGTCAGCCTGTCCTGACCCGAAAGCACTGCTCCGCTGCGTGATGCCGGGGAAGCCTCTTAGCCTCTCTGTCCTGGCCTCCTCGCCTGCAAGTGGCCAGTAACACTACGTGAACAAGCTACGTGAAGCGCTTACAACTCTGCTGTCACACGCCACACCTGAGACCGTCACTGCCCGTGCGGGGATGTGCGTGGTGACAGTGTTGTCTTCCCATTTAGCACGTGCAGAGCACCGGACGGAGCCAGAGGGAAGAGGCGGGTGAGGACGACTCCGTGGAGGAGGCCCCCGTGGAGGAGCTCCGGGGGCGGGGGCAGGAGGCCCATGAATAGGAAAGGGACCTGCCTGGCAGCTGAGCTGGGGCCGGCCTGGCCCCCGTGCGGATTGCGCATCCGAGCCTGTTTCTTCGTCTGTACGACGGGGACCACGGCGGGCACCTCCCAGATGTCCTGGGAGTCAGTGCTCCAGGTATGGGGCCTGTCCTCAGTGGGAGCCAGTAAACAGCACGGCCTCTCAACCTGCCGCCTCTTTGTTTAAGGTTTATTTATCTGGAGCCAGCAGATGGCATAATGGTTATATCGCGGGACTCCCACATAGCTGACTGCGGTTCGAGTCCCGGACCCTGTGGCTTAAACTCACACTGGATGTATATGTGTGCATGTGCGTGCACATCCAAGATCTCAAAAGGAGAATGGAGGAGAAGGGGCTGTGGTGTGGCCATCTCCCCTGGAGCTTTCTGTCTGTCTCTGTCTCTCCAGTGAGTGCACATGCACCTATAGCAAAAATCTCTCTAAAAAAAAGTTTATTTCTTCCATGAGAGAGAGGGACAGGCATCCCAGCAGGTCCTCGTGCTGCGCTGCACCCCAGCTCTGGCCAGCCTGTGCCATGGCCGTGCCCACACGTGCCTGACAGGGAGGCCCTGCTTCGAACCTGGGACCTTCCTGCACGGTCCCAGTTGCACTGCCACTGTGCCACCCTGTACCTGTCCCCCTCCTCTCTGCCCTGTGACCTGGGGTCTCCAGGTGCGCTCACACCTGTGCTAATGCAGAACGGAGCATTTGCTTCCAGGGCTGCCCTGGAACGTGCTGCAGACACTGCTCAGAACCAGAAACCACCTCTTGGCCCTGTAGGCCCGGAGTCTGAGACGGGGTGTCAGCGGGCTGGAGGGAGGTCTGCTGCAGCCCTGCCTCTCCCTGGTGGGCGGTGCACCTGTGAGGGTGGCCCTCCTCTTCCCACAGCCGTGGCCTCAGCCCCCATCCAGATCCCGTCTCTGTAAGGACACCTGTCAGATAGGATTACAGGCCTGTCCTATTCCAGCCTGGCCTTGTGACTATCACCAGCAAGACCCTGTTTCTAATAGATTCTTTTTTTTATATATATAATTATTTTATTTATTTATTCGTTCCTTTATTTTTTTTAATATGACCAGAGACAGACACACACACAGAGAGAGAGAGGGAAGGTGAGAAAGCAAGCCACCAGGTCCGGGACTTGAACCATGGTTGGCCATGTGGGAGTGTCCAGCACCTTAACCACCATGTCATGCTGGCAAGACCCTATTTCTAAACGAGGTCACCGCCCGAGGCCTGGGGGCTAGGATCCCAACATGTAAGTTCTGAGGACACACAATCAGCCCGGAGCAGGTGGGCACAATGTCCAGGGATGCCCTTGGGACCAGGACGCGTGGGTGGAGATCGAAGGGAGTGGAGGTGAAGGGAGGGTGGGGTCCGTGGCCCGGGCAGCCTGTTGAACACCCCCGGGTTTACGTGCAGGGCCCGAGTCCTTGACACGGTCTCCCAGAGCAGCCCAGGAGAACCCATTCTTCCCTGCCTGGCTCAGTTCTGCAAGACGGAGGCCTCTGTGAGCATATCTGGGCCCATAGCTGGGTTCTGCGCTCCTCACTGTGTGGGCATCTGGGTTGTCCCCGAACCCATGGAAGCCTGACTGGTCCACAGCCCCCACTCCCTCGACGGGCCACGCCTGGCGGGGGTCCCAGCAGCTCAAAGCCCGAAAGCACCCTGTCCCCGCTGTGGTAGGGAGGGCCAGGAGAGACGGCACAGACAGAGTGCTCCTTGCACCAGCGTCCCAGGCTCAGGGCAGACGTTCCACCAGCGGCCAGCTCTGCTGCAGCGGCCACGGCCTTGGCGTTGGTGCCCAGCATGCACCCCGTCTCTGAGGGTGCCACCTCTCATGCCGGCTGGTGGGGAAGGGCTCCACTCTGGGGTTGGATGTCCCTGGATTCAAGTCCCCCGGGTGCTATGGTTTTGCCATCAGCAAAGTAGGGGACACGCGTCTTCCTCGTGGGGTCTCTCTGGATCAGCCTCTTCACCACAGTGATTGTTATTACCCAAGGCCCAGCTCCACAGCACCTCAAGGAAGCCTGCCTCCACTCCAAAGGCAGAAACTCCAGATACCTAGGGCATGCTAGATGCCCCACGTGCACGCTATAGAACGATACGAGATTACTGCATGATGCAGCTCACAGTGACACGGTGGTTCATAGTCTCTGATCGGTCACCTTTTACACCATGTCCATGTGCGCAGGAACGTCACGGAACCTGTCTGCTGCCCCCTTGGGTGGTCACTTGGGCAGTAGCAACATAACTCATAGCTCCTTCCTCCCAGGCCCGGCAGCAGGGCCGCGGTGGCAGGGCCGGAGGTGCAGGGCGCTGGCTCCCGGGCTCGGAGCTGCTAGTCCGGACACCCTTCCTCCTGCGTGTTCTCTTTCCTCTTCTCTCCAAACTCACGCCTGTCCTCAGAGTAACGTGTGCGGAGGTGGCGAATGTGTGGCAGAGGACAGAGTCCCCGTGGTCACCACCTGAGTCGGCAGAGCCAGACACTTGGTGCAGGGCCCAGGAGTGTCTCTGGCCCTGTGTGGGAGTGCCGGGGCGGGCTGCAGACGGAGCACCAGCGAGGGTCTGAGGGAAGCACCACCCGCTGGCCCTGGGGGGTAGGGCAGCTCTGCGCTCCACTCAGGTTGGAAGCATAAAGTTACAAGGAAACACTGGACCAGCAGATGGCAGAATGGTTAGGTCACTAGACTCCCATGTAGTCAATCACTGTTCAAGTCCCAGATCTGACGACTTAAAACTCACACCGGGCGCGTGTGTGTGCATGCCCAAGATCTGAGAGGAGGATGGAGGAGAAGGGACTGTGGTGTGGTCATCCCCCGGGGTGATTACTTTCTGTCTCTCCGTCTCTCTGGTGAGAACACGTACCCCATACCAAAAATCTCCCCCCAAAAGAAATACCATTTGGAACCCCGACTACTCACACTCCTCTTAGCTTGTTCTGTGGATGCCAAACAGTACATTTTAGACGTGTGCCTGTAACACTCTGGTGAGTGCCCAGCTGCTGCCAGTGGGTGGGGAAGGCTGCCCAGGAGGCCCAGGGCTGGCGTCAGGGCCCACCTGAGCAGACCGGGCTGCAGTGCCTGGCAGCTTGGCAGACTGGGAGCTGGGGCAGGACCATGCCTGAGCGACCATCAAAGGTGCTTGTCTCTGGCTCCCTCTTGTCCCGACCTGGTTCGGGCGCCACGTGTCCCGACCCAGGGGGACAGTCGAACAGGTTTCCTGAGGGAAGGAGTGAGAGCCGGGACAAGCGGCGCAGTGTCACAGCACGGAGACGACACAGTGTCGTCTGTTTATTGTGGGCAGCACGGTACAGCACGGAGCCGACGCAGTGTTACAACTCTTTAGGGTCACGTCGTCTGTTATGAGCAGCACGGAGACGACGCAGTGTCACAGCTCTTCAGGGTCGTCTGGAGACGATGTAGTGTTACAACTCTTCAGGGTCTTCAGGGTCGTCTGGAAACTGTGCAGTGTTTCAGCTCTTCAGGCTCTCCAGGGCCATCGTCTTCCTGGTCTTCTGTGTCGTCTTCGTTGTCTTCCTGGTTGTCTGGCTATTGTAGGCCAGGCATCGTGGTTATATACACGCTGGTAGGCTGTGATTGGTTGAATGAAGGATCGTAAAAGGTGGGTTATGATTGGTTGCTTTTGGACCAATCATGAGGTGCCGGATATGCAAATCTGAGGGATTCTAGTGGCCAATCAGAGCAAGGTTTCGAAGGTCAGGTTTTTTGAAGGGAACCAATCATGGCAATTGTTTGCTCTCTGAGAAACCTCAGCAGACTCACTGGTGCCCAGCCTCCCACACCCTCTGTCCCTTTTTCTCTTGTAACAGAGAGCAATAAGAAAGTTCGGCCTCTGTTCATGTCCTCGGGGAGCCGTGTGGACCCAGTCGGGCAGGACAGTGATAAGCACAGCTCGGTCCCTGCAGTGCTCTGCACACCATGTGTTGGATTACTGCAGAACAGCCTCTCCTCGGTGCTATTCCCTGCCCATTTCACAGATGACGAGATCGAGGCGCAAAGGACAAATGACAAAAGGACACAGTCGGCTGGGGAGGCGCCGTCCGCCCTGGGCCTTCTCCCAAACCTCGAACCTCGGGGGTCTTCGTGCCTTCGGAGGAGCCCTCTCCCTTCCTTGGAGTCTGCTTCTGAGTGTAGCCCTTGCCCTGCTGCTGGTGGGGTCCGTGCGACCCCAGCCTGGCCCTCTCTCCATGTTAGACTACGAGGGGCTGCAGAGGGGCCAGGGTAGAGAGGTCAGCTCCTCCCACCCATGACAGGGAGAGCGTCCCAGCCCACTCCGGCAGACCCTCCCTACGCCCTGCCCGCTGCCCAGGCTCACCGCCTGCCTGACTTGTTTAGGCCAGACGGGCAAGGGTAGGACGTGGCTACCGACTGCCTACCACCAGAAAGGATGCGGGCAGTCTACGGAAAGTGCCTGTCAGCCGGGTTGGGAGGGGCTGACAGAACCACCCGCCAGCGCCGGGTAGGAGAGGCCGTCGGGGCCCACCCAGGCCCAAGTGCCAGAGGAAGGGCGCTCAGAGGGCAGCAGGAGGGGAGTCCCATTGGAGGGCTCAAGGCAGGCAGGCCCCTGGGCTGAGCCCCAGCCGGCAAGGGTCCCCCCAGTCACTGATGTACGCCAAGTGGCCAAGCAGACTCCTCGCCGCTCTGTCCACAGAGCAGCTCTTCCTGCAACGCTTCCCTGTCCTGGCCATCTGGCAAGACCCCCACCAGCTGCAGTGGGGAAGGAGCTCCTTCACCCCGGGGAGAAAGGAGAACAGTCTAATGGAAAGCCAAGGACGGAACTGAGAAGGTTGTGAGTCTGCAAAAGTCCTCACGGGTATGTTAAACAACGATGAAGCACGCTCGCTTTTTCAAAAGAGCATTTATTTCTGTTTCTATCTTCGGACAATCCAAGGTGCGGTATACGTGTATATTTTTTCTTTCTCTGGAAACAGCTTTGATTTTAGCACTGCTTTGAGATCCCCAACCGTGAAACTTTCTCAACCTTAAAATAGTTTGTAGAACCTGGCCCTGTGGGACTCGAACTTGCACGCCTGTGACAGAACAGCAGCATCGCGCTCTACCTGGCAACGTCTGGATGCGACGGTGGCGAGGCTGGGTCCTAAATGCGTGTGGGCGTGAGAGCAGAGCCCTGTGAGGGCACGCCCGCCTTCCAGTGTGTGCCGCCCCTCCCCAGCCGGAAGGAACGGGTGCCCCAGTTCTCGGTGGATGCACGGGTGACTTGCCCGCAGGGGCCCCTTCTAGAGTACAAAGACCCAGGGTTCCAGGCCCGTCTCTGCTTCCTTGGAGCCTGGGTGGGTCTGGCCGAACTGCACAGATGCCCTCCGGGAGGGGTGGGGGGATGGTGAAGGGACAAAGCCAGCCTACCCTTACTCCCCCTCTGGTAGTAACCGAGCACCCGAGAGCACCATCCCAGCCTCTCTGTGGCACGGCCGGGCTCAAGGCTGCGCACACAGCCCTTCGCCCACCTCCCTCTGTGGCGCTCAGGCCGCCATGGAATGATAGTGACATGAACATTCTGGCCAGCGCCAGGTTGTGGACCGGCCACTAGGTCAGAGCAGGCTGAGTCGGTCACAGGACTCCACCCCTCCCATGGGGACACTGGGGACCCAGACGCTCGGGAGCCTGCATGGGGATGTCCGCACTCGAACAACTGGAATCGACACGCTCACTTGAAATCCAACAACCAGTGTCCTCCTCTCCTGGTGGGGCTTCCTGGGACATGCGGCCTGCGAGGGCCGAACAGGCCCGGCCTGCCTGAGCCTGAACGCTGCACGGGGGTCCCTCAGGACCCTCCAAGCCAGTGTGACTCCCTTCGCTGCGGAACCGGCCGACAGCTTTCCAAGTGAACGCGTCTCCGAGAATCGTACAAATGAAGGGTTCATAGGAAAGATGGCCGAGGCAGCAGAGTCGTGGGCGATGTGGTTCCGCAGACCGAACCGGCTCAGTGGGCAGGAGACGGGCCAGAACGAGCCCAGAGCTGCAGGGTCTGCAGGGACGCTCACGTGGCAGCTTTGGCTCGTGGCTAAGGAAGATGAGGAAGCACCAGGCTCAGATTCCCCCGGCCAGCCCCATCCACCTGCCAGACAGGGCCGAGGTGGGCCTGCTCCCGTCTCCCACCTCCTGCCGGTTGAGGTCGGGCTGCTGCTGCCTCCAGGAGGAGCAACCCTTTCTTCTCCCTCTGCAACTCAGGAACCTCTCATTTTTTTTTTTTTCTTTTTTTTTTTTTGGGAGAGGTTTTTTCGCTATAGGGCGCGTGCGCTCGCCAGACAGACAGAGAGAGACATAGAGACAGAAAGCGAGAAATCACCCCCCAGGGGGGATGGCCACGCTGCAATCCCTTCTCCTCCATTCTCCTCTCGGGATCTTGGGCACGCACACACACGCGCCCGGCGTGAGTTGTAAGCCACCGGGTCCGAGACGCGAACCGCGGTCGACTACGTGGGAGTCCAGCGACATAGCCATTACGCTAACTGCTGGTTCCCAGGAACCTCTCATTTTTAAAGCCCCCTTCCCCAAGCACCAGCGTTCTCAGAAAACGGGGCTCCCTGGCTGCCTGCTGCCTGCAGTTTCAGGTTATCTGGGAGTAACCGGGCTTACCACGCAGGCTTGCTGGATCCTCCCTAATTACAAAGCCAGCTTGTTAGCGTGGCCTGGAGAGGCCGGGCCGGGGCTTGGCACTGCTCCCTCCAGAGCCTGGCAGACGGCGCTCACAGGGTGAGAAGCCGCCCACCCGAGCAGGCCCGGGCAGCCCCTGCCCCGCTGCAGCCTCTCTTCCTATGAAGAACTCTCTGGTGTAACGGGGTCTGGAGGAGCAGGGGTGCGGGGCCCATGGGGGGAGCGGGGAGCAGGGAGCAGTATGGACTCCGACCCACACTGGCCTCGGGCCTGCGGTACAGTGCGGTCCTGACCCAGCGTGTATTCCCGGAAGCAGCCCAAACACCCGGGCTTCAGAGTGGGCACAGAGCTGCAGGCCTGCAAGCCCTCCCTGTGGCTACTGAGCTCCTTGGCCTTCTTTCAGTCCTCGTTTGGCAGCAGGAGATCAGAGCCCGCTCCATGGCGCCGCACAGGTACCTGCGGATCAGACCCTGGCTCCACCTTCCGCCTCACAGCGGGCAGAGCGGCCTGAGCGTCAGAGGGCCTGCGTGCACAAGACGCCACACGAATGATAACAAACGCTAAAAACACACGGAGCTGCATCTCGGCCTGTTTTCAAAGCAAGGGTTTTTATTTGAGAGCATCAACTGGATTTTGGTTCACTACGATCCTGGAGCCCTGCAGGTCAGACAGCAGGAACCCGAAACAGGCTTCCGACAACAGGACTTCAAAGTGGCGGCTGGGACACCAGCGGCTGGGGCCAGGCACAGCCTTCTCCACACGTGCCTGAGTGGGCGAGGGGCTTCCAGAGCTCTCTTGCTCCAAAGGGTCCCTGTCTGAGCCCCGGGTGTGACTCTGGGTGTGTCTCCCTAGGCTGGGACCTCTGAGCAGTGCGGGCCGTGTCTGTCTGCGGGTCTGCCTAGGCCCTGGGGGAAGGGACCGTGCCCGAGGAGAGGGGACTCGGACTTGGCAGGCGAGACATCAGCCTTCTCCCGGCCCCAGGCCTCCTCTGGGGATGCTGCTCAGAAACCCTCGGTGAGCGCCTGGCCAATGCCAGCCCCCAGCAAGAGCGACCACAACCACGACCACTCGGCCCGCTGGCTCCTCGCACAGCAGGGTGCCGGCCGTGGTGTCCGTGCGGGCCGAGCCCAGCCAGCTCACTCACTCAGCACCGGGTTTAATCCAGCTCCTGGGGCTAGGACTATGAGGACAAGGAGCAAGCGGCAAGAACAAAAGCAAACACTCTCCTCCACCTCAAGTTGCTATTCTAAGAAGTCTATGTGACAAAAAATAAACTCGAGATCATATTTGAAGGTAAAGTGCTTGGAGAGCCGACGGTCGGCCCCATGCTTCCTCCCGAAGGCCATGCACGAGCTCTCTCATCCCTCTGCAGAGAGTCTGGGATCCATCTGTTCCCTCCGGGAGTCACGAACGCAACGTTTACGCAAGGCCTACGTACACGGGGCTGTCCTGTGGGCACCCGAGGTGCAGTGCGCTTCAACTAGCTCTGACAGGATGACTCTACAGCTGACGGCGAGACCACATGGGAAGGGCCCTGCAGCATGGGGGCCTCTGGCAGCCCACGTGGCACGGCCAGGCTTCACAGAAGTGGGGATGGCGTGCAAAGGTGCAAAGCATCAGCGGCCGCAGCTAGACGTCTCGGGGGCCGCTACCCATGGGGCGGCACTGGCGTGAGAAGGATCTGTGTGCCTACAACCATGACGTCAATTCTCTGAACAGAGACATGCACGGCTGGGGCTCCACGGTGGGGAGGGGCCCCCAGCCTGCACAGCAGTGTGGCTGGGCTCTGGAGGCCCCCAGAGGCCACAGTAACTCACGCGCTGCGCGTGCTCCGAGCCCCAGGCTCTGGCTGTGCCGTCACCCGAAGCTGCCCAGGTGGTGCCCGCTCCCGGTGGCTCTCACACCCAAGGCCACACCTTCACGCCCCAGCCCCACGTTCCACGGCCCAGCCAACCTGCACTCTTCTCCAGACCATTCCCTGAGGGACCCTCTGGAGCCCTGGCCGGGGAAGTAACTCTCCGGCATGTTTGTCACGACCACAGACAAGATTGCAGTTCCATCGGCTCGGATGTTGCACGAGGTAGAGGGAAGCTGGAGGGGAGGACGGGGTCGGGGAGTGAGCCTGCGGCCTAGGCCACCCTCAGGAACCAGGCCACGAGGGCCGGCGCAGAGGCCCCGGTTGACCAGAGGCACCTGCATGGGGAACCTGGCTGGCCTTGGAGCCAGTATGCCACAGCGTGGCTCCGACCTCGGGCCTCTCGGGCGGCTGGCTGCCTGGTTCGAACCCTCAGAGGAAAGCCTTGGTCCCTGACACAAGGAACACCGCAGGTCCAAAGAGCAGAGGTGCAGAGGCAGGGGTTGTGGAAGGCGACGGTAGCCCCAGAGGCTGCGGGGGTGGAGGCCGGGCCACTCTGCGCCTCCCGGGGGTGGCCCAGCAGAAGCTGCTCCCAGCAGACCCTGTGCGAGGAGGAGCGGCGCCTTCTCTTTCCAGGTCAGAAAGGGCAGGGTCTTCTCTCTCCGTGCGTCTCGCCTGGCAGACAGCCAGTGCCCGCTCCCACGAGCATGGCACATTCTCAGCTTCGGAAGCCACTGTCCGCCCGCCAGGGCACTTCCGGGGGTTGGCACAGATGCCTCAGCACGACGGGCTCTCAGGAAACCGCGCGGTCCCGGGTGTCTACGGGGCCTACATGTCCCTGACGGCGCTGGGCGAACCGCGGCAGGAAGGGCTCTCTTCCTCCCTAGGACAGGTGTCCTCTCTGTCACAGACCCGTGACGCCCCAGTTCCCGGCCCATGAGGGAGACAAACAGCAGCAGGTGCCACCCCTGGACTGACGCTGAGGGGCTCACGGCTCCCAGCGGGGCCGCCCTCAACAGGAGCTCCACCTGCACCCCAGGCAGGACGCGAGCACCAGATCATCCACGGTGACCAGCGGCGGCTGCCCCGTCCGGCGAGCGCTGCAGCCTCCCTGCAGCTGTCCTTGTCCACGTCCGTGCCCTCCCCGTCCTCTCTCCAGCCCTGGGCAGGAAGCCTCGGGTGCATCTTCCTCTCCCCCCTCGGCCTCATCTCACAAGCCTGACGCTCAGGGGCACAGACAGCCGCCTCGGTCTTAGCTCTGTGACCCAGCGACACGTTGGCACTCGTATGGCGGAAACAGACGCAGGTGGAGGCGGGGAGGGCAGCCGATTCTAACCGCGAGTTTAGGGCAGCGAGGAGGGCTTGGGTGCTGCTGGTGTCATGCAGGGTTATCAGGTGGGGTGATGGCGACCCTCGGTCTTCCTGGGGGTGACCTCCATGGCCTACTCAGTAGCCATTTGCTCAATGTGGTCACTAAGCAGCTTGTACTGCTCTGGAAGAGAAAACGACGTTACTTCTTCGAGGATGACAGCATGGGGACAGGCCGTGACAAGTCAGGACCTTGGCAGGGACGGGGTGCAAGGTTCTGGACCCCACTGCCTCTCCTGCCCTGGGGTGCTTGGCGTGCAGACCCCTTGCCGCTAGTGCACTGTGCGTGAGCGTGGGCACACTCAGAGTGGGCCCTTGAGCCTGGACGCACACTCTTGGGGACACGGTGCTCCAGGGGTGGTCCCCAAAGCCCAGGGAAGGCACGGCATGGTAATGGGCCAGCTGGGTCCTGGGCCTGCCAGGGGCCACGTGACACAGGCAGAAAAGGGAGCGTTCCGTCACCCTGTGCTAGCGCCACGGGCTCGGGGCAACGTTCTGAGATTGTCCGGGGGACAGCTGACACACTCCCGCCTTGTGGCCACTCCTCTACAGCCCATCGAATTTGGTGCAGGATGGAATTTTTTTCTCTTATTTTTTTAGAGTATTGGTCAACCTAATACGGTCTGAATGAAGGCTCCTGGGAGCACTCACCAAATCCGGCTGTTACAGCCATTACGTCCCAAATCTCCAGCTCTCCGTACCCATCCCCCCCAGCACGGCTGAGATCAGGGGAGGCCACGTGGCCACGGCCCTCAGGCTTCACAGCCACGTTTCCCTCCGTCTGTGTGAAGGGGCCGGCAGTGCCCCCCACCCCTGCACATCAGGGAGACGAAGGAGGCACACAGACCCCGCCCCAGTGAGCCGCAGAGGCTGTGGCAGGCGCCAGGCCTCCCGCCAGGTCCCACCTTCGTCCAGGTTGCCGATCACCGCCTGCTTCTTCAGGAAGTCGTTGCAGAGCTTCCTGTTCAGTCCGAAGGCCAGCATGTTGTGGGTGAAGGTGCTGAGGAGAGACCCGGGCTGTGAGCGCGGGCCGGCACAGGCGGCACCCTCGGGCGGGTGGAGCTCCGCTCCCTGGCCAGCCCGCCCACAGCTCTCCCTGGGGTGGGGCAGCCAGGAGCGTCAGGGGGCGGGGTAGCGAGGAAGCGGAAGCAGGCTGCCATGGGTCCTGTGTCTCCCAGCAGCTTACGAGGACACAGTGGTGCTGGCGTCACGTCCAGCAGGGCCCGACCCCGCGCTCTCACCCCAGCTGCCCGAAGGTGATGTTCTCGTTGAACCGGAGGCTGTCGTCCCGCTCCTCCTGGGTCATGTGGCACCATTTCTCCCTGCAAACACAGGTGGGGACAGCCGGGCTCAGAGGGGCCACTCATGCCCACCTCGCGCCCCTCCCCACTGTGGGCTGCAGGCGGCGGCCCTGGCAGGGTCTCCCCGACGGGTGGGACACCTCTCCGTTAAGGGCTGCCCCAGCTTTGGCATGAAGCCTGCCAAGACTCCGCCATCGCCCTGAGGCCCAACGCACGCTAACTGCTGTCTTCCCTCCATCCATGCGGAGGCCTCGCTTGCTACTGCTCTGCAGGTGATGTCCCAAGGTGGTGCCCGCGGCACTCTGGGCAACAGGACGGCCAGCCCGCGGCCTACTGTGGCTCACAGGTGGCCGGCCCTCCAGGGAGAAGGACCTGCCCGTGTCCCAGGCCTTGGAGCCCAGGAAGGGTCTGGACCACAGCTGCTGCCAGCCGGAGTGGCTGTTTCAGCAGGAGATGCGGGGGGTGCTGGCCCTCTCCACCTCGGCCTTCTTGAGGCTCAGGACTTCCACTGCCCCTCTGAGAGGGAGCCCACACTCCGCCCGCAGGCCTCTCTGAGCCCCGAGCCTGCGGCTGTGAGAGCATCCCCAGGACAGCACTGCGCCCGGGATGAAGCCCTGAAAACCCCACGAGAAGGCCAAGTGGGCTGCATGCCCGCGCTGAGCCAGCCTGGGAAGGAGCGTGTCCGCGCTCTGCCAGGCCCGGGCGGGAGGCTGTCCTCTGTGTCCACCTCCGCGTGCTCAGAGGGCAGCGCTGCTAATCTCGCCGTGCCCGGGAGGAGGACAGGCGGCCACGGGGAAGAGCCTGCCCCTGGCCCGCGCACACGTGTGGGGAGACGCCGCGTCCCTCCGACGGGCGCACGCTTGCAGGGCTGCCGTGGCCGTGGGAGAAGTGCGTCCTGGCCCCTTTCTCCCTACAAAGAAAGCTGATGGATGAGTGTGACCTATGAGGCGGAGAGACAAGGAAAGGGAGAGCGGAGAGATGAGAAAGTGAGGGGTCAGCGATCACGGAGAAGCTGAGGCGGAGAAACGGAACAGAACACAAACTCGACCCCTCCACCCTGCCGGCCACAGGAGCCACGGCGGTGCTGCAGCCTGCAAGGGCACGACAGGCGGGCAACGGAGGCCACTTCCGGCCTCCTCAGGCCAATGGCGGGGTCCCCACAAAGGGAGCCAGCAGAGCCTTCGCCAAGTCCCACCGCAGTCTCCGTCCTATCTCCTCCCCTCCGGCAGCCCTCACGGTTATCTGGCACATAAGCCCTCGTGCCGCCCGAGGCCTGCTGTGCACGCTGTGTGCACCGGGCGCTGCACATCTGGCCATGTGGGAGTGGCCCCTTAGGTCCTCCAGGACAGCAGCCCTGACCCCACTGTCTGACCTGTGGCGGGAGGGCCAGAGGGGGTCACAGGGTAAGGAGGGGACCCTTCTCACTGTGGCTACAACTAGACTTGGGGCATTTAATCTGACCCCTAAAGAAAGAAGTGGGGGGCCAGCAGGTGGCATGGTGGTTAAGGTGTTGGACTCCCACAGGGCCGACCATGGTTCGATTCTCAGACCTGGTGGCTTGAAAGTCACACTGGGAACATGGGCAAGTGTGTTCGAAACCCTGAAAGGACCACGGTGTGGCCATCTCCCCCGGGGTGATTTCTCTTTCTCCAACGAGCGCATGTACCCTATGGCCAAATAAATAAATAAATAAGGAAATGAGAAGAGCTAGAAAGCCGTGAGCAATTGGTGGACCAGGTGTCGACGACAGTCCAGGCCCTTCCTTGATGCTGAGTTCGAGCCCCGACGCCGCGGCAGCCTAGCACGCCCCTGTGGGAACTTGGGTGTGCCAAGCACTTGCTACGAGGAAGACATTTCTGCCTCTGTGAGCAGAGAGCCGGGTGACAGCATCTTGCTGTCTCAGATAGTACCAAACCAGAGAGGTCACTTGGAGACAGAGGTTGGCCGGGACGCGCCCTCCGTCGACACTGCCCCCTCCCGGTAGGGCTCAGGCCGGTCAGAGATACAAGCCTGGGAGGGGCCACAGGCGGTGAGACCACGGCTGCTCCCGAGAGCGCCCTGGCTCTGGGAGACGGCTGTCCTCTGGGCTGGGCCCGGCACAGGTCAGCCCGGCCCAGCAGTACCGACAGCTCTTAGAGGAGGCCTGGCTGCTCTGCTAAGAAGCTTGCTCGGGAAGGCTGGGTAATCACACTGTCCCTAGAGAGACGGTGGCCTCATGCGGGCTCGAGGCTTGGCTCACTGAGGAGGTCCTTGGTAAGCCGCTGTGCCCTCGGAGCCGTGACAGGCCGCACGTGCACACGCACTGCAGACTCATCACTGCGTGCAGGGAGCATGCTCCAGGGGCTCTCCGCTGGGGAGGCCACCACGGCCGGGACTCCCCTCTGAACAGGCAGGCCTTTAACTCTAAGCATTTATCCAAGGGGTTCCAGCAAACCCGAAGTTGAAAGGATGAGTCAGGTCCTGCCGTCGGCTCACAGGAAACGGCCTTCGCAGGGCACCCCCCTTGTTTCACTGAGGGGCGGCTGATGAGAGCGCCGAGACACCCTGGACCTGCAGCCCCACACACCTGTGCCTCCGAGTGGGGTAATTCGCAGCCGTGAAGCGGCGAGGCCAGGGGCAGGTGTCCAGGCCTGCTCACAGGGGCTAAGTGCTGGAGGAGAGCAGGGCCAGCTCCCCGGCCTCACGGCCCGTCCTCTCTGAGCGTGGATTTCTGACTACTCGCGGTGCTCTTCCTGGAGAGCGTCACCTGCCTGTGCTAGCACTGGCCTCGCCCCAGGGGCGCCCTCCCTGCCCCCTCGGTGCTGTGCTGCACCTCCGACACGCGGCCCCCACCCCGCGGAGCCTTGGCACAGCCCCCAGCACTGTAAAATAAAACAAAGTCACATGACACACACACCTCTTCTCCTCCTCCTCTCCAGCATCCCCTCTGGAGCGGCAGCAGAAACAGGTAAACAAAGGAACATGTCAAAGTCATGCGAGATATGTGATGGGAGAGAGACGAGCAGAGGAGGTTACTGCAGGCAGGGCAGGCGGACAGGGCTGTTCGGAGCGACCGCTCCCTAAGTGTGAGGACAGGCTGGGGCACGGCCAGGCACCCAAGGCACCCAGGAGCGGCCAGGCATCGCCTTCACATGTCTCCCACGGGGCAAGCCTCCCGTCTCTCGAGTCCCCGATGTCTCTCCCGCTCTGTGCTCCCTCTGCCTCCGGCAAAGTGGCCACAGTGGATCACTGTGGGACACAGGGCAGGCCGCCACCATGCCCGTGAGGGTCGTAGGTGGTCCCTGGAAGGAGGATGTCCCTGAAGACCCCCTGAGGGTCGGCGGACGGCAGTCCATGCTGACAGCAGGTATCTGCTCCAGCAGGGAGAAGGGCAGGGGCCTCCCCAGGATCAGGGAGGAAGGTTCACTTTATTCACAAGGAGACCGGGGCTCTGGGAGGTTCAGAGATGTCATGCTCACATGGCTGGGGAGGCGGGAGGGGGCCCAGGCCTGGCCCACTCTCCCTGGGTGCTGCCCTCCCCTGTGCCGTCGCGGGCTGCAGT
Source organism: Tupaia tana (assembly GCA_026018925.1). NCBI lineage: Eukaryota > Metazoa > Chordata > Mammalia > Scandentia > Tupaiidae > Tupaia > Tupaia tana. The sequence continues at coordinate 3,704,375 of JAKSZU010000018.1, forward strand.
GGGCAGCAGGCCTGAATGCTGCAGCTGGGAGAGCCGAGAACCTGCCCCGGGTGCCAGTGCCACCCCACTGCCCCGGGACCCTCCACACGGCTTCCAGAGGGCTCTTCTCAAGAGGCCGGATCACCCCCAAGGGCACAGGGAGGCCCTTCAGGCTGTAGACCCAAGGAGTGAGTGGGGGGAGCCCCTGCGATTCCACATCGGCTCCGTGGGCAGAGGTGGGTGTAGCCAGCCCGACCCCAGAGCCCATCCCAGCGGCTGGCCCCCAGGATTCTGATTTTATACAGCGAACAGCAAGGTGCGTGGCAGGGGCGGGGCCTGCTGCTCTCATTCCAGGGGGTCTGTGTCTGTAGGGGATCAGGCCCACTCATGCCAGAGCCTGGGACCAAAAGCGCTCATGCAAGCTGAGCACCCCCACCCAGAAGCTGCGTGCCCGGGTGCCTCGGGCAGCTCGTGGGGTGCCAGGGCCGGGGTGAAGAGAAACGTGTCGTACACATCAGCCTGGCACGCTTCCCCTCCTCTGCAGACGCTGGGCAGTGAAGCCACTGCCTGGTCCTCTCCTGAGGCCCCGTGGGACCACACTTTGCCCCTACCTGGTCGTGGGGGATCGCTTCCTCCGCTCACAGTGGACAGCGTCAAAAAAGGCTGCATTCCAGAACCTCAGCGTGTGCCTACAAGACAGAGCATGGTGAGGGCCCGTCCTCAGGACGCCCACTCCGGTGTGAGGGGCTCCACACACACGTGTCCGAGAAGTAGGGCTGAGGAGAGAGGCTGTCCTTTACCCTGACGAAGGTGCTCCCTGGGCACCAGTGCCAGTCTCCCCCAGGGAAAGGCCCTGGGATGGAGCCCGGGGAGGGGACAGGGAGGACTGGAGCACAGGACCAGGCGAGGGCCCGCAGACCTCGCCCCGTAGGCCAGGCCTGTGGCGTGCAAACGGCAGTCGCTTTCTGCTTCTCCATGTCCCACCGAGGTCCCCAAGAAGCAGCAGATGGCGGAGAGACCTGTTTTCTAGAACATGGCCCGGTGACACACAAAGGTGGCTGAGGCAGGCCGTGTGCGTCCCAGGGACACAAGAGTAACAGAAACCCCTCTTTAAAAAGATCAGGGGTGCTGGCCTCAGTGCATGGTTAAGGAATATTTGACCTGCCTGAACCCCAGCCCTGGCAGTGGCTTGAAAAACATACTGGGAAGGTGTGCATATGCACCCAAACCTCTGAGGGATGGAGCCGCAGAAAAGACAACTACAGCTTAACTGGGTCCCCTCTTTTTCTCTCTGGCAAACCCATACACCTCTGGGAATAATAAAAAAATCACAAAGAAAAAAGATAAGGGCTGGCAAACTATGGGCCAAACCTGGCCTTCTGGTTGTTTCTGTGAATACAGTTTTATTGGGACACAGCCACGCACATGCGCCTGCAGTCTGGCACTTCAGTATTACAGCTGTGTGGCATGGCAGGGAGCACAGGGCCCACTAGGTCCAAGACAGTTCCATGTGGCCCCCGACCGTGGACAAGCGTGCTGAGCCCTGCTCCGGCTGATCAGACAGTGGCTGTCAGGGCCACGGCTGGAGCTGAACCACACACAAGTGGGACCCCCTGGTCGGCTTTGCCCTCTCTGTCCAGGGAACCCGCCTCCTCATGGAGTGAAGCTCCCAGCCCCGGCCATCTGGAATCCTGCGTATTTCCTGGTCGCCCTCCTCCCACAGCCCCTGTGTGACAGACCAGGGGGACTGAGGCTAGACCCTGACCTTCGAGGGAGGGGCACGGTGCCGTCTTCAGGCCTGGGGCTAGCACACCCCGCCTGCTGTGAGTCAGCAACTGGGGCGGAGGCTGGGCAGGACTGCTCCTGGCCGCTGGCCTCTTGCTTCAACCGTCAGCTTCACTTTACACCTCACACTCACACACAAAAGGACTTTAGAAGATTATGGACAAATGAAATTAAAGTACAAATTCAGTTTAGTGTGAAAATATGAAATCCATGCAGTTTATTCATAGCGTGCATTTCCTATGAACCTGTGAAGCCCATAACGCATACACGTATAAAATACGCACACACTAGCGTACATACACAGTGACTGTCCTGGGCTAGAGCTCACATACCGTGAGTTCCCCCTGAGGTCTACAATTGTTACCTCCTGTAACGCATGGGGTTATGCAACACCCCGCCGTCCGGTGCCAGGCCGCTGCATCGCCCCATAAAGAAACCCTAGCCGAGGGGCCAGTGGGTGGCATGGAGGTGAAGGGGCTGGGTCCTACACGGTTGGCTGTGCGGTGCGGTGTGAGTTCTGGACCTAGTGACATGGACATCACACTGGGCACGTGTGCATAGGTGCCCAAGATCCTGAGAGGAGAATGGAGGAGAAGGGGCCGTGGCCTGGCCATGTCCCCAGGAGAGATTCCTCACCTTCCCATCTCTAGTGAGCATGCATGCCCTATGCCAAAACCAGACAAGAAAAAGGGTGTCCTGCCGGACTGGACATCCCCTGTAGACGGAGTCGCTCAGCACGTGGCCTCTGCGTCTGGCTTTGGGACTTCGGTGTCACAGTGCACACTGGCACTCATTCTCTCCGTGGCTGAGCAAGAGCCACACTGTGGACAGGCCGTCCACACCAGGGGCGGGGCCACACCCCTGCGGACGTAGGCTTTCCTTTCTCCTGGCACACGCGGGGTCTCCCAAGAATTCGTGGGAAATGGCATATTATGAAAAACTATGCATGGATTATCAGTTTTTCACAGTAAAATAAACTTGTACTTTAATTCTATTTCCCATAGACTTGGTGAGGTCTCCTGATGGGTCTAGGGGCGGAAAGGCACATATGGCTCTGCATCCGACCCTTTGAGGGACTGCCCGACTGCGCTCTGCAGTGGCACCCCACCCTCCTTCGCACTGGTGCTCTGGGAGCGCCCCAATGTTCCCACACCCCGCCAGCATGCGAGCACTCAGCTTTTTGATTCTTGGCCTCCTAGTGGGCTCCCCTCAGTTAAGACGGCGAGAGGGGAGCGCCTGGTCTTACCAGATGGGCTGCTGCTTCAGGTGCGTGTACAGGTAGATCTTCTCCCCCTTCCTGTCCTCCTCCGGGCTGCACACGGTCACTGCAGGAGGAGGACAGAGGCTCAGGGCCGATCTGGCATGCCCCCACATGTCGGCAAACCCCACAGTGGCCACCCAGCAGCCACTGCTTCTCCCCAGGTCATGACAGCTCTTGTCAGCCAAGCTAGGTGTGGTGGCACCACACAGGCAGCAGGACTTCCTCTAGGCTGGTGGCTCTTTCCTAACTCCCCTGCATCGCAGGGTTCTGGTCCTGCACACCCTCCTCAGAGAGTGGCTCCCACAGGAACTCGGTAAGGGCGTACTGACGCCAGAGTGAGACAGCCCCTCGGACTCCCCCAGGCGGCCGGCAGTGTCCAGTAGACGTCTGGGTTCGCTGTTGGTGCTGCTGGTTAGTGGGGGCTGGTGCAGGGCCCGGCAGGGGCCCAAGGACTGCCGTGGCCCCAGAATGCCTGCCACTCAGCAAGGCTCGCACCTGCCAGACCACAGAGAGAGGCCACTCACCTGTCTTCTGCACCTTCTCCTTGGGTCTGTTCTCGTCGTCCCTTGAGGAAAAAACCACGGTCAGGACAAATGTGACCCATACCCAGTTCCACAACCAGAGACCGTTTACACTTCTGAGACGGGACTGGGTCCATGCAGTATGGCTGTCCCTGGGAGGATCTTTGTGAAACCAACTCACGTGTGCCAGCTGCCAGCCTTCTGGAATGGAGGACTGTGGCTCCAGGCTCCTCTGTGCCACACCCCGGAATGCCACACTCCAGACTCCTCTGTGTCACACCCCGAATGCCACACCCCGGACTCCTCTATGCCACACCCCGAATGCCACACCCCAGACTCCTCTGTGCCACACCCCGGAACGCCACACTCCAGACTCCTCTCTGCCACACCCCGAATGCACACCCCAGACTCCTCTGTGCCACACCCCGGAATGCCACACTCCAGACTCCTCTGTGCCACACCGAGAGCAGAGGGGGGACCCGGGGGCGCTGCGACCACACATCCGCGGTGGCCTGGCCCAGGGGCGTAGGGCTCCCCTCGCAGCAGCCTCTGGCCCCGGTGCTGCCCTCCCTGTCTGAAGCTTCCCCAGCTTCCGTCAGAGCCGCTCTCCTGGGTTGGTGGCTGTCTCCCGTGTCTCACTGTGCCACCAACACCCCCCTCCACTGCAGGGAGGAGGAAGAGGTAGCGGAGGGCTGGTGGCTTCCTTCCCGCCAACTGTCAACGCCCATATGCTCCTCACCAGGCCAAGAAGATGGGCCCGGGACATCCCTGCCAGTCTGCGAGTCTGCGGGGGAGCAGGAGCTGGGAAGTCGTGGAAACGAGGGGGAGACGGGCGGCCCGCAGATCCCTGCCCATCCCCCCAGCGCTTTCCCTGCCCTCCCCCAAGCCAGAGACCCCGTGGGCAGCACTCACTCGCTTCTCCTGACTAGGGGGCCCTTCAGCTTGGTCTCCAGCCCGCCGAGGAAGCCCTTGACGTTCTCCGACCTGGCCGACGTGGTCTTCAGCAGCCGCTCGGCCATGTCCTTCTTCTCTGCTAGCCAGCTGTTGGCTGACCGCAGGTAGGCGTCGATACTCCCGGCAGGCTTCTCCTTGGCCTCCGAGGGCAGCGGGTGCGGCTTACCTGGGAGGCAGTGGGAAGAAGAGGGGATGTGCTGGTTGGGACCACACAGGGCAGGCGCCAACGTGCTTGTTGGAGCTGCCAGAGCACCCTCCACGTGGCAGCAGGGCCGCTGCCACCTTTAACCTGGGGAGGCCTCCATCTGAGAGGCCTCCGTCTGGAACTCTCCATCCTCAGCCCGGGGCAAGATTCCACCCGGGAAGCCTCTGTCCTCAACGCTGGGGAGACCTCCGCCTGGGAAGCCTCTGTCCTCAACGCTGGGGAGACCTCCGCCCGGGAAGCCTCTGTCCTCAACGCTGGGGAGGCCTCCGCCCGGGAAGCCTCTGTCCTCAAGGCTGGGGAGGCCTGTCCGGGAAAGTGCCACGATCGACTAACCCTGGCCAGCCTCTGTCCTCACCCTACAGGCAGGTGAGGCAGCAGAACGCCCAAGGGACGCCAGGGCGAGGCTGAGGGCTCAGGCCTCTCTCTGAGAGCAGAGCGTGGGCACCTAGTGTTCACAAAGACGCTGGCAGGAACTGGGAGGAAACAGACAGGACTGAGCCCTGGAGGAGGAGGCTGGCAGGGGTGAGGAACCCAGGGAGGGCGCAGAATGAGTGTGACAGGAGGACAGGAGAGGCCGGCCCCACGACGGGTGACAGTGCAGGTCTGAGACGGGCTTAGAGGCACCTGACTGGGCCTGAAGCAGGTGGGGACACTGCGAGAGCAGCGTGCCCTGGGAGGAGGGGTGTGAGCCGAGGCGACACAGGTGTCCCTTCTGAGAGTGAGGCCCAGGCACCCCTGACGGGCCAGGTGCCGTGCCCGCTGCTGGGTGAGGGTGCACTGGCACAGGTCTGATTCAAGCCAGCATCAAGCCTCAGGCACACGAGAGGCTGCCACCCGACCCAGAGGCAGCTGCTGAGAGGCCTGGCCCAGTGGTGGCCTGCCTACGAGCTACAGAGGTCAGAACCTTGTGGCCACTGGACCGAGGTGCTGGAGAGGACGGCTGTTGGGAAGAGAGGACAAAGCCAAGTGACGGGTGGACGAGACACACCATGACAGCAGGAGCCTGGGGCAGGGAGGGCGGCGGGAGGTACATGTAGGCTCCTAGCAGTGCCCCCTCCTGGCAGCTCTGAGTCCCTGCTGTCGCAGCCCACAGAGAGTCATACAAGCCCTGAGCTCCAGAAAGTTCCAATGCCATGAGCCGGAAGAGAAGCCACAGCCTGAGCACCAAGAAAACCTGCTCTCGTTTCCCGGCCTCTCCCTTCCATCCCCGGGACACCTTCCGGCTTCAGTTCCCGGGACAGCCTCGCGCCTTTCAGCAGCCAGCCTGCATATTTCGCTAAAACAGCCACGGTCACTACACCCAGCACCTCCGGCCCCAGGCGCTGTCTCCTCACAGCCTGGCGGTCTCTCAGGTGTGGAAGCCAAGGTCTCGGCCCCGACGGCCCACGTCCTCGCCCCCTGGGGTCCATGTCTCGCGTCTCACTCTCCATCCCTGCCACCCCCGGGACCAGCTTCCTTGTTCTGGAAGCCCACAGCTTTGCCTGGAACTGTGAAGAGAGCCTTCTGACGCCACACGGAGCTGCCGAGCCGCCGTGCCCCAGTTCGGACCCCGCACGCCAAGCCCCGGGGCTCACCGATGTGGTAGTAGGTGAAGCACATTGTCATGAGGTTCTTGGCAGGCCCGAAGTCGTCCATCTGGTGACACCTGGAACAAGAGCGAGGCTGCTGGCTGCGGGGGCTCCACCTGAGCTTGCCCAACACCACATCCTGTACAACGGGCCCAGAGCAGACCGCCCTCCCAGGCTCCCACAGGAGACACGACAGAAGGAATCCCGGGTCCGACCAGGCAGGGGCCCCAACATGGCCTGGGACTGGGTCTGGTCTGGGTCTGGGTCTGGGTCTGGGTCTGGGTCTGGTCTGGGTCTGGGTCTGGTCTGGGTCTGGTCTGGGCCTGGTCTGGGTCTGGTCTGGATCTGGGTCTGGGTCTGGTCTGGGTCTGGTCTGGGTCTGGGTCTGGGTCTGGTCTGGGTCTGGGTCTGGTCTGGGTCTGGGTCTGGGTCTGGTCTGGGTCTGGGTCTGGTCTGGGTCTGGGTCTGGTCTGGGTCTGGTCTGGGCCTGGTCTGGGTCCGGGTCTGGTCCGGGTCTGGGTCTGGGTCTGGTCTGGGTCTGGGTCTGGTCTGGTCCGGGTCTGGTCTGGGTCTGGTCCGGGTCTGGGTCTGGTCTGGGTCTGGTCTGGGTCTGGGCAGGAAACAGTTCATGGCCTGCCAGCCTGGGCCCTTCAGCTCAAACAGGAAAGGCAAAGCCCGGAAGTTCCCCTGAGCCCAGGAGCAGAGCCAGCACGCAGCCTCCAGCCGTGCAAACCAGGAGCCGAGGCCACCAGGCCCTCCAGCCCTCTGGTTCCCAGGACTCCGCAGGAAGCTGTAAGGCGCGTTCAGATCAGTGGTTCTGACTCAGCTGCATCACGACCCCAGAGGGCGTCAGGACCGGATTCCGGGCCTAGCCCGGCGTCCCCGACACAGTAGGCCAGGAGCTGGGCCTTCTCTCTGCGTTCGAGGTTTCTTGGCCTTTCTACCCCATTTCCTTTTCTGTCTGGGTTTTAGCCGTGGGAATTTTTAAAAAGAGCTTTAGGGTAAGCAGGTGTGTAGAAGTTAAGGTGGCGAGAGCCCACATGGCGACTCCACAGTTTGATTCCCCGACCCAGCACTTGAAAATCATGCCTGACGCGTGTGCATGCATGCCCAAAAGCCCAAGAGGAGGATGAAGAGGGGACTGCAGTGTGGCCGTCTCCCTTGGGGACTGATTTCTCACTTTCCTTTCTCTCTCTCTGTTTCTTTCTGGTGAGTGCACATGTCCTGTAGTAAACTAAATACAATAAAAACTTAAAAAGAGCTTTACATGATTGCTTTTAGGCTTATTCATCAATTTCTTTTATGAGTAAGAGAGAGAGAGAGAGCACTCTCAGATTCAGCCCCAGAGCACGTGCCTGGCGTACTCAGAGGTGTCCCCAGCTGGAACAGGAACCTAACGGTAGGGTCGGCACCCAGAGCAATGGATTTTGCTGCTGCACCACCATGTGGTCTCAAACCTGAGCAGTTACTGCGTAAAAAGTCAACAGAAATGATGAAAGATACTCTGGAGGGCCTGTTTATCATATTTCTCTTTTAAAAATCTTTTTCTTTTTTTGGAGAGGTTTTTGCTATAAGGAGCGTGTGCTTGCCAGAAAGACAGAGAGAGACAGAGAGACAGAAAGCAAGAAATCACCCCCCGGGAGATGGCCATGCCGCAATCCCCTCTCCTCCATTCTCCTCTCGGGAACTTGGGCACGCATACATGCCCAGCATGAGTTTAAGCCACCAGGTCCGGGACTTGAACTGCAGTCAACTACATGGGAGTCCAGCAACATAGCCATTACACCAACTGCTGGTCCTCCCCAAAATCTTTTTCTTTATTCATCAAAGAGCACACGTGTGCACATGTGAGACTGAGACAGAGAGGAGACGCACACTCCGCGGGATCTGACCCTGCCATGTCCCTGCCTTCCAGCCTCTTGGAGCTCAGGCACATGTGCACCTGCCCGGAGTGTTTCAGGCTGCCCAGGCTGCGGATGTCGACGGCAAAGGCCTCGTGGGATCTGGCTTCTCTTGAGCAGCATCACTGCTGTCCACAGAGCCTGCCCTGGAGGGCCTGGCTTACACCAGCTTCTCCCACAAAGCTCCTGGTCCCTGCCCCTTGCCAGCCCTAAGACCGAGACCCCTGATGAAAAGCGCATCCCAAACCCCAGCGACTCTGAGCCAGGGCAGGAGGCACAGGGATCGTCCTCTGTCTTGGCCGTCTCCCTCCAGCATGTGCCGCACATTCTGGGGGACAGAGAGGGGAGGCCTGGAGTGGCAGGAGAATTAGCTCTGGGAGACAGCACCTCCGGGGCGAGGGCGGAAGGGAAGGGCCCTTGCTGCGGGAGGTGACAGCGGTTAAGCCCAGGACCCAGAGGGCACATGAAGCCCGAGAAGGAGCTGCCGTAAAGACTACAGGGATGATGGGGCCCAGATCAGGGCTGCCACCCTCCCATTCCGCCCCTCCTCTATGCCCAGCTGCAGAGAGGCCGTGGCTCAGCCTTCTCCAGGTGGAGGAGCATCCCCTCCTTCTCACACATTGGGAGGACCTGTGACCTGAGGTGGGTCTGGTTGAGGAAACCTGTGACATGCTCCCTTCCCACCCCCACCACGGGCTCTGGGGACCACAGCTGCCGCAGTGCCTAAGTAGTGCTCCTGCAAAGGGTTCCACTGGGGGGTCTGCCTGCAGGGCTCCTGGTCTCTGTGGGGGGTGGGGGGCATCCTGAGGACCACACAGAGGACTTACTCACTCCCAGCTGCAGGCCTCCAATCCCTACAGCCAGGCAGGGGTTGCTACGCCCCCACAGACGCTGGTCACGACTCCCCTTCAGCTGGCACCCAGCGAGGCCTGCCCCGGCTGTTACTCACCCTGGCCGGTGCGGTGTGAGGGTGGGGGGGGAGGCGCAGCTGTTAGGGTAAAGCTTCGTCAACAGCAGCACTTACTCAAACAGCACCACGGCAAAGGACTGCACCAGGCGGTAGAAGGTGGGCTCCGAGACGCACTTGGAATTGCAGCGCTGTCCGGAAAGAGACCTGCCATCAGTGGGGTTGAGGGGCCGCAGTGTGGGACCACGAGCACGGAACACAGCTGGAACGGGGCGGGGGCGGCCTGGCCAGCAGTAGAGCTCGGGCCCCCACCGGGACCAGGACAGGACACAGGCTGTCTGGGCTCCCCTCACCCTCAGAGCACAGGCTGTGTGCTCCCACACTGGCCTATGAGACTTCACATGTTTGCAATTTTTTAAGAGATATTTTTGCTATAGGGTCCATGTACTCACCAGAGAGACAGAGAGAGACAAAGAGACACAGTGAGAAATCACCCCAGGCCACACCACAATCCCTTCTCCTCCACTCACCTCTTGGGATTTGGGGCACCCATGCACACACACCCAGCATGAGTTTTAAGCCGCCGGGTCTGGACTCAAACCGTAGTCAGCCATGTGGGAGTCTAGTGATGTAACCACTGCACCATCTGCTGGTCCCCCCACAGACTTTAGAAAGCAAGCACCCCACATACCCACACTCAGAGAAATACTGAAGGATTAAACTCTAAAATGAAAGACCAACTATTGATACTTCAGGGTTATAGATGAATAGCTAATGGACAATTAGCTTCTCCTTTTGCTTATCTACACTTTTCCTTTTCTTCTCTTTTCTGTTGTTTTTATTGCCAGAGGGTGTGTGCATTCACCAGAGAAAGTGAGAGCGAGAGCGAGAGCGTCCCTCCCAGTGGGATGTGGTCATGCCACTACTCTTCTTCCTCCGTCTCTCTATCTGTGGGGATTTGGGCACACAAACATGCCCCGCATGTGGGACCTGACCCGTGACTGCCAAGCTACAGGGTTAGCCCGGCAGTCCCTAATAATCTGTGAAGACTAAGTTGTTTATGACAAATCAGTTAAAAACTAAGAACAAGCGGGATCAGCAGTTGGCGTAATGGCTATGTCGCTAGACTCCCATGTAGTCGACTGTGGTTCGAATCCCAGACCCAGTGGCTTAAACTCATGCTGGGCGCATGTGCGTGCATTCCCAAGATCCCGAGAGGAGAATGGAAGAGAAGCGATTGCAGCGTGGCCATCCTCCCTGGGGGGTGATTTCTCGCTTTCTGTCTCTGTCTCTCTGTGTCTTTCTGGCGAGTGCACACGCCCTATAGCAAAAACTTCTCCCCCCCAAAAAAAGAACAAAACTAAGAACAAGCTACTCTACATGAGGAGGACATGCTGGAAGCTGATGCATGGACATAGCCCAGTGCTGGCCTTTTTATTTTTAAGAGGATTTTGCTGTAGGCTGCATGTGTTCGCCAGAGAGACAGAGAGCAAGAAACCACTCCCTGGGGGGATGCCATGCCCCAATCCCTTCTCCTCTGTTGTCCTCTTGGGATTTTGGGTACACACGCACACATGCCAGGTCTGAGTTTTAAGCCACTAGGTCCAGGACTCAAACTGCAGTCAACTACCTGGGAGTCCAGCGATGTAACAATTATGCCATCTGCAAGTCTCGCTCCATGATTTATTTTTAAAAACAAACTTTTCTGAGGCCAGCTAGTGATGCGGTGAAGGCAACTGAATCCCACATGGCTGGCTGTGTAGTTCGAGTGCCGGGCCCGACAGTTCAGGAAACGTGCCCGGTAGGTTATGTGTGCACACACCCAAGATTCCAAGCAGAGGGAGAGACGGAGGAGAAGGGGTTGCACCGTGACCACGGCCCTGGGCGGGGTGCTTGCTCACTTCTCCGCTCCCTCTCTCCCGGGGTGAGCGCACGTGCCCTCTGGGGAACTGAGGAAGCTGCTCGGGGCCGTGAGGCTGACGGCAGGCGGGATGGAGGCTGCTCGTCCCACCTCCCTGTACTCAGGTGGGCCATTTCCCTCGAGCCTTCTCTCCCAGAGGAGCCCCAGGACAAATGAAGGACGGGGGAGTCCGTCGTGTGTCGCAGACTCTTCCCCAGGGTGCTCCCGGCTCCGCCACCAGCCTCACCTGGGCGCTCACGTAGCGAGCAAACCACTCGCGGCCCTTCCCGCTCTCGCTGCTGCAGTATTCTCCAAACTTGGCCTTCTCCTCCTGGTCCAGGTCTTCCCTGGAGAAAGAGGGAGGAGAGGGAAACAGGAAACCCTTTCAACCCTCGGGAACCACAGGCTACGGCAGAACAAGGGCGAGGCGGAACCCACCAGGACAGCAGCCGCCGACCACCAGCCCTCTCACCCTCACACGCGGCCTCAGCGGAGCGGCGGGTCACGCTGCCCTGCCCCCACTCTGAGCACCCTGCTCTGTGCGGGAGACTGAGGCTGGGGGCCCTGGAGCCATGAGGGTCACACCGCAGAGGACAGAATGCCCGCCCTATCTCTAACTACTTCCGGAGCACGAGCCTGCCCCCACTCTGAGCACCCTGCTCTGTGCGGGAGACTGAGGCTGGGGGCCCTGGAGTCATGAGGGTCACACCGCAGAGGACAGAATGCCCGCCCTATCTCTAACTACTTCTGACACTCTTGGTGAGGGGCTGATCCTCTTCCCCAAATCTAAGGCTCAAAAGTGAGGTGGAAGGTGACAGTCACCGCGTATGAACATTTCACGTATCTAAGGTTTCACGAGAACACCTTCGCCTCATTTAGCTCCCGAAAACCAAAGCCAGGGAAACACATGAATTTGCCAGCCCTTTGCAGTGGTCTGGGGGATGCTTCTGAAGCTGCGTGGGCCAATCCGTGGCTGTCCACGGGCCAATCCGTGGCTGTCCACGGGCCAATACGGTTTCAGCCACCAGGCTGCTGAAACAGACTGGCCTTCCTGGCAACTCAGCAGACTACAGGCCTTCTCCCCTCTTCATGAGCTGGGGTGTGCCGAGAACAATCCGGACAGTCTCAGTGCACAGACAGGGAGGAGGCTGCTGCTCCCCCAGAATGCTTTCAAAGTCAAACACATATGCACTTTTGGGCAAATATCTGGACTCTAACTCTCCCCCTTCCTAACCGGGTAATAAACCAGACTGGGCTCCTCAGAGTGAACACTCCTGCTGGTTCACAGAAGAGGCACCCAAGTCACGGTAGGAGGAGGGACCCCACACGTGTCCCAGCCAGAGCCCCCTGTACGTCCGTGAAGCTGGGAAATGACCCTTAAGCCAGTGCTGCTCCGAGTCTTGTTAAGAAGCAGCTGTGACTGTGGGGCTGGGTGGGCTGAGACCCTGCCTTCCTAACGAGCCCCCAGGGGGCGCTGGTGCTGCCAGCCCACTGTCAGCTCTGGGCGGGCTGCTGCGGGGGTGAGCGAGCAACACCCACCTGCACCCCTGAGCCTGGCGTCACACTGTGCCCTAGAGACCCGGCGTGACTGGTCTGGGCGAAGCCCAGGCTGGGTGTTCCTTACCAATCCTCAAGAGGCACTCCACGCAGGCCTGGGTGAAGGCCACGCGGCCCCACCACTTGCCTGTGAGGAAGTGCAGCCTTGGCTCGGGGGTGCCCAGCAAGGCAGAGCCGGGAGCAGGGGGCGGTCCTCGGGCTGCCGCCACTGGCCCTTACCCTCCGGAGAAGATCTTTTCCACGTAGCTGCGCATGAACTCCCTGAGCGCCAGGCTCTCCTCGTCCTGGGCCGACTCGGTGCTCTGGCCCGAGGAGAAGGACTCGTTGGAGGAGGAGCGGCGATCCTGGTCCCATGATGGGTGTGAGGGCGACTCGCCCATGTCGTTCTCGCTGTCCGCTGACTCGGTGGTCTCACTGTCCGAGGCGCCATCCCCCAGGGAGCAGTCCCCATCCTCCAGGGCTGGGGGGTGGTGCCTCAAGGGGAGAGGACGTGGGGGGCTCAGCCTCGAAGGTGATCAGCGAGCCCACGGGCACCTCCACAGTCTCCATGGTGGGCTGCTGCGAGGGGCCGGCAGGAGCCCAGGTGTGTCGGCGCGTCGCTTGGGGGCTGCTGGCACCACGAGTGGGTCCTCTGGAGCAGCTCACGGGGCCCTACGACATCTAGATGGAAACGGGCACAAGGACATCGTCACCATGAGAGCCACTCCGTACGTGAGGAAAGGTGAGCGGCCAGAACCAAACCAAGTGGACGGGCCAGGCCCGCGTCCCTGTGCAGAGATGGATCTGCCCACGCCCAGGACTCGCAGAGCCTCCAGGTGTCACCTTCCTGGGCTCTGTGACCCCGTTAAACACCTGGATGCAGGCTCAGTACCTATTCTGCACGAGTGCACAGCCGGGTTCCCCCTGCATCGGCGGACTTTCAGAGTGCCGTGTCCGCTGCCCCTGCTCCAGCCTACCAGACCCAGGCTGTGGCCAATACGAAAGGCCCACCGGGCTGGTCGGAGAGCCACTGGGGTGGCCTGCCCGCCCGCCTGCCGCTGGGAGGAGCTGCCCTGCCAGGCAGCGGCCGCCCCACCTCCGGCTCACTCCTCCTTCCTGGACGCCTTTCTCACCATTTTCCCACTCGTGACCCAGAACTGGGCCAGCCCCACGGCGCAGTGGTTAACTGCTGTGGAGAGAGAGCTGGGTCCCACCTGCCCACTGTGGCTGGAGTTCTGGCCTGGGAGGCTTGAAAAACAAGCCCGGTGCAGGCATGTGCACGCCCCACATCCTGGGGGAAGGAGAGAACAGGCCTGGGTGGCCAGGCCCCACTGCGGGGGGCGGTGCTGTCTCTCTCTTCTCTGGTGAGCACGTGTGCCCTCTGGCATAAAAACGAAACGAAACAAAATGAAACAAAACACACCAAAGCCTTCCCAGGCTGCCATGTCTGTCCCTTCTCAGCATTCTCTTCCACGTCTCCGATGTTCCCAAGCGAGACGTCGTGTCTGGGCCCTCTCTCTGCCCGCAGCCACCCGGATGACCACCTTCCAGTTACTGGGTCTTTGATGCCACAGGCCAGGCAGCCCTCCCCATTCTCCTTTCATCCTTCTTCCTCCTCCATGCCCACTCCGAACCCGCTCAGCCCTCGAGACTGGGTCTGTGCCACCTCTTCTGAGAAACTCCTTACGGACGCTCAGCGCGCCCCCCACGCCGTGCTCCGGCTGCTCCCTTCCCAGCGGGGCCAGGATGCTCTCAGCCCACTGCGGTGTGTGTCCCTCAAGCTGGACCTTGTCAGCCCGCACAGCAGTCCTAGTGCCTGCCCAGGCTGGACCAAGCGAGCGCTCACTGGATGTCTGTGGATGAACAGGCCTGATCCTGATGCACCCAGAGGGTCAGGGAGTTGGTGGTGTGGGTCATACAGCAGAGAGCCGGCAGTGCCACCGCCACTTCTAGCCCAGGACGGACCGCTTGCTCAGGAGTTACCTGTCCGTCCTGGGGCCTTCCTCACCGGGACGCAGGGGCAGACAGCTAAGGGGAAGTGAAGCCCTCCTGAGAGTCGGCCCTCGAACACCACATCCCTCTCAGACCCCTTGCATCCAGGGTAACGCCTGCCAGACGGGGCCATGGATGTGGTTGCATGGGGCGCAGCTCCCGAGGGCACGTCAGTATCACAGTGGCACTGACCGCCTCTTAAGAGCTTAATGTTCATGGGTCAATCGTGGAGTTCCCCAAATCCCCCAGCCTGGGGGATTTTCAAATACCCGAGTCGGAAAAATGGAATGGCTGGGTCCAGGTCCCGGAGCAATGGCACACACCAAGGCCTACAACCTGCCTTAGTCCAGGTCCCGGAGCCATGGCACACACAGAGGCCGACAGCCTGCCTTAGTCCAGGTTCCGGAGCCATGGCACACACAGAGGCCTACAGCCTGCCTTGGTCCAGGTCCCGGAGCCATGGCACACACGGAGGCCGACAACCTGCCTTAGTCCAGGTCCCGGAGCCATGGCACACACAGAGGCCGACAGCCTGCCTTGGTCCAAAAAAGAGTGTGGACCTCAGCATGATCGAACTCTCCAGGCCAGCCATAGAGGGAGACTCCGGAGAACTCGGACGGCAGACGCCACAGCTCAGGGAGTTTGAGAGAAGTGGATGCTCTGGGTCTCCCAGGCCGCGGTCCCTCTCCGGGCAGGGCTTTCTGTCTAAGACACAGGATGGATCCCATCGCTAAGGTCCTTCTGCCAAGCTTATTCTCAGACCCTCGGAGGACAGAAAATCACACCTGTAAGAACACGCCTGATGCCAAAGACAGAAAACCACACACTATTAAAATGTTTACAGTAAATCTGATAGGAAAATTGAGTTAGTCATATATATTATAAATTCACATAACTGCTAAAAATCGATGTTCCAGTAGATACACAAATGACTCAAATAAGCACATGGTGTAAGAGGAAATACAGTTATTAAATCCCAGATAATTCTCTGACCCATACTAATAACCACACGTATGATAAAAATGCAGATAGGTACCATCTGTACTGAATTAGGAAAAACTTTAAAATTCTAGCCCAGACCCCAGTAAAGTTACAACGAAACCAATATTCCCAAACATTGCTGGCAACAGGGACAAGTAAGACTTCAGAAAGCAATTTCTACATTTCTTATTTCTCTCTCCTCTCATTCGGGAATTTAAATGGTGGAAATTTATCCTAAGAAAATAATTCAGAACACTTGAAAATGGTTATGTGGCTAAAAATGCTGACTGCGAGAGTATTTACAACCCTGACAAGCGGGGAGACGCACATCTAAATATAACAGAAGGGCAAATTCGAGCAGCTCGACGCGGTAGAAAGCAGTGTGTGCTGCAATCGGAAAAGAGCTGGAGCGACAGTTGCGTAAACAGAACACCCTGCGGCCCACCAAGACGCACTGAAGGCCTACTGTGCGCCCGTTCTGGCTGGGAACACGGGAAGGAGAGGAGGTTGGTTTCACTGTAATTGCGATGATGTCTACGTAAGAACAAGGCCTGGGAAAGAAAACAGGAATGTCTCCTGTGCCCTGTCATTCTGTTCGTTATCAGGATGGAAGCAGAAACAATCTGGGGCAGAAGGAAGCAGGCTGCCTTAGCCCGAAACCTTTCGAGGGCTGAGACGGGCTTTGTCGTCAGCCCCCAGCCCGGGAGGCTCAAGCGCAAACTGAATCATCGTGGCTATTTCTGATCCAGCCTGAAGCGCTCTTGGGGCTGGCGAGATGCTCTCAGCGCCTGCCAACTTGGAGCCCCGTGAGCCTGTGAGTCACCGTTTCAGGAGCCCTCGAGGGCCAAGTGTACCCTCCATGGGCTCAGGAAGTAGGTGGCCAAATGACAGGAGCAGCACAGGAGAGGAGGCAGGGTAGCAGGGCTGGTCGCAGCACTGGGAGGCTGTGGCAGGCAGGCACTCTGCACCACCACCACCCTCTGTCCCCAGGGCCCTCGGCTCTCTCGGGACAGGTGAGACAGCCAAGCTTCCTGGATCCTAAGCCCTCATGGTGAGGCCGTGAATAGAAAGGGCCTGGGCAGCAGCCCCTACTCTCTTCCTCCAGGAAGAAAATGTCATTTCGGGTCTCCAGCAGGACAAGGTGGTGGTCCCTCTCACGCACCAGGATTGCAAACCGCAGGTGACTGCCTGGGCCACACGGAGGGCATGGAAGAGGTGGCCCGGCAGGGACCACACCGTCCCTGCTCTCGGGCACCCAGGTGCTGCTATTTGGGAGCACAGGCCCAGAGGTAACAGCGCCTCTGGAATTTTCTAAGGAATGCTGAAATGCATGATAAGAAACCTATTTTTTCAACACTGGGAGTTAATTTAAATGTATTTCAAAACACTTTGTGGGTCAAAAAAACATGTTCACGGACTGCAGCTAGTCCATTTGCTTAGTTCTATGTATAAAGAGGCTGCAGGACCCACTGCAGGTCCCCAGAGGCGGAGAACAGGGTTTGGATCACAGAAGAGTTTCTGCTCCTGCAGGGCTGACACCAAGGATGCTTGTCCTGAACCTGAAGAACGACAGACCTCCTGCGATAGCACGTCTGCAAGTCAGGTCACAGGTCCTGCAGCAGAATTTCCACCAGGGCGACGGCTGCCGTTCTGAGCCGGCCGGTTTCCAGAGCCCTTACTGTGACTCACTGCCACCCAGCCACTCCATGAGCACCTACGGAGCGCCCACTGTGAACCAGCCACAGTGCAAGGAGCGAGAGTGCAGTTACAGGGAGACCTCGGGCACGGCTGGTCGTGTGCATACACACGTGTTGTGCACACGTGTGTGCTCACAGGCAGGAGAGCAGAAGAGACAGCTAATACAATAACAAAGCCAAGCCAGAGCTCCCGGGCACTCTCAGTGCTACAGAAATGCCCTTGGGCTGAGAGGTGGCCTCCTGGACTGGGGGCAGGAGGGCCTGGCCAGGAAGGAGGGGGACCAGCCTACAAAGGCTTTGCAGAGTCCAGGAGCCAGTGAGGCTGGCAAGCAGCTGCTCATGAAGAGGCTGGAGGGAGCAGGCACCCCTGGCTGTGGGGCCGGGCTGAGAGGCTCCCAGGAGTGTAAACGGGCAGCTGTGTGGGGAAGGGGTGGGGCGGGTGGGGCGGAGGAGGCAGGTAGCTGTGGTGGCACTGTGGGTGGAAGTTGCCACAGTCCCTGGCACCCCACTTCCTCCGCCACAGCCACTGGTTGCGGCAGGAACTGGAACCACAGTGCCCTGGCTTGCTGCTCGGCCACACACCCTCCCAGCTTTGCTCAAACTCCGATTTCCCCAGCTCCCTGGAGCACCCAGAGTCGAGACTTCCCTAGTGGGTCTGCTTGAGCTAGCGGACCAGGGCTCCCTGAGGAAGAACCAGGAATTTTCTCAACTCCTGGCATATCACCAACCTCAAGCCACCCCAGCTCTTCGAGTGCCTCAAGAGCCACCAACACGCTGCCCCTCCCTCTGAAAAAAGAGAGCCTGCCAAACCACACGCCACCAGACACGACGCACATGCGGCCC
The DNA here is from genome assembly GCA_026018925.1 of Tupaia tana. Taxonomy (NCBI): domain Eukaryota; kingdom Metazoa; phylum Chordata; class Mammalia; order Scandentia; family Tupaiidae; genus Tupaia; species Tupaia tana. The sequence continues at coordinate 3,722,405 of JAKSZU010000018.1, forward strand.
CTCACCTGCCTCCAGGCCCTCTCCCACCTTTATAGACGGCAGTAAATCAGGGCTGGGAGAGGTCGGGCAGGGCCCACCTCCACAGCCAGGAAGTGGCCGAACGTGGAACCCAAACACAGGGCATGCAGTCCATCCCAAAGATGCTTTCTAGATGCAGAACTGCTGCTGGGCAGCGTGCACTTCATTAGGGCTTGTGCAAGGCACCACCAAGTAACCTTCCCAGATTGTCCTGTGGGTCTCACACCCTAACCTTCCTTCAGCTGAAAGATGTAAAAAGCAGCGCGTTGCCCAACCCACCTGTGGCTCCCGGTGTTGGAGCCAGGAGCTGGCAGGAAGAGCGGGTGTGTCGTCTGGGCGAGGAGCTGGGGCCCCAGGAGCCACCTGTGTCTCTGAGCAGGCCTGATTTCCTCCCCTCCTCTGGCTTTGACAGGACCCCATGGAAGGTGGTGTCGCAGCAGCCACAGCGAACTTGTACGAGCAGCTAGTGCGTTGACAGGACGTACACACTAAGTCCCGACTGGTGGGTATTTGTTTTAGCCTAGGGAGTCAAGAGGATGCCTGAGCCAGGAAGGTGCCGTAATGCCGGGGAACTCTGAGCTAGAAAGAAGGTCCCCGCTGGGCCAGCGGTTAAGGTGAATGGTCACACGTGGTCCACCATGCGGTTTGAGTCCTGGGCCCAGCAGCTTGAGGAACACACTAGGCGTCTATGTGTGTGTGCCCGAAACCCCAAGAGGAGGGAGAGATGGAGAAGAGGGACTGCATCGTGACCATGCCCCATGGGGTGCTTTGTCACTTTCCCTCTCTGTGTCTCTCCATGAGCACACATGTCTTCTGGCAAAACTTTGAAAAGAAAAAAAAGGCGGGCAGGCAGGCAGGCAGGCAGGCGGGCAGGCGGGCAGGCGGGCAGGCGGGCAGGCTCGCCTGCCCCAGGTCCATACTCAGTGTGGGGGCGGCAGGGTCCTGGGCGAAGCCTGCACCACTGAGAGCTTCTGCAGGGACTTTCTGCAGACCCTCCAGCACTCGGCCCAGCTTGGGGAGGTCACCTGCTTCCCCCTCCCCTGTGTCACAGACTACTGTTAAGGTGAGGCGGGAGACCAGGAGGGAAGGCCCCATCCCACCTGCCAACCAAACCACATCTCATCCACGCGCTCCCCTCCAGCCCTTGCCGGCAGGTAAGCTGTTTGTAGCCATTTCAATGCCGGGAGAGATCAGAATCATCCTTCTGAATCTAGCTGGTGGTCCTCGTGTGTTGTGGCACCTACAAACACGAGGTGACTCTAGTTGAAGTCTCCTCTGGTCCCCACGCCGAGCTCAGAGTTAGGCCGACCTCCAAGTCAGCGGGGGCTGGGGAGGCAGGCGCCGGCCCGAGGTCTGGCCTCCGCAGCTCTCAAGGAAGTACTAGCTATTGTTTTCCGTCGTGTTCAGCTATTACAGCCATAATCAGAAGCAGCTTCCGGGAGCCCTGTGCCTCATGGGAATGGCCAGAAGCGAGGAGGAAGAGAGGAGGCACCCAGGGAGAGCCATTCCCTGCCACTGCCCTGTCAGGGAACACGCAGCTGTGAGCAGATAGGTGAACAGGGAAGTCACCGAGCAGCTCCACGGCGCCACCCACTGTCCCGTTCCCTGCGCTCCAGTGTGAGCACTGGCAGAGCCCTGAACTCTCGGGGTGCGGGTAGGTGTGGAGCAGTCCCCGTACGCCCTGCACCCCAGCACTGCAGAGGTTCCACCTGCAGTCGCTCTGCGTCTGTCCTCCCTGGTGGCCCCCCAGCTCCCTCCTGCCCGGGGTAAGACCCACAGAGGGCCGCCCCGGCTGGGCTGTGAGTAGAGGCGCCTGATGGAGTCGGGGCAGTGCCAGAGCACCGCGCTGCCGGCGGGTGGCAGCCACTGGCTTCCGCACCTTGGCCCTCACGCTGTGAGAGCCCAGTGAGGCCGCTCCTTCACTCTGCCAGACTGACCAGCTCGGCCCTAAGGTTCCTGTGACAAACCGACCTCTGTACCACCTGGACCAAAAGTGACTTTGTCATAGAGCCAGGGAGGGTATTTTGCTGTTTGGGGACTTGGTGGCAGTAGCTGTTTCGAAGAATGAACACACGCCGGGCGCATGTGCGTGCGTGCCCAAGATCCCGAGAGGAGAACGGAGGAGAAGGGATTGTGGTATGGCCATTCCCCCGGGGGGTGATTTCTCGCTTTCTGTCTCTCTGTCTGTCTGGCGAGCGCATGCGCCCTATAGGAAAAACCTCTCCAAAAAAAAAGAAAAGAAAATCACACTGGGCGCACGTGCATACATGCAAAAATCCTAAGGGGGAATGGAGGAAAACATTATGGCATGGCTACCCCCAGGGGGTGGTCAACGTCCCCAGTGTCCTTTCAGATGTAAGGGGTTCCAGGGAGCCATTCTTACATAAAGATGGAGCTAGGGCAACTCACCGGTCCCTGGAACCAGATAAACCCACTCCTGCAGTTGGACAGTGACTCTCGTTGGGTTTCCTGGCAGCCAAAGCCAAAAAGGAAAGCATGCCGGGTCATAAAAGTCTTTTGATTCTGACATGTTCGTCAGCTTAAGAGAAACCTCTTCCAGACACTGAATTTAGAAATGCGTTTGTCAAGAAAGTCCTCATATTGGGACCAGCAGTTAGCGTAATGGCTATGTCGCTGGACTCCCACATAGTCAACCGCGGTTCGAGTCCCGGACCCGGTGGCTTAAACTCACACTGGGTGCATGTACGTGCGTGCCCAAGATCCCGAGAGGAGAATGGAGGAGAAGGGATTGCGGCATGGCCACCCCCTCTGGGGGGTGATTTCTTACTTTCTGTCTCTCTATCTCTGTCTGTCTGGTGAGCGCACGCGCCCTATAGCAAAAATCTCTCCAAAAAAAAAAAAAGAAAGTCCTCGTATGAAAAGGCAGTAATTATGGAGATGAAAGTCTCTTACGAGGTGCTATAAAAGATAGGGATGTTGAAACAAGCTGTCTTAAATAGCTCTCCTGAAGTCTGAAGGCGTACGCTAATCAGCCTGGCACAAGCATGTGTCTTGGAGCTGGCCCGGGTGAAGGTGAGAGCCCCGCTCAGGAGGACGTGACGGTTACTGTGCCACGTGGGTGCCTCTCCCCACACCCCAGCCGTCTCCGGGGACTTGGAACAAGAGCCGCCCACAGGCCAGTCATGCCGAGTTCTCTGAGCAGGGCCCGAGGGGCCAGCGTTCTGACTTGACCAAAACAGGACCCACGTGCCGCAGTCTCCAGGGAGGGAGGGAGCCGTGCTGCCTGAACACAGAGGGCGCTGGACATTCCTTCGAGTGCGAGTGCAGCAGGGGCAGGCCCATCCTGAGGTGAGCACCGTCCAGGGAGGACGAAAATGCCAAGGTCCCGGATGAGCGGGGCAGCGCCTGACAGCCAAGCAGGTGCACAAGGTCCCTGCAGGGTGACCCGTGCTCTGGCACTGGCTGATGGCCGCTTCTCCAAGGGGGAGCTCCCGAACCAGGCCCCTGCTGGGAGTGTTCACCTGAGCTTCAGGTGAACCTGCTAGCTTGTGCCTTTTGTGGCCCAGGAGCCACCAACATCCGCTCCCAGCACCACGTCAGGGGTCTGCAGGGTTCCTGGGGCCAGCCCAGGGTAGGCCATGACACGCGCCCAGCGGGTATTTGTCATCACTGAAACTCCCAGCTCAGGGTTCGGGGTGAGCCCCACTGGCCACAGGCTGCATATGCCCTACTGCCCCCTCACCCCTACGTCAGTTCACGAGGTCAGCCGCCACACGGTCCCCCTGGGTCCTAATCAGGCCACACACTTCCTCCCACTGGCCTCTGGCCTCAGTGAGGGGAAACAAGCAGTCTGGGACGATCAGAAGAAGGCTGTGTACTCTGTCATTGAAAGGAGAAAGGCCGTCGGCTCATGTATTGGGGTTCGAGTCAATCAATGTCCAAACCCCAACGCCAGGCCACTCTGCGAGGCTGCACGAGCACAGAGACAGATCATGCAGAGGGCACATGACGCCCATTCAACGGGTCAGTCAGCTCAGCATGCTGCCCACTGGGCAGAGCTCCATGCTAGAAGGGCCATGTGCAGGCCCAGTCCTCCTGAACGGGCCCACGGAGAAGGGACGGAGCGTCCAGCACTCGCCAGAACAGGGGGCTGTGGGAGAGGGCAGCTCAGAGAAGAGCACAGACCTCGGCGCCACCAGGGCTCTGGGATGGCTTTGTGAGTCGCGTCTGGGGACGCTGGTCAACTCCTGGCAGGTAGAGATAGAGGGGAGGCGGCTGGGACAGGGACTGACCTGTTTCTGTTCTTGTTTTCGAGAGAGGTATTTGCTCTAGGGCATGTGTGTGCTCAGCAGAGAGGCAGAAAGCAAGATATCAGCCCCCAGGGAGGATGGCCACGCCACGCCGCAATCCCTTCTCCTCCATTCTCCTCTTGGGGTTTTGGGCACGCACACGCACACACCCGATGTGTTTTAAGTTACCTGGTTGGCCATATGGGAGTTCAGCGACTCAACCACCATGCTACCTGCTGGCCCCAAAAAGACGCTTCTTGACGGGCGTGAACGGACCCATTCACCTGCTAGGCACGAGTGCTGTCTGCACGCGAGGCACCATGACGAGGAGCGAGTTTTCTCCCCCAAACGGCACAGACGACCGGCGAGCAGTCTGACCCAGTCACACAGGCGTGCTCCCGGGAGGCAGCCTCGGCTGCCGGCTTGCGTGCGGTCAACGTGTCTGACGCCAACGACAACCTGAACTGCCCTTCAGACACGTCGACAAAGTGCCTGATCCGAAGCTCGAGCAAGCTTTCTTGCCGCCCTCCTGCCGTAGTCAGCTTGTCTAGGACCTCCAGTTTACTCTGCCCACGCCGGAAGGAGTGACCACGTCCCCTCCCACAGCAACGCCGAGGCTAACCACATGCCAGAGTCCACACTCGCTGTTCACCTTGAGCCTTAACTCCAAACCTACCCATCCGGATTCTGTTTCAGAAAAGACCAACCCACAAAGATAATTCATAAATGTAAGACCTTTAAAAAGGAAAGGAAAAAGGAGACCACTATGGAGAATCTGCAGCGCATCCCCCAAGCCCCAGATCGCACCCCACCAGTGCTGTCGGGGCGTCTGTCAAGTGGAAGGAGAACGGCGAGGAGGCCGGGGGAGGTTACCGTGGGATGAGACCCTCGGAAGACAAGACAGTGGTTTTCAAACCTGAGGAGCTGCAGGTGTCAAGAAGACTGTTCTCTGTGGCCCATGGTAGGGACGCAGCAGGCCGGCAGCCACCACCCAGCAGAACGGTGGTCCCTTTGTAGGGAAGGTGTCAGTGAGGGCGGACAGGTGCTTACGGGTTGACAGAGAGAGGCTGGTAGACTGCTACGGCTTCTTGCCATTTCCTTTCTAAGATAACATTTAAAAAAAAAATTACAACCTTTAAAATAAAGCGTACTTACTTTTTTCTTCCATGAGGGACACAGAGAGAGAGTACACGCTAGCACCCTCAGTAGGGTCTTGGTGCTGTGTTCCACCCTCCGGCCTCTGCCAGCCCAGACGAGGGGCCCGCACACAGTGTCCTCAGGGACGTCTCGGCCATGAACCTAGGACTGTCCCTGGGTCAGCCTTGGAAAACGCCACAGTTTACAACAGTGCTACCCTGAGGTTTAACACAGTTTTTCCTCCACTGCAACCGTCATACGGGTTATACCCAAAGAGAGCTCCTCTCTCGTGAGCCCCGGAAGAAGGAGGGGACTAGAGCGGTTCAGTTCCCAGCAGGAGATGAGGGAACACCTGCTGCGCTCCCAGCCAGTGGGGGAGCAAGACGGGAGACACCTCGCCAGGCTGTGCGAGGGACACGCAGTGGGAGAGAAGCCCCAGTGCACAGGGCTCCAGGGCAGACCCCGCTCCACCACGTGCTGGCAGACAGAAGGATCCGGGAGTCCGGGCGGCCGCAGGTGGACGAGGGAAGGCAGGACATCGATGCCAGCATAACCGGGAGTCGGCGCTCCTCCAGAGACGCAATCTTTAGAATTCTTTAAACTTTTCAAAAGTTGTCCTAAGCCCCGACTGCCACATCACCTCCCACCAGCTCTGGGATGGCCCTTCCTCACTTCACTCGTGTCCAGTTTTCACAGGTAATTCCAGAGTCTATGGCTGAGCCCAAGGCGAAGGCAACGAGGTGGGAGGTGGCAGCAGGCATTTCCCTCTGACTTTTACATTAACCGGCCGAGCCGGTTCCCCTAGAGCTGAACATGTGGGTTCACTGCCAGGCACGCCCTCGCTCCGGGACCAGCTGAACTTCTGCAATAAAAGGCCGCAGCTGACACCCTGGGACACCAGGATTCGATCCGACAGAAAGGACTTGGCCTCCCATCCTCTGGGGCAGCTTGGCACAGCTGAGGAATGCTGCCCCCACCCTGGGTGTGGAGAGAGCGGCACCTCGTGCCTGGATTGGGAGAGGCTCCAGAAAATATTTAGGACAGAGTCCTCCCCAAAGAACCCAGGGAGGCGGGGACGTCACTGTGAATGCCCAAGCTCCGCTGGCCCAGCATGGACCCCGGTGCAGAGCTGGCATGAGGACACCTGTGTCTGTCTGAAGATGAGCCTGCCCTGTACTCCTGGACACCGGCACCCCCTGCAGGCCTGTAAGCCCTTGTTACAGGCTACGGGTGGCTGTCACCGCCTTCCCATGACACCTGTCATCCCTGGCTGGTGGGCAAAGCGCTCCATCACCCAGAGCCGGCAAACTGCCCACGCAGCTCTCTGGTGGCCAAATGAGAAGGGGATGCTGCTCGCAGTGTCTGTGGTTGGAACTCGCTTCACTCAGGCCTGCTGAGTCCCCTCCTCCTCCCGCACGCCCCGCAGACTCTAGGGCTTTCTGCTTCTCCTTACACACACTCCCCAGCTCCCTCTGACCAGCCCTACACCTGCCCTCGCCTGGAGAAACCGGAGAACAGTTACTGTATTATGTGTGTTCTCTGCAGGCCACTGGTGTCTCCTGAAACCCTCCCCAATGCTGCAGAAACAGTGCAACGTTTTTAAAGCCTATCCATTCACTCTGCCCCACGGCGACAGCCTCAGACATGCCCTCAAAACCTACATGCAGCAGTCAAAAAAGAGTTAAACTTATACAAATCGACCAGTGTAATTTGTTATACAAGTCAATTTAAAAGAGTTAAAACAAAAATGAAAGAAAGACAGACAGGCCAGCCCCATAGCCTAGTGGTTAAGGCAGCCAGATCCCACATGGGCAACCACAGTTCAAATCCTGGCCCTGGCAGCTTGAAAAACATGGCAGGCAGGTGTACACACGTGGCTGAAGTCCCAACGGGATGGATGGGGAAGAAGGGACCGGCATGTGACCATGCCCCGTCGTGAGTGCTTTCTCCCTTTTCCCTCGCTGTCGCGCTGTCTCTCCTCTTTCGGCCAAAACACATATCTTCTGGCAATTAAAAAAAAAAAAGCAAACCTAGATACTCAAGAAGAAAATTACATACGCTTGCTACATTAATTCTGGCCCTGCACTGAAATGTTACAACGACAATGATGAGACGGTGTCACGGAAAGGTGTGTATGTGAAATGCAGACAAAAGGATGACACACGCTGGGCCACTGCACAGTCCTCATGGTGACGACTGGGAAAGCCACGCTGGGCTGCCCCATCTGCCTTCTTACTGTCACGGTAAAGATCAAATAACTACTAAAGAAAAAATGCCGAATGACTAGGGGACTAGATGAAACCTCAGTGTTCTAAATCCTGGCGTCCGATTGGGGGTTTAGAACTTGCAGAGGTGGTCGATGAGAACCAAGCACCGAGCACCGCGTCGGCGTCAGAGGCTCAGGGGAAACGCTGCTCCGAGCTCTGCCTTCCTGTTCCAGACTGTCTGCTTTCATCAGCTGCAGCACGTACAGACGGCAATGAGTGGGGCAGAGAGCAGGCCAGAGGCTGGGCCTCCACCGCTCCTTTATAAGCAAGAATCATTCCTGCCATCCGGCCACTCTTTCTGAGAGAGGAAAGCTGATAAAACGGGAGAGGGAACTAAGAGGGAAATCTCTGGTTTAGGAGGCCACCTACTTTTTTTTTTTTTTTTGGAGAGGTTTATTTTGCTATAGGGCGCATGCACTCGCCAGACGGAGAGAGACAGAGAGACAGAAAGCGAGAAATCACTCCCCCCAGGGGGGATGGCTACACCGCAATCCCTTCCATTCTCCTCTCTGGATCTTGGGCACACATGTACACGTGCCCGGCGTGAGTTTTAAGCCACCGGGTCCGGGACGCGAACCACGGTCGACTACGTGGGAGTCCAGCGACATAGCCATTACGCTAACTGCTGGTCCCTAGGAGGCCACCTACTTTATCTAGCCCAGACCAGGGTCTGTGGCCCCAGGCTACACAGGGGACTCCTGGACAGGAACACTCGGAATTCTGGTTACAGACCCACACATCCCACCTAAGCCTTCTCGCACATCGGCGAAGAGGAACACAGCTCGCTTGCTCCCAGTCCGACTGTTCACTTGCACCTGGCAGCCTGCGTGGGCGTCGAGAACCTCCCTTCTCCTCCCACTCCCCAGGGCACAAAAGAAAGGCGGGACAGGGGACTGTCAAGGGACAGGGCTCTGGAAGCCCTGCGTACAGGTGATGTGGACACCTGAGGACTCTTCGTCTCCTCTGTCCCCACCCAGACCACACTTTCCCTAGTCAGACACATCCCGACTTCCTCCTGTCTGGTTTTTAATCCAGATTTATCTGGAGGTTTTTTCCCCCTCTTTTTTTAATTGCCAGAGGACGTGTGCACTCAGCAGAGAGACAGAGGGAGACGGAGCACCCGCAATGGGGCATGGTCACGCTGCAGTCCCTTCTCCATTTCTCCGTCCCAAAGGATCTGGGCATGGATGCCACATTTCAAACCACGGTCCGCTGTGTGGGCTCCAGCTCCCTGCGCCACCGGACTGAGGCAGCCCTAGACGTCTGTTTTACGCCTCTAAAACACGTGCCTGCCGGTGCCCCTGTGGTTCTGAGGACGACAGAGCTGCACACGCTCCATCCTGCTCGCCTGCGGACCCTGGCCGTGACCGGACCAGAATGCCCTCGGTGGCCACCCGAGGCCTCTGAGGCCAGGGCAGGTGGGGAGGGCAGAACCCAGAATCTGAGGCACCGCTGCAGGGTGATAGGTTTGCCATTTCTTCCCCGCATCCCCGGCTGGGCTAAGCAGCCAGGGCCCAGAAGTCGGTGTGGCGAGGGGCCGGGCAGAAGTCCTCTAGCCCTGGCCTGAGGAGCAGGAAGGGGCTGGCCGGCTCTCAGAGGCCGTGGGTGCCTCTGCTCCTGTCTCTTCTTGGCCCCATCGGGTCACCCACAGGCGATGCCACCGCAGTGACAGTGGCAGCAGAGGGCCTGCCTGCAGGTGCCTGAGCCCTGAGGGACAGGGCCCTCCTCCCCTTTAGGAACTGTGAGCGAGCCAGAGGGTGGAGAGTGCGAGCCCTGGGTTTCCTCCCTGCCCTCTCTGTTACAGCCGCAGCAGGAAACTCCACAGGGGGAACCTGCTGGCTGAGGGAGTGGAGGCCCAGGGAACAGACAGGACTGGGGGAACTGCAGAGAGGCAGGAAGCTGGGGGGACAGCCTCGCAATGCTCTTAAGCTCCTGGGCTTACCTGGAGCTGAGCACGGGGAGCCTTCACCCCTCAGATGCAATGAGTGGAGACGGGCGGGGAGGCCTGGTCCAGCACAGGCCCGGAAACACGGTGGGTACTGAAATCCACAGGAGGTGACGGGACTCAGACCCTGAACCAAACCTGTCGAGAGCCCGCTGTCACGAAGACACCAGCATTCCCTAGAGGGCTTAACCAAGACCTGGAGTCTCGAAATGCAGTATTCGCAATGTTTAGAGCAAACCCAAATTCCTCCGCATACAGAGCGCCAGGAGAGTCCGCATGCCTGGGAAGGTAACGGTGGATGACTGAGCTGACAGCTACTGGAATGAGCAGCCAGACTTCAAAGCAGCCCTTGTAACAGCACTCCAGGAAGTAAAAGGGAACATTCTGGACATGAAGGAAAGATAAAAAGTCTCAGGAAAAAAGCAGAAAATAGGGCCAGCCAGTGGCATGGCATTTTAAGACAGCTGGATCCCACTTCATCAATTCCACAGCTTGAGTCTTAGATCCAGCAGCTTGAAGAACATGCTGGGTATGTGGTAGTTGGGGTGTTGGACTTCTACATGATTGATCACAGTTCGAGTCCCGGACCTGGCAGCTTAAAACTCATGCCAGGCATGTGTGTATGTGTGCCCAAAATCCCAAGAAGAGAATGGCAGAGAAAGGATTGCAGCATGGCCATCCCCCCCCATGGGGTGATTTCTCACTTTCTCTCCAGCAAGCACATGCACCTTGTAGCAAAAATCTCTCTTAATAAAAAGAAAAACACACTGGGCGTGTGTGCACATGCACCCAAAATCCCAAGAGGAAAAGGGACTGAAGGGCGGCCATGCCCCCAGGGAGTATTTTCTCACTCCCCCACCCCCACCCCTGTTTCTCTTTGACACACTCCCTATAGTAAATTTAAGAAAAGAAAGAAAGAAAATAGGAAGGAGAATGAATGGAAAATTTAGAATTAAAAATATAGTAAATGAATTTTTAAAAATTGCCAGAGGGTGCATGCACTCAAGAGAGAGAGAAACAAAGAGGAAGAGGGAGAAATCACCCCTCCCCAGTGGAGTGTGGCTATGCCACAATTTCCTCTCCTCTATTTCTCCATCCTGTCAGGTTTTGGACACACACACACACACACACACACACACACACGTGTCCAGCACAGTTTTCAAGCCAGCAGGTCTGAGACTTGAACTGTGTAGTTGGCCATGTGGGATCTGGCTCCCTTAACCATCAGGCATGGAGTTAGCTCAGTACCTGACATTTTTAAAAACCCAATGGAGGGGTCAGCAGGTGGCACGATGGTTAAGGCGCTGGACTCCCACATGGCTAACTGCCATTTGAGTCCTCGACCTGGCAGTTGGCTTTCTCACTTTCCCTTTTGCCCTCTCTGTCTTTCTCTGGTCAAATTAAAAAAAGAAATAATAATAATAACAAATGGAATTAAATAAATAAATAATTCTTAAAACAACAAAACAAAACACTGAGGGCTCACTAGCAGAATAAAGATGGCATAAAGTCAGAAAAGAGATCAACAAAAACATTCAATGTGAACAACAGAAGGGGAGAAGGACTTAAATGAATGGAGCCTGGGGGACCCATGGGACAAGACTAAAGGATGTAACTATATTAAGAGTCCCGGGAGGAAAGAAGAAAGGAAGCAGTGAAAAAGTGCATCTGAAGAACTAATGGCTGAAATGTCCCAAAGCTGGCAAAGGACATAAACCTACGGACTTAAGCAACTCAGTGAACTCCAAGGAGACAAATCCACAGTGAAGAGTTGGAAACTTTAAAACCCTCTCTTAGTGACCCATAAAACTAGCAGGCAAAAAATCAGCAATACCATAGGAGAGTGGATGGATACCATTAATCGACTGGGTCTAGTTGACATTTCTAGAACATTCCACCAAACAACAGTGGAATAACCGGTCTTTCAAGTGCACATGGAATATTTACCAAGATAGACCATATCCTAGGTTGTAAAACTAACCTTAGCAAACTGAAATCGTACAAAGTATGCTCGCTGACCATAATGGAGTTGGGCTGGAAATCAGTAACAGAAACACAATAGGAAAGTTTCCACATACCTAGAAATTAAACAGTACACTTCTATACAGGCCATGGGTCAAGGAGGAAGTCTCAAGGAAAATTATAACAGAAAACATACAGCGCTGAATGAAAGGAAAACACACCAGATTAGAACTGGGCAGCACTTAGTGTGGGGAGAGCGGTCGTTCTCATCACCTCGTAAGCAGGGCACCGTCATCGGCATCACCCATGGCTGTGGCCCAGCTGGGGGTGCAGTCCACAGCGTTCTGGACTGCGGTGCTGGGAGCCACACGGAGGACCACAGGTTCAGGTTCCTGGGCTGGCCTGAAAACAGGCTGGGTAAGCACATGGACGCCCCAGACCCTGAGGAGCTAGAGGGAAATGGGGTCATAGGATAGAACCTCTGAGAGGGCTTCTCTCTCTCTCTCTCTCTCTCTCTCTCTCTCTCTCTCTCCCCACCTCCCTCTCTCACGCACATAAGTGCTCTCTATCATAAAAACACAACACTATCCCGGTGGATCTGGGCCTCGATCACCTGGCTGAAGTTGTAGGTGTCAAAGTCCTCCACTGTAAAGTTAGTATTTTTCTTTTATTAAAAATTTGCTAGAGGGGGGCCAGCAGGTGGCATGATGGTTAAGAGCGCTGGACTCCCACATAGCCAACCATAGTTCAAGTCCCGGACCTGATGGCTTGTTTTCTCACTTTCTCTTTCTTTTTCTCTCTCACTCTGTCCATCTCTGGTCAAATTAAGTAAATAAATAAAGTTAAATAAAATCATCCTTTAAAAAAAATGTGTGAGAGAACATGTGTGCTCGCTGGGAAGAGACAGAGAGAGACAGAGAGTGGGAGAGCACCTCCCATGGGCGTTACCCCTCAGGCAGGAGCACCTCTCAGACCGCAGTCCCGCTCCTGCATTTCTCCCTCCTCGCAGGACTCGGGGCACACACGCACGTACTCCCGGCGTGGTCTCCGAGCTGGCAGGTTCAGGCCTCGAGCTGCTCAGGTGGCCATGTGGGTCCGGCCGCCTCAGCCCCCACTGGCCCAAGCTGCTCCTTTGCTCCCACATCACGTCGTCCTCTTTGTCAAGACATCACAGGGGCAGCCACCCTGGGGGCAGGGGTTGGTGTGCTTCCGAGAGGGTGGAGCAGCTACGTGTGTTATTCGGACTCTCACACAGGAACTTTGCCTTCCCACTCCTGGGCATGTATCTCCCTGGGAGAAGCGAGGACTTATGCTCACACAGCAATCTGCACATACATGTTTAAAACAGCCCTATCTGTAATCGTCCCAAACTGAAAACAACCCAACGTCCTTCAACAGGTGAACAGACCAACAGTGGGGGTGTCTGTGCTGTGTAGACCACGCGGCAATCAGTCGTGCTCCGCAACACGCCTCGGGTGGATCTCAACACGCAATACGCGAGGGAAGGGAAACGTTATCAAGGGTTCACCTGCGGAGTGAGTCCCCGAGATGTAACCCAGGAGGGAGACAGGTGGTGACATGCTAGGGATCCGGGAGGGGTGGCTGTGAGAACCCGAGGGCACCTGGGGTGACAGAAAGTTCCCTAACTGAATGTGGTAGCGACTACATGTCTACACACATTTAAAAATGCAGTCCAGGGGCCAGCAGGTGGCGTGGTGGCTAAGGCACTGGAGGCCCACATGGTCGACCGTGGTTAGGGTCCTGACCCAGTGCCTTGAAAACCATGATGGGTACATGGACATGTGTGTGGCCAGAATACCCCAAGAGGAGACTGAGGGAGAAGGGATTATGGCATGGCCAGCCCCCATGGGGGTGATTTCTCACTTTTCTTTTTTCTCTCTTTCCAGTAAGTATACACACCCTATGGCAAAAAGAAAAAAAGAAAAGAAAAGAAAAGAAAAGAGAAGAGAAGAGAAGAGAAGAGAAGAAAAGAAAGGAAAAGAAAGGAAAAGAAAGAAAAGAAAAGAAAGGAAAAGAAAAAAGAAGCACTCCAAAAAAGGTCAATTTTACTATATGTCCATTAAAGAAAAAGTCAGAAGCAGCCGGCCAAGTGACCAGAACACAGAAGGGGCTGATCGAGTGGCAGTTGCCTTATCCTAGAAAATGGGGCCCAGGTCCCCGGCCGGCACCCCGCTCACCAACCCCCAGAGCACCCTGGACTTAGTGGCCACCACGTTCACCTCCCTCCCGGCCTCTAGGGGCCACCTTGCCCTTCCTGAGAAGCAGGTTCTCACCTGGTCTCTGACACCGACAAGACAGCCCAATCGGTCAACCTCAAGCTGTCACCTCGAAGGAGGGCTGCTCTTAGAAGAGGACCGGGCGAGGAAAGTGAAATGGCGCGCAGGGCCCGGTAGGAGCAGGAGTTAGCAGAAGGGCCCAGCTCGGCGCTTGCTGGGGGGCGGGGGGAGATCGGGGGCGAGGGCTGGGAGGACGCACAGTCCCGACTTCCTGTGACTCCTTGCCCTTGGTCTACAGGGAGGGAGGTGTCCGAGCATGCGGCAAGTAAGCCTCTGTCTTTAAGCTGAACAGAGGGCAACCGCCAAGAGAAGGGCTCCGCGGACATGCGGCCACACGGGGAGGAAGACCAGTTACCTCTCTACGTGACGCTTGGGCGACCGAGGACTAGGGAGAAGCCAGGACTCAGCGACTCCGGAGCAATGCCTCAGAGGTCCCTGGAGGGACATGCCAGGGCCCACCTCGGCATTTCCTCTGGGATTCCTCCGAGGTGGCTCTGCTCTAGAAGGTGCCTGGCCAGCTGCCTCCCTCCACCTCGCCCATCAGGAGCGCCAGGGGCTAATGGGTACAGAATGTCCAGCCAAGGCTGGCCCTGTGGTGCAGTAGTAACGCCCTCTCAGGAAAAGCTGGATCTCCCGTGGTGACTGTGGTTCAAATCCCCAGCCCGGTCGGCCTGAAACATGCCAGGCATGCAAGTGCCCTTGATCGCACGGGCTGGAGGACTGGAGGGGACGAGGCCCTGGGGGTGCTCTCCCCATCATGTCTCTCTCGTGTGTGCACAAGCTCTCTCACGAGCAAAGCCAGACATCAGGGTACAAGGGGGTCACTCACTGCTCCCCAAAGTCTATACGGGGGCCCTCGGGGTGACAGGGTGGCAGTCGCTGACATGGCCCACACAGGCTGGAGCCAGACCAATGACGGCCAGCTCGGTCGCCCGATCGCGGCCAGCAGTGGCTGAGAACCACGGGGCCCTTCCCAGCCTAGGAACTCCCTTCATCACGTGTGCTTTGCCACAGCACTGCCTGCCCAGCTCCGAGCCCGGGTGAGAGTGGCAGCCCCCACCTCTGGCCCACCGGCCCCTTCATGCCACCTACAGTTCAGAAATGCAACTGACTGCTACACGCCACCCAGGGTGTGCTCTGGGCGCTCGAGGATGGGACAACGAAGCAGACCTTCCACGGACGATTCGATGGGCATTTTCCTCGAGGCGACTTACAGAGGGGAGAGGACATCAGAGGGGTTGATTCTCACTGCGCTCCTGCTCCTGCCCATCCCCAGAGAGCAAGGCCCTGAGCTAATGGGGCTGAGCACAGGACTGGGCCAGGGAGCTGAGCACTGCGGACCGTGATCAGAGGCACCAGCTCCCCACGGTCTGACCCAGCCTTCCCGGGACCGCAGCCTTCTGTGCCTGGGCACTGACCGGCCAACACAACTGACCCGACGTCTGCACTGTGGACCGGACGAGGCCCCAAGCACAAGGACAGGTTAAGTGACCACAGGAGGAGGAGACATGAGGGCTTCCCTCTTTCAGGGCCGTCGTGGGTTTTAGGGAACAGAGATAGGAAAATGTCATCTCTGTCTAAAGGCACATCAGTCACTTAAACATCCCCTCTGTCCACCCAGGGCAGAGCCACCCATATAAAGAGAGGAGCTGACAGTGGCCCAGCAAGTCACAGGGAGCTGCGCCCTCCTGGCAGGCCTCATGCCATGGCAAAGGGGAGATGCCGTGGCCTGCTGCAAACCTCTGTGGGCACCACTGGCTGCTCCCGCCACAGGAGGGCCCAAGCGGAGGAAAAGCAAGTGGCACGTGGCCCTGACTCCTCTGCCTCGCCACCTCCGGCACAGTTTGCTTGTACTTGGCCTGGAGAGATTTACCCCAGTTCCTCCCCGGCTGCCTCCTTTACTAAAGAGGAGGGAATGTTTACTTGACTCCCGCTCCAGCTCTCTGCTGTGAAGCTGGAGCTCAGACATGCTGTTTGGGCTCAGAATCCCCCAAAACCTGATCTGGGGACAGGACACTTCACCAGATCAGACCACCTGCTGGGTCATTCCAGACCACCTGCTGGGTTGTTTCAACAATCAGAGAGACAGAGAGAGGGGAAAGGAACACCGAGAGAAAGAGACTCAGGGAGACAGAGATAGAGAGGGAGGGAGACAGAGAGGGATAAAAAGAGACCAAGACAAGAGGAGAAAGAGAATCAGAGAGACACAGTGACGGGGGGCAGGAGACAAAGAGGCAAGGAGGGGCAGGACATACAGAGTCAGAGGGAGGGACACAGAGACAGAGAGAGACTCAGCCCGATCTACAGGCAGCATTGGTGACACCACAGTGGCTTGAGATGAGAAATGTGGGGTCTTTTTACTAAATATTAAAGACATTATATACACTCCCTTTTTCTTCCCCTAAAATTCTTCTGTCCTCACAAACTCCTACTTGAATAAAAGGATGGCTTTCACGGGCATCCTGGAAATGGCCCTGCCCCTCCGGATCTGCCTCGGTGGTGACAACGCAGGGAGAAGCCACGCTGGTCTGGATTGCCCTTGTCCTTCCCACTCAGTGTCACTGCCACTGGGTCCTTGTGAACAACTGGATGACGAATGTAACTGACACACACCGCTTGCCAGGCACTAAGCTAACGCTCTGTACCCGTGGCAGTAACTGAGCTAAGTCCTGTAACGTGTGGGCTGAGTCGATGACCCTCAAGTAGCGGAGGGAGAAGGCCCAAGGCTCAGAAAGGTTGAACGAGTTGTCCGAGGCCACAGCTACCACAGAAGGGTCCTGGTGGCCCAAGCACAGCTGGGTGTCCCAGCTCGCTGTGTTGGACCAGGGTCCCTCCCCTTGCTGGGGCAGACTGGTGTGGACTGGTGCTCCCTAACCCCATCCAGGGCGAAGGCTCCTCTGTAGGTCTCCTCTGGAAGTGATACAGGCAACGTGGGAGTTAGCAATTTGCTATTTCACCCAAGGCATTCGAAGGCGTTTCCTGCGTCCCACGTTAGTAGAGGTTGGCAAACGAGGAGGTGAGCACCCACAGGTGCGGGGTTCGACACAAGCCACTCAGTGCCTGGGAAAGAAACAGTGCTTTGCTACTGGTAGGAGAACGGGGGCTGCCACGAGTGGGCCCCCAACACTCCGCTCCGTGCTGGACTTCGGCTCAGATGAAGCCCCAAGACGAGGGTTAGATGAGCCTTTGGGGTTCTGGAAAGTGGGTGAGGGCGATGTGGACAGGGAAGGCACAGACGCGTGGGGAGTTCTGAGGGGGACACTGACGTCCAGAGCAGTGCCGTGACAGGCTGAGGTCATGTCTCAAGGTCACGTGGAGGTTCATGAGAGCTGCATGCCACATCCCAACGTCCGCCCACCGTGCGAGCAGTGGGGGGAAACCGAGAAGCAGGGGGCTGCAGAGCTACACTGGCCCCTGGCTGGTCTGTCCCCTCCCTGCTCAGCGCCAAGCCTTGGCACATCCCACACTGGGGCTGACGAAGACCCGCTGCTTCTCTGCCACCCGCTGGCTCCTCAGAAGGAGGCCACAGCGGGATGGATGAAAGGTGTTATTTTGTAGCGTTCGGTCATTTGACAACGGCTGATTAAGCCCCCAGCGCACAGCACGGCCGCGCTGTGATAAGTCCTGGGGACACGAAGAAGAATAGGACACGGCCTTCATTTTCCAAACACAGACTAGAGAGACACGTTCTTAAATGATTCCCGCAGCGTGACAAAGGCTGCAGCTCAGGATGCAACGCTGACGCCTACGCTGACGTGGGCGCAGACTGGAGGGCTGCCTTCTGCTCGGTGCGGCTTGAGCCACTCGTTCTCCCGGTGGCGTCTGGCAGCGGCCTGAGCCTACCCGCCGGAAAGGGAAGACATTCCCGGCAGAAAACAGCATGTGCAGAGCTGCACGCAGGAGGCGCCTGACATCACCCACAGCTAATCAGACTTACCGGAGTTGGACAGTTAGGAAGGATGAAAAACATTGTTCTGTCTAGCACAACTTCAGTTTATATTTGGAAATATTCCCTAAAATCTTAAAATTAAAACATACATGACTGATCCATTTCCCTGTCTTCCTTTTCTTCGTGGCATGTGCATGTGAGAAAGAGAGATACAGAGACACCCTCCAAAAGGCTCAGCCCCACGGCAAGCCCCTTCCTCCAGCCCTCGGGCCTGCTGGGGTCCTGAGCACAGGGGCACAGGTCAACAGGGCCCAGGAACGTGAACTGTGGTCACCACACGGCTCCAGCTCATGGTTCAATAAGCTGCCGACTGCGGTACAGAGGCCGGACCTCAATCTCGCTTCCACCCATAAGAAGATGGCAGACAGGGGAACCAGCAGTTAGCGTAATGGCTATGTCGCTCTACTCCCACGTAGTCGACTGCGGTTCGTGTCCTGGACCCAGTGGCTTTAAACTCACGCCGGGCGCGTGTGCGTGCGTGCCCAAGATCCCGAGAGGAGAATGGAGGAGAAGGGATTGCGGCGTGGCCATCTCCCCTGGGGGGTGATTTCTCTCTTTCTGTCTCTATGTCTCTCGCTGTCTGTCTGGCGAGCGCACGCGCCCTATAGCGAAAACCTCTCCAAAAAAAAAAAAAGAAGATGGCAGGCAAGTTCTTGTATGGGGTGGGAGGGGGCTTCATCTATAATAAGAATTAAGATGCACATAATTCTGCACTCTGGTTCTGCTTTGGTACATAAATATGTTTTGAAAAGCTTGGAGGGCCAGTAGGGACACGCAGGTTAAGGAGGCTGGATCCCACATGGTCAACTGCACAGCTCGAGGGCCAGTCCTGGCCACCTGAAAAACGTGCCAGGCGCATGTGTGTGCATGTCCCAAATCCTGCGAGGAGGATGGAGAAGGGATTGTGCCATGGCCATCCTCCTTGGGGGGTGATTTCTCACTTTCCCGTTCTCTGTCTCTGCCTCTCTGTCTCTCTCCAGTGAGCACACACACCCTACAGCAAAACTGGGGGGGAGGGCTTGCAAATGGCGGGTTGCTGGTGTTTACTCACATGAGGTGAAAGAAAGCAGTTTCTGCTGCGTCTTGCTTGTGGCATCAAACAGCCTTCAAGGGCAGCTCTCGCGGACTGATCCACAGTCCTCAAGGCACACCCAGATGCCGGCTCTGCAGAATTCCAAGTCACGGTTTGGGTTTAAACGCAGCCAAGTTTCTTTCCTCGCAGACGCTTCAGCCCAAGACAGCGCCCATTCAATCTGTCCTTCTGGGAAAAGGAAAGCTAGGGCAGCGAGCATTTAACCTGGAGAGAGGAGGGGATGACGAGGCCTGCACAGAGCCTGCTGAGCTCCCGGAGACTCACGACCTCCCTGACGATACCAGAGCCGATGCTGAGATGACAACGAGCCGCGGCCGTGCTGACAGTGGCACCGCAGACATCTGGGCCCGTCGTTCTTAGTGAGACTGCCCTGTCCTCAGCACCGATGGCTGCCTCGGGCGTCTCTGGCCTCCGCCCACCAGATGACAGCACCCCCCTTCACTAAGTTGTGACAACCACACGCCCCCAGGTAGAGTCCCCACTTGAAAATTCCAGGTCTGTATTCACTCCAAGCAGCAAAACTCCAAAGAATGAATCTTGAGTTTTGAATTGCTTTTTAGTATCACTGTCGCCTCAAAACACAAATCTAGGAAGGGGTGATCACAGTGGACTTTTGAGAGTACCTAAGTCCCTCTATAAACAGTTAATACTTTTGGTTACAAGAAACTTGTACATTAAATTGCCCCGGTTAAAACAGGCTTGAGGAGGGATCAGCAGATGGCATAATGGCTACATCGCTGGACTCCCATGTAGTTGACCTCAGTTCGAGTCCTGAGCCCGGTGGCTTAAACTCATGCCAGGCGTGTGTGCATGTGTACCCGTGTGTGCCCAAGATCCCTAGAGGAGAATGGAGGAGAAGGGATTGTGGCATGGCCATCCCCTCGGGGGGTGATTTCTTGCTTTCTGTCTCTCTGTCTCTCTCTGTCTGGTGAGCACATGTGCCCTATAGCAAAAACCTCTTAAAAAAAAAAACAAACAGTTTTGAGGGTTGGCTCTGGAGCACGGGGTGCGGCGCTGGGCAGAGGAAGCTGGATCTCACCTGGCTGACCAGGGTCCAGGTCCCAGCCCAGAAACGTGAGCAACGTGCCGGGTCCATGTGTGACGGCCAGGCTCCTAACAAGATGGATGCAGGAGGAAAAAGGCCCCGCACAGGGCTGCTTTCTCTTGCTCGCTCTCCTGCACGTGTGCTTGCAAGGACTCTGGAGCAAGGAAACCAGCAAGGCTCCGAATGACCCTCAGCTGCCTCTGAACGCTAGGAGGAGAGCTGTGTGTCACTCGCTGGGCCCCGCGTCCCACAAATACCACCACCAAGCCCTCTGCAGTGGCCAGGCATTGTCCCAGGTGAGCAATGCAAACAAGAGCCCAGCCCTCAGGGCACTTCCCTTCCAGTCAGAGGGCAAAGGAGAACAAATCATTATTGCCCACCTAAGTGCCATGGATAGGCGCTGGACTCCCACATGGCTGACCAAGGTTCGAGTCCCAGATCTGGCAGCTTGCTTTCTCACTTTCTCCCCTCTCTGGTGAATCAAAATAATAACAATAATGATAATAAATACAAATTACACAAATAATTATTTTTTCTTAAAGAATTATTTTATTTAACTTTATTTATTTATTTTAATTTGACCAGAGAGGAACAGAGAGAGATGGGGGAAAGTGAGAAAGCAAGCCGCCAGGTCTGGGACTCGAACTGTGGTTGGCCATGTGGGAGTCCAGCGTCCCTAACCACCACGCCACCTGCCAGCCCCACAAATAATTCTTAAAAAAATAATAAAAAGCACAGCCTGTTGGCACTTTGCTGCCCAATATGGCAGCCACTGACCATAGGCTGAGCCCATGGGATGGGGCTCAAGCAGTGGCCATCCACACGGGGCTGCAGCCTTCACACACAGAGGGCGAGCAGAGATTCTCATGCACCGCATCTACATGGCTGATGTGTGGAAATGCATCTGGATATCCTGGGTTAAGTAACATCTAGTCACAGAACTGACTCCACCATGTCCTTTTCTTGGTTAATGCAGTAATTAGAGTCAGGGGACTCCCCAGACAGGGGAAGCAGGAGGGTCCCTCCACTCCCCCAGCCAAGGAAGTGGCAGAGTGAAGGCACCACCATGGGGGTGAACCTGGCCCGTCCAATCCATGGCTAGAGGGGTGCCCAGTGGGGTGTGCAGAGGGTGGACAGAGCTGAAGTTGGACGGGCTCCAGGACAGAGAGGCAGGGCCCTGGAGGCAAGTTGAGGACTTACGGTGACATCAGAGAAGGAATACTTTCTGTCCAGGGAGGCCACAATCTTACCCCTCAACACACAGAATGAGCACTTGTCAGAGAGAGAGACAGTGAGAGGGAAAGTGAGAAATTACCCCCAAGGGGTTGGCCATGCTGTAATCTCTTCTTCATTCTTCTGCTGGGATTTTGGGCATGCACACATATGTGCCCAGCATGAATTTTAAGGTACCAGGTCTAGGATTCGAACTGCAGTCAGCCCTGTGGGAGTCCAGTGCCTTAGCCCCCACACCACCTGCTGGCCCCCTCGCTTACAGCTTTTACTTCAACCTCGGTGTGTCCTGTCAATGTGGAACTTGTCCCCTCTCTCGAGGCTCCCACCCTTTTCACTGGCCCTATTTTTGTCCGCCTGCTTCCTAGCCCCCCACCGAGGACGCTGGCAGCACAGTGGCCACGTAAGCTCATCTCCTCTGCCTCTGCACCTGCCACGGCCCTGCTGCTCTGGATCCTCATCTCCCACCAGCTCACTGGTCGTCTCTACTGCTGTGAGTCACCTGCTCTGAGTCATGCCTGGCTGTGAGGCAAAGGCTGGCCACGCTCTCAGGGCACACCTGGCTAGAACAGGGTGTCCCCGAAGAGGACGGTCTGCACCGGGCGAGGCTCTCCTGCCGGGACAGTACTGCAGCGAGTGCAGCCCCGTTTCTCTACTCAGCCTCCGATCTCCATCTCAGGCGTCATGCCCACAGTGTACGTCCCGGCTACTCGGTCCGACTTCAGGGGCAGGAGAGTTCTGGAAGGAGCTCAGAAAGCCATGGAGGGAGAGCGGTCCCTCACCGAGGCACCTCCTCCACCGTCCACACGGCCCTCGCACTCTGCCGCCACTGCACTACCCTCCTTTTCTTTCTCTTTCTTTCTTTCTTTCTTTCTTTCTTTCTTTCTTTCTTTCTTTCTTTCTTTCTAAGATTTTTGCTACAGGGCACATACACTTGCTGGAGAGAGATGAAGAGAGACAGAGAGACAGAAAGTGAGAAATCCCCCCCAGGGAGATGGCCACACCACAACCCCTTCTCCTCCATTCTCCTCTTGGGATTTTGGGCACACATGCACACACATGCACCTACATGCACCTGGTGTGATTTTCAAGCCACCGAGTCTGAGACTTGAACCAAGGTTGGCCGTGTGGGTGTCTAGCACCCTAACTACCACACTGCTAGTCCCCCAGCCCTCCTTTTGAGAGCTATGAAGAGACCCCGTTTGGCAGAGGGTCCCCGAACTGTGTGTGCAGAACAAGGACAGACGAGAACCGTCCCAGAGCAGGGACAGAGCAGATGTGCCGAGTGCGGCTTGGTGGCCTGGACTGCATCCTGGAATAGAGGGGCGCTCACGGGAAACTGAAGCAGGGCCTGTGGAGGGACACCCCGCAGTGCTAGGGCTCGCTGTCCACCCTGCAGCCACAGGCACGCCTGCAAGGAGGGCATGGCGGCACAGCGGCCAGAGCCCCGGCCCCGGCTCAGCACTAAACAGTGACCAGCAGCCTCGAGAGAGGGATGAAGTGCTGACTACGCTCTACGCTGGGCGGGCGGGCGAAAAGGGACCGCGTGGAGGAGAAAGCAGCGGAGAGTGAGCAGTGCTGGGGCGGGCTCCTTTACTGGGTGATGGGGTAGCCCAATTAGACCGGGTGACAGCCCGCCACTTCCGTGACTTCGATAGTTACTAAAAAGAAATGGCTGGATCGTACACCTGAAACGGACTTCGTAATATGTAAAACATACCTCAATAAACTGTTACAGGAAAGGGAGAAAAGGGAAACGAGCGAGAGAAAGGAAGGGGGAGGCGGCCAGACCGGCTACAGAGTCGGGAGAGTGCGGACAGAGCCTTGCTTTCACACATTAGGGCGGAAGCCCACAGGGTCTCGGGTCAGGCAGCAGCCTTTAACCCTCCTGCGCTCGTCCACCGCCTGCTACGTGAGAGGCACTGGGCCCGGCCTGGGGTAGGGGAATGAGCCAGGCGGGCGTGGCCCTGCAGAGCAGCCTGGGTGGCACTACGGACTGACACCTGGCCCCGAGCCAGCAGTGTTCCCTCTGTGTGGTTCTTGGTGGGAGGGCTCGCCCGCCACAGGCTGGGGCTCAGGGAAGACGCCCACCTCTGGCTGGGAAGTGGGGGGGTCTCAACTGGGCTTTGGATTCTGTGCACGCTCATGGGCTGGGAGGAAGCAGGAGAGGACTGCCCTGGCTCCTGGCAGGTGCCGGGCCAGGACTGCACGGTACGGCAGAGAAGGGGTGTGCCCCAACAGCCAGCTCACAAGGACTGGGCACAGCCAGGGGAGGCAGCATAGTGGAGAGGCCCAGGGCCCAGGCTGCGCTGGGCCACATGCCGGGTCACCCTGACTGGCAAGGGATGGGAAGCACGTGACCCCACCGCGCCACACCCGGTCTTAGTGAAGCGAAGGCGACAGTGACTGCTCCTGCTGGATTGGTGAGGGTTAACGCAGCACGCCATAAAGCCCTGGGGACTTGGCTGGCCATGGCACAGAATTACCCTGCCAAGGAGGAGCTGGAGTACCACCGTACACCTCGGGGACGTGAAATAAACTGCCTGCTCACTTTTGTCCCGAGAGTCCTCCGTTCTCGCCCCTGATCAGGGCGCACCGTACCGAGTGAAGTGTAAGGAGCAGGACCCTGAAAACTACCCCGTAGTAAAAGCACCCTCCCTGTCTCGCACTGCGCCCTTACGGACTCACCCTGCTAAGCACCTTCCTAAAATAAACCTCCTTCGCAGGGAAGGTGTCAACTCTTTTTTTATTTCTTTTTTTAATTAACTTATTTATTTTACATACTTTCACAGCTCTTAGCCCTGCCGGGGCACCACAGGAAGGAAGGGGCTTGGAAAGGGCAAGAGGTAGGAAGCGTCGGAAGCCTGGTGGCCCAGCCCGGTCCGGACACTGTGAGGTCGGCCGCTGGGAAGGGGACCGGAAGCTGAGGAGGCTGGGGGCGCAGCAGAGACCAGTCCTTGCTGGATGTCCTCTGTACCGTTTGAGTTCGGCACCCTCTGCATGCACCACCCAGTCAAAACCCGCACCTCGACAAGATGAAGTGAGGGGATCGGAGGGGCCTCCGGGAGCCGAAGCCAGGACAAGAAGCACCTGAAGGCAGAGCAAAGGCCGAGTCCTCCAGTCATCACCAGCAGCTGCCCTGCCCTCATGCACTCTCCAGCTCCCAACCCCAAACGGAAAAGTCGTCTGGGAACTCCTGGATGGCTCGCTCTCGCTCTCGCTCTCGGCCAGACCGGAGACACGGGAGCCCAGAACCTGCAGCGCCTGGGTTCCCTCAGGGAGAGCCCGGCCCTGCTGTGTGACGCCCCACTGCCAGCCCTCTCAGCTCACCCGCCACTTCCCTGCTGGTGCCACCGAGCTGCCCCCACCGTACGGGCAGGGGAGGCGGCATGTCCAGGATGGAGGCGGGCCGCAGAGGCCAGGGGAGAAGCTTGTGCCTGACTGGGCAGAGCCTGTCCCGCCCACAGGCTCTGCTGATGGAAAGTGAGACGCCTCGGGCCACGCAAATGGCCCCGCCATGTGCAAGCCAAAGGCCTCCATGCTGGGGCCCTGTTCTCCCCACCTGCAGAGCACACATCACCACAAACCTCGTGAGCTGGAAGGATCACGATGCTTTCTGCAAAAATATCCAGATCCCTGCCATCGTCCCAAAAAAGCCCAGCACCTCCTGCCAAATGTTCCCTTTAAAACATCACGGGATCTTGACATTAGAAGGGGTTTGGGTTATGTCCCCCCAAGAAAGGTACACTGGAGTCCTACACCCTGGAACCTGGGGAAACGTACTTGGGAATAGGCTCTTCTTTTCCCCTTCTGTTTTTGTGGTGAGGGTAATTTTTTTTTTTTTTTTTTTTTTGAGAGAGGTTTTTTTTTTTGAGAGGTTTTTGCTATAGGGCGTGTGCGCTCACCAGAAAGACAAGAGAGAGACAGAGAGATAGAAAGCCAGAAATCATCCCCCGGGGGGATGGTCACGCCGCAATCCCTTCTCCTCTATTCTCCTCTCGGGATCTTGGGCATGCACGCACATGCGCCCGGCGTGAGTTTTAAGCCACCGGGTCTGGGACGCAAACCGCGGTCGACTACGTGGGAGTCCAGCGACATAGCCATTACGCTAACTGCTGGTCCCTAGAGAGGGTAATTTTTAAACTATCCCCACCCTCCTGCCCCGGCCTCCTGAGCAGTGGGGATGGCAGGCGTGTACCATGCCAGGCTCTCTCAGGGTGGGCTGGGAATGAGTCGAGTGGGCCTCCCGTGTAACCTTGGCCTGCACTGCAGCCACCAGTGCATGCCACTGTGGCTGTGCTGCGAACGGGGTCTGCATGGGTGTGATCAGTGGGCACAAGGGTCACAATGGAGTAGGATGGCCTTAAACTCAGTACGACAGGCGTCTTATAAGAGGATCAGAGACACAGAGACACCAGCACAACAGATGACGGGAAGGGACACACAAGGAGACGGCCACGTGAGCAGAGGTGGAGCTGGAGGGGTGCAGCTGTGAGGGTGGGACACAAAGCACGCTGCAGCTAACTGAAGCCGGGAGAGGAGTGTGCAGTCACCCCGGGGCTTCCAGAAGGAGCCAGCCCTTCCAACACCTAGATCTCGGACTTCCTGACTCCAGAACCGAGAGAGCGTGCATTTCTGTTACAAGCCCCTCATCTGCAGTAGGTCCCCACGGCAGCCCTCGGAGCCTCCTGCACAAGGTTACCCGGTGTTCCTTTCTCAATGCGTAGGTGGTCTCGCCCAGTGGCCAGCTGGCCAGACTACATGTCTCTAGTGAAAGAAAACTTAGGATCTCCAGGACAGCAGGCCTCCCAGCTTGGACAAGTGTGACTGTCACAAAATCATCTTACGACAAATATTTATTGAACACCTACCATCTACCAGGCGCTGTTTGGGGCACTGTGTATACAGTGGCAAGCCAGGGACAAGTAATAGAAGCATTCTCAAATTAACAAGGTCACTTCCGGCATTGTTATGAAGAAAACAAAGTGATGTGATATGTCTGAGTGGGCTGGAGACCAGAGCTAAAGCAATATTTTGATTGTTAGGCAAGGACTCCCTAAGGATGCGATATGGTGGCAGGGACCTGAACGACAGGGAGCTGGCCATGGAAAATATGCAGGGGGTGCGGACGCAGACAGTACAGAGGCCCTGCGGCTGGTGGACCAAACATGCTCCATGCACAAAAGGAGGTCAGGGCTCCGACTGAGGGAGCAGGGAGCTGGAGCTGATGATGCGAGAGAGGGAGTTCGGTCAGTACCTCCGCAGACACCCAGTGCCAAGGTAAGTGTGATGTCATCCTGAGAGTACTGAGAAGCTGCCGAGGACACACGATTTGACTTCCGAATTTTTTGTTTTTGCTTTACCACGGGGCAGAGAGAGAGAGAGAGAGAGAGAAAGCACCCCTCCCCCAAGAGGATGACCATGCCACAGCTGTTTCTCCTCCATTCTCCTCTCAGGGTTCTGGGCACACAGGTAAACACACCTGATAAGTTTTTTGAGTCGCCGGGTCCAGGACTCAAACCATGTAATCAGCCATATGGGATCCAGCCGCCTCAAGCACCTGCCATCTGGCTACCCCCCCCCCCCCCCCCCAGTTTATGTAATTTTTATTTGTTTTCTAGAGAGGTTTTTGCTATAGGGCTCATACGCTCACCAGAGAGACAGAGAAAGACAGAGAGACAGAAAGCAAGAAATCACTCCCCGGTGGGGATGGCCATGACGCAATCCCTTCTCCTCCATTATTCTCCTCTTGGGACTTTGGGCATGCATGCACACGCACCCGGCGTGTTTTCAGTTGCTGGATCCGAGACTTGAACCACAGGCCACTATGTGGAATTCTAACGATGTAACCATTATGCCATCTGCTGGTTCCACTCCCCGGTTTGTAAAAGATCACTTTGGCATGACCAAGTTCTTGGACTGAAGTCTTTATAACTTTTGTCCTTTGATCCTTAGCATCTTGGGCCTCTACTGAACGAGTTTAATAAATGACAGTTCTGGGCCTTCTGTAAGATTTTCTAAGCTTTCCAATGCTACTTCATTTACCACTGTAGTGATTTCCAAAGAATAGGCTTGATATATTTGTATGTCCTTCATTAAATGTGTTCCAGAAAAGGACACAGTATTTCAAACCTGGAATAGCCTGGAATTCTCACCTTTTTCATTCAGACCCATGTTCCCAGTGCTGGGCCCCAAGACTGCCTTTGCTACTGTTGTTCTGCTAGAAAGCTCACCAGGGAGAGACAGAGAGGGAGAGGGGGAAGCACTCCTTATGGGGAATGGTGAACCGCAAGCCCTGCCTCCTCCTTTCCCTCCTGTTGGGATTTTGGGCATGCATACACGTGTTCCCACGCAAGCTGTCAACCTGGGGCTCATACCACGTGGTCGGCCATGTGGGATCCAGCTGCCTTAACCACCACACCATGGAGCTGGCCCAAGACTGCCTTGGCTTTAATTCTGTTTGGTACCACTGACCTACCAAAACACATGTCTGGCAACCTCCCCCAAAGTCCTTCGCATGATGGTCAGATCTAAAAAAATGGGATTAAAGCTTGTTCTCCTCTGTGAGAACAGCTGTGCTCTGTTTAAAAAAAAGAAAAAAAAAAGTGACACCATAACCCACACAATGCCCCATATAAATAATTGATTAAAATAAACAAAACCACCGGACCAGTTCCTGCAGTTTCCCAACCACGGCGTTTCTCTTCTGGGCGGAGGACAAGGCCAGCCAGCCTCCCCGGTATTGCCTCGTTCTCTTGCATCACACATCTGAAGACACTCCGACCATTTGGAAACATGGAGCATTTGAGCAAAAGACTGCTCGCAACTATACTTCCCACTAGATTCGCTCAAAGCCTTACAAACAAATCTGAGTCCACGGACTGCCTTGAGCGCCAGGCAGGGGGAGAGGTGGAGGCCCAGCCAGCAGGCCGACTCACAGGCTGGGCCAGCGGTGGGACACAGGGACTCTACACAGAGGGCACGATCCCACAGTGCCATTCCACACCCCACGCGCCCCACTCGCAGGGCAGGGATGGCCGCTCCACGCAGTGTCAGTGCAGTCTAACACCTCGGTCTGCTCCCAGCAGCTCGGCGACCCTGGGCAAATCACTTAACCCCCATTTCCTCCTCTGTGACGTGGGGATGATGGCACCCCGTCACTCCATGTCTACCGTGGAGATCAGTTAAGAGCTGGCTCGTGAAAGCACTCTGTAAGTATCAAGAGCGAGGGTTATCAGGGCCAGCAGGTGGCATGGCGGTTAAGGTGATCAGATCCCACACGTCTGATTGAACAGCTCAAGTCCCAGACCCAGTGCCTTGGAAATCATGCTGGGTGTGTCTGCATGCGTGCCCAGGATCCTGGGAGAAGGAACTATGGCATAGCCATGCTCCCTGGGGGATGCCTTCTTACTTTCTCTCTCTCTCCCCACCACCCCCCACAGCCCCAGCCAAGAAGCACACAGGTCCTGTAGAAAAAAAAAATTTTTTTTGGAGAGATTTTTTTTTTTTGCTATAGGGCGCGTGCGCTCGCCAGACAGACGGAGAGAGACAAATCACCCCCCAGGGGGATGGCCATTCTCCTCTCGGGATCTTGGGCACGCATGCACACGCGCCCGGCATGAGTTTTAAGCCACCGGGTCCGGAACACGAACAGCGGTCGACTACATGGGAGTCCAGCAACATAGCCATTACGCTAACTGCTGGTCCCTAGAAACCGTTTTTTAAGAAGGGAGGTTGTTATCACAACAGGGCTGTCCTTCCTTTGCACACCTTTCCTACAGCCAGTTGAGTTTTCTTGACTTTGTTTTTCAATCTTCCCGGGGCTGCTTTTGATGTTTCCTTTAACTTGATTATTTTCAGTCTGACAGAAGAGGCAGAGAGAGAAGCCCGAGGCCTGACTCGCCACCCCAAGCCTTTCCTGGGCTTATCCTAGGAGTTCCCTGCAGCCTTGGGGTCTCCGGGAGAGCAGTGACGTCACTGACAAGCTTCTCACCGCCTGTGGCTGCTGCTCTGAGAGAATGCAGAGCAAGCTCCTAGTGAACTGACCCAGACGCAAAACGCCAGACACGGGAGACGCCGGAATGTCACAGAGAGGCCAAAGACGGCTGGCGACGGCTGAGCGCCTGCCTGCGCGTCCCAAGCCACCTTCGTCTCTCTCGTGGGAACAGAGCCCCTCAGGTGTTAACTTGTCGCTCTGCCTGGTGGCTGCCCACTGCCGGCTCCAAAGGCGTGGCAGTCCTGCTCTGCCAGCGTGGGGATTGAAACCATCGCAGCGGAAGGAAGATGCTCCATCCATCGACAACCCGACTTCCAGGAGAGCCGTGGGGCGGCGGAGCTCAGTGCGAGGCTGTGCTGAGACCTGGCTGCCCTGCTTTTAGATCCAGGAAGGGGCTGCCTCTCACCAACCGCTCGCACTCGGCGGCCCGCGCCCCCGCCTGGGCGGCCCTGACAGCTGTCAGCCCTGGGGAGCAGCGCCTCGCCCGCCAGCGCCACCTCGCCCCGGCCGCACCTGGCCGGCCAGGGCTGCTCCTGCTGCTCTGCGCGGGCTCGGCGCGGCTTCGCCGGGAGGAAGAGCGCCGGGCGGTGCGAGTCCCGTGCCCGTCCCTCTGGCCCCCAGATCCAGGCGGCCTGCACCGTAGAGCACACGGCCAGCCTGAGGGTCGGCACCGAGGTCCCGGGAGACGGGCTCCTGTCCTCCCGCAGGCCCTGGCGCTGGCGGCCCCGCGGTCCGACACCGACCGCCCAGCTGCGCTCTCACTGCCCGCGCCAGCAGCCGGGAGGCCCCGCAGGCGCAGCGGAGTGCGGGGCCCGGGGCCCTCCGGTGGCCGCGGGGAAGGGGCAGGGGGCGCCGACCCGGGCCAGGTCCGCCTCCCGCGTGCCCCCGGGGTCTGGCTTTCTGCTCCCGCGCGAGGCTGAGAAGCCAGCTTGGCGACATCTCCACCGTCTCCGCGGGGACCCCTCCGGCACGGCCCCCCGGCCGCGCGCATTCCCGGCGCCCGCGCTCTACCCTCAGCCCCCGGGGAGCGCGGACCCTGTGGAGACCCGAGGCCCGCGCCCCTCGAGAGCCCCGTCCCGTCACCCCGCGGCGCTCCCATCTGTCACCCTGCGGGCTCCGCGCCGCGCCCCGCCCTCCGTCCCCGCCGTCACTCCGACATCCCTCCCCAGGCCGCCCGAGGCCCCTCTCACCACGGCGTGCGGACGGCGGCGGGCGCACCAGGCAGCGAGCGGCCGCCACGGCTCGGAGGCACAGGCGACTGCGCGGCCGGCGAGCAGCCGGGTCCTTCCCAGGCGCCGCGGCGCGAGCTGTCAGTCAGCCGCACGCGCCCGCCCCGCCGCCGTCCGCGCAGGCGCGGGATGCCCCCCGCAGGAGGCGGGCCGGGTGGGCGTCACGTGACGGGGCGGGGCCTGCTCCGCCCAGAGTCGCCTCCACCCGGCGGGCGTGCGCTGGCCTGCTCCGGCGGCGCAGTTCGCTGGACCCGCGCAGAAACGGCCTTTCCACTCGGGACGGGGTGGTGGGCCGGGCCTTTCTGCGTACATCTCAGGGACGACTTGGTGATGTCGTTTTTCGCGGGGGAGTTCCCGGCAGCGAGCCGGGCGATGTGGTCTGTTCGGTTGCTTTCTGGCCCTGGGTTGCATCTGCAAAGCCAGCGTCCCAGGTCCTGCCTCTGTCCTGCAGTTAGGAAGTCAGACACCTGCGCGTTTCCAAAGGCCGGCGTTGTGCAGGGTGCGGCACGGCCTCTGAGGCTGGTTTGTGTTTTGAAGGGAGGCGTTGGCTGCTCTGGAGGTTCCAGGCCAGCCTGCATCTTCTGAGCAAACGCATGAACATGGCATTCAGCCATCTCTCAAGTCTCTACATGCCACATCTCTGCCATCAAAAATGAAATGAAATAAAGAAAGCCTCCCATGGAAGCTATTTTTGGTTCTGTAGGAAGGAGAGAAACTTCTTTCCCAAACTGAGACATCCCTCTCCAGTAATTTGGGGTTGTGTCACACTTGGCTCTGCGCCTAGCAAAACAGGGACTGATTCTGGAGTGTTAGTCCAGCCCTCACCTTCCCCGAAGATGGTTCCGGGGCCTGCGCAGGCCCTGGCGCTGTGGGGTCCCTTCTGAGAGGTCACTCGAGCGCAGTAAGAACACCAACTTGAAAGACGCTAGCGATGAACTAAGGCTGAAAACCTGATAGAAAACCAGCTTTTCTGAAGTCTTGGAGTTCTGCCTCTAGACGGAAGACAACAGGGACTGGTCATCAAGTATCTGTCCTGTGCCCCAAACAGCGCTGCTGGCCCTTGGAGTGATGACCTATACAACCATGGACTCCGCCGGAAACATTTAAAGGGCCAACACGAAGAAAGATGTTGGGAGCACAGTTCTGCTCCGGCAGGATGGCTGCTTCTGCACCGATCTGATTCTGCTCAAGTAGGGACTAACGAGGTGTGGTGGTCACACCCGGGAGGCTAGAGCACAGCGTGTACATACAAGGTGTGAACTCGGGGGGAGGCATGTAGGCTGTAGACCTGACAGGTACGTGGGCACCATCGGTCTATGCAGGGCTCTGCCCTGAGTCCAGCGGAATGAGGGCGGTTTGCAGAATTTGGGGGAAGGGCTGGAGGAAGTCTCCCCCTGGTTCAGCAGGTGAACTTGAAACAATGCAGCAGCCTGTGCACCCCTCACCTGACCTTGGCGATGCCAGCCGTTCGGAAAAACTGAGAAAATGTAAGCTCATTCAGAGTCAGATTCCATTTGGGGAAACATCCTTCGTTCAGGGATTCATGGAGACCCTCTCCTTACCCCTAAAAGGGCTTCTGACCTCGCCAGAGGTGGGAGAGGCAGATGACGTGGCCATTTTTTAAAGGGGGAAGAAAGTGCATTCTGCAAACCACAGACCAGCGAACTTGACTTTGGGCCTGGGAAATATTCAGGGCAGATGACTCACAAAAAATATTCGTGAGCCCTCAGAAGAGGAAGCTGATGACAAAGACGAAGTCATGCTAGTGACCCTTATTTCCTGCTGTGAACCGTGTGGGCTGGAGAGCCGGCCAAGCGGTGCAAAGAGCCTGTCTGCAGCCGGGGTGTGTTTTCCAGGATTCTACAGTTAGAAGCGACAGAAACTCAATTCCAACTGTTCATCCTTCCTTTCCTTTTTGTTTTTAAAAAGTGGGAAAAATTTGGTTCACATAACTAAAAAGTGCTGGGATTGGCCCAGCCAGATCTGGGGGCACAAATTATGTCATCAGAACTTGGTCTCTTGCCCCCTCTGATCTGTTTCTGTGTGAGGCAGTCTCATTCCCAGATTAGGTTTTTGTTTTGTACACAGTGGCCTCCAACAGTTCCAGGCTTAAAATGTCTCCGTTTAGCAGCCCTAGTGGAAAAAAAATATTCTCTCTCTCTTAAGTTTTGCTATAGGGTGTGTGCACTCACCAGTGAGAGAGAGACAGAGGGAAAGTGAAAAATCACTCCCCAGGAGGGATGGCCACATCACAATCCCTTCTCTATCCTTCTCTTGGAATTTTGAGCGTGCATGCACACACACACGTGTACTCACACACACAGCATGTTTTTCAAGTCTCCAGGTGTGAGACTTGAACTCAAAGCCAGCCATGTGGGAGCCGGCTGCTTTAACCACCACAACACTGTCTGTCTCATCTTTCAATGTTTTCTACGAAAGTGCCAGAATCTGGTCCGAGTGGCCCGTGCCACTCACGTGCTCTCCTCGTCATTCCCTGGCCAGGTCGGTGGAATTACTGGACTGGCCAGATCTGGAAAGTGTTGGCCCTACTCCCACTACTGAGTAGAAAGCAAGGAAGGGGTGGCTTCACCCGGACATTGAGGTGCTCCTACCAGGAGACGGGGATGGATTCTGGGCAGGCTGGGAAAAGCCACAGATATCCAGGACAAAGTATTTGCTAGGACAGCTCACAGAGTCTCGCGAGAATGTTGAAATGGCATGAAAACGGGAGAAATGGAAAATGTACTGATGCCTGCATCGATATTACCGTGTTGAGCAGGGGAATCCACTGACCACCACGGTGAGGCAGGCCACGCGCTCGCATCAGCTCTGCTCTGTCTGACCACCCTGCCTTCCTTCATTTCCCTGTTTGTAACAGATCACCACAAACAGGGCTAAAACCACACAGACTTATCTTACAGCTCTAGAGGTCAAATCCGCAAACTGAGATGTTAGCAAGGCCATGTTCCTTCTGGAGGCTCTGAGGAGTCATTCCCTTGCTTTTTCCACTCTCAAAAGGTCCCTGCAGTCCTTGGCCCGTGGGCCCTTCCTCCCTCCTCAGAGGCAGACCCCTGTACCCGGGAGAGTTCCTCTGCTGCTCTTTTCCTCCAAGTCCTGCTGTTCACTAGCACCGGCTGCCTGTTTCCTGGAAGGGCTCTGGGTCGTCGGCTGGCTGCTGAGTGGGGTCCTGTTCAGGCCACTGTGTCACAGGCACGTCTGGCTCACGACTGGTGATGCTCCACTACCACTGACTGAAGGACAGCAGGCCATGCCGCGGAGAGCTTGAGTTTGTCACAGGGTAGCCTGGCGCAGGAGGCAGCGGCGTCCGCAGGCGAGCCGTCCTGTAGCTGCAGACTTGGCGCCCTCCCACAGTAAGCTGGAACGTTTTAAAAGTACAGGGGGTGCGGACGGGGGTCAGTGTGTGGCACGGTGGTCAAGCTGCTGGACTCCCACGTGGTCCTGAACCTAGCAGCTTGAAAACCCACGCCTGGCGCTTGTGCGTGTGTGCCCAGGCGTGAGGGGAATGGAGGAGGGACCGAGGCAGCCTCCACCTCTGTCCATCGCTGTCTGGCGAGCGCATTAAGAAATGAAGTACAGCGGAGGGGCTCGACAGCGGGCAGAGTCCAGGGACGTGTCAAAGGTCAGAGGTCCTTAGCCTTTCTTATCAGAGGCCACTGCCATAACCTGCTATCTCACAGAGGGTCTGACTTCAGCGGAAACTCCTGCTGTGGGCAGGGAGGGGCTCAATGCCCAGAGGTGGCATCCGTCGTGACCCTGCGATGCTGGCGGTTCCAGCTTATTGCTCACATCTGTTTATTAGCTGACATTCCGTGTCTGCCCCCACTCTTCTCGTCTGCTCTCCACAAAGCCGTGGAAATGCTCTGGCACCTCCGTGCTCTCCAGCCTGGCCCCGAGCCACTTGCCTGCCCTCCAGTCTCTGGCAGGAGCCCCACCACCGCACGCTTCATCATCTCAGAGGGTCCCCACCTGCCCCTGCCTCCATCCCCACCCTCTGCTTCACAAGCAGCCCATCCATCGTAGGTCGTATCCTAGAGGGAGCCTCACGTGTGGCCCCCAGACCAGGTGACTCCGTCGGAGCACACCATGCCCTCACGTGCTGGCAGCGTTCGTTTGCGGTTAGACTGGAGGCTCCGGGACAGACAGCGGCGCCCACTGCCTCTCCTCTGTGTGTGCGGCACCCAGCGTGGCCCGGGCGCATCCGGTCCTCCTTGCACCAGTGCTAATGAACACAAGGAGAGGAGCAAGGTGTCGCAGAGTGCTAACGGGATGGGCCCCCGGGATGACCACAGCAGCCCTCAGAGAGGCCGACCCGGCAGAGCTAGTGTCTCGGGCCCCTCAGGGAGGTGTGGCACGGCCAGGCAAGCAGGTCCGCACACCAGCTCTGCACCTGTGCTCAATCTGGTCACCGGCATGTCTGTTTCTTTCACATGAAGGGGCGAGTCCACGCCCCAGGGGTGAGGACAAGCAGGGCTGAGGCAGCTGACAGCAGCTAAGAGCAAGACAGACCTGGCTCTGAACCCTGGCTCTCCACCTCCCAGCTGTGCAGCCTGCAGCACCTCGCTCACCCTCTCCAGGCCCGTGTCTGTAAACAGAACATCTGTGGTGGGGTCGCTCTCTCATGCAGTGGATATTCATTGAATGCATACTTTTTTTTTCCCCCAGAGGGCCCATGTGCTTGCTGGATATAAAGAAAGTGAGAACGCATGCTCTTGGGAGGTACTCACAGCATCTCTCCTCCCCTCCTTTCTGGATTTTGGGCACGTACATATATGCACCAGGCATTTCTCAAGCTTTGGGTCCAGGACATATGTACCACCCAGTCAGCTGCGTGGGCTGGCCCAAGTGCCTACTTTCTGACAGGAACGAGGGGGGCAAAGTGCACAAGACTGATGGAGCCCTCTGCCTATTATGAGACTGTAGTTCAGCGAGTAAGAGGGTTGCGGTGGGTGGTACAGGGTGTTAGCTGATGTGGCACCGAGCAGAGCCGAGAAGGGGACGAGCTGTAGGCAGGAGAGGGCAGGAGAGGCCTTATGGAAGGTGCCGGGGAGGAAGAGTCCTAAAGGGCATGGGAGGTGGGTGTAGACTCCCCGGGGGCCACTGAGCAGAGCCCAGAGCTCAGCCCTCCAGGAGCACTGCCCCGGGACCACTCACTGTGCACCCTCCCAAGCGCAGGCCTGGCCCCCAGCAGCCTCCTCCCGGTGGAGGGGAGCTGGCCTGTGTGGCAGTTCCAGAACACCACGGCACACAGGCTAAGGCTCCCAGGCCGCGTCCAACACTGAACGCGTGCCGTTTGTCTTCTGGCCCTCCTAGTCTGGCTGTTGAATTCAACACCACAAATCCCGTGGGGAAAAAAGGCAACTCAAATCTCCCAGAACAAATCTCTCGATTTCCCCCATACGACCTTGGAATCTCCCCCTCACACACACCCGCTGGCCCTGCACTATTTGCTTGAGAAAAGAAAACGCTCCTAAGAGTACATAGGATGGGGTGAGTCCTCACCAAGCCAATGGCTGGCCAGCACCCGGAGCAGGAGTGCCCAGGGGCCTTCTGCTGCGTCTTCAGTGCACACCGGTGTGGGCAGGTACTCCCGGCAGCTCACAGAGGCAGTCCGACACTTCTGTCCCCACTGGGGTGTGTGTGAGCGCCAGCTGCTTGGCATGCGGGCCCCAGTGCCCGGCATGCTTCCCGACAGGCCATGCCGGCAGCTAGCCGTGCTGGGGAGTGTGCACAGTCTGCCGTGGGAGGTCTGCATTTCCCCCACAACTCGGGAACAGGAACACTTTCCCATGTTTGGACGCTCACTTTTGTGAAGTAACTACTCAAGTGTTGGCCAAATGTTCCACTGGGTTGTCCTACTTTAGTTACATTTTTAGGTATTTAGAAATCCAAACATGGGCCAGCAGATGGCATGGTGACTGAGGCGCTGGATTCCCGCATGGCTGACGGTTTAAATCTTGCAACTGGAAGGCTTGAAAATCACAACAAATAATAATTTTTTTTTTAAAGTCACCCAAGACATCGAGCGTAATACTTGTAAATGTTACCGTGTCCGATAAAGGCCTTTGTAGATGTGTTTAAGTTAAAACTTAAAAAGAAAATCAACACATGCTCATGGTTAAAATGAACAAGATACAGATCTATTTCTTATGTATTTTCTAGGGATATTTCATGCACAAGTAAACATATACATCCCTCAACCCTTCTTTACACGCATTTATACGATAGACTCAATACATCTGGAAGACCAGTCCCATCAGCCTCATTCTCTTCCTACAGCTGCCATGGCTGCATTCCACTGGCAAGTACAACGTACTCTGCCTAATACCCGGCCGGCACATCGGACAAGGCCAGTCTTCTGCTTCCTCGAACAGTAACACTATTGTACACTCAGATGCGAGCATCTTGGTGCACACAGGTGAGCCCACCTGTAGGATACATTCCTCAGAGGAGCACCACAGGTCAAAGGGAAGTGCACTGGGCCAGCAGGTGGCATGATGGTTAAGCTGCTGGAGTCCCACTTGGCTGACCGCAGTTCAAGTCCCCCCAGACCTGGTGGCTTGAAAATCACGCTGGGTGCATGAGAAGGGATTGTGGCATGGCCATCCCCCCACGATGGGGGTAATATCTCTTTCCTTCTCTCCTCTCTGTCTCTCTCCAGTGAGTGCACACAGCCTCTGGCAGAAATCTAAAAAGACATAAATAAAAAGAGGGAAGTGCACTTACACTTTTGTGGTTTGCATTGCTAACTCACTCTGCAAGGAGCTGAACCAATTCACAGTTTGGAGCAATTTGTTCGGCCTTGCCAACACTGAGTATGACAAGCTTTTTACCTTCACCAGTCTTCTTGGTGAAAACGAAGGCGTCTCCTTGTAAAGTCGCCTTCATTCCTCTTGCTTTAAATGAGGCTGAGCACCTTTTCACATATTTGAATAGGGCTCCTCCTGGAAAAGGGCACTCCAAAAGGTTCTCTGCCTCCAGGGCCCCAGTGAAATCAGGGAGAGGCCAAAGCAACTCTGCTGAACCACAGACTTCAAACAGGAAGACGCTTTAGAAACTGAGTCCAATCTCGTATTTTAGAGATTTTTTTAAAAAGCTGAAGCTCAGAGAGGGGAAATGACTTGTAGAAGCCCCACATCAATCTGTTGCGAAAGAGATGGAAATCCTTGATAAGAGTTGAATTGTTTTGTCCACTGCTGCCATTCTCACGAGAACTTTCCAGGAGGCCCGGTGCGGTGGTACAGGTTGCAGGGCACTGCTGCAGATGCTGGAGTCTATGGGGAGGCC
Source organism: Tupaia tana (assembly GCA_026018925.1). Lineage (NCBI taxonomy): Eukaryota > Metazoa > Chordata > Mammalia > Scandentia > Tupaiidae > Tupaia > Tupaia tana. Next base: position 3,760,128 of record JAKSZU010000018.1, read on the forward strand.
CTCGGTTCAGTTCCCGGGGCTGACCTGCACATGCCAGCATGCCTGTGAGCCTGGTATTCTGGAAAGCGGCAGGACTGTGGTCTGGCACGACCTTGTCAGGGTCCCTGTGTGTACGTCTCTCATGCAAGAAAAAGACAAAAATTTAAAAAGAACTTTAAAAAAAAAATTTTGCTATCTCCTACATCTTATTCACAAGAGGGCACATACACATAAGAGTGAGAGTGAGAGAGATGAGCACCCGCCACAGGGCAAGATCACACTGTGACCCCCTTCCTACAGTCCCAGTTCCACTCCCGCACAGGGGGCTCTGAAGGCTGACCCAGTGGGGACCCAGACCTCAGGCGCCACGTGGGGTCTGTCTTCTCTCTCTCTTTTTTTTTTTTTTTTTTTGGATAGATTTTTATTACAGGGTGCATGTGCTCACCAGAAAAACAGAGAGAGACAGAAAGTGAGAACCCCCCCCCACCCCGGGAGGATGGCCACACTGCAATTCCTTTTCTTCCCGGGATCTTGGGCACGCACACACACGCCCCGTGTGTGTTTTAGCCACCGGGTCCGGGACTAGAACCACGGTTGACTACATGGGAGTCCAGCGACACAGTTATTACGTCAACTACTGGTCTTGGGATCTGTCTTCTCTTGAGCAGTATATATTACCACTGTGCTACGGAGTTGGCCCTTGGGCCATGTTTTTTTCCTTGGGAATGTTTTTTTTCCCTTAGAATTATTCATTTAATCTTCTTTATTATTATTTTTTAATTTGACCAGAGAGCAACAGAGAAAGTGAGACTACAAGCCACCAGGTCTGGGACTTGAACCTTGGTCAGCTATGTGTAAGTCCAGCACCTTAACCACCATGCTACCTGCCGGCCCTCCACAATTTTAGTTAAACAAACTATATTAGTACCTAAAACATAGGCAACATAAAGAAGTATGGGGCCGGCAAGTGGCACAGTGGTTAAGGGTGCTGGACTCCCACCATGGCCAACCGTGCTTTGAGTCCCGGACCTGGTGGCTTGCTTTCTCTTTCTCTGTCCCTCTCTGGTCAAATTAAAATAAGTAAAGTTAAATAAAATAATTAATTTTTTAAAAGCATGGGGGCTGAGAATTCTGGGGTGAGGATCCCTGTACTCTTCATTTTTATGAGATTTTGAAATGGGTCAAAATTGCAATGGATAGGAGAGAAAAAAAAAATCCATTTCTCGGTATCCTTCTAAATTTTTGGCAGAGGCCCCTATAACAAGACAGATTAACACAAGAAAAACAAACACAAGTTTCTGAATGCATACATCTGTATACATGTGGGAAAACCTCAAGGAAGTAACTCAAAGAGCTGGCTTAGAATCTGGGTTTCAGAGCACAGTCCCCAAACAATACATCTGTAAAGAAGTGACAGGACAAAGGAGAATGCGTTTGTCTCCAAGGGTGGCAAGCCGTGAGCAGCCTTACATACTGGAGGGAACCACACCGATGGCTACGGTTTCTCTGCAGATTCTCTGGTGCCCTCTCCGGCTACTAGGCACCCAGGGCCTCCAGGAGAGAGTTTAGAGAGGCAGAAATGCGCAGGGTGCAGAGGGCTTTCCCACCACTCTCTGCTTCCTAACTGCCCTCTGCTCTTGCTACATGGTGTGTGCGCGTGCCAGAGACGGGAGAAAGCACCCCCATGTGGAATGGTCACACAGCAATCCCGTCTCCCCCACATCTCCCCCAGGGATTCTGGGTGCACACACATGTGCCTGCTGTGTTTCTCAAGCCACTGGGTCTGGGACTGAACAACACCATGTGGAATCAACCATGCAGAATCCAACCTCCTTAAACACCAGGCCCAGAGCCGGCCTAAGATAATTCTAATGTCAAAGAGACATATTTTGATGGGACCAGCAGATGGCATAATGGCTACATGGCTGGACTCCCATGTAGTCAACTCTGGTTCAAGTCCCACACACAGTGGCTTAAACTCATGCCAGGCGCGTGTGCATGTGTGCCCAAGATCCCGGGAGGAGAATGGAGAAGGGATTGAGGCTTTCTGTCTCTCTCTGTCTTTCTGGTGAGCACACACGCCCTATACCAAAAACCTCTCAAAAAAAAGGAAAAAAGAGACATATTTTGGGGTGATAATGTTTCCTTCTGGTGTCAGTGAACAAGTAGGCACTGTCTAGCACACCTTTTTGAGTTATCTGGTTGTGGGGCTCTTTTTAAGTTATGGGTAAGTCCAGAGGCTGTTGAGAACTGAGAGCAGTGTCACTGACTGCACCCCGACATGAGACAGACTGATGAATCTTATCCTGTGGAAGTCCCATTGGCATCCTTCTCTCACTCTGAAAAAAACAATTTTGGGGACCAGCAGTTAGCGTAATGGCTATGTCGCTGGACTCCCACGTGGTCGACCGCGGTTCGAGTTCCGGACCCGGCGGCTTAAACTCACGCCGGGCGCGTGTGCGTGCGTGCCCAAGATCCCGAGAAGAGAATGGAGGAGAAGGGATTGCGGCGTGGCCATCCCCCCTGGGGGGTGATTTCTCACTTTCTATCTCTCTGTCTCTCTCTGTCTGTCTGGTGAGTGCACGCGCCCTATAGCAAAAAAAACCTCTCCAAAAAAAAAAAAAACCAATTTTGCATTTATTAAGCAAATTCATCTCAACATCCCTGAACACCCTGCCTTTGCAGTCACCTCTGAAACTACAGTCCCTTGTTAATTAAAGAGTTCAATTAAATCTTGGAAACGTGTTCATTTTGCATTATATGAGAGTCATGATTTACCTTTTCAGAACACCTTTTCAGTGCTCATTCCAAGTATTCCCCAAGTACAGTGGTTGCTCACGGAATCAAAGACACCAGGAGACAGGAGGGCAGCTCGGACTGCCTGAATGCAGAGCACCGTTCTGAACGTACAGACGTTTAAGAGATGATCACAACATTTTTAACTTTTATTTTTCAAAACCTGCTCTTTTTTTGTTGTTGTTCAATGCAGGTTTGGGAATGATTTCTTTTTAAAAGTTTATTTTTTTCATGAGTGTGATGGACACCAATAGAAAGACAGAGGACTGGAACCAACGAGATCTTGACACCACGACCCACCCCCAATCATGGGGAGGAGCCGACAGTCAACAAGCCCTAGGGCCCTTCTGTGTGGGCAGCCGGGCGCAGCGTCCTGTTTCACTGCTCTGCGCCATCTGCTGCCCACCCCCCCTTTACTTCTCCTATGAGTGGCAGGCACTTCCAACTGGGTCTTCATGCCAAGCCCCACCCTCCCGCCGGGCAGCCCGGGGCACAGGCACACTGTACACCTGTGGTGACCGGGAAGGGGGCAGGATAGTGGCCGCGCAGGGCCCTGTCGGGCTTCTTGAGCGTCTGTTCTGGGACGCCCCCAGGAGAACAGGGTACCTTCCCCTGGGGGTCCATCTGCATTACTGCGTGCCATTCTCTGGTCCAAATCTGTGAACTTCTGAAGTTAGAATTCGGAAAACATAACACACCCCTTACCTACAGAAGCCTAGAGTGAGCCCCCGGGCGCAGGAAGGGTAACACGTGAGCGGGGTCCTGCAAACGTTCAGGGCGGGTGATGCCTTCGCAGTCGGCAATTACTCGGCTCCTCTATCTTACCTCTCAGGGCGTGGTGACAGGTACCAACGGAGAAAGTACCCCAAATACGACAGGGACCCCGAAGAAGTAAAACATGGTTCTACCTTCCAGAACCTTAGGGCTAATCACCGGGACGGGCCGCTGTGACGCTCGTGTCCGAGCCCCTCGGAGCAGAGGCTCAGGGCAGTCCGGCCTCCGACCGTCAGGGGCGCCAGCTGCGTCCCAAGCGCTCTGCGGCTCGGTCGCCCGGATCCCGCCGGTCCCTCCCGGTCGCCCTGTGCGGGCTCCTGCACACGCCCCGGAGGCCGGCGAGCGGGCGGGACCGACGCGCGCGGCGTGGGCCCTGCGGCAGCCCGGACCCCGCCTCCTCTCCCGGACGTCGGTCTACGAGGCTCCCGGAATCTCGGCGAGGGCGGCTGCAGAGCTGGAGCTGCCGGCCCTCCAGGAGCTGCCCGCCTTCCCGCCCCTCGGCCCCGCGCAGCGCGGGAAAGCGCCCCTCCGAGCCCGGGGCGGCGCGGCCGGAACTGCGCAGGCGCGGCGCCGCCGACCTCGCGGGGTCACTTCCGGGCCGCGCCGCCCGGCTCTGCTGGCTGGGCTGAGGGCTCCGGCGTCTGCTGGGCGGCCGCCTCCCTCCGACCGGCCCGGGGGACCGAGCCGAGCCGCGGGGCCCGCTCCGGCCCGGCCATGAGCGCGGCCGCATGATGCGTCCCTGCCTCGGCCGCTGCAGCCGCCGCCGCCGCCGCCGCCGCAGGCCGGGAGGAGCCGCAGCGCCGGGCGACCCCGCCCGGGCCTCGGGTGAGTGCGGTGGGCCGGGCCGGGGAGCCGACCCGGGCTGGATCGGCTGCTCGCCCGCCGCCCCGGCCCGCGCCGCCCTGGGCCCCGCCGCGCCCGCCACCTTCCGGAGTGGCTGGGCGCTCGGTGCACGCGCCTGCCTCCCTGGAGGTGTCTCCGCGTCCCTCCCGGCGGCCCCAGGACGGGGCCCGAGTGCTGCCCGGCCTCGTTTCCTGACCTTGGGCGGGACTCGCAGCCCTCGGGCCACGGTTTTCTCGGACGCTAATGACGGGCGCTCGCGACGGAGTGGCTGTAAAGCCCTTCACAGGCGCGGCGCGGGTGGCCGTGCGCGGCCCGGCCTTCGTCCCTCTCCAGTTCTCAACTTTTCTCCTTCATTCTTGGCCTGCCCTCCTCTTGTCTCCCTGCCCCCGCGGTGGTCTCTGGGGGGTAGTACCTGCAAGGCACCTGGGACGGACGGGACGGGTCGGGGCGGCAGGCGCACACTGCTGCTGGGGGGACAGCGGCGTCCACTCAGGAGAAACCAGTGCGGGCCGTGGTTACCTCGGACTGCGGGGTGGCTGAGGACGCCGCCTGCCTTGCAGCTCTGACCGCGTTGCTGGGTGCCCCGGGTGCAGATGGGGTGCACACGGGGTGTAGACGGGGCTGCAGCGTCTCCTCTGCGCCTGTTCAGTGTGCTGCTTGAACACCTATGTTTTGCTGTTACTGGCTCAGGTGGTCGAGAGATCGCGGCCAACGTTCGTTTCCTCCTAACCTCTTCGCCTTGCAGATAACGAATCTGACCTTTTAAAAACTGTTCTACTTTATTTGAAGTCACCTTTTAAAAAGTCACCTTGTTAAATTTGCGTGTTAGAAAGTCAGAACTTGGTTAAAGTGAAAGGCTCTAAGAATATTTGAAAAATGGAACGGAACAGAAGTATTAACCAAATTGCACTTCTCGAACATCCGGGACCACTGGCGTTACTTGGACTGTAGTTTCTGGAGGTTGGAGTGGTGGGTTCAGGGTGACCGCTGAGTGGAGAGCTGCAGGAGAACAAGACTGACTAAGGTGACATCCTAGCCTGTTGCCTGGTTGCCAACGTAAATACGCGAGGCTGGGTGAATTTAGGACAGAGGGGTTGATTTTGACTTACAGTCCTGGTGGCTAAGGCATCGAAAGTGGCGGAAGGCAGATCTGTCCACGTGGCCGCACTTTGGCCACATTCCCTCTGCTTATAAACCCACTGGACTCAACTGTGGAGGCCCTAACGACGTTATCGTACCCAAAGGCCCCGTCCTGGGCACCGTGGACAAATGAAGTTTCTGTTTAACACCTTTACGCAGTCACGTCCCTACAACTGAATTTCTGTCCCGTCAGCGCCCGCTAGGACCAGTTACAAAACGTGGAACTCTGGGGGACAGACCGTGATCCAGGCGGTAGCAGGTGAGTTCCTAAGGAGTCATCCACAGTCAGAGCCGTCCAGGGCCCAGCGCGTCGGAACCCCGGCCCTGCTAATCGAAGCACTGGTCCGCAAGGACCGAATGGGCCCTCGGGGGCAGGGAGTCCAAGGGGAGCTGTGTGGGACAGGCAGAAGTGAAGCGGCCTGTCACAGTCACACGATGTTACCCGCTAGCTTGGATTCTGGTGACATAAGTAACATACTCTGTTAATTTGAGGAAATAAGACCAGAAATAAGTTCACATACAAGTTGACGTTTACGAGTTGAGAAGTTTTCATGACGTCTCCAGAGCTTCCCATCTCCAGTCCATGCTGACCAAGATCGAATGTAATTTTCCTGAAGTAGCTTTTGGGACTATGTTTTTATAAAATAATGCGGCGCTTCCCCTCGTGATGAGAGAGAGAGAGGTCACGTTTTAAATTTCTTTCATGAGAGAGAGACACCCCCGACGGGTCCCTGCCCTGTGACCCACCCCGTCTCAGCCAGCCTGCATCAGGGGCACACACGCATGTATGTGCAGTGTGCGCGGGGTGTCGCAGGCCACAGACCGGGGCCCTGACCCATGGTCCACATAGCTGTGCCACCACCTGGCCTCCGGCGTTTCTGACGACGGCTTGCCCCATTGCAGTGCTTCCGCCCAGCCTCCCTGTTAGCTGGAATCCCAGACATGCCCCACAGAGCCTGGGCTGTTTGGGTTAGGCTGGGGACCAAAGCTGGCCTCGCGGGCGCCCTCGGCCACCACACGGTGTGCTCTTCTCGTTCCATCAAGCTGGCCTGTGACGCTTTAATTATAAACGATATCCAGGGCTCAGCCTCGCGCTGCAGTGCTGTGCTTTACCGACGGGGACCCCGTAGGATTCCCAGTGCTGCGTCCAGGTGGGCAGTGGTGTGCACCTGTAACCCCAGCAACCTGGGAGGCCGGGGCAGGTGTATGCGCCCAGTGCTTACCGGGGGAACCCAGCAGGTGTTGTAATGGTTACGTCACTGGACTCCCATGTAGTTGACCACGGGTCAAGTCCTGGACCTGGTGTCTTTTTCACTTTCCCTTTTACTCACTCTCTCACTCTTTCCCTCTCTGGCCATACTAAAATAAATAAATAGATAAAATGAAATAAAATAATTCTTTAAAAACAAAACAAAACAAAACAAAACACTTGGGACCAGCAATTGGCGTAATGGCTATGTCGCTGGACTCCCATGTAGTTGACTGCAGTTCGAGTCCTGGACCCGGTGACTTAAACTCACACTGGCGCGTGTGTGTGCATGCCCAAGATCCCGAGAGGAGAATGGAGGAGAAGGGATTGCAGCATGGCCATCCCCTCTGGGGGTGAAACTCATGCTGGGCACATGTGCGTGCATGCCCAAGATCCTAAGAGAATGGAGGAGAAGGGATTGCAGCATGGCCATCTCCCCCAGGGGGTGATTTCTTGCTTTCTGTCTCTCAGTCTCTGTCTTTCTGGTGAGCGAGCAAATACCTCTCCAAAAAAAACCCAAAAAACCTCATGCCAGGCATGTGTTTGTTTATGTCCAAAATCCCAAGAGGAGGATGGAGTAGAGCCCTGCTGGGGGTTGATTTCTTACTTTCTATCTCTCTGCCTCTCCGGTGAATGCATGCACCCTATAGCAAAAATCTCTCTCTCAAAAAAAAACCAACTTACCTGGGCATTATAGCAAGACCCCATCTTAAAAAGTGCCAGGCATGGTATTATGGCCTGTAATTCCACCTGGGAGACTGAGACAGGGTGATCATAGCAGTGGGACCTTGTCTTCAAGTAATAGGGGGCCAGCAGGTGGCGTGGAGGTGACTGCAGCTGGAGCCCACGTGACTGACCATGCAGTTCAAGTCCTGGACCTGGCAACTTGAAAAACACCAGGCATGAGTAGGCACCCAAAGTCCTGAGAGGAGAATGGAGGAGAAGGGATTACAGTGTGGCCATCCCTACCAGGGGGTGAGTTCTCACTTTCTCTCTTTCTGTCTCTCCAGTGAGTACACGTGCCCTGTAACTTAAGTAAATAAATAAAATAAAAATACAGGATACGTGTAAAGTAGCTCGAACACTAGAGCAGACTTAATGTCTGCAGTCAGCATGCTCTTTCTCACTGGAAATCCTTGGGCTCCAGGGTCATTGTTAACAACCTGCTGGGCAGCCCTTCAGTTTTAATATCTGAGAAGAGTTTAGGCCAGCTGTGAGTTACCCAGCTGTGCCCACCAGAGGGGACAGTCCGGCCTGCAGGACGGTCCCAGCTTACAACAGCTGAGTGAGTCGGGGCTGTGGGACAGGCATAAAGCGAGCCTTGGTGTATGTGTAGCTCGTGGTCACGGTTTTTGCAGGGGAGGGCTCCCACCTACAATCGGCTGCACTTGCTCATCTCTGGCCGAGCCAGTTCCTTGGGATGGCAGGTCAGGGCTTACCATTCCAGTCGCGCCATTGGACACTGTAGGCCACCGGGCTTCTTTGCAGGTGAACACATGTGCACTCCAGAGGGAGAGGGAGACGGTGCCCTCCAGTGGGTGTGGTCATGCTGCATTCCCTGCCCCTCCATTTCTCCATCCTGTTGGGATTTGTTGACACACATGCATCCAGCATAATTTTCAAGTTGCCTGGACTGGGATTTGAACTGCATGGTCAGCTGTGTGGGATCCAGCTCCCTTAACACAGGCCACTGGCTGGTCCCAGCCAAGGCTTTTTAAAGCGTAGGCATGGGGATCAAAGAGAGTTAACATGCTAATTGCTTTTCTTTTCCTTTTTTTTCTTTTTTTGAGAGTGTTTTTGTTTTTGTTTTTTTGTGGGTTTTTTTTGCTTTAGAGCATGTGCGCTCGCCAGAGAGATAGAGAGATAGAAAGCAAGCAACGGCCATGCAGTCCCATCTACTTCATTCTCTTCTCTGGATTTTAGGCACGCATGCACACGTGCCTGGTGTGAGTTTCGGGTTGCTGAGTGTGGGACTTGAACTGCAGTCGGCCACATGGGAGTCCGGTGCCTTCTTAACCACTACGCCATCTGCTGACCTCAACATTGCTAATGTGTTGATTGTTAACAGATTTAAAGTAAAATAGATGTTTTCTCATGCTTTAGAATGCATTTGTGAAATATGGCTGTGGATTCTGTTAGCATCCTTCCTGAGGCTGCAGCTCCCGGCTTCAGAGCTTGCACCCCCTCTGTTCCACCCTGCCGGTCACTGCTGGTGTCCTTCCTGTGACCGTCTCAGACCGCTGCCCTCTCAGCCCTCTGCTCAGCTGACGGGAGGTGGTGGCCTCCTGGGGCCGTCTTCCTCCTGCAGCCAAGTCCCACAGTATTGCCGGTGGCCTTTTTAAGACCTCTCCAGAGCGAGTGGTGGCACACGCCTGTGATCCCAGCCGCTAGGGAGACCGAGGCAAGAGGATTGCAAGTTCTAGCGCTGTTCTGGGCAACATAGCAAGATCCTGTCTCTAAAACACAAAAGCAAAAATGGTGTGGTCCATTTACCTAAGCGCCGTTGCTGCCCGTTCCAGGGGATGAGCGCCCGACCCCCAGACACCATGGCCTACAGCACGTTTTCAGCAGCCCAGCCTCGCCCTCCGGCCACGCTGCCCTTCAGCGTCCCGTCCTCTTCCCGGCCCACTCTGCTCTCTCCTCCTGTCCCCCGGGCTAGCCTCGTTCTCAGCCCTCTCTGTCCTGCAGGCAGAGCTGCCTGTTGTCACCTGTCTGTCTCATGCTCTGCTCCTGATGGGGCAGCACAGCTCAGCCACCTGCACCGCTGAGTTGCTGGGCTGCTGGGTGAGTGGGGCCGTGTGCACTGTGGCTGCATGCTGCACCAGATGCGCTCCGACGCCGGCCCCACTGGTGCGGCCCAGTCTCCGGGTGCTCCTTCTAGGCCGGAGACCGCCACGCGTCTCTGTGTGTCGGGGTGTCTGAGCCGTGGAAAGGAGGCGAGTTCAAACAGCGTTCCTCTCAGCTCAGACCAGGCTCAGGGAGACGTCCTCGTGTCGCGGTGGGAAAGTCAGTCCACCCCCGTCCCCTGGCAGCCGCTCTGTGAACACTGCTCGCTCGTTCGCCTGCTTGTCAGAGCATTTGTGACAAGTCCACGTGCTCTTTGTACCCACGGAAACAGGGCGGGGAAGACCTCAGACCCCTGCTGAAGTGAGAGGCCACGGAGGCTCTACGACAGTCTCGACTCGGGAGTGACGTTTCGGTGAGGGAGAACACAGCCCTGGCTGCTGGCCTGGGCTGGGCTTCACCGTGGATAGCTCGGGCCCTATGCAGGGCACTGGGTTTCGGCTTGACAGCTGTGCCCTGGGAGCTCCCTCTGTCAGGGTCAGGGTGTGTCTGTGGACTTAGAACCTGGCCCTGCACCCTCCTGTCATTCCTGGGCTCAGACCCTACTCTGCTGCTCAGATCAGTCCGTCTGCCTGGCTTCGAGTCATACAGGTAGCCTCCGTGTCTGGATCCGTTCCCCTCATGTTTCTGAGATTTACCGATGTCGTGTCGGCAGTTTTCCCACCGTTTTGCTCGGAAGTGTGCCACCACCGAGCGAGTGCACAGGGTTTGTGGCCGAACCTCCCGTCAGTGCTTTAAGCTGTCTCCCGTTGGGGCTACTGGGAACATAGCGGGCCTGCACGGTTCTGCACACGTCTTCATGGCCACATTCATTTGTCTTTGGTAAGTTCTGGAAGTGTAATTGTTGGGCCGCAGGGTGGGTGCCAGGCTGCTTTCCCGACTGCTCACCGTCGGTAGAAAAGTAATTGGGGTCATTGTAGACACTGCTGTAGACGAGACACCCCGAATCAGTAACCCCGTGTTTAGAACCAGTTTTAGATGTTGAAACACTGCTCAGATGAGCTCTTTGAAATACAGTTCAGAAGACAGCCAAACATTCCAAGTTACTGGCTGTCACGTAGATACTTGGGGAGAGGACCTGTGTACTTAAAAGTCACCCTCGCTGGTTTTAGCCGCCGGGATCTGAGGCCGTGTCTGCGTTACAGAGCTTGGGGACTCAGAGCTGGCGGCCAGAGCCTGGCTGGGGGTTCCTTTTCTCCTGGAGGCCTGCTGTGCGGGCCTCTGTTGGAGGGCGGACCCCTGGATCGACCCTCACGTTTCATTTTCTGCTTTCCTCTGCGGTCTTTCCCTTTCTGGGAGGTTTCTTCGGTCTGTCATCCAGTCCTGCTTCAAAATTGTTGAAGTTTATTTATCTCATGAGAGAAACGGACAGGCACGCCCAAGAGTCTCACGCCTTGACCACCCCTCCCTCCAGCCTTCCTCGGCAGTCGGGGACATGGGGACATGGGCCTGGCATGCAGGGCACACCCCATCGCCCACGTGGCTGCAGCATTGCCTGAGCTGCCACTGTGTCCCCACAGCTGGGCCCTGTTTAAAAATTTTTCTCTCTCTCTTTTTTTTTTTTTTTGTAGAGGTCTTTGCCTTAGGGTGCGTGCACTCGCCAGAGAGACAGAGACAGTGAGAGGGAAGTGAGGAATCACCCTCCGAGGGCTAGGGTCATTTCACAGCCCCTTCAGCATTCTTCTCCCAGGATCTCAGGCACGTACACACATGTGCCTGGGGTGAGTTTCAGGCCACTGAGTCCAGGACTCTGAACCAACGTCAGCCACATGGGAGTCCACTGACATAACCGCTACGCCATCTGATGGTTTTTGCCTTTGGATGTGTGCGCTCACCAGGGAGAGAGAGAGACAGTGAGAGGGAAAGAGAATTCACCCCCTTGGGGGGATGGCCACGCTGCAGTCCCTTCTCCTCCCTTCTCCTCCTGGGATCTTGGGTACACATGCACACACACCCAGTGTGAGTTTCAAGCCTTTGGGTCCAGGACTCGAGCCACACTGGGCCATGTGGAAGGCCAGCGCCGTAACTGCTACACTGTCTGTTGGTCCTGTCTTCTACATTGTAAAATTCCACCTTCATATTGTTATTTTCGGTGACCAGGATTTTCTCAACGGGGCCCCTTTTTGGTTCATGGGTGCAGCTCCTCTCCCATCCCTGAGAACCATGGCTGTCTCAGTCCAAGGCCTCTCCTGTGCGCGGTGCCCACACATCTCCCCTCCTGGGTTCGGTGCAGGCGGGGGCTGTTCCCTGGTGACCCTCGCCTTGGGGAAGCCCTGCAGTGACTGACGTTTTTGGCTGGGGCTCCTTTTTATCTGCCGTCTTCGTCTTTAACCTCGGTCTTTATTCTGGCCGTGCTCGGGGCGGTGGGGGGTCCGTTCTGTGTGTGAATCGGCCTGTCCTTACCCAGAAGCGTGGCAGCGTCACGGTCCACTCAGTCGCTGGGCTTTGGACACAAGTTGGGGCTGTTGAAAAAACAGGAGGTTCTCCACGGGCTGATGGTGCCGCCCCGCCGAGGGCACGCACGGTCTCTGAGAGGGGCCCGACGTGTTTGGAGCGATGGCAACGCCTGCTGGGTGCTACAGCGTGGTTTCTGCACCCTCCCCTCGCCAGGTCGCGGGAGCCTGCGTGTCCAGGTGGCCCTCGCTCGGTCTCAGCGTTTTCCTTCATGGGCCTGCCGCCGCCCCGTCCGGCTGGCTCTCCACCGGCTGCGCACTCCCACCATCAGGTGCATGACGGCTGGCACACAGGCCCGCCAGATTTGGCCCGGATTAGTCCTGAGGCTCTGGAGGGATTCGGGCTTGTAGATTGGTATTTAACACGGGGCTGAAAGGCAGGAGGCAAAGAGCAGGTGTGAAGCTGCTCTGTTTCCGGAATTGTCGCTCGATGGATGAGTCATCTCAGCTCGGGGGCAGTGATTTCATAGTTAAGGATAGGCCTAGGTGACGGAAATCAACGTGTAAAATGTGACATCGCTTTTTGCAAAAATCAGTCCCAACCTGGAATTGCTACACACTTTTCCATCATAAAATACAAAGCTTTTCTGATCGGCTTTTATTACCTTTCAGATCCTATTACATAGGACAGCATGCACCTGAAGATTTTGAAGAAAAGGCACAAAACGTTCAAGTGATGCTCAGAGTCACTCCGTAGGTAAGAGCTCACTCCCGCGGTGGTCACCGCCCCTCCTCTCTGACAACCGGCGCTGGCTTGGACCTGGCCGCCGACATGCCAGTGCCGGGATAGCATAGCAGCCGCCGAGGTCCGTGGCCACCAGTCGGTCTGTCTTTCCGGCTGCTGTCTGGTTACTGCTAAGCCCAGAGAAGGAGGGTGCCGCAGGTTGGGTTGGTGACAAGATGAGGGGATCCTAAGTCGTCAGTGACACGCCTATGTGGGTGTCCGCTTGAGTGACAGAGGTCAGCCCTGTTGCTCGAGTCTGGGAAACAGGGCCTCATTTAATGTGATGATAAAGAGCTTCGGTTCAGGAGTCTAAACCAAAGTCCCATTAAAGCGCTCACCGAGTGGAGGGCGACGACACGACACCTGCAGGACGGCCGTCAGCACGTGGGCTTTGGATGCTGTCGGGAGCATGAAGTCCGGGGGGCTGGGGGCTCGCTGTGGAGCGGGGCCCGCCCGTGAAGGGCTGCGGCGCCTCTGCCCACCCGGCCCTGTGGCTTCTCTGCGGGCGACATACAGGAACAGTTTCTCCACTTCCTCCCCTCCCTTCCTGCGGCATCGCCGGGTAAACAGTGACTCAGCGGGCGCGGGCACCTGCTGGCCGAGCGCCGACCCTTCGCCGGCCTGGCCCGTGCACTGCTGGCTTCCTTGACAGGAAGGCGATTTGTAGCTCTCCGATTCGCTTCCTGTCGACTCCTAGTGGGTTTTCAGGTTTGGAGCCAAAGCCCTCGAGCGTGGCTCCTCCCTGTCCGAAACACTTCCAGGAAGGGCCGCTGAGGTGGTCTTCGTGGTTTCTGAGGACTCCCTCACACGGGCAGCCTGCCCCGACCCCAGGCCAGGCCTCCTGCCGCAGGCCGCCCCGTGTGTTTCTTTCTCCCTAGCGCAGATAGAGAGGGCATCCCCCGCAGGATCTCGGCACCATGGGCAGCCCAGCCGTCATGGACCTGGGACACGTGTGCCTCTGTACTCCCAGCGGTCTCCTGGGTGACCCCGGAACTTCCCCACGTGGGTGGCCTCACCGAGTGTCCCCGTTGGCTCTTGGCTGCCATGTGTGTTTACAGTAACGGTGGAGTGGCCAAGGGCGGGTGGGAACACGCCATGCCGAAGGGGGCTTGTAAGCGTGTGCACATACACGTGTGTTGCTCTCAGCAGCTGTGCTCCTCGCAGGGCGCGTCAGGGCCACCATGCAGCCCTCAGGACACCGGCTCCGGGACATCGAACACCACCCTCTCCTGACTGAGAATGACAGTTACGACTCCTCCTCCTCCTCGTCCGAGGCCGACATGGCAGACAGGGTGTGGTTTGTCCGCGACGGCTGCGGCATGGTCTGCGCGGTCATGACGTGGCTCCTGGTCGTCTACGCCGACTTCGTGGTGACCTTCGTCATGCTGCTACCCTCCAAAGACTTCTGGTACTCGGTGGTCAACGGGGTCCTCTTCAACTGCCTGGCAGTGCTGGCCCTGTCCTCCCACCTGAGGACCATGCTCACCGACCCCGTGAGTGGCGGCCGCGCCTGGGCTGGAGCCCGTGGGACCAGACGTCTCCTGTCCCAGCCACCTCTGGCTTAGAGTACCCGGGGACACAGGCTTGCAGCGCTTCCTGCATGCTGTCTTCCCGTCCCTTCTGCCCACGTGTACCAGAGAGCAGGAGCTCAGGCCGCAGCCTTCTCCCCCGTCCTGTCCTGTTCGGATTCGGGGCACACGTGCCCATGCACCCAGGCTGCTTTCCAAGCTGCTGGGGCTGGGGTTTGAACCACGGTTGGCCACGTGATACCCGGCTCCCTTAACCCCACGCTGGGTGTGCAGTGGGATCGAGGCAGGGACTTCCCTGTGGTGTGTGCTGCTGCCCAGGGGGGCTGTTCCTCTCTGGGGTTGGATCCTGCGCCCTCAGCAGTCCAGCTCCTGCTCCCTGCCCAGGGAAAAGGCCTTGAAACTGACAGGAAGCCCGAGGGCTAGAGCAGGTGACCATGCAGACAGTCGTGAGCAGGGGTGCGCAGGCCCCTTGCTCACTGTCCCTGCAGGGGCGGGGTGGTGCTCTCGGCGCACCATTGCAGCTCGAGCTCACTGCAGCAGCCCCTGCACAGTCAGCGCTTCCTGGTCAGTCACTGAGTCTGCAGCCATGGCCACGGCCATTTCAAGACATCTTGTCACCCCCAAATGCAGTCCACAGCCCCGGGCGTCACTCCCCGGAATGCTGCCCCAGCCCCAGATGACCACTGACCTCCTGTCTTGGTCTGGATCCGCCTGTTCTGGACACTTGACACAGACGGGCCCTAGTCTCCTGCATGTAGTGTCCCTCGTTCAGCTTCACGCTTCCGTGGCTCTTCCCTCCGTGGCGCATCTGAAGGTCGCCTCCTGTGTGGTGAGGCACACAGCTCAGAGCCGTCACACCTGAGGGGCATTTGGGTTGCTCCCACTTCCTGGCCGTTATAGAGTGCTGCTCTGAACACCTGTATGGACAGGGCTGGCCCACGGCTTCGTGGGTCAGGGAACCATATCCCATGTGCAGACCACGCGGTTCAAATCCCGGCCTCTGGAGGCTTGAGAAACATGCCAGCTGCGTGCACCCGGTGCCCCACCAGGCTGGGGAAACGGAGGAGGGGAGATGGGCATGCCCACACCCACTGGGGGTGCTTTCTCGTGTAAGTTCAGGTGTTTAGAGTTTTAAAATCTGGTCAGTTTCCTCTTAGAGGAAGTGGTCAGCTGGGCATAGATGCGATGCAGTGGGCTTTGGTAAAATCTAGACCCCTGGGTTGGTGGAGGGATGTCGACCAAATTCTCCGAATCGTGGTCAGTAAGTGTCTTACTCCTCCTGCATTCGGTTTGCAAAGATAAATTCGAACGCTTAACAAGTCGAACCTCTTTGAGGAGACGGTTCGAGTGCTGGCGAGCACCGGGTCTTCACCATATAGCTTTGCTGTGTTGAGCAGTGGGACTGCTGGGTCCTGGAGGAAGCCCGCTGGGTGAGAGTCGGGTGTGGGCTCAGCGGGGCCTCGAGCCCCACAGAGGCGTCCAGCCTGGGCATCGTCTCCCAGGCACTCTCAGATGTCTCTGCAGTTGCAGAGCACCTCCTCGCCCCCAAGCCCCCGCCTCGGTGGTTCCCCGTCCTTGTGGCGGCTCTGCACCCCTGTGTGTGGATCCAGCAGTGACACTGCTGCAGCGTGGGGGCTCCAGGCTGAGGAACAGGATACAAGACCTCGTTCCCCACATCGAGGCGTCTGGGACCCCCAGGCAGGTCTGCCTGTCTTACTGTCCACCCTGTCACAGCCTCTAGGAACCCCCACAACTTTCAGCGTCCAGAGAACAAAACCTTTGCTACTCTGCAGCTCAGGCCTCACCTGCCGGCTATGCAGCTGTCCCCACTGTCCTCGCCCTGTCTGCAGGGGGTGCCTGCAGCACGGGGCCTGGACCCGTCTCTGCTACTTCCCCCTTGCTTGTCTGTGCCCACTTCTATAGCACTTGGGGTGCAGACACCCCCCCCCCGTTGACCTCTGACCCTGCCTGTGTGTGGCTGTTCATCAGTAGTCATGGGTCAGGCGGGTGGCCTGGCCACCTCTCCAGGGCTGGGGTGTGTTCCCCATGGGGCGGAGACTGGCCAGCGTGCCCCGGCTCCCCTGGACATGCCTGCACATCACCCCCCACCCCCACCCCCCCCCCGCAGCCTCTGGGACACCCTTACAGAGAAGCCATCCCCAGTACAGCCTGACAGGGACAGGTAGCTACCCTTGTGTTGGAACAGACCTGGCCTTGAGCTAGAAGAGACTCAGGTGAACATGGAAAATAAAACTCCCGGGCTGCCCGAGTAGCGTTACGTTTCATGTCCGACGTGCCTTCAGTGGAGCCGTAGCTTTCTAGACTGTGGGGACGGCTAAAATCGCAGGTGAATTCCTACGTTCATGGACGGTTTTTTCCTTCTCTCCCTGCAGGGGGCGGTGCCCAAGGGGAACGCCACGAAGGAGTACATGGAGAGCCTGCAGCTGAAGCCCGGCGAGGTCATCTACAAGTGCCCCAAGTGCTGCTGCATCAAGCCCGAGCGCGCCCACCACTGCAGGTGCCGTGCCCAGGGACAGGCCAGTGCCCAGCAGTCGGGGACACAGACCCAGACCCCATTCTAGCAGAGGGTCGGTCGTGTGGGTCCGCAGCCGGGGCAGTGGCAGGCTGTGTGCTCCGGTGGCGTGGTGGCCTCAGACTGGCACGCGTGTGCTCAGCCCACTGGTTACACCCCACATGGGGTCCAGCGGGAGGTGCAGTCTTCCCCTCACCTCTCCAGGTTCTTCCAGCCAGAGGGGAGTTGCTGCATGCTCACCTTCGTCCTCCCCTGCCATGGGCTACGTGCAGGTGCAGGTGCTGGTGCTTCTGGAGTCTCTCGACCCTTGGTTATCACACACATATTCTTAAAGCCAGAACGAAGGTCTGCCTTCCTCCTGGGTGTGCCCTGCTGGTCCTGGCTGCCTTTTGCCCACTCCTGGCTCATGGGGAGTCTGCTACTGGGTGGTGGGCACTGCTCCAGGAGTTGCAGCGACAGGCTGGAGGTATTTCTCCACCGTAGAGTAGCTGTTGAAGCTCAGCTCGGGTGCTCTGAGAGCGGTGGGGTGTGGCTGCAGCTCGGTGGGGCCTTGCCGGCCACAGTGAGTGAGTGAGGGGAGAAGACAGAAACGAGGGGTTGCCCACTCGGTGTGGAGCGAAAGGTTCAGAAAGACTCTTATCCACACAGTGGGGAAGAGACAAAGATGAAGTGGAAAAAAGACAGCTGGGCTGGGTGAAAGTGGGGAAAGACTGCATCTGGGCATGAGTTTCCTTCTGGGGCCAGGGGAGCACCCCAGGGTTAGAGAGCAATGGTCTCCACGTGCCGCAAGTGTAGTGAGACCACGGAGGTGACCTCCCATGTCCGCACGCTTGTGTGGTGTGTCAGTTACACCCAGGGGGTCTGTTCAAGGCGGCTCTGTAGTTTAGCAGGGAAGAGAACCAGAGCCCACGTGGCTGCCTGTGGTTCGAATCCTGCCCCAGATCCTGACAGGACGGAGAAGAGAAGGAGGGCCTGTGGTCCTGTGCCCACTGGGGGTGCTTCTCCCTCCGTCTCCTCTCTCTGGCAATGAAAAAAATAAATTTAAAAATAAAAATATCTGTTTAAAGAAATGAAATGGGAGCACCTGGGAGTTCTTAGATTAGCAGGTACGTTAGAAATGGTTGAGAAAATGAGACTGGATAGAGGGTGTGCTCCACGGAGGGCACTCCCGTGGGACTCTTACAGAAAGTCTGTGGCACTGAGGGGCCTGCGTCCACACGTAGCTCAGTGTAATTAAATGACACAAGCTAGTTCTAGAAAAATGGCCGATGGCGGCCTCGGGCGCGCTTGGCTTAGCAGGTGTTGATGTTTGAAATCAGACGTAGGAAATGTTGGGGCAGAAGTAAAAGAGCTGGAAACGAAGCTGCACGGGGTATGGAGTTGGATGGTGTGAGGCGAGGTGGGTGGAGCTGCTGGAGTGTCTCTCCCTGCACGTGGACGTTCCATGCTGTTTTATATTGAACTGGACTTGGGGCTTCGGAGCTTGCAGTTCGGGAGTGTTATCGCTAAGCGTCTGTGATGGGTCCAGCCGGGAGAGCCTGGGACCGGGGAGACGATGGCTCCGTGTACCTGGCTCCAAGCCTGTCAGCCCGGGCAAGGAAAGGCGTGGAAGTTAATTCAAAGCAGAAGTTTTAAAAGAGGACCCTATGTGTGGTAGATATTTTTGACACGTTACACAATGGATCTTCATAAAGTTCGTGGCAAAATGGCTGTAAAATACGGGTTTATTTCAGTGCAAAACTTCTTGAAACCCACGCAGACTTTTTTCATAATACTCATTTTCCGTGAACTTTTTTTTTTTTTAAAGAGGTTTTTTCTGTAGGGCGCATGCACTCTCTAGACAGACAGAGACAGACAGAAAGCGAGAAATCACTCCCCAGGGGGGATGGCCACGCTGCAATCCCTTCTCCTCCATTCTCCTCTCGGGATTTTGGGTGCACACGCACCCGGCGTGAGTTTTAAGCCACCAGGTCCGGGACGCAAACTGCGGTCGACTATATGGGAGTCCAGTGACATAGCCATTACGCCAACTGCTGGTCCCTCCATGAACATTTTGAGGATCCTTAAAATACATGACTTTTCTCCTTTTAGTTGAATCACTCTGGTTTCCTCAGAGTAGGGGATACTGAACATCAAACTCTCCTTTTCAGTATTTGCAAAAGATGTATTCGGAAAATGGACCATCACTGCCCGTGGGTGAACAACTGCGTAGGAGAAAAGAACCAGAGATTTTTCGTGCTCTTCACTGTAAGTAGAAATATTTTCATAGTGACTGATACTCGATTTCCAGTTCTCTAGCTGGGGGGACCGCATCTGACCTCAGGGCCATGTCTCCGGCTGTCCGTCGACAAGCTGTGCTGCTAGGTAGCAGGTTGTCCCAGTAGCAGAGCGGATGTGGTCCGCAGCATCGTAGCTGTCAGGGGTGTCTGTGTCCTCAGATGCCTTAAGTCACCCTTGGTAGCAGGCTCCTCCAGGAGCTGTAGTTCCCTGCCACGTCGCTCTTGTAACAGCGCTGGCCTGCCTGCGGCGGTCTCGGCAGGCCGGCGTCAGCCGTGACCTGACGCTCCCCTCATTTCTTCTCTTCTGACAAGTGAAGCGGGCTGTGAACATACTGCCCGTTGACCTTTGCGCTCAGAAAGGCGGCCTGGAGCAGTGACTAATGGTCTCCCCTCCTTCCAGATGTATATAGCTCTGTCTTCAGTCCACGCTCTGGTTCTCTGTGGATTCCAGTTCATTTCCTGTGTCCGAGGGCAGTGGACTGGTAAGCTCGACCCCGCGCGTCATCCCAAACGCCTATGCCTTTCACTGAACGAGCGAAGTTTAAAGAAGGGGTGATTTTCCAGTGTGGAAGGGAGTCCTTGGCTAGTCTAGGAGTGGATTGAATGTCCTTAGAAAAGGACGTAGTTCAGTCCAAACACCGCCCTGTGCTCAGGGCAAAGCCCAAGCCCTCTGGTAGTTCTTCTGTAGTCGGGCATTTGTTCCGACTCTCATTTGTATTTTGCGTGTGTAAGTTTTTGTTTATTCATCATAAGGCATGGCGGGGGAGGAGAGGGAGGGGCACCCTCCATGGGATCTGGTCACGCCGCGATCCCTTCCTCCAGCCCCCGGACACCTGGACCCCAGGCACTTAACCTCCGGGCTGGCACGTCTCGGGCAGATTGGGAGGGGCTGAACTATGGTTGCCATGTGGGATCTGGCTTCTCTTGAGCCGGTGCTTTTGCAGAATTTTGAGATCGAGGAAGTCAGCTTTGCTCCGCTGCATCCCGTCTGGCCCTCTGGCTAGCTAGCAGGGCACCTCCCACACATCGCTCAGCCGGAGGGAGCCCAGGCAGGGGATCGGCGTCCAGCCACGGAGGGGCAGTTGGGCCCAGGAGTGCGTCCTACTCCAGGGGCCAGACGGGGAGCGGATTCCTGTGGGGACCACTCCCAAGTATAGACACGAGACTCTTCCATTTTCAGTGGCATTTTAAGTCACAGATACAGGGCAGGGGACCCTCAGGCAGTTCACAGCTTTCGAACTGCTGGCCTGGAAACTGGACTATGGATCTTTGTCCGGAAGGGCTGCCCTCCTTGCTCCTGGAGGGCGGGGGACATGGCTGTGCACAGAGCGAGTGCGTTCCTCTGCGGGGCCTGGGGCTGGCCCGGGTGGCCCCTGCCGACCCCCGCCGTCTCGGGCGTGCTCGCCCTGACTCTGGCACACCCCTCGTGTCCGCAGAGTGCAGTGACTTCTCGCCCCCGATAACTGTGATCCTGTTGATATTCCTGTGCCTTGAGGGTCTGCTGTTCTTCACGTTCACCGCAGTCATGTTTGGCACCCAGATCCACTCCATATGCAACGACGAGACGGTAGGCTCCCCTGGCTGCCGGGCCTGCTGGGGGTCGGGTGGAAGCTTGTGTTGACAGGAAGTCCAGGGCAAGCAGCAGGTGCATGTGTGCTGACTTGGGAGCTGAAGTGGGAAGGCTCAGTAGGCGCCGGCAGGTGCTGGTGTCAGCCGGCCCTTCCTCGGGCGCGGTGCCACGCGTCCTCCGAGTCTCCCGTGGCTGAGAGTCCACCGAGCAGGCGGGCAGAGCCGGCCCTGCCTCAGCAGCATCGAGTGCGTGAGTGCCGGGGGCTGAGCGCCCGCACGCCCCCACTGCAGGTGAAGATGGGCGCTCGGTAACTGCAGGAGGAGGAAACGCCAGAGGCTGCCTGGCCTGGCTGTCCAGATAGGGCCTCATGCCAGCGTGACACGTGGCCCACCTGTGCCTTTGGGGGCCTCTGGAGCCACATAGTTGCTTCTTTCTGCTTCTAGGAGATCGAGAGACTGAAAAGCGAGAAGCCCACGTGGGAGCGGCGGCTGCGGTGGGAAGGGATGAAGTCTGTCTTTGGGGGACCCCCCTCACTCCTCTGGATGAACCCCTTTGTTGGCTTCCGATTTCGACGACTGCAAATCAGACCCAGGAGAGGCGGCTCGGAGTTCTCTGTGTGAAGCCCCACCGTGCTAGGGCAGCTGAGGGACCTTCCGCGGGGTCTGGGCCGCAGCTCCCCTGGACGTGGCCGTGCAGACCGGCTGCTCGCAGCCAGCAGGGCTTCTGTCCAGCCGCGGGCCGCAGGCAGGCTGCGCTGCACCACGCCCACCTCGGCCTGGACAGTGACCGGAGGGCGTGGCCACACCAGGAGGCCAGATGTCCTCCTGCCCAGTTGGGACTTCCGTTAAGGATGCTCTGCGCTTTCTGAGAAGTTTGGGATATTACATGGGCTATTTGAATCCTGTGTACTGAGCTGCTTTTTTTTCAATCATGAAGAAGAAACAATGTCAATCCGGTGAACGAGAGGTCTCCCCGGTCTCAGGGAGCTCCGGGTGGCCTGTGGCCCATGGGCACACTCCCCTGATGACAGGAGGGGATGGACACGGACGACGCCTCGGCCTTGCCACCTGACGCCCTGCATGGGAACTGCGAAACGAGAGGCCCACTCCCTGAGCAGCGGGGCGCCTCCTGGCACACTCCCCCGCCCTGAGAGGCACCCTGGTCCCTTCTGTGAGCCTGTCTGTGTGTGTGCGTGTGCGCGCGCGTGTGCATGTGTGTGTTAAGCCCGGCAGTGTTGTCTAGGTGACGTAACGTGACGGCTGTGTACAGCAAACAAGCTATTTTTTAGAGACCGACATTTCAGGGAAGAGGGTCGCGCGTGGCGGCCCCGGGGTTCTTGTGAATGTATGCATGTCGGAGAGTGTCCCGATCCAAAGAACAGTCGTCCTGCGGCTCCTCACGCCCTCCTGTGCCGACGCTACTTAGAGGGTCAGGGAGCCGAGTCTCCCGATGCTCCAAATTAGGTGTACGGATGGCGCCTCCGAGGAGGCCGAGGCGCAGGGCGCGGCCTGGCGCCTCCGGGAAGGCACAAGGAAGGCAGCCAGCCCCGAAGGGCACACCACTCGGCATAGCAGCACCGAGGCCACGCCAGTCAGGGTGGTGGCAGCCCTCCGCTGTCTCCGCCCCAGCACAAGTGACAAAAGAGGACCCTTGGTGCGAAGTGTAAAATTGTACCAGAAAGCAAACAGCTCCCCTCCACGGGGACTCGCCTTAAACTTGCCTGGTCCACTGTCCCCGGATGCATTACGAAGCTCCCAGCGACCGGTCGCGGGTCTTCCCTTAGGCCTGCTTCCCGGGCTCAGAAAGTGGGCGTCTCCCCTGGGGGTGTCCTGCCTTCCCGTTCATCTGTGAGCTGTTGGATTTTGTTTTCCTCACCCGATCCTAATCAGGGCTCCTGCCATGGCTGAGGCAAAACCACAGGACCGACTGCAGCCCAGTCAGAGCGCAGGCACACGGCCGCGGGTGCTCCTGGGCGAGGCAGAGACGTGGGCCCGCTGGGTGGGCCGGGACAGCCAGCGGCAGCGGGAGGGGCTCCCAGAGGGCGTGCGGCAGGTTCATTTGCACAGCCGGGTCGGCTGGACGGCTGGCCTCGGTGAGGCTGCGTGCCCTGTCGTCAGCAAACGTGGACGCGGTTGGCTGCAGGGCTCGCAGGGGCGGCCGACCACGTATACTTGACTCCAACCTCCTCTTTCGATGTACCTTTTCTATGAATAAAGCAACCAGTTGACAGTTGTCACTGTCTGCGAGTCGCCTCTGCTTCTTGACCCAGCGGGTACAGTCCTGCGCGGGTTCCTACCCCGCGGGCTCCAGGCCTGCAGTAGCTGGCCCGGTCACGGTCACGGTCACGGCTGTGGTCGGCAGGTACTCCACACACAGTCCTCCGCCCCAGGCTCGTCGAGGGCTTTACTGAATCGACTCATGTTCTTTGCTTAACGTCCCGACAGACCCAGCTGCTCAGTGCACATCGAAATGGAAGCAGATTCAAACTTTTCTGCAGCCGGAATCCCAACGCATTTGTGTAACATTTGCATTTCGAGGGCCGTCAGTTTCTGCTGCTAGGGAGGTGTGCGGGCAGGTCAGGGAGCCTGGGGGCCTCCACTCCAGGCGTTGAGAAGCAGAGGGCCCCGGGCATGGACAGGTGGGGCTGTGCAGTGGCAGCCCTCAGGCGTGTGGCAGCCTCTGTCCCTCCCGCCCAGACGGTCCCCGCGTGCTCTGCCTTGAACCAAAGGGGAGACGTTGCCCGGACAGGAAGGGGACAGGCCCAGCTTTGTTGCGTGGGCGCTCCGGTGGCCATAGGAGCAGAGAGCAGCAGCTTCAAAGAGAGCCACACAAACGAAGGGGTGCCTGAGGGTGCTCCCGGGAGGGCAAGGTCTGCGTGGTGCTGCTCCTTCCCTGGCCAGTAGTTCAAGGTCTGCGTGGTGCTGCTCCTTCCCTGGCCAGTAGTTCAAGGCATGGCACAGACGGGGCACCGAGGGAGGGACGACCTGGGTCCGCGGGCTTCCCTGGGCTGAGGGGACGAGGGTGAATGCTCAGCAGCCGGGCCTGGGGGAGGTTTTGAGAAGGTTCTGGGGAGCCCGTGAGCCCAAGGCAGTTTCCCAGGGCTTTTGCTGACCTGGACTTCACTGCCCGCCCTGCTCACTCCAGCTGCTCCGCCGTAGTCAGTGTTGGGGCTGAGCGTCTTGCTGCTTAACCACGTGGTCCTAGGATTGGGGTTTTGGGTAGTTTCCCACTCTGCCTGGCAGTGGGCTTTGCTGGTGCGCTTTATGGCCGCCGCCACCGCTTCAGGCCTCGCAGCCTGCGACCCGCTCCGCCCGGCGAGCCATGGCTGCGGACAGTTCTGCGCCGCTCCCGGCCTGGCCCCCGTGAGCCGGCGGGGCTCCCCTAGACTTGCGTGTTCGGCTGCGCCGGCCACAGTCCGAGCGTGCGCTGCGGTCCCAGTGGTTCTGGAGAACCAGGTGTCATCCAGGTGCCTTGGAAAGTCCCTCCTGAAGGTGCCGGGCTCTGCCCTCCCTCGGGCGGTGCCCAGGGACAGTGGAGCCCGGGTTAAGTGCCCTCGCCCAGACCCGTCCACCGCTCCCACCTTCCAGCACGGCCGCCAGGGGACTTCCTGTGACCTCTCAGGAAGTCCTGGGTTCCTTCGCGCTCACGTGACGTGCTGTGGTGCCTTGTCCCCCTCCTGCCAATGCTGGGAGACCCTTCCCTTCGAGACAAAGCTGGGTCCTAGAAGGGCCTTCGGAGCGCCGTCCTCCCCTGCCCTGAGCTCCTGAGCGGGCGCGGGGCCGGGCCGGCCTCTCACTGTCTCACTGTCTCACTGTCTCACTGTCTCACTGCCACTGTCCGTCTGCTTCCTGAGAAGGCCCCGGGCTCTGTCTTCTGGGGATCTCTTCAGGCCACGGCGCGGTCTGGTTCCCAGGGCCCTTTCTGCCTTCACTCAGATGGAGCCTGTGTGCACGGCAGGGGGAGGCGACGGGCACCCCACGGGCTGGTCACCACGTGGCCCCGCTTCCTGCAGCCCCCAGCCTGCCTCACGTCGGTGCCCGTGCGCGTGCCCGGTGTTTCAGGCCGGCTAGGCTGGGGCTCGATGCCGTGGCCCCGTGGCCACCCGAGCAGCACGCTTCCCGCTCTGCTGTCCTGGCAGCCAGACGGCGTCCCGGTTTCCCCTGCGCAGCCCCTCCTCTCCTCCTCAGACGTGGGGTTCCCTGGACTGTGCCCCAGCCCCTGCCCACCTCGTCTCCCATTTGCGCCCCCAGTCCTTGGCAGAGCCGTCCTCGTGTGAGAGATCGAGACGCCAAGGCGGGGCCCCAGCTCTTCCGTGAGGAAGGCTGCCAGTTCCCTCAGAAGGCCCTGTCCCCCAGCGGGTGAAGATGGGCCACTGGCCTTCCTGGGGCAGGTGGGCAAGGGCCTGGAGGCCTCCCTGGCTGGCGGGTGGGCACCTTCTGATCTGTCTGGGGTTGGGAAACATACCTGGGAACCCGCCCTCCCCTTACAGAGACCTCTCCACCTCGTCCAACCCAGAGACCGCTTGCCAGGTTCCGAGGCTCCCTGGGGGCTGCTCAGATCCCTGGAGGCAGCCGAGGCCATGCAGCCCTGTCACAGGTGGGGGAAGGGAGGCCGCGGAGGTTCCCTGGCATCCCGGCCGCTGAGGGGAGGCTGGGTCCTCCCGCCGGGAGCCTGTCTCCAGCTGAGTGCCTCCCCGTGTCCCTGCCGGCTGTCACCAAAGTCTGCCACACCCTGCCCTGCGCTCAGATCCAACAGGCTGGTCCCTTTTTTTTTTCCTCTCCAGTTTTGCTATGACACAAGTGTGCTCTCCAGAGAGAGAGAGACAGAGATAGAGAGGGAGAAAGAAAGAAGTCACCTCCAGGGGGCTGGCCATGCCGCAATCCCTCCTCCTCCGCTCTCCCTCCAGGATTGTGGGCATGCACATGGCCTTGTTTTCGAGGCACCGTGTCTGGGTCCTGAATGTGGTCAGCCATGTGGGACCCACCGCCTAACCCACACTACTGGCTGGCCCAGGCGTGGTTTTCCCTTAACTCTCAGTTGTCACCGTTTCGTACGTGGGGATGCTAAGGCTCAGGGGTTGCTCAGGGACGCGGGTAGCAAGCACTCACCGTGTTACGCTAACGTTGACACGAGCAGCCTAATGACGACGGTGGCAATACTGCAAGAAGCCGGTCGCATAGTGGAGGAGGCTGCCTCCCAGTCACCTGACACGCAGAGGCAGAGCTCCACGTGGTCCAGAGCTGCGTGTTGTAGACTCCACCGGTGGTCGGAGGACGGTCCTGCAGGGAGAAGGGTTGGTGTCCCCTGTGCATCTGCAGACCGACCACCAGAGGGCGCCAGGAGACAGCAGGTGCCCACACTGCTCGGGCCCTGCCCTCCAGCAGTCGGCGTTACTGAACACCTGCTGTGGGCCACAGGCCTCTGCCCACAAGAGACACCCACGCAAGAAATAAAACATGTAGTTACATGACCCGTGCACGAACAAGCAGCAGCAGGAGGCCACATCAGGGTGACAGCTGTGGAGGAGGATTTGGGAGGGCCCCAGACGGGCAAGGCAGAGGTAGGCAGCCGGGCTGTGACGACACGTGCAGAGGCCCTGGGGGTTGGGGTAAACCACTGGACAGCGAGCGGCAGTCTGCTGTCAGCGCAGCATCGGGGCCAAAACCACGGGATTCTGCACTGGCTCTGCCTGCAGGCTCGGGGGGCAGCTGCAGGTGTCACCGGGACTCGGAGGCAGAGGCTCATCTAAATTAGAGTTCTCTAGGCTGGGCCAGCCATCCCCCCAAGCCTGGGGCCGAGCACCCACGCTCTCGACTACAAGGGGCACCAAAGACCTTTCCCTCTGGTTGGGCAGCGAGGGTTCCTTGCGGGGACCCTGACGCATGGTGCAGGGGGCAGGCTCTGTGTGGGGCCCGTCTCTGGCCTCTGTCTGGGCTAGGCCCAGCCGTCTGTACTCCCAGGGTGGCCTAGAGTGTGGGCTGCATCCCAGGCCCAGGGAGAGCTCAGGAAGCCCGACCCGCAGTGCTGTCAGCTCCCCGACCTGATCAGTCAGGCCCCCCTTACTGGAGCACCAGAGAGGGCCCAGCACCTCCACTGGGCCCCTGCAGGACCAAGCTCGGGCTTCTGCTGCTAGGCCGGGCAGAGCAGCCCCTGCGCCTGACTGACCAGGCCCAATGCCCTGGGAGCCCGAGAGCAGCCAGACTGTCCTGTGCTCCGCGGGGCCTGGTGTGACGAGCCCTTCCGAGCAGGGAGGGCCCCCTGCCTCCCCAGGAAGGCCTCTTCAACTGGGCAGGCTGTTATCAGACACCCACCCCGGGTGTGAACACTTGTTGACCTCTAAGACAGTGATTCCCAAAAGTGTTTCCTTACCCGCCCCAGCAGAACTGGTTAGAGACAGAAATTCGTGGGCCCCCCCCCCCAGGCTCCCGAGTCTAACTCCTAGGACCAGGCCTGCAATCCGTGTTTTTGTGTTTTTTTGTTTGTTTGTTTGTTTTGAGAGATTTCTGCTATAGGGCGCATGCACTCACCACAAAGACAGAGAGACAGAAAGCGAGAAATCACCCCCCAGGGGGGATGGCCACGCCGCAATCCCTTCTCCTCCATTCTCCTCTCGGGATCTTGGACACTTATGCACACGTGCCCGGCGTGAGTTTAAGCCACCAGGTCCAGGCCTTGAATCCCAGTCGACTACATGGGAGTCCTGTGACATAGCCATTATGCCAACTGCTGGCCCCAGGGCCTGCAATCCATTTTAACCCACACTCGTGCTGAGACCCACTGCTCCGGGACAGAGGACTGGAAAGAGGTGGCGGTGCCGGGACCAGCAGTTAGCGTAATGGCTATGTCGCTGGACTCCCACGTAGTCGACCGCGGTTCGAGTCCCGGACCCGGCGGCTTAAACTCACGCCGGGCGCGTGTGCGTGCGTGCCCAAGATCCCGAGAGGAGAATGGAGGAGAGGGGATTGCGGCGTGGCCATCCCCCCTGGGGGGTGATTTCCTGCTTTCTGTCTCTCTGTCTCTCTCTGTCTGTCTTTAGCAAAAACCTCTCCAAAAAAAAAAAAAAAAGAAAGAGCCCTTTTTGAGCCCAATACAACCAGAAGCCCCCAAACCAGGCTGTGAACCCGCTGTTCGGGGTCCCTGCACTGTGGCCACCAGTGAGCGACTCAGTCACCCGTGCCTCAGGCTCCTCGTCCGCCAGGTGGCACAGGGCAGCCCCTGCCTCGTTGAGATGGAACGTCGGGAGTGGCGAGGGCGAGGGTCCCGAGTAACGGGAGTGGCTGCCTCGGGATGCCTGTCTGGGCCCGGCTCGCGGCGGGGTGAGGCTGCCAGCCAGACCCACGCGTGCGAGCTGCTGGCTATCGGGCCGACCCTGTGTACCCTCCGCCGGCTTTTCTGGACTCACATGGTGTTCTCAGTCAATGTGGCCTTGCAGTTTTTTGTGGGTTTCAGTTTTTTGTTTATTTTTTTCCTAACCAAATAAAAACTTAACCAACTAAACAAAACTGAGTCCATTTATAACAAAGTCCCACCAGGGCAAACACTGACGCTCTCCCCAGAGAGAGCTTGATCCAGGCCGAGGGGCCGGTGCACTGACAGGGCTGCAGCTCTCGTCCTTTAAAGCCACTTTCGTGCTTGGCTGGGGCTCCTCTTTATACGCAGAAGTACTTTTCCATCCCATCTCCTTCCTCCCAGCCAGCCTGCGAGGTGAGGGGTGGCCATCTCCCAGGGCTCGGACTGAGTCTGGACACCCCCTCTCTGTGGCCCTCGCCACGTCCGCCCCCAACAGCACTGGTCAAATGCCCCTCGCTGTCGGCTGACACCCACACACCAGGGGTTTCACCTAGAACTTAAGACTCGCAACTCCCTGGCCCCAGATCTTTCCTGCCCAACGTGGCTGGGCCTGGGGGTCTGAGGAGCCCGTGTGCTCACCCAGGTCGGCGTGTGTACGGTCAACTCGCTTTAGTGAGAAGAGGGAAAGCGTGTACCCCGAGAGGGTCTTGACGCCATCATCCACCTCCGGCCTCAGCCAGCCTGGGTCACGGGCACGCAGCAGCCGCCCCCGTAGGTCAGCCTTGCAGAGCACAGCAGTTTACCCCTGTGCCGCCACCCGGCCCTGCGTTGTTTTCTAAGATCACGTACTGCAGTGAAATTCACGTTACACCAAAGTGACCTTTTTCATATTTGCGCTCACCAGAGAGGAGCAGGGCAGGGGCAGGTGGAGACTGAGCAAGCATCTCCATGAGGGACGGCCACACTGCAATCCCTTCTCCATTTCCCCCTCCTATAGGGGTTTTGGACATGCACGCGCAAACACCTGGCATGTCTCTCGAGCTGCCGGGTCCAGGACTCAAACTATGCAGTCAGCCACATGGGGCCCAGCCACCTTAACCGCCATGCCACCACCTGGCCCCCAAATAGCCGCTCGACACTGCGGCCCCCACACGTTAGTGTTGAAGGACCCCGCCTCTTTCTAGCCCCCCCAGCAGGGTTCCTGCCCCTCCTCCCCTCCCCGCCGCCCAGGTGGTGCTGGTCCACTCAGTGTCTGAGCTCGCCTGCTCTGCGGTCAGAGGGGAGGTCAGCGGCCACAGCCGAGTCAGAGCTCCAGCCCTCGTGGGCCAGGTGCCTGCCTGCCGGTCTGCTCCTTCACGCACAAGCCACGGAGGGCCACGGAGGCCTCCACGCAGGCGGGCCTGGGCCCAGCTCTGCCCTCTGCCTCGTGCCCTCCTCCGGGCCTGGCCGGATGCCCTGTGGGCCAGACTGGCACAGATGCCTCCCTGGGAGCAAGGTCTGTGGGTAGCAGGCAGACCCGCTCCCACCACGCGCTTACCGCCAGCCGTGTCCTGGTGTCTCAGGCACCACCAGGGGGTGGGGAGGGCCCGGGAGGGGAAGTGGCCCCGAAGGGGAGTTGTATTTGAACATACACCACAGAAGGGCTGGGCTTGGCGACCAACCACGGTCCTTTTAAGAGACTTTTGCTATAGGGCACATGTACTTGCCAGAGAGACAGATGGAAAGCGAGAAATCACCCCCCAGGCGGGGATGGCCACGCTACAACCTCTTCTCCATTCTCCTCTCGGGATCTTGGGCACGCACGCACACGCACCCAGTGTGAGTTTAAGCTGCCGGGTCCGGAACTCGAACCACGGTCGACTACATGGGAGTCCAGCGACATAGCCATTACGCCAACTGCTGGTCCCAGAATGCAGGTATTCTTAGTGGTGGGTTGAGAATTGGGTCCTTCTCAATACTCTAGAGGAACAGGCCGGTGCAAACCCAGGCCCCTTTCCAGCCCCCTGGGGGCCAAACCCGTCTTTCTTTGCGACTCCGGGGACCTGGCTCAGGATGGCATCTGCAGAGACTGTCTCTCCGTGAGGGCAATCACTCAGTGCTCTGAGCCGCCGGAGAGGCTGTGGCTATCATTATCCTGCATCGCAAAGATGGGGACCGAGGCAGCGGAGGTCACGCGAGCTCCCGAGGTCACGGGACTGGAAAGGGGCCGAGCAAGACAGCCCGGGTTTTCCTGCCTCCAAATCCTAGCCTCGCTTCTCCACCCAGCTCTGGCCCCGGGGAGGGATCACATGACACCGAATTGTTTCTTTTTGAGTTTAACGTGAGGGCCAAATCCAAGTGAGGTCCGCTGTTCCCTCTGAACAGTCTGGCCTGACCTCGGGGCACGCTGCCCGGTCACTGCCAGAACCCTGCGACGGCGGCGCTGGGCGGGGCTGAGCGAGGCTGCTCCCGGCACAGGCGAGTGGGACTCAGATGACACCATAAAGCTGTTTACCCTTGCGTGAGAGCACACGGGGCCGTCCAGAGATGTCGACAGGGTCACGTCGGCGTTGGCGTGGACAGGACGCTCAGCACCAGCCTGTGCCGGCCGCGGTGAACGTGCGGCTTTCTGGAGGGCGGCTGGGCCCCGAGGACACACAGCCCGTCTCAGCAGCCCGGCTTCCAGGACCGGCCTCAGGAGGCGCCCGTGCCCAACACAGCCGTCCGGGCACAGGCCGGCCGGGCAGGCTGAGGTGCCCGCGCGGTCAGTGGGGCCACATCTGATTGAGGCAGACCAGATGCTCTTCCTGGGGCAACTTCACGTCCTCCAAAAGGGAGAGCACCTCAGCTGTTTTACAGAACAGGGTCCGTGGTGCCCACACTTTCCTATTTATTTCAAGACGTGGCTTCCTCCTCCTAACGCCCCCGGGTTTTCCTTCTGCGGAAGCCCTTAGAGACCCTCCGGCCCAGCATTTCCCAAGGGGCGCCTGCCAGGGGGTGAACGGGGATAGATGCTCTGCGAGCTCGGAGGGTGGAGCCCAGCTTCCCTGCGGGACCCCAGGGCCTCTGCGGCGCCCAGCCTCACGGTCGTGGACAGCGGCGGCCCTCCCACTCGGCTCACCGTCCCTCCGGCCTTCCCGGCTGCGGTGTGTGCCTGGTGTTCTGGGGGCGCCAGGCGTGCGTGTGCCGGTCCAGGCCCTCGGTCGGAGGGGCGCCGCGGTGGGCGCCACCAGCAGGGAGTGTGCAGGAGTGTAGTCCGTCTGCACAGGAGAGGTGGCTTGGGCGGGGACAGGTCTGTGGCTTTCCACGGCTGTGTGTCCCGGCCAGGCTGACCTGTCGGGCTCAGTGAGTCCCACGGGCACGGCCTCGGGCCTGGAGCCTGCTCCGTTTCCACAGGACAGAGGACAGTTTATGCTCATGAAAGGGCTGTGTTGCCCAGCTGGAGTCACCAGCCAGCCCACGGCTGCAGAGTCCCCTCCGAGGTCACCACTGGGCGGTGCAGAGCCAGGACGAGCTGTCCTCGTCGGAGCCCTGACTGTTGGTGCACCGCCCCTTTCGCCGGGAACCCAAGGCCTTGATCCGGCACAGAGGAGGCTCCCAGGGAGCGGTCGGACTGGCGGCGGGAGACGGGCTCGTGGTCAGGGCGAGTCCTTCCCTCGCTGGGGACCCTCGGCAAGGCGAGGCCACTTGGAGCCAGTTTCCCATCTGTAGGGTGGGAAACCACTGCTGCTCCTGTCTGTGCCCAGGAAGGGCGGGTCTGAGGCCTCAGCGCCTGGGGCCTGCGGAGAACAGAAACATGGCGAGCCCCCTTCTCCTCTCACCACCAGAGCAACGCAGGCTGGTCTCCCGGGGAAGAGTTCACGTGAGAAGACGCTTCGAGGCCAAGGCACGTGGGAACCCTGCTGAGTGGCGCTTCGGAGTTCCCTGGCCCCGACGTCCAGCTGAGGCCCCCTGGGCTGTGGCCATCAGGAAGACAGGGCGCCCGGGCCTGCCCGCTGTCCCTCTGGCCTTCGAGGGGCTGCCCTCCTGCTGTCAGGCACGCAGTGAATGACAAGGAGGAGTCTGCACGTGGCAGAGGCTCCCACTTCCAGGACGCCGCCTTTGGAATCTGCACCTTTGACCTTTGGAACTGGCGGCCAGTGGATGTGACCTTGATAACCGGCCCTGGGCCACCTTTAGGCCACAGGGGTGGACCCCAGCAGCCAGCCAGCCTGGCTACGTCCTCATCCTCCGGAGACCAGAACTGTCCCCAAGCAGCGGGTCCACAGGGGACCTGAGGAGCCTGGCCGACCCAAACTACCATCCAGAGAGGCGCGTGACTGGTCTGAGGTCACACAGCAGTGGGGAAACATGAGGACCAGGACCCTGACCCCACTTACGCCAGTGGGAGCCTCTGAGATGCTCACAGAGGACACCCAGGCCCGCACACGTGTCCCAGGGCACTCAGGAAGAAGGTCTCCCCACTTCGCTGCCAGCCGGAGCGCACACCCATGTCTGGAGAGGTCAGGGGACCGGCGCTGGCTGGACACCCGCCCCGGCCAGGGCCCACCCTCTGCCGGAGGTCGGCGCAGGTCTGCCTTACCCTTGGCACCGAGGAGTCCCACTCAGCTTGGGGGTGTCAGTCCGTCCCGCGGAGCCTCCTTGTGTATAAATGGGGGTCGAGGGCCCCCCTCACCGGCCCACGGGGATTAGGCTGTGCATCCCAGGACCAGCCCCGGGGGTAGTGCCCACGGAAGACCCCAGAGCTTGTCCACGGCCGCCGAAATGTCGTCCTGGTGGTCGGGAGTCTGACGCAAGCCT